>CM071936.1:77997075-78597075 GCA_016081115.2 Rehmannia glutinosa | reverse complement strand
TGTCAATATCGTTCAAAATGAAGTATTCTCGAACTCTTGGGAGAAGATCAATATGGGAGGGCTAAAGGATATGGTCTAGGAGTGACGCCTACGCAGATCAATGGAGAACATTTTCCATTAGGAGAAAAAAGGCTAAATGAAACTGACTCTATGCAAAAGAAACTAGCGGATATGCAAGCAAATTATGAAGAAAAGATACTAAATTTGACAAAATTAATATGAAGGCAAAATAAATCAATTGAAAGAGGACCATGAGAAGAGGATAGAAGATTTGCAATCCGTTAACAAAGACGTTCAGTCAGACATGCGACTCCTTGAACAAGAATTCTCACGATTCAAGGATGTGATGTCACATGTTTATATATATATATACATATATATAGTTCATATTATATTTCACTTTTACTCGATAAATTTTAACATTTATAATATTATTTTGTTGTCTTCTCTTTTGCAGAATATGCGTGATTTCTCAGAGTTTGATAGTATTTGAATGTGAAGCTTTTGCCTGGATAAATTGTTGGTAAGAAAGTATACATATAAGTATTTTTCACATTTCTTCTTCAATTGTTTGATACAAAACAAAAATTAATCAAGTTTCTTGTTTGTTTGAAATAGGAATTTAACAGTCGACGAAGAGCGTGGGGAGCATATCGATTATTATCCTTTATATTATTCTCCATGTCTTTAAACAATGCTCATTTTATCATTTTTTTTAGACAACGATGTAATTTGATTTCGAGTTTGTTAAAGACTTTGGCTATTCATTTATTATTGTTTTTAGTAGGTTTATTTTTTGTTATTATTCTCCTCTTTGTATACTATTAATAATGTTGGATTTATTATAAATAACATCGTAGATCTAATGACACTATACATAGGGACAATCGTCAATTTAATAACCTCTAATTAAAAAGCATTACAAATTTCAAATTTAGGATGCAAAATATGAATAGTGTAACCAATTTAATGACATAAATTATAAAAGTGTTGCCAGATTTAATGACTCAAATTCTTAAAGCGTAGCCAATTTAGTGACTGAAATTTAAAAAACCGTCTCCAATTATGGGGACGCTATTTATTGCATGTTGGTAATTTAATGACACAAATCATAAAAAAAGTTACCAATTTGGTGACACTATTTATCGTATGTGTCTCCAATTTAATGACATTATTCCTCAAAAGCGTCATAAGTTTAGCGACGCACATTCTTAAAAACGTCTCGGATTTGACAACGCTATTTCATGAAAAGCGTTGCTAATTTAGTGACACAATAATTGATTAGTGCCGGGAAAATTATATCTCAAAAGTCGTAGGTCTAATGTAATCGTGACAGAAAATAGCGTCACCAAATTAATGTTAATGACGCACTAAATAAAAGCGTCACGTTTTGAAATTTACCTACGCATAGATCTTGTGTCACGAATATTTTCGTGACATCAAATTTAACAACACAACTAGTGACACTTTCACAAGCGTAGGTAATGTACGTCGTGACGCTAATAAACGTCTCTAAACGAAAAAAAAAGCGTCACTAAACACTGTTTTTTTTGTAGTGAGTGATCAGTAAAAGAATTTATTAGTTTATTTAACGGAGTAAGGGTCTGATAGTTATTAAATTATCTATGGGTTATTTGGCGTACAATTGTGTATGAGATATTATATTTATTTAGGGGGATTATTGATTTTTTAGTACCTCACCTATAGACATTTTGCTGGTTTGGTACCTGTCGTTTCCGAGTTACCAATTTATTACTCATACTTCACTTTTTTTTATAATTTGGTACATGTTCACTTTTAAGGACAAAAATTGTGAAGCCCCGATTTTTCCGAAGCTATTAATTGATCCTTATTGTTGTTTATACATTTGATCGACTATTTTACCGCGTCATTTTGACGAGTAATTAATAATAATATATACATTTTGTATTTTATTTCATTTTATTTAATTATTTGTGACCATGATCTTATTTAATTCTATCCCTCATTTATGATCACTTGATTGATCATTATTACTATTTTTGTATTTATTAGTCACCTTAGAATATTAAGAGACTATTTATTTTGGAGACTTTTACCTTATAGAATTAAGATTTTGATTTAGATTAAGTGATCATGAGACTTACAAGTGATCACGGAAATCACTAAATATTTTGGAGATTGATATATTTCATCTATTATCATCAAATTTGGGACAAAAAAAAATGGAATTACCATATTGCCCTCATAGTGGACGGCCATGGTGGTATTTTTGGGATAAAAATATCATCCAACTCTTGTACACCTACACCATATATTAGTCATCTTGTGTATAATTATATGATTAATTCAAACATTATACACATCATCTTATACACCAATTCTTTATTACTATTTTTCCCAACTTATTCCATTCTTCCCAACATTCTTCTTATTCCTCTCAAATTCCAATTTGACCCATACGTTGACTTGCATTTTGTCTCCATGCAAGAGACAAATTACAAGACACAATCTGATCAAAATGTTCTCTCCCTTTCTCTCATACTACACGGCCATATGGCCTATTACACACAAAAAATTCATCTCATCATCTAACACATTTATCCTCTAACAAAAATCCTCCTCCTTCTCTCTAAAAACTCCCAACTTCTCTCTATTCTTCCTTTCACCTTCTTCTTCTATACTTAGAAAATATTTCAACATTTCCTCCCTATTCTTCATAAAAATCGAACCATCATCATACAAGGTAAGAAATTTTAGCTTCAGTCCATTTTTTGATATCACATTGTTCATCTCTTCCACCTTCTTAACTTAAGTTTGAATTTGGTTTGGAGGTACATTTAGAAGAACTTGAAGGTTTGAACTTGACAACATTTTGAAGAAGGACCTCAAGCTTGAAGAAGAAAATAGTAGAGAAAATTAGACTACAAGGTAAGAATTGTGTACTAGACCCCTTCTTTCCTACTCTTCCTATTTTTTTCAAATTTTAACACCCCTTTTTCATTTTTGAGAAATAGGGGCTCACCTTAGGAGATTTTGGATTTGAGCCAAAATTTCCAATTTTTGAGCTTCAACTAGTCTCCAAACATCTACTACACAAGGTAAAGTGTAGTCCTTTTCATTTCCTTATTTTCTTCTTTTTCTCCTTAATTTTTCTCTCATTTTTCTAACTCCAAATTTTGATATTTTCTTGACTTAGGGGTTGACCTAAGAAGCCTCATCCAAAAATTATGAATTTATCCTTTTATTTCACAGTTTCCAAATTTAAGGTGGGTGGAAAATTATTTTTCCAACTTTTAGGTGTTTTGATTAAATGCATGTAGAAACTTTAATCATGAGCCTTGAGATATATATAATTATGTATTGCATGTCAATTTTATATATCAAATCATGAAAATTCTCAAGAGTTGCTCAAAATTATTATTTATTGAATTTTAGGTGCATGCATGTACACTTTAATGCTTTAATTGATGAATTCTTGTATGTATTGGACATGCATGTGTATGATCTTTAAAATCTATGTTTTGGATGACTTATAACCTGGAAGAAGTCGAGCATAATTGATTAAATTTCAATTTTGGACTTAAAAATGCAAAAATGGAAAGTTGGTGGACTAAATTGCAAGAAATAAAAGTTAAAGGACCCCTCTGCAAATTTTGAAATTTGGGACTGTACTCAGGTTCAAAAATGATTTTTGGACATTTTAATAAAGTTTTAAGAGTTTTAAGATAAATAAATCAACCTTTAAAAGCCCAAGGACTAGATTGTAAAATTTTGAAAGTTTAAGGGCTACTTTGCAATTTTTAAAACTGTACCAGACCTAAACTTTAAAAATTGAAATTTTTACTCTTAAGTTACTGGGAATGACACATTTTAAAAGTATTCCAAAAATCCAAGTGGTTAGGGCTTGGAAAGTAATTTTTTAAAAATTAAGGGACTAATGTGTAAAATATTAAACTTGAGGACCAAATGAAATTTCCAGGACATATGCAGCCCATGCACCTGGAAATACTAACTTAACTATAACTTAATTATATTTTGGACCTAAGGTTCAAATTACATAACAATTGGATCCCTAAAAGCCTTAAAGGCAATTATTTTAAAATGGGACAAAAATGATATTTTCAAAAGTTGAAGGACCTACACATATTGCTTTTAAAAACTGCTCTTGTCCCAATATCCTACCAACCTTAGTGACATTTTCCAACTGGAATCACATTAAAAGCCCTTCCGGTTTGTGAGTTCCGAATTTTTAAAACTTAAGGTCCGAATTGACAATTTTTACAAATTTGGGGCGAATGTGAGATTTTTATAAAAACTCTACCTCAAAACTTTAATAACCTGAATCTCTGGACAATTTGGAGAATTTAGGAACTGACCTCATAATTTTTCAAGGTCGGGATATTTAATTATTCAATTTTTAACCCCAAAAGTGTTAGTTTTTACATAACAGGGCTAAATTACAATTTTCCTTTTATAAAGGACCTAACTCAAATTATTTTCTCTTTTACTAAAATAGCCCTGGACTCTCTGACTTGGAGATTTAATTTAAGTATTTTACTTTCCCAAAAACCCTGACTTATCGGATCAATTTGACCGATTAATACCCGATCGCGGAGCGACTTCCTCGCCTTGCGAATTGAATCTATAACCGGACTTATGTCCCACCCAATCTTTCAAGATATCGAAGGTTGCTTATCCTTCTGATAATCATCTTCATTCAAAACTCCACCAACGCCATAATTGCCACCCGCGCTTTTTAAAAATTTTCCTAAACTGTTTCCCTGAATCAATAATACTCGACTGCCTGTAATTGTAATTACTTTCCTGTCTGAGTCAACTTGGTGTGTCGAGCTCACAGTCGGAATGGATACGTAGGGGATGGAACCGGGCAGCTCGGCTGCTATTCCATTCTTCCGGCCCCATCGTCCTAATCCCGCAGTTGAGGGACGGAGTTTGTCCAAGGGAAACGGGTCGTAGTACTGAGGTATAATCATGATTATGATAGATCCGAGCCTCGCCACTCCACTTTGTGGATTTTGTCTTTGCCTACGGAGCGATAAGGTGCGGTCTTGGACCATACTTGATGGGAGTTACAAGGAAGAACGAAGGAATCGCTGTCCGATCCACACGATTCCGAGTTATCGTCCCGTTTTGGTTGGCGTTACATTTCCGCACGCAACCGCTACTTTTTGCATTGGTTGGCGCTACAAATCCGTGACGCAACCATTATTTGCCTTGCATAGGATTGGCGTTACACTTCCGTATGCAATCCTACCTCTTGACCGATTCACATAGTGCTGTGTGACCATGAATGTTTTTCTTGAATCGTATAAATATACTATTGTATTATTTTATCACGACGCTTGAATGTGTGTGAAATCATGCATCATACTCACGCGTTTCATATAATTGTTTTCTCACATTAACTATATTGCGCCACACTCGCATTACCCATCACCCCATCCACTAAGATTTTTGTCTCATCCCCACCGTTTTCTAACCTTAGATGAGGATTTCGTTGGAGATGCTGAACCGGCTCTGGATTGAGACCTTGTACTACGCTTGTTGGATTTACTACTTCTTGTTGTTGATTGGACTCTTTTCTTATATTGTTGTCGGACTTTTGTATTTCATTCCATTCGGGTTTGTAATTGAGGGGCGTATGACCCTTTGACTTTAAGTTGCTACTTTGTTGATTTTCGGGTTGTAATTTGGATGACGGATTGTAGACTTTAAGTGGTAACTTGTATCTGTTATTTATTTCCGCTGCTATTTAGACTCTGTCATATTGGGTTCTCATTGATATTTGTCTGGACTGTTGGTTCATTTGTATTTAAGTTGTGGATCGTCGTCGTGTCCCGTTTGGGGCGTGACAGTAAGAGTGGTATCAGAGCTCGGCTAGTAAGATGGAAACTTACACCGAGCTGAAGGACCCTCGGTCTGTGTTTTGGGTATTACCGCGACTTGACTAATTAAGTTTGAGATTGATTTCAAATTGGCATATAACCGTTTTATTGATATTTGAACTAAGTTAGAACGCATACTTTGAGATTTCGCAATCATACTTGTCTTGACTTAGTTGATTCTTGACTGATTTCCCTTATTCATTCTTCCTTATTATCTTCTTATCTTTCCTCTACCTTTGACTGATCCGCCTTAGTTTTGTTTGATCAGGATGGAGCCGACGCCGCCTACATGGTGGGATGTATTCCATGCTCGTGCTGAGCGGGAATATTACCTGGCACTGATGATTCATTGGCATCGGGAAAGTGAACGCGCGACCACAGAGTTAGCCCAGGAGCGCCAACGGAATAGGGACTTGACTCAGCGCTTGGCGAGGAGCCAAGATGGGAAGGACGAACTGACCACTAGTCATCAAGGACCGCGATAACACCATAAGAGCGCGGGAGGACCAAATACAGAGTATCCAGGAGTGCCTGGATAACATGCGGGAGAAAATGAAGAGGACAAACGACGGTCGCCAGAAATGGGAGATTGACGCCCGCCTATCCCGTAGCACCGTCGATCGCTTGGAGGAGACCCTCATCAAGCAGATGATAGTCATTGAGGACCTTACACAGGCCTTAGCTCAGAGAGACGCCGCACTAGAGGCTGCTTTAGCAGCTAATGCTCAGCCATTGCCACCGCCCGAGGCGGAACCTGTACCTGATCCCGAGGAGGATCCCGAGGAGGATCTAATCGACATTGGAGAGCCGGAGGCTGCTCCACTCGATGAGGCTCAGGGATTCGACCAGTGGTTGGACTTTGTGGATTGGCCCGAGGTTGAGGCGCCACCTCAGCCCGACCCAGCCCCGATTATAGACATAGTTGCGAGCGAAGATGATGGCGATCTCACTGATTAGCTATCAAATTGTCAGTTTGTACTTTTGTTGTTGTAGCCGTGTAATCCAGTGTTGTACCATACATTATTGTACTAGATTCGGATGTATTTTGATTCCATGTATCTGACTTAGTATTCTGCTGTTGTACTTTGGGTGTATTCAAATTTTATATTAATGGATATGCCTTTTGCTATTTATTCAGTGTCTTGTGTTTGATGTTATGTTCCCTACGATATCTCTTGCTTTACACGAATAATTATTGTATTCATTTACTCGCGAATCGCAACTAATGCTTCAAGATATAGAATGGCTCCTCTTGAATTACAAGAGTTGAAAATGCAATTACAGAAACTGATGGATGTGGGATTCATCCGACCAAGTACGTCTCCGTGGGGAGCACCTGTGCTGTTCGTCAAAAAGAAGGATGGCACATTAAGACTATGTATAGATTATCGTGGTCTTAATAGTGTGGCCATCAAGAACAAATATCCCCTCCCGAGGATAGACGAACTATTTGATCAGCTTCAAGGAGCATCGGTGTACTCGAAGTTTGATTTACAACAAGGATATTACCAACTGAAAATCCGCGAAGGAGACATTTCCAAAACTGCATTTCAAACCCGATATGGACACTACGAGTTTGTAGTAATGCCTTTCGGTCCGACGAATGCACCAAAGCAGATTTATGGACCTGATGCATCGAGTCTTCCAACCTTATTTGGATCAATTCGTAGTGATATTCATTGATGACATACTAGTATACTCTAAGTCTAGAGAAGAGCACGACGTCATCCTCAAAATCATTTTAGAGACACTACGAGAGCATAAGCCGTATGCCAAATTCAGCAAGTGCGAATTTTGGCTTAAAGTGAAGTCGCGTTCTTGGGACATATAGTATCCTAAGACCTGGGATTGCGGTAGATCCTTGAAAGTACTGAGGCGGTGGTTGAATGGAAATAACCCGAGTCCAGAACGAAATCGGGAGTTTTCTAGACTAGGATATTATCGAAGATTTATCCAGGACTTCTCCAAGATAGCCGGACCACTCACTCAACTAACCTGCAAGCAAGTCAAGTTTGAGTGGAATGACAAATGCGAGGCGAGTTTCTAAGAGTCAAGAAACGACTTACTACGACTCCGATCTTAGCCCTTCCAAAGGGAACCGAAAACTTTGTCGCTACAAAGGTGATGCATCAAAAGAAGGACTAGGAGCAAAGTGCTCATACGGGAAGGAAAGGTTATCGCTTATGCATCACGAAAGCTCAAGCCGTATGAGGCCAATTATCCAACGCATGACTTGGAATTGGCAGCGATAGTTTTCGCGTTGAAGAAATGGAGACACTATCTCTACGGAGCAACATTCACGGTTTTCACGGATCATAAGAGCTTGAAGTATCTATTCTCCAAGAAAGATCTCAATCTGAGGCAACGGAGATGGATGGAGTTGATTGAGGACTATCACTTTGATATTCAATACCATCCTCGGAAAGCTAACGTCATAGCGACGCTCTAAGCGAGAAAGGCGAGCTTAGCGGACTTATGATTCGAGAGTGGGAATCATTAAAAGAGCCGAGCAATTGGAATCGACAAGAACCAATACTCGATTTCATGTGCCAACATTTCGATTACACCCAATCTGTTGAATGAGATCAAAGAAGCACAAGAGAAAGATACACATCTTCAAAAACTAAAGGAGAAGATACTTAAAGGAGAAAGATCGAATTCTCGATGACGAAGATGGAGTTATCGGGTTTCGAATCGAGTGTGTGTACCGAATGACGAGCGATTAGGAATAGAATCTAGTAGAGGCACACCGCTCAAAATACACTATACATCCTGGAGGAAACAAGATGTATAATGATTTGAAACGGAGTTATTGGTGGGTAAACATGAAGAACCAGGTAGCGAGTTCGTTGCGAGATGTTTGACTTGTCAACGAGTAAAAGCGAACACCAACGACCATCCGTTTACTACAACCGTTGAGAATTCCCGAGTGGAAATGGGAACATATAACGAAGGACTTCGTGACGGATCTACCAAGGACCAGAGGAGGCCATGATGCTACCTGGGTAGTTGTAGACCGACTCACGAAATCTGCACACTTTTTACCCATCAAGAAAACGATAGCTTGCGAGAAACTTGCACGACTTATATCCGAGAAATCATTCGACTGCATGGAGTACTAGTCGATATAGTATCCGACAGAGACCCGAGGTTTGTCTCCAGATTTTGGAAGTGCTTACACGAGGAATTGGGTACCTCACTAAGTTTCAGCACAGCAGCACATCCACAAACCGATGGACAGTCCGAGCGATCAATTCAAACCCTTGAAGATATGTTGCGAGCCTGCACCTTGGATTTTCAAGGAAGTTGGGATTCGCACTTACCATTAGCCAAGTTCGCCTACAATAACAGTTATCAGGCCACGATTGGGATGGCACCCTACGAGGCATTGTATGGGCGAAAATGTAGATCCCCACTACACTAGGAGATTGATGACCAATGGACTCCGAAGGAGAAACGAAAGTCGCCCTCGATTCCAAAGGTCGACTTAGTTCAGGAGGCCATGGAGAAGGTCAAGCTGATCAAGGAGCGGATTCGCACAACTCAGAGCCGCCAAAAGAGTTACGCGGACAAGAGAAGAAAGGATTTGGAATTTGAAGTCGGTGATGAAGTATTTCTCAGACTCTCACCACGGAAAGGATTGATTAATCCGAAGAAAGGAGGCAAGTTGAGTCCGAGATATCTTGGACCTTACAAGATTTTACAGAGAATTGGGAAGTTAGCCTACAGACTCGAGTTACCAGCACCATATGCAGGAATGCACGATGTATTCCACGTGTCGAGATTGAAGAAGTATCAAGCGGATCCCGAGCATATCATCACTCGAGACACTCCTCCTCTAATGGAAAATCTATCCTACATTGAGAGGTCAATCCGGATCATTGATCAGCAGATACGACAATTGCGTAAGAGAGAAATCCCGAAGGTTAAAGTGGTGTGGCAGAACCACAACCGAGACGAAGACGCAACATGGGAGATGGAAGAAGACATAAGGAATCAATATCCAGAACTATTCTGAAGGAATTTGGGGACCAAATTCTTTTAAGGATGGGAGGATGTGAAGCCCCGATTTTTCCGAAGCTATTAATTGATCCTTATTGTTGTTTATACATTTGATCGACTATTTTACCGCGTCATTTTGACGAGTAATTAATAATAATATATACATTATGTATTTTATTTCATTTTATTTAATTATTTGTGACCATGATCTTATTTAATTCTATCCCTCATTTATGATCACTTAATTGATCATTATTACTATTTTTGTATTTATTAGTCACCTTAGAATATTAAGAGACTATTTATTTTCGAGTCTTTTACCTTATAGAATTAAGATTTTGATTTAGATTAAGTGATCATGAGACTTACAAGTGATCAAGGAAATCACTAAATATTTTGGAGATTGATATATTTCATCTATTATCATCAAATTTGGGACAAAAACAAATATATGGAATTACCATATTGCCCTCATAGTGGACGGCCATGGTGGTATTTTTGGGATAAAAATATCATCCAACTCTTGTACACCTACACCATATATTAGTCATCTTGTGTATAATTATATCATTAATTCAAACATTATACACATCATCTTATACACCAATTCTTTATTACTATTTTTTCCAACTTATTCCATTCTTCCCAACATTCTCCTTATTCCTCTCAAATTCCAATTTAACCCACACTTTTGACTTGCATTTTGTCTCCATGCAAGAGACAAATTACAAGACACAATCTGATCAAAATTTTCTCTCCCTCTCTCTCATACTACACGGCCATATGGCCTATTACACACAAAAAATTCATCTCATTTCATCTAACACATTTATCCTCTAACAAAAATCATCCTCCTTCTCTCTAAAAACTCCCAACTTCTCTCTATTCTTCCTTTCACCTTCTTCTTCTATACTTAGAAAAATTTTCAACATTTCCTCCCTATTCTTTATAAAAATCGAACCATCATCATACAAAGTAAGAAATTTTAGCTTCAATCCATTTTTTGATATCACATTGTTCATCTCTTCCACCTTCTTAACTTAAGTTTGAATTTGGTTTGGAGGTACATTTAGAAGAACTTGAAGGTTTGAACTTGACAACATTTTGAAGAAGGACCTCAAGCTTGAAGAAGAAAATAGTAGAGAAAATTAGACTACAAGGTAAGAATTGTGTACTAGACCCCTTCTTTCCTACTCTTCCTATTTTTTCAAATTTTAACACCCCTTTTTCATTTTTGAGAAATAGGGGCTGACCTTAGGAGATTTTGGAGTTGAGCCAAAATTTCCAATTTTTGAGCTTCAACTAGTCTCCAAACATCTACTACACTACACAAGGTAAAGTGTAGTTCTTTTCATTTCCTTATTTCCTTCTTTTTCTTCTTAATTTTTCTCTCATTTTTCTAACTTCAAATTTTGATATTTTCTTGACTTAGGGGCTGACCTAAGAAGCCTCATCCAAAAATTGTGAAATTATCCTTTTATTTCACAATTTCCAAATTTAAGGTGGGTGGAAAATTATTTTTCCAACTTTTAGGTGTTTTGATTAAATGCATGTAGAAACTTTAATCATGAGCCTTGAGATATATATAATTATGTATTGCATGTCAATTTTATATACCAAATCATGAAAATTCTCAAGAGTTGCTCAAAATTATTATTTATTGAATTTTAGGTGCATGCATGTACACTTTAATGCTTTAATTGATGAATTCTTGTATGTATTGGACATGCATGAGTATGATCTTTAAAATATATGTTTTGGATGACTTATAACCTGGAAAAAGTCGAGCATAATTGATTAAATTTCAATTTTGGACTTAAAAATGCAAAAATAGAAAGTTGGTGGACTAAATTGCAAGAAATAAAAGTTAAAGGACCCCTCTGCAAATTTCGAAATTTGGGACTGTACTCAGGTTCAAAAATGATTTTTGGACATTTTAATAAAGTTTTAAGAGTTTTAAGATAAATAAAATCAACCTTTAAAAGCCCAAGGACTAGATTGTAACATTTTGAAAGTTTAAGGGCTACTTTGCAATTTTTACAAATTTGGGGCCAATGTGAGATTTTTATAAAAACTCGACCTCAAAACTTTAAAAACCTGAATCTCTGCACAATTTGGAGAATTTAGGAACTGACCTCATAATTGTTCAAGGTCGGGATATTTAATTATTCAATTTTTAACCCCAAAAGTGTTAGTTTTTACATAACAGGGCTAAATTACAATTTTCCTTTTATAAAGGACCTAACTCAAATTATTTTCTCTTTTACTAAAACAGCCCTGGAATCTCTGACTTGGAAATTTAATTTAAGTATTTTACTTTCCCAAAAACCCGACTTATCGGATCAATTTGACCGATTAATACCCGATCGCGAGCGACTTCCTCGCCTTACGAATTGAATCTATAACGGACTTATGTCCCACCCAATCTTTCAAGATATTGAAGGTTGCTTATCCTTCCAATAATCATCTTCATCCAAAACTCCACCAACACCATAATTGCCACTCGCTATTCAAAAATTTTCCTAAATCGCTTCCCTGAAACAATAATACTCATTTGCTGGTTGATCGCCTGTAATTGTAATTACTTTCTGCTGAGTCAACTTGGTGTGTCGAGCTCACAGTGGAATGGATATGTCGGGGATAGAATCGGGCAGCTCGGCGCTATTCCACTCTTCCTACCCCATCGTCCTAATCCCGCAAATCGAGGGACGGAGTTTGTCCAAGGGAAGCGGTCGTAGTATCGAGGTATAATCATGATTATGATAGATCCGAGCCTCGCCACTCCCACTTTGTGGATTTTCTCTTTGCCTACGGAGCGATAAGGTGCGGTCTTGGACCATACTTGACCGGGAGTTACAAGGAAGAAACGAAGGAATCGCTTGTCATCCATCCACACGATTCCGGAGTTATCGTCCCGTTTTGGTTGGCGTTACATTTCCGCATGACAATCGCTACTTTTGCATTGGTTGGCGCTACAAATCCGTACGCAACCATTATTTGCCTTGCATAGGATTGGCGTTACACTTCCGCACGCAATCCTACCGCTTTCTTGACCGATTCACATAGTGTCGTGTGACCATGAATCGCTTTTCTTGAACTATATAAATATATTATTGTATTATTTTATCACGACGCTTGTGAATCGTGTGTGAAATCATGCATCATACTCACGCGTTTCATATAATCTGTTTTCTCACATTAACTATATTGCGCCACACTCGCATTACGATCACCCCATCCATCGAGATTTTTGTCTCATCCCCACCGTTTTCTAACCTTAGATGAGGATTTCGTTGGAGATCTTTGAACCGCTCTGGATTGAGACCTTGTACTACGCTTGTTGGATTTACTGCTTCTTGTTGTTGATTGGACTCTTTTCTTATATTGTTGTCGGACTTTTGTATTTCATTCCATTCGGGTTTGTAATTGAGGGCGTATGACCCTTTGACTTTAAGTTGCTACTTTGTTGATTTTCGGGTTGTAATTTGGATGACGGATTGTAGACTTTAAGTGGTAACTTGTACCTGTTATTTATTTCCGCTGCTATTTAGACTCTGTCATATTGGGTTCTCATTGATATTTGTCTGGACTGTTGGTTCATTTGTATTTAAGTTGTGGATCGTCGTTGTGTCCCGTTTGGGGCGTGACAAAAATACTCCCAAGAAACATAAGTATAATCAAAATGAATTATTGAGTACACTTATTTAAATTATAAAATCAATTAAAATTTTAATTAATTTAATTAATAAAAAATAAAAAGAAGTTTCTAAAAATATTATTGAATTTTTAGGAAAAATAAAATTAACTACATTAAATTAGTAATTAATAAACATAAATTAAAATTTAATTAATCGAAAATAAAAATTAGTGTAGTTAACTAATTTTAAAAATAAAAATATAAATTAAATAATTTAAAAATTAAAATTAAGATAGTAAAAATAAGAAAGTTATAGACAACTTTATATTAATATATTAATTTTTAATTAGTTTTTCAATCGAATTATAAAAGAAAATATTAATTTATTTTAATTTATTTCTTACAATTAAGAATTTAATAATTTAATTTAAATAATAATAAGTTATTTCTTTATTAAATTTATTTTTTAAATTTAATAATTCTAATTAAAACTTAACTGTTTAACAATATATATAGAAATCTTGGGGGCATTTTCGTCCTTAAAAGTGAATAGGTACCAATTTATAAAAAAAATGTTAAGTATGGGTACTAAATTGGTAACTCAGAAATGTCAGGTACCAAACCAGCAAAGTGCCTATAAGTCAGGTACTAAAAAATCAATAACCCTATTTAGGGTTTGGATAACTCTTTTGATCTTTCTTTGGGATCAATGTTTAAAATCATATCATATAAATTATATATATGTAATTATTGAATTTTTAAAATTATCTTCCGCTCAAAAATTAAATATACCACAAGATTTAATACAAGAGAAAATAATTCTCGCCCCTGCATCTTGATTTTCTGGCAACCTCCATGATTTAAACCATAAATAAAAATGAACATACCAGTGTGCACATTCTTGTACTATGCCTAACTGTTAGCAATATATTTAAATTAAGTATCCATTGCTATTCCTTAATGATCTAGTTTTACTATATATCGTTAAACATAAATGCATAGATAAGATGCAAAGAAGTTTGATTCACTGAAGCCCCATGCTTGCTCCACTAATTGGGAAACATATCATCTCACCTACAAGGATTTGTTAGATAAATGCTTTTATCATAATTTTGATGATTTTATTTAACTGAGTTTTTACACCAAAACAATGTCTCCAAATATTGTCCAAATACTCCTAATCGATTTAAATTATTTTTTACTAATTTTTCGGAGTATTTCTTGAAGTTTATTTTTAACAAATATTGGACAACACCTCTATTTTGAGGTCAACTGATCGCCCTAACGGGCAACCCGTTCCTGAAAGTCGAAACTGGAAACAAAAATGAAACTGAATTTTTTTTTAAGGAGGTCCTGGTCGACCGGTCAACCAGGGTGTGGTCGATCGGTGTCTCGGCATGTGTTTTTTTTTTGTTAAATTCTCTTCTGTTTCAAGATTGGTCTTGTTGGACCGGTCCAAAGTGAGGTCGACCAGTCGAACAGGCCTTCGACCGGTCCAACCCTTGTTCATCATGTGTCTGAATTTCTGATTTACTTTTTAAATGTTCGAAATTTCTACAGGTCAACCGGTCGACCTATGTTATTTTTGACAGCAGATTCTATCCGTTACTTAGCCATTACCTGTCATGATCTACTTTTAATTCTTAACCATTTTTGTAGAACTTTTGATCCTTTTTTTTGTAGACAAAAGTAAGATGGAGGAGCCTATGTTGGAGATCCAATCTTGAAGACTCTCCTATAAATAGATGAAGGCTTTGAAGGATCAAAACAACAACACAAGCAAACAACACAACAAGAAAATCTGCAAATTTCTCTAAGCTTTACATTTAAATATTCTTGTTGTAATAGCCTAAGTCTTTCACTTGCACATCTTGAGTACTAGACTTCATTCTTGATTACACTTGCACTTCAAAGTTGTATACTTCATTTGAGTTGTAATCTTGAATTTATTTCAATCATCTAAAACAAGATATCCTTGTTAGTGTTCTTGTGGTAAGAACACACTTGGGTGATTTTAGGTGTTGAAGAATGTGGTACTCTTCATAAGTGAATGAAGATTGTGGTAATCTCCTTGGTGGTGTTGTAAGAAGAGTGTAGTACTCTTCAAGGTGAAGTTGTAATAGTTTCGGATATACCGGGGTGGTAGTATATTAGACCCTAGGTGGGTTGAACTACTATAAATCAACGTGTGTTGTTTATTTTCCCGCACTTACATTCTTGCTATCATTCTTACATTCTAAAAAGAGGACGAAAATTGAAAAATCGGCATAAATATTCACCCCCCTCTAGATTATCGTAGCCACTAGGACTAACAAGTGGTATCAGAGCCAAACTCTTTGGCAAGCTCGTTTCCATTGCGAGTAAAGAGGAAATATACATGGCTACAAACGAGAGCTATCTTCCAACCGGTGCTTCATTAAATAGACCGCCTCTCTTCGACTCTAACAATTATGCATTTTGGAAAGATAGAATGGAGTGCTTCCCAAGGTTGCGGGTTCGATAATTGGAACACAGTTATTAAAGGAGTATCTATCCCAATGAAAAAAAGGAGGACGAAACTCAAATCCCCAAAGCCCTCAAGGAATTTGATGATGAAGACAAGAAAATATTCTCCTTAAACGGTAAAGCTCTTAACATTCTTCATTGTTCTCTTATTGCTACGGAATATAATCATATTAGAGGTATTCGATCCGCTCATGATGTATGGGAAAAATTAGAAGTTATCTATGAAGGCACAAAGAAAGTGAAACAAGCTCGAAAGATCATGTTGTTCAAGAATTCAAAAATTTCACTATGAATGTCGGAGAAAATATTTCCAAAATGGTTGAAAGGCTTGACAATATTATAAATCCTCTAGTTGCACTTGGGAAAATTATTTTCGAAGAGGATAAGGTCACAAAAGTTCTAAATGATATTCCCGCCTCTTGGTCTGAAAAAGTTATTGCTATTATGGATGCTCAAAATTTAGAAACTCTAAATTTTGATGAGCTTATCGGCAATCTTCTCATCTATGAAGTTTATACCAATGAAGGGAGTAATTCAAAGGCATCAAATTCTCAACCGGGTATGGGATCAACTCCAAAAGGTCTTTTCTCGAAATCGAAATATTATTACTCTAGTGATGAGGAAGATGAAGATGAAGAAGAAGATGAAGATGAAGATGGGGAACTTATTAGAAAATTTACAAAATTTGTAAATAAAAACAAGGAAAGGAAAGCAAGAAACAAGTCTTGCTTTAGATGCGGAAAACCCGGACACCATGTTGCCGATTGTCCAAAAGGAGAGGAAGAACATAGAAAGAAGGAGAAATTCCACAGAAAACTAAAAGCTTTTAATGCCAAAGCCGAAGCAAAAACGTGGGATGAGCTTTTTGCAACATCCGATGATGAAGAAGCTGAGCAATGTCTAATGGGCATCGAAGAAGACAATGAGGTACGCTCTAACTCTTCCATCTCTTTCATTAATGAATTGTAAGATGATTATGATCAACTTCAAAATGAATTCCAAATCATGCTTGTTAAATACAAAAAATTGAAAAATAAATTCAACACTATGAAAAATGAAAAGGATAGTTTACTTGTTTCATACGAATCACTTTCATGTGCTCACACTACTACACTTGATAAGATTAGAACCCTTGAAAAAGAAAAGGAATCTCTAGTTAAAGATATTGACTGCATGAAAAATGATATGACGAAGTTTAACTTGAGTACTGATAAAATGACCAAAATTCTTGATGTTCAACGTTGTGATCATTTGAAACTAGGACTTGGTTATAAGCCAAATGTTATCAATGATATGAAAAAGAACCAAGTACCTACTTATGTGAATCACTATGCTTCCAAAAATATTACTTGTTTCTATTTCGGTAAATGTGGTCACACAACAAATATGCGTCGGGCTAGAAATAGCTCAAATTATTATTGGAGACCTAAAAGTCCCAATGCTAATCCTAAAGGACCCAAACACTTGAGGGTACCACAAGATAAATTCATGTTAGGTACTCGGCGCAATAAATGTCAAAGGAAATTCAACTTGTCAAATAGACAAATGTTTGCGCCATTTGATCAAAGGAGAAGACATTATCAACAAAATAATTTTTCAAGAAGAAGGTATCAACAACAATGAGAAAGATATAACCCTTGGCAATGGTGAAATTGGTAACTATTTTCCTCTTGAATTATGCATTTCATATTGTCTTTTATAATTATTGCACATATTCATGTCTTTATTCTTGTCTTGATTGTCAATTTTTTTTTTAAATATTTCTTAAAAATAAGGTCTCAACTATATACTCTCGGGTTTTCAAATTTCCTAAAGAGACCTTAGATAGCTTTCTATAAGCATATTAGAAACTTACATGTTTTATTAAACTCTTCTTACGAAAGCATAGTGTATGCTACTTGTCTAATTTCTAAATTGGTTTATATCAACATTGTCCATATTAATCGGTACTACTGAATTCTTGTGCAAGAATTTATCTTAAGATTTTGTAGGAGATATTTTGGTGTTAAAGGACTAAGGATCATAGAGGGATCAATGCTTTTCTACATCAAATTGGACAAGAACGATAATGGTAAATTGTTCGTCACACAATCAAGGTATGCTCATCAACTTATCTTACTCTCATAGACTAGATATTCTTCATGTCGTATGCTTATGCGCTTGATTTCAAGGAAATCCCAAAGAATCTCATATGAGTGTCGTTAAAAGAATTTTTCGATATTTGAATGGCAATATTTCATATGGCTTGTTTTATCCAAAGAATGAAAATATTTCTTTTAAAGGATATAGTGATTCGGACTATGCGGGAAATATTGATGATCGCAAAAGTACTTCCGGATCATGTCAATTTTTAGGCGATTTCCTAGTATCATGGTTTCAAAGAAGTAAAATTGTTTATCCTTATCAACGGCCGAAGCCGAATATATTTTCGCGGCCTATTGTTGCACTCAATTACTTTGGATGAAACAAACCTTAGCGGATTACAAATGTTCTTTTGAAAATGTTTCTATTTTTTGTGATAACACGTCCGCTATAAATATTGCTCAAAACCCGGTTCATCATAATCGAACTAAACATATTGAGGTTCGTCATCATTTTCTAAGAGATTGCATTTCCAAACGAAAAATTAAGATGTGTTTCGTTCCGTCTCAAGATCAACTGGCAGATATTTTTACAAAACCTTTAACCCCCGAGTCTTTTGCATCAATTCGAGCTCGTTTAGGTATAATGCATATCTTATAAAGGTATATGATTGTATTTTGTGTATTTTTAAAAACTTAACGGTGAAAAATTGGATTTTTTAACTCAAAATTCGACAGAAACTGAAAATGTGCTTCAGGGACCGGATGACTAGGGGGTCGACCGATTGACCAAGGCATGGACCAATCGACCACCCCCCTCGACCAGTCGAACAAGGCCAAACATTGCTTAAAATCAATTCTGTTCCTAGACTTGGCATTTTTAACTCGGTCTGGCGACACTAGTCTTCCCACTCAAGGCATTTCCCACTACATTGGCTTTTCCAGGGTGGTATTGAATTTCAAAGTTGTAATCTTCGATTAATTTCAAAATCTTCTTTGCAATCTTGGAGAAATCCATGATAAATCCATTGGCTTTTCACATTTGATGGGTCTACTGCGATCCCATCACCAGGCACTATATGTCCCAGAAATGTGACTTCCTTAAGCCAAAATTTGCACTTGCTAAACTTGGCATTTAACTTGTGTTCTTGTAGTGCTTCCAACATGATTCTCAAGTGACGTTCGTGATCCTTCCTCGACTTGGAGTACATGAGTATGTCATTGATTGAAATCACTACGAACTAATCCAAGTAAGGTCGGAAGGCTCGGTGCATCAGTCCCTGAATGCTGCGGAGGTACTCGTTAATCCGAATGACATCACTACAAACTCGTAGTGACCATACCTAGTTTGGAATGATATCTTAGGTATGTCTCCTTCTTTAATCTTTGACTGATAGTATTCTTGTTGTAGATCGAATTTCGAGTACACTGTGGCTCCCTGAAGTAGGTCAAATAGTTCGGGAGGGGATACTTATTTGTGATGGTCATGCTGTTAAGACCACGGTAGTCTATGTACAGTCTCAGTGTCCCATCCTTATAATTAATCCATACTTAGCCACAAAACGTAAGTCATAGTCGACCAAATGAACTAACAACTAATTCAAATATTGGACGAGTATCTAAATCACAATAGCAGTCTGAACAATATCAGAAAGTCATTATGCAATCTTAGTGAACAATAGTCATCATAACTTAGATAATACTTAGTGGTAACATCTAGTCGAGATCCTATAATAGTCATATCATTATCGTATCTTATCCGTGATACCCAAACCACAAGTCAAATCACCTAACGTCCAAACTGAGGAATATCCTGATATCTTAATACTATGACAACCCAAAAGAGTTCAAATATTCATCCAAGATTCAACTTGGATCATCTAGTGGCGATACTCAATCCAAGGCAGAGGAACTTATCTTGGGTCAACTCGGTGTAAGTTTTCTTACAAACCGAGCTCTGATACCATAACTGTCACGCCCCAAAATGGAAGTTGTGATACAAATTACAAAACTTATACCGGTTTACCAATCCGGCTTAACTATCCTCCAACATACATCAATATAATGCATAAATAAGGGAATAACTAAGTCAGAGTATGGTTGCAGCGGAATCCAAAAGAAATAAAATACAATATAGTAATTGATCCTCAGGGTCCTACGCCCTTCTATTACAATAAATAAGTCCAAGATCTAGATCATCACAAATAAAATCCATTGTCTTAATAAAATCCATAATACAATACAGAACTAGGCTACGTCTTGGGATCCGTCGTCACCAGCATCCTGATATAATCCTTCATCTTCTGGTTGATAAAAGGGGTGGGGTGAGAACAAAAATCCTCAGTAGGTGGGTGCCAGGTGTGCGAGTGTGGCTGGTTTTTATGCACGGAAAATAGTTTCATGAAAATCAATGCATGAAGTGCATATTACTTTATCTCGTTGTTTGTATAAAGATTTCCATTAACCATTATGTAAGATTGGTCAGAATCAGTCAAGCATTATTATTGTCTTACTAAATTTACTTCCACTTTCAATTGGATAAGGCCGTAGCCAATATCCCTCTTTACTTGGATAGGGTCGTAGCCGATATCCCACTTGGATAAGGCCATAGCCAATATCCCACTTCACTTGGATAGGGTCGTAGCCGTTATCCCACTTAATTTGGATAAGAACGTAGTCAATATCCCACTTCACTTTGATAGGATCGTAGCCGGTATCCCACTTAATTTAGATAAGGCCGTAGCCAATATCCCATTTCACTTGGATAGGGCGTAGCCGTTATCCCCTTTAAATATTCTTTTTACTTTTCACTTTCATTCTCATTTTCACTTCCACTTATCATTTCACTTCATATTTCACTTCACATTTCACTTCAAATTTCACTTCACTTCACATTTAATTCCACTTTACGTTTCACTTAAATCTACACTTCAAGATTTCTCTTCCAAGTACTATCTTGCTTGTTCCAAAAATTTGATAAAATCAGTTAGCAAGCCCGGAGTGATCTTGGCCACACGATATCCGGTATTTATTTCAAAAACAAAACTCGCGGTCTAGTTATCAGGCGGATATTCTAGCCGGTTTTAATATTTGGTTCGGTGCATTATGTTCGAGCTTGACATTTTGTTAGATACGTACGAAAAATATATCTTAAAATTTTTGTAAGGTAACTTAGTTAGAAAATATCAATTTCAAGTTCCTTAGCGAATTTTAAAATAAAAATCATTTTTACTAAGGAGAATATTTTCTTACCGTGTTCTAAAATTCGATAAGTTTCAATTCCGGACTCAGAAAAAGGGTAAGGTCAGTTTAAAAAGGTTCTAAATTCTCAGAGGGTTATATTTTTCAGAGACTCGGGATAGATTTTATAAAATTTGCAGATCCACCCCCTAGTTTTCAAAAACTGCAGTTTTTGACTTGATATTTTTAAATTAGTTGACTCTTAAACCGGGAAGGGTTTTGAGGTGATTACAATTTTAAAATACTTCATAGGACAGTAATAAGTTGTGATTAAAACAGTTTTGAAAAATTTGGAAGTTAGGTACCTCATTTTCGAAAATTATAATTTTGGCCCAAAAATAATATTTTTGTCGTTGAAGGCTCGTTTCAAGTTGGATGGTTATGAAATTTGAACTAAAGGTTAAAAATACCATAATAAATAATTCAGAAAAATTTTGAGGCACCTTGAATGCCCAGGTGTCTAAAATTATAGTTTTGGTCCTTTAAGTTTTACAATTTTATATTTTGATATCAAACTTATTCCTTATTGTGTTTTCTTGCCCGGAAGGGGTCTCAATCTTTTAAGTCAATTCATATATGAAATTTATAGAGTCTTGGGTCCAATATTTTGAATTTCCAGAGGTGGCCTTCCCAGTTTTTTTATATTTACACTTTTGGCTCCATATTTCACAATAATGCAAGAATAACCCAAGCTTCGATTTTTTTATACAAGTTACAAGTCCAGAATTACAATAATATATAAAAACTCATATTGAACATTTCTAAAATATATTTGAACATTCATAGCATCATAAATCATAAGAACATAATGATGAGAAATTTTATCAACAATTTATGCAAGAAAGAATATTATACTCATCATTTTATTTTCTCAAAAATTCATTAAAACATAAATCTCATAAATACTTGCTAAAATTCACAAAATATCATATTATCACATGATCATGCATTTTTATGCACTAGTATAAAGAATGATGCATTTTTTGTAGAAATATTTTTCACCCACCTCGTAGTAGCTTTTCGGGTTGTGATCTAAAATAAAATCTTCTTCTTGGTATCAACTTCTTGACTCAAACTCTTGAAGGTCAGCCCCTATATGGTATCCAAACCATATTTTGATGTTAAAAATTAAAGTATCAAGTTTAAAGGGAATTTGATAGGATCAAATTGCTACTACTTACATTAATATCTTCAAGTAGTCTCTAAAAACGAATTTTTTTTTTCTTCAACCTTCTAACTTCAACTTGAGATGGTGTAGGTCAGTCCCTAAGCTCCAAAAATTCATATCCTTGAGTCAAAAATTAATTCTTCATGTTGTCAAGAGGAAAATACTCAAACCACAATTTCTTACCTTAAAGTGTGTAGTCTTGAATTTCTTCTACAAGCTTGTAGTCAAGTATAGGTCTCTTAATTCTTCAAGGAAATTCCTCTAGGAGTACCTCAACAAGAAGGAATCATCAAGTTAAAAAAAATTGGAGGTATAAACTTGAAGTTTCAAGGGGATAAAATGAAGATGAAAGAAAAGAATTTTCTCACCTTACTAGATGGTATTTTCGGTCATAGGGGGAGCAAGATGAAGAGAAATTTTGTGTTTTTTTTTTTTTGTTTAAGTGTTGGATGAGAGTGTATTGAGGGAGTTTGTGAGTTGTAGGAGGATGAGATAAAAATTTTTCTACCTTACAACTAGAATGGCCGAAAATTATGGAGGATTGGAGGAGGATTTTTTTGTTTTGAGTTAAAGGATAAGTTAGTGGAGAAAAATTAGGGGATTAGGACAAAAAAAAAAAGAACTAGACTCCTTTCCTATGGACATATGGCCGAATTGTTATGTTTAGAGGGGAGATTATTTTTTGTTTTGTTTGGTAATTATTGGGGTAGTGGGGTTTTTGTAGGGTGATTTTTAATTACAAGCTTGAAAAAAAAATGTAACCAATCCCTTAAAAATCTCTTGGGACCGATTTCAAGGGGGGAGAGAATATTTTTTTTGTCCCATAATTTATCTAGTTGGGAGATTCAAAATAATAAAAATAGTAATAGAAGAAAAATTGAGTTATTTTCCCCATTTAAAAAGAGTAGGGTCGAAATTTAGAAAACAAATTATTTGTTTTCTTTTCTTTTATAAAATTGAGGGAAAATAAAATTTTTAAATATCCATAATTAAATATTTAGAAATTTAAAATTAAGGATCTGAAATAACAAAGGTGTAGTTCAAAAAAATAAATTGGAAGTTGGTTGGGAATGAATTATAGAATAAGGTGAAATATCTGGATAGGGATTGAAATGTACTACTAAATTATCGAGAGTCTAATATTTCTAAAGTTGT
The DNA here is from genome assembly GCA_016081115.2 of Rehmannia glutinosa. Taxonomy (NCBI): domain Eukaryota; kingdom Viridiplantae; phylum Streptophyta; class Magnoliopsida; order Lamiales; family Orobanchaceae; genus Rehmannia; species Rehmannia glutinosa. The sequence goes on along the minus strand of CM071936.1, from coordinate 78,573,399 downwards.
AGTTAACCGATCGAGTTGAATACTTGAGAAGGAATTAAAATTGGTATGCTCGAAAATATAGAAAATAAAATTGACGTTGAAAGGAATAATAAAAGTCGCGTCACGTTTCAAAAATACTAAGTTTGTGACACTAAGCCAAATAATACATCACTATACAACATCGTATCTTATGTTGGAAAAAGTCGGGGCCTCACAGATTTTTCATGTTAATGTATTAACTTAGCAATTTTTTCGTTTTACATATATGTTAGTCATCACGCTATTTTCATTACTTTTTTTAGATCTTTGAACTTTTTTATTTAATTGTTTTCTTTATTATGTTATTAGAGATGCTTATTTGGATTTTATGTATATATCATTGTTGAGCCAATTTTTTAGTCTATGTTATGTTTTTATTTTCTTTATTTTGTATATGTAATTAATTTGATTCATGTAATTTAATATTATTAACAAGAGATAATTATACTTTACCTCCCAAACTATAGACGTTTTTGGAGTTTACCACCTAAACTTTCCCGAGTCGTACATCACCCCCTGAACTCCGTGATTTTTGCACAATGCCATATATTGGCCACCGACGGCGGAATATTCCCAGAATATTCCGGCACGTGCATTGCACGTGAGGACAAAATCGTCATTGTCTCAAATTTTTAAAAAAGTTGTTACATTTTACCACCTCAACTTTTTTTGACTTGCACTTTATCCCCCTAAACTTTGCGTTATTACACTATGGTACATAATGTTTTTTTAAAAGAATCATATATTTATACATTTATTTTATATCTTTTTTTTCTAATTTCTTATCCACAAAAAATAAATAATTACTTTGGTTAAGTATATTATCAATAAAATTATACTATAAATTCTTCATTTTAAACTTTCTTGTAAAACCTTAGTTTATTTTTCCTTTTACTGTATTAGTTTTTACATTATAATTAAAAATATAAACTATCCTTTTCAATTTTAGGTGAATAAAATTATAAATTTTCACCAAAGCCAATTTGAACATAATACGGTGCATTTAACTTTCTTTTATAAGTAAAATGACTAGAAGATACAAGTATTACAAATTAAATGAATTTGATTATTTTTACATTTAAGTAGTGTATAAGATTTGTAATAAAGTAAATTAATTTTCATAAATTTTAATTATAAAACTAAAAAATTAAATTGACGAAAGGAATATGTTTCCAGAAATTTAAATATAATATATTATAAAACAATTTGATAATAAATTTACTTTATTACAAATCCTTAAATGTAAAAATGATCAAATTCATTAAATTTGTAATACTTTTATCTTTTAATAATTTTACTTACAAAAGAAAGTTAAATGCATCGTATTATGATTATGATTTTACAAGAAAGTTTAAATGAAGAATTTAGTATAATTTTGTTGATAATATACTTAACCAAAATAATTATTTATTTTTTGTGGATAAACAATTAGAAAAAAAAGAAAAAAATACATGTATAAATATATAACTTTTTTTAAATTTTTTTAAATTTTATGTGGCAAAGTGAAATAATGTAAAGTTTAGGGGGGTAAAGTGCAAGTCAAACATAGTTCAGGTGGCAAAATGCAACAACTTTGAGAGAATGACGATTTTGCCCTCATGTGATGGAATATTCTGGGAATATTCCGCCGGCGGTGGCCAATATATGGCATCGAGCACAAAATCCAGGAGTTCAGGGGGTAAAATGGAACTCGGAAAAGTTTAGGTGGTAAACTCCAAAAATGCCAATAGTTTCGGGGGCAAAATTTAATTATCTCTATTAACAATTAACAATTCGGATTAGCAAATCACTATTTGCTTATCAAAATGATTCCCAAACCAAAATTCAAAATAATTTATAATATAATTTAAATTAGAAATAGCGCTGAAGCCTGAAGGTTCTCTTTGTTATACAAGTTCATTCGAATTTTTTCCTTAGTAAGTGCAATTTGAAAAATAACAACTCATACTAATAAGGCTTTTGAAAATTAAAAAGATAGTTTTTTTTTGTGTTTCATAAACTATCTAAACTTCAAAATAATTTTTATAATCTAACCTAAATCACTTAAGCTATATCTATATATAACAATAGAAGTTTCGAACTACCCGCCCATTTTCACTTCCTAAATTTGGAATTATTTTACTGCAAAATCTTAATCGTAGATTTTGCAATCGATGTTAATTAAAAATATGAACATTAACATTGATATTAATATATGTAGATGTATATTTTGTTATATATCTAAAGATTAGAGATACACAAATTATCATAACAATTATTTATAGAAAATATTGCTCATTAAGTACAAAGTAATGATGCACGGCTTTCCATTAATAATATATTTAAAATCAGTATTTTGTTCAAAGATTTTGTTCATTTGTTAGGAAAAGATTATAGATTGTATCCCAACTTATTATTAAACCAAAAGCTTGAAAGGATAACTAGAAATTCGTTTAGGAAAAATTAAGAAAATCATACCTTAATATTAAAGATTTATCAATCTACGAATTTATTACCTTACAATAAAAGAACAACAGTTTGGTCAACGGTAAAATTTTTCCAAACTGTATATAACTCAAAATGGATAGCTATGTAAAACCTTTAAGAAAAAAATCTTATTGAAATATTTACCAAACATAACATTCGTCTATGCATTGCAATTTTAAATAAACTTCATAGATAAAAAATTTCGGATTGTGAATTTTTTTCAATAGTACAAGTTTAATATGAAAATATATGTCTCAAAGATATATATATATATATATATATATATATATGCAAATTTTTATAGAGAGGTACAGTGTGTGTGAGAAAAATTGATAGATATAATAGTAATATAGAGATATGCATATATTGAGATAAATATAAACGAGCTGAATTTGACATTTAAGTCTATAAATGAAAATAGAAATTTGATTATAAATTTTTAATTTTATTTACTTTATATGAATATCAAAAAATAATACACATGCAACGCACGAGCGGGATTAATAGTATATATAATAACCAAGCCAGTTATAATTAGTATCTCAAGATATTTCGGTCTAAACTACCTTCCAGTAATAGTAAATATATAGTTGTAATGTGTAATGTTAATTTTGGTAATTAGTGAAGTAATTATGAGAAATATATGATTAAAAATCGAACCATCACTTATAGGCTCGCAGCCAAAATAATTTTGTTAAGATATTAATCTTTAATTACATCAATTGAAACAAATATTTTATTATGGTAGATTTCTTATCTATTTTTTACACTATGAACATTTGATTAATTGCAATCAAATTATGTTGATACAAAAATTAAATCAATCATTGAACAATTTATATCGTGAATTCTGTAAATCTAAAAATGATGGGTTTTTAATTTACATTGGATCGTATATGTGCAATAATAGTATTTTGGATATACAAGACTTCCAAAAATATAAGATATAAATATTGAAAATAAAAAAATTAATATACATGTTGATTTATGATTTAATAAATTAAATAATATTATATGATCTTCTAAGAAATTAAACTGAACTTCCAAAAAAGATGGCTAATGAAATTCTAATTAAAAGTAAAAATAATATAAAAATACAAATTACTATACATTGATTTATTAAAGAATCATAAATATGTGAGGCCCCGGATTTTTGAACCGTAGACGACACAATCACGGATATTTTATTTATTCTTATATTCATTTTTCTTTATTTTGCATAAGATATTTTGTTATTGGATTTAGCATCACATGATTTATTATCTAACAACAACACAATACTATTTGAATTATGCTTCAGATTCAATGACTATAATCTATTTACATCATGGTTTAGTAAAAAGTATTATTTAAAAATCTGTTCCTTAGTATTTGAAAAATAAAATTCTAGTCGCCATATTTTTAAATAATGATGACACTTGTATTTAATAATTTTCATCAAGCTACTATTGCACAATAAATCAAAACGATTTCTATTTTGATAAACTTAGTATTATTGTACAAAACTACTATTTTGATTTAAACAAACTACTTCTCAATTTTGAGATTTTGAAATAAAAATAATAATACAATTTGAAAATATACCATACGATAAACTCAATATCTTTACTCAAAATCTACTATCTTGGTTTATCAAACTTGTATTATAAAATTTCAAATTCTTAGCATAAAATATAGTAGTGCTTAAAACTATTTCGAAATGTGATTTTGTACTTGTGAACAAACATTTCATTTTATGATCTATTAAAACTACCTACCACTAATTTAATATTTTAACAAAGACAATGATTTATGTCTTAAAAGCTCATTTTGTAAAAATTTTATTTTCAAAACAATGGAACTCTAGATTTATTTTATAAAAATCCAACTTTTACATTAAAATGGCAAAGTATCACATTCTTGATTTTGTTGAATTATTTACTACTTGATTTATCTAGAAGATACATCATTTATACTTAGAATCATTTTATTTTATGGTGTATGTCAATAGCGCCTATTTTCACTTCCTTAACAATTACCTATTTCTATCAACTTTTAACGCGATATTTTAACCGATTCCATTTACTTATTGAACAACTAGATAATAATTTTCTTGTAGCATAATATTCATATATATATATATTATATATAAATTTCGAATTTTTGTACTTTTATATTTTTCGAAACAATTTTTATAATTGAATTAATTGCTTGATTGATATTTTGATTTGTGCTCAATACCTTAGATTATAAGTGATGATACTACTTGGGTATTACTAGACACCTTATAACTTAGATGACATATTACATAAGTGATATATATATATATATATATATATATATATATATATAGGATAGGATCATATGTGGCAAGGATCTTACCATGTGGCAGTGTGGACAAATCTAAGTCGTTACCATGTTTAATCCTAAGGCCAGATTGTTTTCGAATTTTTTATTTTTTTTTAATTGAACTCAGCCCATTTAAGGGAAAAATAGACAAATTGTACACAATAGGAAACGGATGATTTTGGTAACCTCCCCGCAATTCCCCCTTTTTTGGGATTTCAATTAATCCTCCTCCCACTTTTTTCACCCCAAAATCAAAAAAGGCCCTTCTTCTTCGCCTCTTCCTTATTTCTCTTCCCCCACTCACACACGTCTGCAACTTTTTCATTCTCTGTAAATTTCGAGCCCCCGGGACACTATTTTGTTTGCCCGAATTCTCTCGACATCAAAACTCCAAGAACGTGTCAGTAACATCATTCAAGGTAAGCCCCAAGGTTCAAATTTTCAATTCTATTTTGTAGATTCTTGTGGAAAAGGTTTTTCCTCAATTTTTTAGTCAGTTTTATTTGCCCAATGACTGAAATAGGGAGAAAAACGGAAGTTGGATATATACACGTAATGTTCCATGAAATCCATGATGACAAATAATATTAAATTTGTTTTTAGCGTTAAATTAGCTTTTTATATTGTTTATTGTTTTTGGTGAATCTCCCCTGTTATAACTGATATACAGGTTATCATGAAATGATATATATTTCGTTAATTTTGGCATATAATTACACAGAGTTTTGGTGTTTTGCATTAGTCTGGTAAATTGTATATAGACGGCATACAAATGGTGTTTGGATAAATTTTTTTCGTAGACAGTTAGACTACATACAGTACACAGTTAGTTTAGATGTGGTATTTTATTTTGATACAATGTGTTTGACACCCGCAATTTTTTAATACCGTTCACGTATACAGTGTGAATGGTGTTTTATAATGGCATGAATATGTATTTTGATGCATTAATAAGTTTGGTAATGAGTATATAATGTCCATGCAATGCATAATGGCGAATGGTGTTTAAATAACATTATCTTCGTATACAATTAGAGTTCATACAGTGCCAAATTAGTTTAATTGGTGTATTTTTATATATTGTGCTTGAGTTCCGTATTTTTTAATATAGTTCACATTTCTCAATACCAGGTTTATAATTTTCAATGGCAAGAGGAAACAAGAAAAAACCTGCATCTCCAGGGCCGAGCGAGGGTGCGCGTAATGTTAACAAGAGGTTCAAGACTGCCAAATCTGCTTTGAAATCTTCGATGCCCAAACTGAGGAAATTGTAGCTTATATTTTTTTGACCCATTTTGTTTTTATTGTACCTGTGGAAATAAATTGATGAAAACTTAGCTATAAGTTGGTATAAATTTAGTAAATAGTTGGTATACAATTAGTTCAGTTGTTTTTATTTTTAATTGTGGATATGAATTGATGAAAACTTAGCTATAGATTGGTATACAGTTAGGCAATTGTTGGTATAGAATTAGTTTTTATGCGACACACAAATGCATTTGATGCATCATTTTCCTTTAATTTTTGGGTGACTTGTTTGATGTTAACATTGTTTTTTTTTTTAGCAATTTTGTTTTATGTGTTTTCAGTTGAAAAATAGCGGATAGGATTGTTTCTATGATTTTGATGCAGATTTCTTTTTTTCCTGTTGTTTTTTGTCAATGAAGGGTGAGAGAAGAATCATGAATCCGTTATTTTTGCCCCTGATTCTGCGTTTCTGTTATGGAAAGTTGATAATCAATATATCCCTTGATTATAGGTATTTAATTATGGTATTATTTTACTCCATTTTGATAGTTACCGATTTGCCCTTTTTACATATAAAATAAATGTAAAATAGTGTATTTTTAGGCCTAATCTGAACTATTGATTAATTAGGATGGATGGATGGGATCTGTCCACACTGCCACATGGTAAGAGCCTGCCACATGAGATCTCATCCCTATATATATATATATATATATATATATATATATATATATATAAACTTAAAAAATAAGGAGCTTGATTTGTGATAAGCGGTTATGGGGTTTATAAGTGATCGTGGGATACATTAGTGTATTTTGAACTTGATAATCTACACCAATTATCACCAACTTGGACAAAAAAAAATGAGACAACATTTTGTGAGACCCCGAATTTTAACAACGTGAGTTACTGTGTTATGTAGTGATTATTTATTCGGCTATGTATCACAAACCTATTATTAATGAAACGCGACTCTACTTTTATTTATTTCTTCCAACGTCAATTACGCATTTCGCATTTTTGAGCTTAGCAATTTTATATTCTCCTCTAGTATTGTTACTTGATCGGTTATTTTCCGATTACATATTTCTTATTTCACATCTTTATTTTAAATTTCTAAATATTTAATTATGGATATTTATACATTTTATTTTTTCCCTCAATTTTATAAAGAAAAGAAACCAAATATTTGTTTTTCTTTTTCCCCTAATTTTTTAAATTACCACTTTAAATGGGAAAAATAACTCAATTTTTCTTCTACCACTATTTTATCATTTTGTATCTCCCAACTAAATTATTATGAGACTAAAAATAAATAAAATTTTGATAATTTCATTTCTATTTTATTTTATGTCTTGCAAGCCTACAACTAAAAATCTTCCTACAAATCCCACTAACCCTTTAGTCAAACAAATGAATTTTAAATTTCCCCCTAAAACCTAACTTTTGGCTTCATGTCCCTAATAAAGGAAGCTAGTTATTTTTTTTTACCCTAAACCCCTAATTATTCCCCATTAACTATCATTTAACTCAAACAAAACAAAAATCCTCCCACATTTTATCTAAGCATATGTTCATTTTCTTCTTCAAACCTTCAAACACTTAACCAAAAATTTCAAGAATTCTCTCTTCTACTTACACAAAAAATTCGAACCCCCTACAACAAGGTAAGAAATTGTGTTCAAAAAATCATCTTGTTATCCTCTAGCTCATCATCTTCACTTCTTAACCTAAGTTTGATTTTTGGATTGAGGTATACTTAGAAGACTTGGGAGACACTAAGAGCCTTATCATCACCTTGAAAAGGACTTCAAGACTTTGAAGATTTTGAAGAGAAATTGGACTATAAGGTAAGAAATGAGATTTTTAGTACATTTTCTTCTTCTCTTATATTTTCCAAAATTTTGATACTCCATTTTCATTTTTGAACTTTTAGGGGCTGACCTTAAGAGTTGTTTTAAGAGTGAGCAAAGAGACCCATTTTGAGACCTCTACTAGTCTTATTTCATCTACTACACAAGGTAAGTGTAGTTTTACCAATATTCTTCACCTCCTTCTTCTTTCCTTAAATTTTTAACCTCATTTCCTAACTCCTACATTATTTTAAGTCACTTCTCCTTCAAGAGTGATTTATTTCATCTTTCACCAACAAGTTCGTTTTTAAGGTGGGTGGAAAAATCTTTCCAACTTCTAGGTGTTTTTTTTATACTTAAAATGCATGTAGTATTTGATGTTGAGCACTTGAGATATATATATGTTATGTATTGCATGTTAATTTCTTGTATCTAGTTGAAAATTTCTCAAGTATGGCTCAAAATTCTATTTGTTGAAAAATAGGTGCATACATGCACACTTTATTGTGATATTTGTTGAATTCTTATGTGAAATGTACTTGTATATGTATGAAACTTGAAATCCATATTTTGTATGACTTATAACCTGGACAAGTCGAGCATAATTGATTAAATTTCAATTTTTGTACTTAAAATGAAAAAATGGAAAGTTGGTGGACTTAATTGCAAGAAAATAAAACTTAATGACCCCTCTGTAATTTTCGATTTTTGGGACTGTACTCAGGTTCAAAAATGATGTTTGGACATTTTAATAAAGTTTTAAGGGTTTTTAGATAAATAAAATCAACCCTTAAAAGCCCAAGGACTAGATTGTAAAATTTTAGAAGTTTAAGGGCTATATTGCAATTTTCGAAACTGTACCAGACCCTATTTTTAAAATTTGAAATATTAACTCTTAAGGGACTGGAAATAACATATTTTAAGTGTATTCCAAAAATCCAAGTGTTTAGAGCTTGGAAAGTAATTTTATAAAAATTGAGAGACCAAATCGTAAAAGATTAAAAATTGAGGACCAAAATGAAATTTCCAGGACTTATGCACTCCATGCACCTGGAAATACTAATTTAACTATAACATAATTATATTTTGGACCCAAGGTTCAAATTTCATAGCAATTGGACCCCTAAAAGCCTTAAAGACAATTATTTCAAAAAGGGACAAAAATGAGATTTTCAAAGGTTAAGGGACCTATACTTATTTCTTTTAGAAACTGCTTTTGTCCCAATATCCCACTGATCTTAGTGACATTTTCCAACTGGAATCACATTAAAAGCCCTTCCGGTTTGTGAGTTCCAATTATTTTAAACTTAGGGTCCGAAATGACAATTTTAACAAATTTGGGGCCAATGTGAGAATTTTATAAAAACTCGACCTCAAAACTTTAAAAACCTGAATATATGAACAATTTAGAGAATTTAGGAACTGACCTCATAATTCTTCAAGGTCGGGATATTTACTTATTCAATTTCAAACCCCAAAAGTATTGGTTTTTACAAAACGGGGCTAATGTAAATTTTCTTTTTAACAAGGACCTAACTCAAATTATTTTTCTTTTAAAGAAACAGCCCTGGACCTCTGACTTTTAATAATTAATTAAAAGATTTTATTTTCTTAAAACCCCTTGACTTATCGGATCGTCTTGACCGATTAATACCGATCGCTGGGCGACTTTCTCGTCTTGTGATTTTGAATCTATAACGGGACTTATTCCACTTAATCTTTCAATATATCGAAGATTTCTTATCCTCTCGATAATCATCTTCATCCAAATAACTCCACCAATGCCATAATTGCCACTCGAAATTTTCAAAACTTTTCCTGAACTGCTTCTTTGAATCAATAATACTCGACTGCCTGGTTGACTTCCTGAACTTGTATTTACTTTCCTGCCTCGAGTCAACTTGGTGTGTCGAGCTCACAAAAATGGATACGTCGGGGATGGAACCGGCAGCTCGATGCTATTCCACTCTTCTCGCCCCATCGCCCTAATCCCGCAACCGAGGGACGGAGTTTGTCCAAGGGAAGCGGGTCGTAGTACTTGAGGTATAATCATGATTATGACAAATCCGATCCTTGCTAGCTCCACTCGTAGATTTTGTCTTTGCCTATGGAGCGATAAGGTGACGGTCTTGGACCATCTTGTTCGGGAGTTACAAGGAAGAACGAAGGAATCGCTATCTGATCCACACGATTCTGGAGTTAATCGGACCCGTTTGGTTGGCTCTACAAAACCGTACGCAACCGCTACTTGTATTGCATTGGTTGGTGCTACAAATCCGTACGCAACCGCTACTTGTCTTGCATATGATTGGCGCTACAAATCCGTACGCAATCCTCCTGTCTTGCTTGAATCACATAGTGCCTGTGTGACAACGAACTATATTCTTAAAACTATATAAGTATATTACTTAAATATATTTATCACGACGCTTGTGGACTGTGTGTGAAATCATGCATCATATCTCATGCGTTTTCATACAACTGATTTTCTCGCATTAACTATATATATCGCCACACTTACACACGATCACCCCGTCCACTGAGATTTCTGTTTCATCCCCTTCTGTTTTCTAACCTTTAGAAGAGGACTTTGTTGAAGATGTTGAACCTACCATGGACTGAATTCCCGTGCTCCGCCTGTTGGACTTACTTTCTATTGTTATCAATGTTGCTGGACTTCTTCCTTTTATTTTACTGATGTTGGACTCTTTTTATTCTCTTTGCCATTCTGGACTGTAACTTAAGGGCGTAGGACCTCTGATACTTAAGTTGGTGATATGATGTGTATTTTATTTCCTAGTTCTGGACTGTAAGTTATTTGGACGGTATTGGGATGTATTTGTAATCGTACCGTACTCGTAGTTTTCCGCTGCTTTAGACTCTGTTTCACTTGGGATTGTTGTATCATTTTCTAGACAGTTGGGTTTATTTCTGTTTAAGTGGTTGATCATTGTCGCGTCACGTTTGGGGCGTGACAGATATGGTATCAGAGCTCGGCTAGTAAGATAGAAACTTACACCGAGCTGACCCAGGATAGGACCCTCGGACTGTGTTGGGTGTAAGTCCAAGCGGCTACGATAATCTAGAGGGGGGTGAATAGATTATCTCCATCTTTTCGATTATTCCACCTTTTTCGAATCAAATACGCCAAGACAAGAATAAAGGTGCGGAAAATAAACAACACACGTCGATTTATAGAGCTTCACCTCACATAGGGACTACGCGCTCTACCACCCCAGTATATCCGGGATGGGTTTTGAAAAAAAAAAGAATTTTATTAATTACCACAATTAATACAAATTCAACTTACAACAACACCTTGAAGAGCACCACACTCTTCTTCAACACCACCTAGGATATTTCCACTATCTCTCTCTTGAAGAATACCACAATCTTCCTTCAACGGCACCTTGTGAAGATTACCACAATCTTCAACCTTGAAGAATACCAAATTCTTCAACACCTTGAAGAGCACCACACTCTTCAATAAGACGATCACCACAATCTTCTTGCACCTATCACCTAGATCATCCAAGTGTGTTCTTACCACAAGAACACTCACAATGATATCTTGTGTTGAATGATAACCCAAAATCAAGATTACAACTCGATAATGAATATTACAATTATGAGTGCAAGTATAATCAAGAAATAAGCCTAGACCTCAAAATGTGAAAGTGAAAGACCTTAGGCTATTACAACAAGAATAATAACAATGAAGAACATATATGTTTGCTTGAGTGTATCTTGTTGTGTTGTAGTATTCTCTCTTGTTGTGTTGCTTCAATCTTGTTGTGTTTGCTAGGAGATTGAAATCTGTAAAAAATTGCAAGATAAATGAAGAATATAGTTGTTAGAAATCAATCCCACAAATTAGGGAAAAGCTATCTGCTGCACAACGGTTAGAATTTTGCTGTCAAACCATAGGGCGACCGGTCGCGCAGAAATAGACGTTTGAAAGTAAGAACACAATTTTACACAGGGCGATCGGTCGATGGGGGGTCCGATCGGTCGACCCCATGCCCAGCCAGTCTCCCTTCCATTTTTGAAGAACAGAACGAATTGCTCACAAGCAGGCACCGGTTGACCCCAAGGGCGACCGGTCGGCCGACGCACCGCCGACCCCAGGCGACGGCCGACCGCATCAAAAACCTTCGATCTCATTTTGAAACGATAGGGCAACCGGTTGACCTCAAAACAAAAGTGTTGTCCAATTTTTTATCGAAAATAAACTTCAAGAAATTCTCCGAAAAATAGTAAAAACTTTTTAGACCGATCGGGAGTATTTGGACAACTAAAAACTCATTAACACAAAATCATCAAAAGTGTTGTCCAATTTTGTCGAAAATAAACTTGAAGAAATACTCCGAAAAATTAGTAGAAATAATTTAAATCATTTAGGAGTATTTGGACAACATTTAAAAACATTGTTTTGGTATAAAAACAAAATCATCAAAATCATGATAAAATCATTTATCAAACAATCTCCCCCTTTTTGATGATTACAAACCAAAAACTTTTACGAGGTCAATTTTTAAAGCAAAATAATTTTACCGGTTTAAAAAAAATTATCCGTTGTGAGTGACAACATTCCACGCAACATTAAACACAAAGATGGGAGTATAGATTTTCAAAAAACATTTATGCAAAAGCTCCCTCTATCAACATGCACAACAAGAGTAATATAGAAGCAATCAACCAAAAGCTAAAAGCTCAGCTTTTACATATTGAGCTTAAGAATTAAGAGCTTATAAGCTCCCCCTATCAACAAAACATCATTAATCATGAAATAAGTACATAATACAACAATTGTACTAATTATAATCCACAACTTATGGATTTAAGGAGCCATAGCTTATAGCTTATTTCTCGAGCTTATTTTAGCTTTTATGAGCTAATGAGCGTATAACCTGTTTCTCCCCCTTTGGAATTATCAAAAAGAATGTTAGCACGATAAAAATATCATATATCCATATCAAAGTGCGCAATGTAGCCGATTTATCGAGCTATTTGAATATTGAAGCTTATAAGCCAAATAGGAGGGAAAACATCAATCATGGAAGATTATGAAAACTCATTTTATTTGCAAAACATGATCTATATAAATATATAAGACATTTTGAAAACAAGAGAATCATATATGCGATGAATTTTTCATTGAAACATTTGATCGAACACTTGGCGGGCGTCAAAAAAATGAAGAAGATGTATATAGCCCTTGTAAATGTAATCAAGCTAAGTTTTTCATCACCAAAAGCAATTTTACAAATATAGTCCAACAACAATCATCATTCACAACACAATTATATAAGAATTCCATCAATATATCAAGTAGAGGCATTTTCTCAAGGGTTCAACCCAATTGAGATAAAAAGAGTAGAATTCTTACCATTTAATCGGTGAGGATGAGTAACGATGATGATAACCGAGCAACATAATCCCCAAAATATGTAATTTATGCAACAAAACACATTTGAAGTGAACTGTGTGTGAAAATGCCAAAGGAGACGAAAAATGAGTGATATGAGCCAAAATGGCTAAGTATAAGAACAAAGACGGATTTAATCGAAATATAGTCATGGGCGACCGGTCGAAGCTGAGGGCAACCGGTCGAGAGTATGGCCGACCAGTCGGCCTCAGCCCAGACCGCCCAGTGGTTCTTTCTGTTTTGCAAAAATTCAAAGTTTGAACCAAAAATCCGATTTTTTGCCCCTAAGTATTAAAAACATGAAAAATGCAAACATAGACCTCATTCAATATACATTATGTCATAATTAAGCTCGAAATGAGGTAAAAGACTCGGTGGTAAACGGTTGAAAACAAATGTCCGCGAGTTATTCTTGAGACGGAATTAAACACATCTCAATTTTTCGTTTTTAGAAACACAATCCCTTAGAAAAAGATATTCGAATCTCAATATGTTTAGTTCGATTATGACGAACCATATTTTGAGAAATTACCACTTGTAATTACCGGACTTGTTATCCCGAAAAAATATGAACGTTTTAAAATTTTGGATATACAAGCCCTAAGAGCAAGTGCCTTTCCAATATTTGGAAATTTCTTTTAACGACACTTTAATGAGATTCGTTGGGATAGTTTTGAAGTCGAGCATATAGACATAAGGCATAGAAAATGTCGAGTCTAAAAGGAGTAATAAACGAAGATAAACATACCTCGAATTTGTTTGTCACCCGATATGCCCTCCTCAACCTTTGTTAATTTTTACATTGGTAGCCATAGAGGTTGAGATGGTTCTTCCTTCTTCAATGCCTAACTTCTTCAAAGGTTCTATTGTATACTTTGATTATGAAATATAACCACCTTCTTGGCATTGTTTAACTTGAAGTCCAAGGAAGAAATTAAGCTCCCCCATCATGATCATCTTAAGTTCACCTTGCATCAACTTAGAACAATATCTTGCACAAAAAATGAATAGTAGCACCAAATCAACCAAAAAATGCACTAATAAGTAATCTTGCCCTTTTTCAAAAAACAAAGAGAGTAGATCCACTTTACCTCTTGTAAAATCATTTTGCACAAAACAATAGCTAAGTCTATCAAACCATACACGGGGTGCTTGTTTTAAACATACAAGGCCTTTTATAAAAAATCATTTGGCCTAGAAAAATTTTTCAAACCCCGGAGGTTTTTCATAAACTTCTTTTAGAATAAAACCATTTAGAAAAGTGGATTTAACATCCATTTGGTAAAGCTTGAAATTTTCTTAAAGCAAGAATAGGCAAGTAAAATGCGAATAACTTCAAAACGAGCTACGGGTATAAATGTATCATCAAAATCAATACCTTCTTCTAGGCAATACCCTTGAGCTACTAACCTTGCCTTGCTCATCAAACTTATTCCAACATACCAAAAAATTTCTGCAAAATCTTAGCAAGATATCTTGCACAAGAGCGTAGTAATATCGAATAATGGAGACACTATAATAAGTAACACATACTATACTTTCAAACAAATCATCAAGAGTTCAATAATACATGTAAGTTTGAATAGGCTTATAGAAAGCTATATAAGGTCTCTTTTTAAATTTGAAAATCCGAGAGCATATAGTTGAGACCTTATTTAAAAGAAGCATTTGAACGAGAGTTTTGACAAGAATGAATATGAGCAATCAAATGCATAATTTTGAGAAGAGTATAAAAAATCAAATGTTTTATCAAAATAAAATATAATCCTTTATAAGTCTCGGATAAAACAAGCTTTATAGAATAATGCCTTTCAAAAATTGAAAAATCCTATTAATGGCACTTATATGAAATACTTTGAAATAACTTGAAAAACAAGCACATAGGCATATGACAAAAATATATCGAGTCTATAAGATGAATACCAAAGATGAGCGTACCTTGATAGTTTATGGTTCTCTCTTGAGAAAATAACCATTGATGAAAATATATATGTCCTACACAATTCTTAAACATGTCTTGCACAAACATAATGATACAAGTGTAGGCTAAGCAATAAGAGATATCATAAGTATATTTTGCATAATAAGTCCATAAGAAATGATGAACATACAAAATCATTATAAATACACAAGAGTTTTAAAAACATCATACAAGGTCTTCTTTTTCAAAAAATTTTAAAAGCACACAAATATATTGAAGACCTTAATTTCAAAAATAAATTTTTGAAAACTCATTTTGAAAAATTAGGCACAATTGCAAGCATGCATAATAAAAAAATAAAATGCATATCTAAATGAGGAAATACGGTTTACCAATTACGCCATTTCCATGGGTTATGTCTTTCCCGTTGTTGATGGTATCTTCCTCTTTGAAAATCATCTTGTAGGTGATAGATTCTCCAATTGCTCCATTTCCAAGGATTATTTCCTTCCCATTGTTGATAATGTCTTTCCCTTGGAAATTCATTGTGGTGATGTCTTCTCCTTTGATCAAATGAGATGGTCATTTGATGTCTTCTAGGCGGTATGAATTTTCCTTGATTTTTGTTCCGCCGAGTACCTAATATAACATTGTTTTGTGGTACCCTCAAGTGTTTGGGTCCTTTGGGATTAGCTTTGAGACTTTTAGGTCTCCAACAATAGTTAGAGCTATTTCTAGCCCGACAAGTATTAACCGTATGACCCTTTTTACCACAATATAAACAAGTAATAATTCGAGGAGCATAATGACCAACATGCATAGAGACTTGATTCGTTTTCATATGATTAACAACACTAGGCTTATGATCAAGTCCTTGTTTCAATTTATCACAACTATGAACATCAACAATATCGGTCATTTTATCGGTACTCAATTTAGATTTTGATAAATCTTTTTTCATGCAGTTAATATTCTCAACAAGAGTACTATTTTCTTTTTCAAGGTTTCTAACCTTATCAAGTGTGGTGGTGTGAGAACATGAAAGTGATTCATAGGAAGTAAATAAACTATCCTTTTCATTTTTCAAAACATTGAATTCCTTTTTCAAATTTTTGTATTTAACAAGTAAGCTTTGGAATTCATTTTGAAGCTCATCAAAATCATTTTGCAAATCATTATAATCATTATGAACTTCATTATCATAGGAAGTAGAGGGTTTAGAACTTACCTCATTTTTTTCTTTGAAGCCCATAAGATATTGTTCAACTTCTTCATAGTTGGAAGTTGTAAGAGGCTTGTTCTTTGGCTTTGATTTTGTATCCACTTGAGAAGTAAATGCTTTTGAGTTGCTCCTTTCATTTGTATATACTTCATAGATGGCTTCTAATTTTTCCCATACTTCATGTGCCGATCGAATTCCTACAATATGATCAAATTCCAAAGTGGTAACTGAACAATACAAAATATTTAGAGCTTTACCATTTAAGGAGATGATTTTCTTCTCTTCATCATTGAGCTCCTTGAGGACTTTGGAGGTGTGTGGTGTATCTTTTATCGGAATAGATTCTCCATTGACGGCCGTGTTCCAAATATCGAACCCGCCACCTTGTAGATAGCATTCCATTCTTTCTTTCCAAAATGTATAATTTTTGGAATCAAATAGTGGTGGCTTGGTGGTGGAGGTGCCAGTAAGGTGGACTTTATTCGTAGCCGATGATCGTTCCTCTTTACTCGTGATGTGGAACGAGCTTGCTAAAGAGTTTGACTCTGATACCACTTGTAATCCAAGCGGCTACGATAATCTAGAGGGGGGTGAATAGATTATCTCCATCTTTTTGATTATGCCCCCTTCTTCGAATCAAATACGACAAGACAAGAATAAAGGTGCGGAAAGTAAACAACACACGTCGATTTATAAAGCTTTATCCGGGA
Organism: Rehmannia glutinosa; assembly: GCA_016081115.2. Taxonomy (NCBI): domain Eukaryota; kingdom Viridiplantae; phylum Streptophyta; class Magnoliopsida; order Lamiales; family Orobanchaceae; genus Rehmannia; species Rehmannia glutinosa. The sequence continues at coordinate 78,556,205 of CM071936.1, read as the reverse complement.
TGGGTTTCGAAAAAGAAAAAGAATTTTATTAATTACCACAATTAATACAACACCAACTTACAACAACACCTTGAAGAGCACCACACTCTTCTTCAACACCACCTTGGAGATTACCACAATCTCCCTTGAAGATTACCACAATCTTCCTTCAACGGCACCTTGTGAAGATTACCACAATCTTCAACCTTGAAGAATACCAAATTCTTCAACACCTTGAAGAGCACCACACTCTTCAATAAGAAGATCACCACAATCTTCTTGTACCTATCACCTAGATCATCTATGTGTGTTCTTACCACAAGAACACTCACAAGGATATCTGGTGTTGAATGATAACCCAAAATCAAGATTACAACTCGATAATGAATATTACAATTATGAGTGCAAGTGTAATCAAGAAATAAGCCTAGACTTCAAGATGTGAAAGTGAAAGACCTTAGGCTATTACAACAAGAACAATAATAATGAAGAACAAATATGTTTGCTTGAGTGTATCTTGTTGTGTTGTAGTACTCTCTCTTGTTGTGTTGCTTCAATTCTTCATCTATTTATAGAAGATGTCTTGAACATGCTAGGCTCCTCCTAGGAGATTGAAATATGTAAAAAATTGCAAGACAAATGAAGAATATAGCTGTTAGAAATCAATCCCACAAATTAGGGAAAAACTGTCTGCTGCACAACGGTTAGAATTTTGCTGTCAAACCATAGGGCAACCGGTCGGGCAGAAATAGACGTTTGAAAGTAAGAACACAATTTTACACAGGGCGACCGGTCGACGGGGGGTCCGACCAGTCGACGGGGGGTCCGACCGGTCGACACCATGCCCAGCCGGTCTCCCTTCCATTTTTGAAGGACAGAACGAATTGCTCACAAGCGGGCACCGGTCGAACCCAGGGGTGACCGGTCGACCCCCTGGGCGACCGGTCGACCTGCATCAAAAACCTTCAGTCTCATTTTCTGTTTCAACGTTATTCTTCAGGTACGGGTTGCCCTATAGGGCGACCGGTTGACCTCAAAACAAAAGTGTTGTCCAATTTTTTATCGAAAATAAACTTCAAGAAATACTCCGAAAAATAGTAAAAATATTTTAGACCGATCGAGAGCATTTGGACAACTAAAAAGTCATTAACACAAAATCATCAAAAGTGTTGTCCAATTTTGTCGAAAATAAACTTGAAGAAATACTCCGGAAAATTAGTAGAAATAATTTAAATCATTTAGGAGTATTTGGACAATATTTAAAAACATTGTTTTGGTATAAAAACAAAATCATAAAAATCATGATAAAACCATTTATCAAACATTGGAGAGTATCGCGACTTGACCAATTAAGTGTGAAATCGATTTCAAAAATGGCATAGAACCATATTACTGATGTCTATATTAAGTTAGAATTTGTACTTGGAGATTCCATAGTCATCCTTGTCTTGACTTAGTTGACTCTTGACTGACTTTCTTTATTCATTCTTCCTTATTTCCTCCTTATGTTTCCTTTACCTTTGTCTAATCCGCCTTAGTTTTGTTTGACCAGGATGGATCCAGCGCCCCCGACTTGGTGGGATGTAGTTGAGACCCGTGTTGAGCGGGACTACTATAAGGCGTTAAAGCTATATTGGCACCAGGCATTTCTTCAGGCCAACTCCGAGCTAACCGAGGAACGTCACCGCACTCGCAAATTAGGACACCTCCTGGCGAAGATCCAAGAGGAGAAGAATAAAACACCATCCGCGCTCGCGAAGATCAAATTCAGTTGATCCAGGAACGCTTGGACAATACTTGAAAGAAGATGGAACGCGCCAGGGAAGGCCGCAAAAAGTGGGAAATGGACGCGTACATGTCGAGGGACACCATCGAATGCCTCGAGGAGACTATTATAAAACAGATGACGGTGATCGAGGACCTCACACAGGCCTTGTCTCAGCGGGATACCGCTTTGAGACCGCTGGCGCCAATGCACTAGACCGCCACCACCCGAGGTGGAACCAGAGGCCGACCCTGAAGCGAACAATGAAGAGGATCCCGAGGAGGATCCTGAAGAGGATCCTGAAGAGGATCCCGAGGAGGATCCCGATGAAGATACAATGGAGGACGGAGAGCCCGAGGCGCTTGAAGCCGCCCCGCTCGATGACACTCCGGGACTGGAGCAGTGGCTAGATTTAGCCAACTGGCCTGATGCTGAGGTGCTACCTCAGCCCGATTAGGTTCCGGTTGTGGACGTGGCTGCTAGTGATGATGATGGCGACCTTACCGATTAGATAACTTTTATGTTAGATTTTAGCCGACATATATTTCCATCCTGTTGTATTTGCTTCCATTGTACTTTGATCAAGTTGTATCCTGACTCTAGATTTATCTCCGATTCTGTATTTCTATTGTATGAACTCATTTGGGTGTATTCAAATTTTCACATCAATGAATATACCCTTTCTACTTATTCTATGTCTTGTGTACTGCTGTTGCTTCCTTGTGATCTAACTTGTTTTACGCGAGTATTTATTGGAATCATTCATTTATGAATTGTAGCTAAACTTCAAGATACAGAATGGTTGGACACTATGGATGCGGGAGACCCTGCTGTGTTCCCCAAAGGAATAATGACGCGCCCAGGGAACGGGTACCCTCTCCCGCATTGCCACCACCTCCTCCGCCACCGGAGATAACTTAATCCGCACAGCCCCGCAGCAAATCCTGTTGTTCATGAGACAACAAGCAGAGCCTCGACAGCCTATTCCTGAACCTGTTCAAGAGGCGAATGATCGCACATTGGAGCGGTTCCTATGATTCGACCCACCGACTTTCTTAGGGTAGCCAGATGACACAAAGGCGGAAGAATGGATTGAGAAACTTGAGAATATCTTTAATGCTCTCCAATATTCCAAGGATTAGAAGGTTACACTCACGGTGTTCCGACTAGAATCGGCTGCTCGAGATTGGTCGAGAGCAGTTGAGAGAAAGTGGGAACATGATCGAGTAGATAGAACATGGGAAAATTTTCTGGCTGAATTCCATGAGCAGTACATTCCCCAAGTTGTGAAAGAGGCACGCCGGGACGAATTTCATAAGTTGAGGTAAGGGAACATGTCCGTAGCCTAGTATGAGTCTGAGTTTCATCGGTTGTCCAAATACGCTCTGGGGACAATCAATACAGAAGAGGACAAATTATATAAGTTCACACGAGGACTGAAACTAGAACTTCAAAAGCGACTTTTGGATGTTGAAATGACAACCTACTCGGCCCGCGGTAAGGCGACTCTCCACATCGAGTCGGGACTGAACCGTATTGGACAGATTCAACAGAGTAGGCTATCAAACAGTCTCAAGAGGACTGCTGTGGGACAGCCATCTAAGCAGCTTGCTAAGTTTCAGAAGGGACCAATTAATAAGACGGATAAAGGGAAAGGACCAGTACAGGGAAAGCCGGGTCAAGTGTGTGCACATTGCCAGAAACCAGGGCATACTGCCAATGACTGTTGGCGTAAATAGGGAAGGTGTTTGCGCTGTGGTAGTAATAAGCACCAGCTGAAGGATTGCCCGAAGTACGAGAATCAAACGAAGCAAGTGCAGCCGTTGAAGCCGGGTAATGGCCAGGGAAATCGGGCAAGGATGCCCGCTCGAGCATTTGCACTAGCCGGACATGAGGCTCCGGAGGCAACAAACGTGGTGGAAGGTATGCTTCAAGTATCTAACCACTACGCTAAAATACTTTTTGACCCTGGATCATCGCATTCATTTGTCGCACCGTATTTTGTACACAAACTGCATGCATGCATGGAACATATGTCTATAAGTTTAGAAGTGTCAAATCCTATGGGCGCAAGCCAGGTAACATATATTATCTATAATGCATGCGAAGTTAAGATTGATGAGATAAATTTTCCTGCCGATTTGATCTTATTACCTATATCCGAATACGACGTAATTTTGGGAATGAACTGGTTGTCTACACACCATGCACTATAAGTCCCAAGGGGTGTGAGTAAGGTTTAGAAGGGGGGGTTGAATAAACCTTACCAACTTTTTAGTTTTAGTCCTTTTAAAATATTAAAGAGTTAAATACACAACTAAGTCATTGGGGGACAAATAAGTTAGTTAACCAGCAGAGTTAGTCACTCAACAGACTCGATTGAGCTGTTGATAGAATAACTCAGCTATTTAGTCTAAATCTTAACTTGGCTGTGATGTGATTTTCAGCAGAAGACTTAACACCCTTTTAATTATATTTGATTTGTTTTAAACACTTGATTTTAGCACTTAGTTACTTATCAGTTGGATAGCAAATTATCACCAGATATAAAGTGATATGCAGAAATAAAATGGTGAAATGTAAATGACACAATAATTTTTATAGAGGTTCGAAGATGGGGTAATTCTTCTACTGCTCTATTCTCCAACTCCTGGAGGAATCCACTAAGTAGTGATCAGAGTACAAAGTGGTTATCAGTCCAGATACAAGTCTTGATCACACAACTGACTTACTCCTTTGGGACTCGATGTCTGAGATGCCTTGGTCACACAAATGCATCTCGTCCGACTCGACTACTTCACGGGCGGCCGCTGCCTTGCTACTAAACTAACTTTCTCAAGCTTCTTGGATTTGATCACGAAGCCTCTCCAATAACTTGAGATTGGTTCGACCTTGGACCTTTCTACAATCCTCCTTGGAAAGTAGACCCTTTTTGCTTCTTCAAAAGTTTCCTCTTCAAAAGTTTGAAGTTGTCTTTCCTTCACAGCTTAGTGTTGCATCGATTTCCTTCGAGATTTAGGATTGAGGATTTTTGCTAGAATAACTTGAGAATATTTTGCAGGTTACAGTATGAATAAAGCTTGTTATCTCAGATATGCAATGTTCAGGTTAACCAAGGTAACCTCTTCTCAAAGTGATTCCTCAGCCTTTTATAGTGAACTTTCAAAAATCTGCCCGTTGAAGAGATAGACTGATTTTCAAAAATCACTTCTATTCGTTGGCTTGTCTTGTTGCAGTCATTGATGTTGACATTTCCTCGTATTAAATGAACGTTCAACTTTTCGAATCGACACAGTGCGATGCTTCCCATTGGTTTATTCCTTTTGCGCTTCGGGGTCGAGCACTTTAAGACATGGCGGATGGAAGTATTACTTGTTAAGTAAATTCCTTGACTCAGGCAATGCATTCTTTTGATCGTCTTGACTTGATCCGTCCTTTATTCCCCAGGTGACTTTGAGTTAGCTTCCAATCAATGGATGACTTATCTGTCACTTCAACTTGAGACTTGGCTTCTTGAGTTGACATGATTGACTCTTCATACAGCTGTGTCTCAGCTGATACTCCTTCAGTCGAGTCCTTGACATCTCTTCCTTTCCATACTCAGCTTCTTCACAGCGGAGTCTTCATCCTAGTCTTCAGTTGACTTCGTGTATATCCAGGCATAGCTCACTTGACTCAGCTCATACAACCCTATCTATTACAATACAAATTACAAGAAAAATGGGGTGCCAACTTTCTAGTCTAAGTTTTACATGGCATTCATCAAAATCTAAACAATAAATTTCCCAACAATTTCCCCCTTTTTGATGATGCCAAAACTTAAAACATACATACAAAATGTAAATAGCAAAGATACATACAGTCAATGCAGTAACAAGGAATGTATGCGTAGAATCAATCTTTTTATTGATCATAACATTCTTGTCCGTTACACAGCTATTTACAATGTGTATCATAGTAATCAGAGCATACATATCTACGTAAAATATAGATTTTTGATTAAATGTACAGAAGACTTACATACATATGTATTTACAAAAGTAAAATACATGAAGGGGTTGGCAGCAACACTTCATCGCCTTCGCTGCCTCATTCTTTCTTCTTCAGCTCTGTCTTCGTCAGCTCTCTTTATTTTCATTTCTTCTTCAGCTGCTTTCTTCTTCTCGTAAGCTCTCTTCGCAGCTTCATCTCTTCTTTTTCTTTCTTGTCTTTCTTGCCACAGCTGATCTTGCCTTCTGTTTTCCTCTTCAATTCTCTTTACATATTCAGCATTTTTCCTCTCCACTTCCAGATTGGCTATATCATTATATCCAGCCCAGTAGATCCTTCCTTTCTTGCGTGGATCTACATATTCGATATTTTTTGGTAGAGGTCTAGGTTTAAAGCCTCTACCTCCGCCACTTCTACCTCCTCCTCTGGGCGTATATTGTACTGGAGTCATATTCTTACCAGCAGGGTGACCAGCAGAGTGACTGCTAGTAGTCTGCTGCTTGTCAGCTTCTTCGCACAGATTTAGACCTTTCTCCCATTATAAGTCCCAGGCTTGGACTATGGACATATCCTTGAAGTATCCCTGAGACTCGAGCGTTTTAAATTCTTCAATGGATCTTGGCTTGTTTCTGTCATCTGGAATAGCATCGTTGTCTTTTCCTGCCGGAATGCCTCCAAATTGTTTCAACACTTCTAGAACACGGGCATCCGTCTTTCTTTCAACCTCCTTCATCCCTGCTTCTACGATTTTTCTCTTCTCAGACATAGGGACAAGAGAGTGTTAGAGTGGCAGAGTCACCGGAAGTTTGTTGATTATGCTAGCTGTGACATGGCCTTATTGAGGGGTTTCAGCAAACATTAGGGTCACATCCTTTGACCCTTCCCCCTCAACAACTTTTCCCTTCTCATTCTTATGTTCTTCAGCTGTTTCCTTCTTCTTCTCATCCGCTGACCCTTTCAACATCTTCAGGTATTCCTCTTCCCCCTTTTTGGCATCATCAAAGGAGAGAGGAACCCCTGGAAATATCCTTGCGAGAATAAAATCTAAGCGGCTGATAGCTGAGTCCTGCTTGGAGTCTGCTGCGGAGTATGCTATTCGAAATTCTAAGCGGGTGGCTTTGGATTCGGCTACCACCAGTTTCATTTCAGCCATAAGAAGGCTGAACTTGACATTCATACTCTCCTCTACACACAGAAGTTCTTTCTTGTGAAATTCTCGCAGCAGTTCCATTTCAGTGGTGTGGGAGGCATGCATTCTGTCAATATTTTCATGTCAGCATTATCAGCGCTCCAGATCAGCATTTTGTTGTACAATGCTTTGAAGTATCTGACTTGTTCGTATCACATTGTACTCTGCTGTTGACACCATTCTCGGATCCTCAGCACAATCTCTCTTAAGTCGGCTGTAAGATTGGCATCCCTATGGTCCAGCCGCATATCCAGCGAGGCCTGGTGCCTTTCAATTTTCTCAATCTCTCCAAGGATAGTCTTGAAGACTTCACGCACCTCAGCTATTACCTCAGTCTCAGCTGGCGGCCAAGCTGCATCAAAGTCGAACTCTGCTGGGACAATGGAGTCAGTGGGAATCACTGGATCAGATTTGTGGTACCGTTTCCGCTCACGAGCTGTTTCTTCTACAAGGTCAGGCACCTCAATTGAAAAAGGAAAAGTCTCTTCGAAAGCATCATCATGGACGTAAGGTATGGAATGTATAGTCGTTTGAGCCTGTGATGTGCCTGGTTGAGTCGACTCTGCTGCAGCTTTGGGAGCCTGCACAGATGACTCGGTTTCAGTTGGGCCTTTGTGTGAGGTTGGCCGGTGGCCGATCGAGCCTCACTGCCTTAACTTAACCTTCTTCGGCCTCAGTGGTTTCTGCTAAATGAATTGGCGTGTCCTCAGCTGCACCATCAGCGTCATCGGAAGATGATGAAGCCTGAGGATTTGGTTTATCATCAAAATTGAAAGTTTGTCGAGCAGCCTTGAATTCTGGCTTGGTCGTACTTGGTAGAACATCCTCAGCCGAGTCCTTTTCAGTAGGAGTGGACTCAACTTCGTCTTCAAATCCCAAGAATGTGGTATCAGGATTATCTTGGGAATCGTGAAGAGCACTGATTTCTTCTTCTGAGTCAGCAATGATGACTTGAGGAATGCTCTTTTCTTCTTGATTCTTAGCCAGGGAAGTCTCAACCTCCCTTGGGCCTTCATTACCTCCTGCAGTCTCAACTGCAGCAAGGCCTTGTACATTCCCTTCGACAGACGCAACTGTCTTAGGGTCTTATGCGGTGGCATCCACATGAGTCTCAACTCCTTGGGCAGATCCATCCTGTGCCTCGACTGCATCAGCAGCATCCTCAGCCTGCAAAGCTGTTGGCACTTCAGCTGAGACAGACTTAACTGTCCGATCTCCGTCAGTGACAACTTGTTGTTGTTCTATTTCTTTTTCCTTCTCCACTTCGCCTCCTTTCTGCATAGTGGAGTCATCTGCATCATCCTCCGACCTAGCTGCAGTGGAGTGAGTTTCCCCCTCAGCTGGCGCACCAGCTGAGTGACTTATGTTGGGGTCACTCTGCTCCAGACTCCCGGCTGCTTTCTTTGAGTGCTTAGTCGTGGGGGCAGGTGGTAAGACACCTTCAACAGGGGTTAGCTTAACTTGGGTTCCCAAATTCCCAGTGTCATCGCCAAATCCCTTAGATCCGTCTTCTGAGTGAACTGGGGAAGTGGTTGCAGCAATAACTGTGGCAATCTGCTGTACCACTCCCAACGGATCAATCTCCAGCTGAGATTTAGAAGACTCTCATGTTCCTTCCCTCAGCTGTTGCTCATGCATTATTCTGGATTCCAGCATGGTTTACTGCATGTCCAACTTTTCTATTGCAGGGATGGGATCCAAGTCTTCATCACTTCCTGAAAGCATATCAATGTGAGGATGAGTATGGTCGTTGGTTCCAGTGAGAGGACAAATGCTGGCTTTTTCACGAGCTTCTGCTTCCTCGGTTGCTCTGGATTTTTCTTGCTCCTTGCAAATTTGCAGCATAATTATGCAGTTATCCTCATCCAGGGCCTGTAGTACAATGTCAATTTCAAGAAGCTTGAAAAGCTCCTCTTCTTCCTCAATATACTCAGGGTGTTCAAACTGCACCATTGAGTTACTCAGCTTTCATTTCCTCCATGCTCTCAGACGATTTTGGATGTCTGGGTATAATGGAGAATACATGATTATATCATCATCGTCATCCTCTCCTTGTGCCCTTCCTTTTCAGGAATGGAAGGCAACATACTCTTGCTTTCGGCTCCTTCAAGAAAGAATCTGGGGCGTGGAGACACAACTCCTTCATCAGGAGATTTTGCTGTCTCTGCTGTCTCTTTTTCCTCACTGTTCTATCCACAACTGGGTCTTCTATTTGCCTATGCTGATCACCTTCAGCAGATTTGGCGGTTTCATCAAAAACTTTTGGAGACTGCACATCTTCAGCAGTCTCAGTGACTATCTCCAGCTGAGTGGCAGACTCAGCTGTCTTCTCAAGCTCTGAGAGCTTGGTGATTCTTCTTCTTCTTCTTTTAGTTTTCACCAGTGGATTGTCTGGTTCTACTTTCTCCGGTTCCTCGAAGGTAAAGACCTTCGGAGTTGTCTTAGAGGTAGCTGCCCTTCTCGCCTTGGCAGTCCTCTTCTTCTTAATTCCTGGAGAAGGTATTAAGGGTTCCTTCTCCACCACGGCTGCGTGGGCAGGAGACACGGCTGCAGGGGCAGGTGACTCGGCTGCAGGGGTAGGTGCGTCTTTCTTCTTTGCTGCAGGAGAAACTTTCTTCTTTGCAGCTGCAGGGGCAACTCTCTCTTTAGGAGGGGAGGAAACAGCTATGTCGACAGGGTCAGCTGATTCCCCCTCACTGGTATCAACCCTTTTTGCGTAGGCTCTCTTCTGGGCTCCTGAGAGATTGGCTCAGAACATCTTCTTGTTGACATGGAATGGCTTTCCATGTCGAAGGGGAACACCCTTCACCTCCATCAGATGGCCAATGACTAGGTCATAGCCAAGTAATCCTCCAAAGGATCCATCCTCCTTGAAAGACTTGTTGCCAATATTCTGGCAAAGTCTGCTGTAAATGAATTCAGTCCAATTGATCTTCTTCTCTTCCGTGATCGCAGCCATGAAGATCAGCTTGGTTTTGGACAGCTGATTGAAGCTGCCAAACTTCATGTCTACACTCTTCGCGACGATATCCATTAGTTTGTGATAATCGTCCTTCAGCAGCTTCTTCTCAGCTATGTAGACCACTTTTGCAGCACATTCAGGTTTGGCTACTTCCTTCCATGCAGCAGCCAAGTTGACGTCGGCTTCATATATCTCTGGCATGCCCTCCGACGGCAATAAATAGTGCTCCGCAAGGTCCTTTGCAGTGATTAGAATGTCCTTGCGGTGGACGGAGGATTTAATCCCTACGTCCTGCACCTCAGCGTTGACGTAAAACTGTGCGACCTCCTCAACATATGTCATCGGAAATTCTATCGTGAGGAATGGTTTCAGTCCGGATTTCTCGATTTTATCTGCTATCTTCTTCACAAAGGTTCATCGGAACCCTGTTTTATCATCCCTTCAAAATGCACAGTTGATCCGGTGTGAATTTGCTTTGCGAGCTTAGCGAAATTATGTGCTGGTGCCATTTCTAGAAGATTCTACCGATTGAATCTTGATAAACTTGCTTGAGAACTTCTAGGGTTTTGAGAGAAAAGCTTGCTTTCTTTTACTCGGGAAGATGAACAGTTTTAGGAAAAAGTGAGAGAGAAAACTGAACGATTGAGTATATAAGGGTCATAAGAGGACGTATTTTTATTTTTGAATTTTGATCAAGATGAACAGCTCAGATTTAGCACGTCACATTGCATTTAATTTCTCGCATTTAATGCGGCAGCATTTATATCCAATCATATGCTTATCGTGCGCTTTTGATCGCATTCGCCATTCATTACGCCGACGTCATCCTTAAAAACATTCCCGCTCATTAAAAACGACTGTGTTTTTGTCACACAGCTCATAAATGACTCAACTTACTCCTTAAATGACTCAACTCTTCTTCTCTCTATTCGAATAGTGACTCAACTGTCAGCCAACTCGATACAGCTGACTTTCCAATACGGCTGATTCACTTAGCTGATTCATGAGATTTGCTCTGTTTTCATCTTTTCATGTTTCATCTCTTCTCATTGAGTCTTCTAAGTGTCAACTCAGCTCAATTAGCCCTAGCTCATGCTTAAGCTCTTCAAATCTTGATTCACATAGGGGTTTGGTGAATATGTCAGCTAACTGTTTATCAGTTGAGATATATTCCAAAATGATGTCTTTCTTTTCGACATGATCTCTTATAAAATGATATCTGACATTAATGTGCTTTGTTCTCGAATGCAACACAGGATTCTGAGTGATTGCAATAGCACTTGTGTTATCACACATAATTGGAATCTCTTATTTTTCAATTTCATAATCTCTCAGCTGTTGTCTCATCCAGAAGACTTGGGCACAATAGTTGCCCGTAACTATGTACTCTGCTTCAGCTGTGGATGTGGCTATTGAGTTTTGCTTCTTGCTAAACCAGGAAACCAATCTGTTTCCAAGCATTTGACATGTGCATGAAGTACTTTTCTGTCAACTCTACATCCAAAGATAGTCGAGTCCAATAACCCGATGGCTTTGAATCCACCTTTCTTTGGATACCATAAGCCAACTTCTTGGCATCCCTTCAAATATCTTAGGATTCTCTTAGTGCGATCATGTGACTTTCCTTTGGAGTAAATTGGAATCTTGCACATACTCCTACTTGCAAAGGTGATGTCCGGCCCGCTTCTTTGTTAGATAAAAGATGATCCAATAAGTGCTCGGTATCTTGTTTGATCCACGGCTTGCCATCTACATCCATGTCCATCTTGATGATGTATTCATTGGTATTTTCACACGAAGACTTCTCTTCCATACCAAATTTCTTCATTAAATCCCTGGTGTACTTTGTTTGACTTATGAAGGTTCCATCCTTCACTGTTTAACTTGAAGTCCTAAGAAGAATGCCAGCTCTCCCATCATGCTCATTTCAAATTTGCCTTGCATGAGGTTTGAGAATTTATCACACAGCTCTTTATTTGTGGATCCTAAAATGATGTCGTCCACATATATTTGAACAAGCAATATACTCTCCCCATCTTGAATTCTGAAGAGTGTTCTGTCCACTTTGCCTTTTGGTGAATCCATTATCTGTCAGAAATTGAGATAATATATCATACCATGCTCTAGGTGCTTGTGTCAATCCATATAGAGCTTTCTTGAGCTTGTACACCTTGTCTCCAGGAGTCTTCTACTCAAAGCCTGGAGGTTGCTCAACATAGACTTCTTCTTCTAACAGCCCATTTAAAAATGCACTTTTCACATCCATTTGATATACAGTAAAGTTCTTGTGTGCAACATAGGCAGGAAACATTCTTATTGCTTCTAATCTTGCAACATGAGCAAATGTTTAATCAAAATCTATTCATTCTTCTTGGCAATATCCTTTGGCTACGAATCTTGCTTTGTTTCTTACCACAGAACCTTCTTCATTCATCTTGTTTCTGAAAACCCATTTTGTGCCAATAACATTTTGATGGGTTGGTCTTTGCACCAATCCCCATACCTTGTTCCTTTCAAATTGGTTTAGCTCTTCTTGCAAGGCTTGAATCCAATGTGTGTCATCCAATGCTTGGAACACATCTTTTGGCTCTATTTGGGAAATAAAACAAGTGAACATTGCTTCTTGTTGAGCTCTGGATCTGGTTCTTACACCATCTCTTACATCTCCAATGACTAGCTTTGGTGGATGGTCTTTCAGCCATCTTACATCAGGTCGGAGTAAATCAGCTGGGTTCAGTCGTCTTGCAGCTGTGTTTTCTTGAGAAGCTCTTTCATTATCATTCAAATTGCATTTTCCAAATTGTCTTTGAGACTCAAATGATCTCATCTTCATCTTGATTAATTGCTCGGCTTTTCTTCAACATAGGGACTCTTCTGCATAGTTGGTTGATTCAGCTTATCAGCTAACTCTTCAATGTCTTCTTCATTTACATTAGGTTCATCAAACACCACATGGATAGACTCTTCTGTGACCATAGTCCTCTTGTTCAGCACTCTGTAGGCTTTGCTTACAGCTGAGTATCCCAAAAAGATACCTTCATCAGCTTTAGCATCAAAAGCCTTTAGATTATCATTGCCATTGTTGTGGATGAAGCATTTACATCCAAATATTCTAGAATATGCAACATTTGGCTTTCTCCCTGTCCACATTTCATAGGGAGTTTTTGTCAGCTGTCTGTTAATCATGCATCTATTTTGAGTATAGCATGCAGTGTTGATGGCTTCAGCCCAAAATCTCTTTGGCAATCCAGCTTCAGCTAACATGGTTCTTGCAGCTTCTTTGAGAGTCTTGTTTCTTCTTTCTGCTACTCCATTCTTTGTGGAGTCCTTGCTGCAGATAATTCATGAGCAATACCATTTTTAACACAATACTGAGTTATTATCCCATTGACAAACTCAGTTCCTCTATCAGACCTTATCTTTATAATGGTTTGACTCTTCTCATTTTGAACTCTTCTCATCAGCTGAGGTAACTTCTGCAAAGTGTCCTTCTTTTTACACATGAAGATTGTCCATGTATATCTTGAATAATCATCCACCACTACTAAAGTGTATTTCTTTCCACTTATGTTTGATGGCTCAACTGGACCAAATAGATCCATATGCAACAGATGCAATATCCTTGTTGAAGATGGATTAGACTTCTCTTTGAATGATTATTTGATCTGCTTTCCCATCTGACATGCATCATGAATAATTTCTTTCTTGTACACCGAGTCTGGTAGTCCTTCCACAAGATGACTCCTTGCAAGCTTGTTAATTGTCTTAAAATTCAGATGACTCAGCTTTTTGTGCCACATCAAACTTGATTCGACTGTACTCTTTGCTAACAGACAAGTGCTTGGTGTGACAGTTGACCAGTCTACCACATACATGTTCTTCTATCTGGATCCTTGCAACACTATTTCATTTGATTTAGTGTCTTTAATTTGGCACATTCCCATATTAAATCCAACATTATAGCCCTTGTCACAGAGTTGGCTAATGCTTAACAGGTTGAAGTTGAGGCCTTCAACATATGCAACATCTGTGATTTCTAATCCATTTTTCTTGATGGATCCAGTGCTTCTTATTTCCCCTGGAGCTTCATTTCCTCCAAATATGACTTTTGCGCCTCTAATCTCCTTGAATTTTGACAGATTTTTCTTGTTTCCTGTCATGTGTCTGGAACAGCCACTATCCATGTACCAGGTTCCTTGGCACTCAGCTGTTCCTTGAACCTGTAATCAAGGAAATTAGTTTTTAGGTACTCATGCTTGTCTGGGTCCTAAGGGGTTAGTGTTGTAAGATGGTCCAACCAACCTATAGCCAAATGACTTGACTCTAAGAGGTTGCCATCTATCTGTTCAATAATCATAATTTACTTTGGCAAATTGCTTGGGGGCTTTAGGTTCGTACAACTGTCTCTTTTGTCTGTATGCCTGTGTGTGTGTGTTTTTTAGCAATTGCCTTCATGGGGTAGTTGTGATATTTCTGAGTGTAGTGCTTGGGTGCATATGTGTGCTGATGATAGCTCGTTTGCCTTTGAAATGGCCTTTGCTGTGTTCTAGGCCTTTGCCACTTAGGCTTATATTCCATAGGTTTTTGCTGATATTTCACATTATTCCAATTAGCTTGGCTTGGGTAATTTCTACCATTCCCATCATATGTGTTTCTTTGATAAAACTTCTGGGGTTTTTGATAGCTCTGTTTCTTCTTTACAGAGTACTTCCTATTTGGAGTTTGCTGAGGAACTTTGCTGGATTTCTTCTCAGTTGTCCTCTCAGCTTGCTCAACTCGCTGTTTTCTCTTTCCTTTATATCCATGGCCAGTTTGTTTGTGATTGTGCTTTAGAGTGAATGCGGGTGCAACATTTGATGTCTTGGATTTTTGAGATGTTTCATTACTTGAAGATCCTTTTTCCAAAATCACTCTGGGAGTTTGATGCCTCAAAAAGGAATTGAATCTATGCCGTTTATCTCCACACTCTTTTTGGCTCATTATAAGGTCATGCAATGATTTAGATGCCTTTGTAAATGATGCAATCACATTCTTGAGATCATTTCCCCTCTTTTCTATAACAACTATTTCTGCTATTAGTTTTGCATTTTTAGCCTTCAGCTCTTTGTTCTCATCAGCTATGTGACTTAGAGTACCTAGCTCCTTAGTCAGCTGTGAGTTTTGGCTTTTGAGCTGGCTGTTGTCCTCATTTAATAGTGTGTGTGAGGATTTTATGTGCTCAAAATCTTTCATCATTTTGCCTAATGAATCATAAATATCAGTGGGTGATGATGTGTGTGTGTGTCACAATCACTATCACTAGAATATGAGTGAGATTAGTTAGAGTGTACCTCATCTTCTTGGTCAGGTTGATCTTGTTCTTTAGACATTAGACAGATCATTGCTTCTTCTTCAGAGTCACTTGAGTAGTCACCACTACTCTCTCGAGTCACCGCTTCTTTTGACTTAGCTGTCTCAGCAGTCTCTGCAGCCAACATGGCCTTTTTCTTTTCCTGTCTTCTTTCTCTGAAGACTCTTCTTTCTTCTTCATTCTTGTATTTATTGACTACAGGATATGGACAGTTAATAGCAAAGTGTCTTGGTTGTCTACAACTCCAACACAGGTTCTCTGCTCTTTGGTCAGCTCTTTCCGTTCTTGGATTATCAGTTCTTTGATATTCAACCTTTTGATGCTCAGCTCTCTTAGGTGGCCTATCTTCCCTTGACTTGGAGGGAGCTGAATGTCTCCTGGAGGATTCACCCTTGTTTCTTTTATAGTTCTTGTTGAAGAACTTGTTGAATCTTTTAACCATCAAGGCAATTTCCTCTTGGTCAAAGGCTTCCTTGACTTCAGCTCTCTTCCCATCCTTGACTATAAGTGCAGCTGTTTTTGGTTCAACTGTCTCCTCTTGATCTTTTCTTCTCAGCTCAAACTCGTAGGCTTTGAGGTCTGAGAATAGCTCATGGTTGGATGTTGTTGTGAGGTTCATAGAATGTCTCAAGGCCATGGCCTTCATTTCCCATTCAGCTGGGAGGCTTCTCAGAATCTTCATACACATTTCCTTCTGTGTATATTCTTTCCCAAGAGCGGATAATTCATTTGTGATCTCAGTGAATCGAGCATCCAGCTGATCCAAGGTTTCACCTGCAAACATTTTCAAGAGTTAATTTATCCCAGATTTGTTTTGCAGTTTGACAAGATTTGACTTTATTGAAAATTGCTTTGTCCAAGGTTTTGTAAAGCACGTCCTTGGCCACATTGTCCAAGTTGTATCTTCTTTTGTCCTCGTTTGTCCATTCAGTCCTTGGTTTCTCAACCAGGGCTGGTCTTGCTCAAAGAAGATCTTCCTCTCCTTCACCAAGCGGGCCGCTATCTCATAAATGTGTTCACTTTCGATTTTTGCGGGCCCATCCTCTATCACTATCCACATTTCATCATGTAAAGCAGATGATGAGCCTGCATACGAATTTTCCAGTCATCAAATTCTTCAATAGTGAAGATAGGAATGTGTGTCAAATTTGCTTCCATGATAATAACTTTGCTGAATAGAAATAGCTTTTGAAAGAGCAAGTGTTAAAAACTTATTTGAAAGATTGGAGATCTAGTTCAGTAACTTGTGCGGAAGGCTCAATGAACCAACCGCTCTGATACCACTTGTAGGTCCCAAGGGGTGTGAGTAAGGTTTAGAAGGGGAGGTTGAATAAACCTTACCAACTTTTTAGTTTTAGTCCTTTTAAAATATTACAGAGTTAAATACACAGCTAAGTCCTTGGGGGACAACTAAGTTAGTTAACCAGCAGAGTTAGTCACTCAACAGACTCGATTGAGCTGTTGATAGAATAACTCAGCTGTTTAGTCTAAATCTTAACTTGGTTGTGATGTGATTTTCAACGGAAGAGTTAACACCCTTTTAATTAGATTTGATTTGTTTTAAACGCTTGATTTTAGCACTTAGTTACTTATCAGTTGGATAGAAAATTATAAGCAGATATAAAGTGATATACAGAAATAAAATGCTGAAATGTAAATGACACAATAATTTTTATAGAGGTTCGAAGATGGGGTAATTCTTCTACTCCTCTATTCTCCAACTCCTGGAGGAATCCACTAAGTAGTGATCGAGTACAAAGTGGTTATCACCCGGATACAAGTCTTGATCACACAGCTGACTTGCACCTTCGGGACTCAGTCTGGAGATGCCTTGGTCACACATCTGGCTTCTCGTCCAGCACAGCTCCTTCACAGGGCGGCTGCCTTGCTACTTCAGCTAACTTTCTCAAGTTTCTTGGATTTGATCACGAAGCCCTCCAATAACTTGAGATTGGTTCGACCTTGAACCTTTCTACAATCCTCCTTGGAAAGTAGACCCCTTTTGCTTCTTCAAAAGTTTCCTCTTCAAGAGTTTAAAGTTGTCTTTCCTTTCCAGCTTAGTGTTGGATCGATTTTCTTCGAGATTTAGGCTTGAGGATTTTTGCTAGAATAACTTGAGAATATTTTGCGGGTTACAATATGAATAAAGCTTGTTATCTCAGATATGCAAGGTTCAGGTTAACCAAGGTAACCTCTTCTCAAAGTGATTCCTCAGCCTTTTATAGTGAACTTTCAAAAATCTGCCCGTTGAAGAGATAGGCTGATTTTCAAAAATCACTTGTGTTTGTTGGCTTGTCTTGTTGCAATCCTTGATGTTGACATTTCTCGTATTAAATGAATGTTCAGATTTTCAGAATCCGACACGAGGTGCAGTGCTTCCCATTGGTTTATTCCTTTTGCACGCTTCTGGGACTGAGCACTTTAAGACATGGCAGCATGGAAGTATTACTTGTTTAAGTAAATTCCTTGACTTCTGTTCAACGGATTCTTTTCAGTCGTCTTGACTTGCTGCAGTCCTTTATTCCCCAGGTGACTTTGAGTTAGCTTCCAATCAATGGATGACTTATCTGTCACTTCAACTTGAGACTTGGCTTCTTGAGTTGACTTGATTGACTCTTCATACAACTGTGTCTCAGCTGATACTCCTTCAGTCGAGTCCTTGACATCTCTTCCTTTCCATACTCAGCTGCTTCACAGCGGAGTCGTCATCCTAGTCTTCAGTTGACTTCTTGTATATCCAGGCATAGCTGACTTGACTCAGCTCATACAACCCTATCTATTACAATACAAATTATAAGTAAAATGGGGTGCCAACTTTCTAGTCTAAGTTTTACATGGCATTCATCAAAATCTAAACAATAAATTTCCCAATATGCACAAATGGACTACCATCACATGTCCATTAAGCTATGTGAACCCGGTAAGCCCGAAGTGGAAATTTCAGGAAAAGCACGAGTTAAGATTGCCCCAATCATTTCAGCAATGAAAGCGAGGAAGACGATCACTAGAGGGGCACAAGGGTACTTGGCATTTGTAATTAACAAACCCAAGGTTGAGACACAAATTAATCAAGTACCTATAGTATCGGAATATACAGATGTATTTCCACAAGAACTCACCACTGTCCCTCCGGATAGGGAAGTCGAGTTCACCATCGAGGTATTACCAAGAACTGCCCCGATTGCCAGAACGCCGTATAGAATGGCCCCTGTTGAGTTACAAGAGTTGAAGACTCAATTACAGAAGCTGATGGATGTGGGATTTATCCGACCAAGTACGTCTCCCTGGGGAGCACCGGTACTATTTGTCAAGAAAAAGGATGGCACATTAAGACTGTGTATAGATTATCGTGGTCTTAATAGCGTGACCATCAAGAACAAATATCCCCTCCCGAGGATAGACGAAATGTTTGATCAACTTCAAGGAGCGACGGTGTACTCGAAGTTTGATTTACAACAAGGATATTATCAGCTGAAGATCCGTCAAGAAAACGTTTCCAAAATGGCATTTCAAACCAGATATGGACACTACGAGTTTGTAGTGATGCCTTTCGGTCTGACAAATGCACCATCAACATTTATGGATCTGATGCATCGAGTCTTTCAACCTTATCTGGATCAATTCGTAGTAATATTCATTAATGACATACTCGTATACTCTAATTCTAGAGAAGAGCATGAACGTCATCTGAAAATTGTTTTGGAGACACTACGAGAGCACAAGCTGTATGCCAAATTCAGCAAGTGCGAATTTTGACTTAGTGAAGTCGCATTCTCTTGGGACACATAGTATCCCAGACCGGGATCACCATAGATCCTTCAAGGTAGAAACAGGTGGTTGAATGGAAACAACCCGAGTCGTCAGAATCGAAATCGAAGTTTCTTAGACTAGTGGATATTATCAAAGATTTATCCAGGATTTCTCCAAGATAGCCGACCACTCACTCGACTAACCCGAGAAGCAATTCAAGTTTGAGTGGAATGACAAGTGTGAGGCTAGTTTCAAAGAGTCAAGAAACGACTTACTACAACTCCAGTCTTAGCCCTTCCAAAGGGAATGAAAAACTTTGTCGCCTACAAACATGCATCAAAGGAAGGACTAGGAGCAAGACTCATGCGGGAAGGAAAGGTCATTGCTTATGCATCACGAAAACTCAAGCCGTATGAAGCCAATTACGAAACGCATGACTTGGAATTGGCAGCAATAGTGTTCGCGCTAAAGAAATGGAGGCACTATCTCTACGGAGCAACATTCACGGTTTACACGGATCATAAGAGCCTGAAGTATCTATTCTCTCAAAAGGATCTCAATTTAAGGCAACGAAGATGGATGGAGTTAATAGAGGACTATCACTTTGATATCCAATACCATCCCAGGAAAGCTAACATAGTAGCTGACGCCTTGAGCAAAAAGGCGAGTTTAGCCAGACTAATGATTCGAGAGTGGAAATCATTAGAAGAGTTGAGCACTTGGAATCCGACGAGGACCAATACTCAAATTTCTTGTGCTAACATTTCGGTTAAACCCGATTTACTGAACAAGATCAAGGCATCACAGGGGACAAATGTGTAACTTCAAAAACTGAAAGAGAAGATACTTAAAGGAGAGAGGTCAAAATTCTCGATACATGAAGATGGGATCATTAGATTTCGTAATCGAGTTTGTGTACCAAGTGACGAGCAGATTAGGAGTAGAATTCTCTCAGAAGCACACCGTTCGAAATACACTATACACCCTGGAGGAAACAAGATGTATAAGGACTTGAAAAGGCATTACTGGTGGGTAAACATGAAGAACCAGGTAGCGGAGTTTGTTGCGAGATGTTTGACTTGTCAACGAGTAAAGGAAGAACACCAACGACCATCTGGTTTATTACAATCGTTGAGAGTTCCCAAGTGGAAATGGGAACACATAACGATGGACTTCGTGACGGATCTACCAAGGACTAGAGAAGGCCAGGATGCTATATGGGTAGTCGTAGAGTGACTCACGAAATTTGCACACATCTTACCCATGAAGAAAACCGACAGCTTGTAGAAACTCGCGCAAATGTATATCCGAGAGATCATTTGACTGCATGGAGTGCCAGTCGACATTGTGTTAGACAGAGACCCGAGGTTTGTCTCCCGATTCTGGAAGTGCTTGCACGAGGAATTGGGTACCTCACTAAGTTTCAGCACAGCAGCACATCCACAAACGGATGGCCAGTCTGAGCGAACGATTCAAACCCTGGAAGATATGTTGCGAGCCTGCACGTTGGATTTCCAAGGAAATTGGGATTCGCACTCACCATTGGCCGAGTTTGCCTATAATAACAGCTATCAGGCCACAATTGGGATGGCACCCTACGAAGCCTTGTACGGGTGAAAGTGTAGATCTCTACTACACTGGGAGATTGATGACCAATGGACTCCAAAAGAAAAACAAAGGTCGCCCTCGATTCCAAAGGTCGACTTAGTTCAGGAGGCCATGGAGAAGGTCAAGCTGATCAAGGAATAGATCCGCATAGCTCAGAGCCGCAAAAAGAGTTACGCAGACAAGAGGAGAAAGGACTTGGAATTTGAAGCTGGAGATGAAGTATTTCTCAGACTCTCTCCACGGAAAGGATTGATCGATCCAAGAAGAGGAGGCAAGTTGAGCCCGAGATATGTTGGACCTTACAAAATTTTGCAGAGGATTAGGAAGTTAGCGTGACTCGAGTTACCCGGCCTGACAATATGCGGGAATGCACGATGTATTCCACGTATCGAGGTTAAAGAAGTATCAACCAGATCCCGAGCATATCATCACCCAAGATACTCCTCCTCTGATGGAAAATTTATCCTACATCGAGAAACCAATTCGGATCATTGACCAGCAGATACGTCAGTTGCATAATAGAGAGATTCCGATGGTTAAAGTGGTATGGCGAAACCACAACCAAGACGAAGACGCAACGTGGGAGATGGAAGAAGACATGAGGAATCAATATCCAGAGTTGTTCTGAAGAGATTGAGGACCAAATTCTTTTAAGGAGGGGTGAATGTGAGACCCCGAATTTTAACAACGTGAGATACGGTGTTATGTAGTGATTATTTATTCGGCTATGTATCACAAACCTATTATTAATGAAACGCGGCTCTACTTTTATTTATTTCTTCCAACGTCAATTACGCATTTCGCATTTTTGAGCTTAGCAATTTTATATTCTTCTCTAGTATTGTTACTTGATCGGTTAACTACGACTTTAGAAATATTAGACCCTCGAAAATTTAGGAATACATTTCAACCCTTATCCAAATATTTTATCTTATTCTATAATTCATCCCAACCAACTTTCAATTTATTTTTCGATTACACATTTCTTATTTCACATCTTTATTTTAAATTTCTAAATATTTAATTATGGATATTTATACATTTTATTTTTTCCCTCAATTTTATAAAGAAAAGAAACCAAATATTTTTTTTTTCTTTTTCCCCTAATTTTTGAAATTACCACTTTAAATGGGAAAAATAACTCAATTTTTCTTCTACCACTATTTTATCATTTTGTATCTCCCCACTAAATTATTATGAGACTAAAAATAAATAAAATTTTGATAATTTCATTTCTATTTTATTTTATGTCTTGCAAGCCTACAACTAAAAATCTTCCTACAAATCCGACTAACCCTTTAGTCAAACAAATGAATTTTAAATTTCCCCCTAAAACCTAACTTTTGGCTTCATGTCCCTAATAAAGGAAGTTAGTTATTTTTTTTTACCCTAAACCCCTAATTATTCCCCATTAACTATCATTTAACTCAAACAAAACAAAAATCCTCCCACATTTTATCTAAGCATATGTTCATTTTCTTCTTTAAACCTTCAAACACTTACACAAAAATTTCAAGAATTTCAAGAATTCTCTCTTCTACTTACACAAAAAATTCGAACCCCCTACAACAAGGTAAGAAATTGTGTTCAAAAAATCATCTTGTTATCCTCTAGCTCATCATCTTCACTTCTTAACCTAAGTTTGATTTTTGGATTGAGGTATACTTAGAAGACTTGGGAGACACTAAGAGCCTTACCATCACCTTGAAAAGGACTTCAAGACTTTGAAGATTTTGAAGACAAATTGGACTATAAGGTAAGAAATGGGATTTTTAGTACATTTTCTTCTTCTCTTATATTTTCCAAACTTTTGATACTCCATTTTCATTTTTGAACTTTTAGGGGCTGACTTTAAGAGTTGTTTTAAGAGTGAGCAAAGAGACCCATTTTGAGACCTCTACGAGTCTTATTTCATCTACTACACAAGGTAAGTGCAGTTTTACCAATATTGTTCACCTCCTTCTTCTTTCCTTAAATTTTTAACCTCATTTCCTAACTCCTACATTTTTTTTGGTATTCCTTGACCTAGAGGGCTGACCTAAGTCACTTCTCCTTCAAGAGTGATTTATTTCATCTTCCACCAACAAGTTCGTTTTTAAGGTGGGTGGAAAAATCTTTCCAACTTCTAGATGTGTTTTTTTTTTACTTAAAATGCATGTTGTATTTGATTTTGAGAACTTGAGATATATATATATATATATATATATATGTTATGTATTGCATGTTAATTTCTTGTATCAAGTTGAAAATTTCTCAAGTATGGCTCAAAATGCTATTTGTTGAAAAATAGGTGCATACATGTACACTTTATTGTGAAATGGACTTGTATATGTATGACCCTTGAAATACATGTTTTGTGTGACTTATAACCTGGAAAAGTCGAGCATAATTGATTAAATTTCAATTTTTGGACTTAAAATGCAAAAATAGAAAGTTGGTGGACTTAATTGCAAGAAAATAAAACTTAAGGGACCCCTCTGTAATTTTTGATTTTTGGGACTGTACTCAGGTTCAAAAATGATGATTGGACATTTTAATAAAGTTTTAAGGGTTTTAAGATAAATAAAATCAACTCTTAAAAGCCCAAGGACTAGATTGTAACATTTTAGAAGTTTAAGGGCTATATTGCAATTTTCGAAACTGTACCAGACCCTATTTTTAAAATTTGAAATTTTAACTATTATGGGACTGGAAATAACATATTTTAAGTGTATTCCAAAAATCGAAGTGTTTAGAGCTTGGAAAGTAATTTTATAAAATTTGAGGGACCAAATCGTAAAAGATTAAAAATTGAGGACCAAAATGAAATTTCCAGTACTTATGCAGTCCATGCACCTGGAAATACTAATTTAACTATAACATAATTATATTTTGGACCCAAGGTTCAAATTTCATAACAATTGGACCCCTAAAAGCCTTAAAGGCAATTATTTCAAAAAGGGACAAAAATGAGATTTTCAAAGGTTAAGGGACCTATACTTATTTCTTTTAAAACTGCTTTTGTCCCAATATCCCACTGACCTTAGTGACATTTTTCAACTGTAATCACATTAAAAGCCCTTCTGGTTTGTGAGTTCCAATTATTTTAAACTTTGGGCTCGGCTCGAAATGATAATTTTAACAAATTTGGGGCCAATGTGAGAATTTTATAAAAACTCGACCTCAAAACTTTAAAAACCTGAATCTCTGAACAATTTAGAGAATTTAGGAACTGACCTCATAATTTTTCAAGGTCGGGATATTTACTTATTCAATTTTTGACCCCAAAAGTATTGGTTTTTACAAAACGGGGCTAATTGTAAATTTTCTTTTTAACAAGGACCTAAATCAAATTATTTTTCTTTTAAAGAAACAGCCCTGGACCCTCTGACTTTTAATAATTAATTAAAAGATTTTATTTTCTTAAAACCCCTTGACTTGTCGGATCGTCTTGACCGATTAATACCGATCGCGGGGCGACTTCCTCACCTTGCGATTTCGAATCTATAACGAGACTTGTGTTCCACCTAATCTTTCAAGATATCGAAGATTTCTTGTCCTCTCGATAATCATCTTCATCCAAATAACTCCACCAACGCCATAATTGTCACTCGAAATTTTCAAAACTTTTCCTGAACTGCTTCCCTGAAAGAATAATACTCGACTGCCTGGTTGACTTCCTGAACTTGTATTTACTTTCCTGTCTGAGTCAACTTGGTGTGTCGAGCTCACAGTCGGAATGGAAACATCGGGGATGGAACCGGGCAGCTCGGCTGCTATTCCACTCTTCCGGCCCCATCGTCCTAATCCCGCAACTGAGAGACGAAGTTTGTCCAAGGGAAGCGGGTCGTAGTACTTGAGGTATAATCATGATTATGACAAGTCCAAGCCTTGCTAGCTCCACTGTGGATTTTGTCTTTGCCTATGGAGCGTTAAGGTGACAGGTCTTGGACCATCTTGCTCAGGGAGTTACAAGGAAGAACAAAGGAATCGCTGTCTGATCCACACGATTCTGGAGTTAATCGGACCCGTTTGGTTGGCGCTACAAAATCGTATGCAACCGCTACTTGTATTGCATTGGTTGGCGCTACAAATCCGTATGCAACCGCTACTTATCTTGCATAGGATTGGCGCTACAAATCCGTACGCAATCCTCATGTCTTGCTTGAATCACATAGTGCCTGTGTGACCACGAACTATATTCTTAAAACTGTATAAGTATATTACTTAAATATATTTATCACGACGCTTGTGGACTGTGTGTGAAATCATGCATCATATCTCACGCGTTTTCATACAACTGATTTTCTCGCATTAACTATATATATCGCAACACTTGCGCACGATCACCCCGTCCACTGAGATTTCTGTCTCATCCCCTCATGATTTCTAACCTTTAGAAGAGGAATTTGTTGAAGATGCTGAACCTACCATGGACTGAATTCCTGTGCTCCGCCTGTTGAACTTATTTTCTATTGTTATCAATGTTGCTGGACTTCTTCCTTTTATTTTACTGTTGTTGGACTCTTTTTATTCTCTTTGCCATTTTGGACTGTAACTTAAGGGCGTAGGACCCTTGATACTTAAGCTGGTAATATGATGTGTATTTTATTTCCTAGTTCTAGACTGTAAGTTATTTGGATGGTGTTGGGATGTATTTGTAATCGTACTGTACTTGTAGTTTTCCGCTGCTTTAGACTCTGTTTCACTTGGGATTGTTGTATCATTTTCTAGACTGTTGGGTTTATTTCT
This sequence comes from Rehmannia glutinosa, assembly GCA_016081115.2. Classification (NCBI taxonomy): domain Eukaryota; kingdom Viridiplantae; phylum Streptophyta; class Magnoliopsida; order Lamiales; family Orobanchaceae; genus Rehmannia; species Rehmannia glutinosa. Next base: position 78,530,881 of record CM071936.1, on the reverse strand, counting down.
GTTTAAGTAGTTAATCGTCGTCGCGTCACGTTTGGGGCGTGATACATTTAACATGGAGTGGAAGACAATAAGCACAAAATGGAAGCCAAATTGTTTGAATATTACATTCCAACATTCCTCTCAAACTCCCACAAATTCCCCTATAAAATAATCCATCTCCCATCATCCACTCTCATTTTTTTGTTTCATTCAAATCCTCTTACATGTGCTTTACCAACCCCACACAAGCTTGTCTCCCATACAAAAAACACAAACAAAAAAAAAAGTGCAAGTGTGTGCAAAAGAGAGTGTTCGACCGAACCACTAAAGGGAATGAGAGAGTGTTTCATTTTTTTTGTCTTCCAATTCTTATTTTGACCTCTACCCTTTCCTATCACTTAGACAGCCTCTCTCACAAATTATAAGCAAAAACAAATCATCTTCTTTCAAGCACTAGGCCAAAAATTGCAACACACAAAGGTAATGTTTTGTGTTCACTTATTCATCTCCTAAACCATTTTTACACTTCCTCCTTCAAACAGTAAGCCCTATTTATTTATCACTTTCTCCTAGCTTTGAAAAGGAGCTTGAAGAGTTAAGGAAATGGTCATTTTGGTGGTGAATATAGCAAGAAGAAGTAACTCCATACCTTAGACTTCAAGAAGGTAAGACTAGTGGAGTTTTTTTACGTTTTCTTTCTATTTTGGATTGATTGATGACCATGTTGTTTTGGATCATATTAAAGGGCTAACCTTTGAGTTTGGGACAGTGGATTTAAGCTTTCAAGAGCGAGGTGGAGACGAAGGAATTTTGGATGGAAAAATTGGAGTCAACTTGTTACTTCAACAATCAAGACATTAAGGTAAGATTGTTGGTTTTTGTAATCCTTTCTTTTTCTTGACTTGAGGACTTCAATTTTGACTTAAGGACTTTGAAATTTTCGGACCTAGGGGATACCTTGAAGTGCTAGAACCGGGAGGTTGGAAGCAAGAAGAATGAATTTAATTTGAAGGAAACAATTTGAAGATTGTTAAGGTGAGTGGAAAAATCTTTCATAAAATTCAATTAATTTATAAAAATTTTCATGTAGTAGTTTAAAACTTGCATGATCTTATATGTATATGTATTGCATGTGTATTTTAAGTATCTATGTCCAACATTTTCATCAAAGTATGCTTGATGTTCAAATTTTGGCAAAAATAGGTGCATGCATGTAGCAATTTATAAATTTCTTGATGATTCCTTGAATGATATGTTAAAGCATATTTATGTGCTTGAAAATTCATTTTATATTTGCATTATTCTGGAAAACTTGAAAATATATTAAAAATTGAGCCATTTGACCTTGTATGCAAATTTTGCAAAGTTGGAGGACTAAATTGCAATTTTAAAAACTGTAAAAAGGGACCTCTATAAATTTCAAAAATTTGGAACTGCACTAAATTAAAAATATTATATTTTAAGATAATAACAAAAGTTTAAAGGTTTTCAGTTAAGAAAACCAACCCTTGAAAGCCTAAGGACTCAATTGAGGAATTTTGAAAGTTTAAAGACCAAAAATATGGGATCGTGTGAGTGGGTTTGTGTTTGTACGAGTCTGGTTTGAGTGTTTGACTGTGCGTGAGTGGATATGTGTGTTGAATCTAATTAATAGTGGGCTTTTTAAATTCTAATGTTTATATTTAATTTTATTTTACTTTGTGCATTTATTGTTGTTCTATGTTAATTATATTCATGGATTAATTTATCTTCATGTTTTCAATAAACTAGCTACAGTAAATCGGTTGAACCGCGATTGAACAAGTCCTACCGGTTGAACCTCTAACTGGTAACAAGACCGGTTTGATCACCAGTCCAGTTTTTAAAATATTGGTTTTGAGTAAAGAAAACTAAGAAACTTTGAGGACTAAAGCGTAAAAATTCCAACACTCAAGGACCAAGACGAAATTACAAGATATGATACAGCCCATGTACCTGGAAAATCACTTAACCTTATTTTATAATATTTTGAACCCATGGTTCAAGTTTCATAACAAACGAACCCCAAATAAGTTCTTAAGGATAAAATCGAAATTTGGACTAGAAATAGAATTTTTGAAAATTAAGGGACTTAAACCGTGACTTTTACAAAACTGCTTTTATCCCAATATCTCTCTGTCTAAGTAATATTTTAAAATTATATCACATCAATATCCTTTCCGGTTTGTGAGATCCAAAAATTGTAAGTTTAGATCAAAAATGATTATTTTGACAAAAAAGGGACTAAACTGAAATTTCTTTAAAACTCAACCCAAACCCTTTGAAAAATTGATTCTATGGACAATTCTAAGAATTTAAAAACTGACCTTACATTTTTCCGAGGTCGAGACCAAAACTTATTCGATTTCAAACCCGATAAATACTAATTTTCCAAAACGCGGCTACTTATGAAAATTCCCTTTTAACAAGGACCCCAAATAAATTATTTTTCCTACTACAGCCTTGAAATTGACTTAATTATTTTTAATTATATATTATAAATTTTCTTAAAATTTCTGAACTTTAACGGACCCCTTACCCGAATCTTACGCATTACGCGTGGCGACTTCCTCACCTTATAACAATTTGAACTTTCAACGGGTTTGAAACCTCACGCATAATATACCAAGTCCACCAAATCATTCAAAGCATAGGTTATCCTTCCGATAATTAGCTTCATTAAACATGTTTACACCACCTACGATACCGCACCCTCGCGTAAAATAAACCTAACTTATTAGTATCTTGTATGGCTCTTGTATGAATCGTATGTCTTATTCGACAACCTTGTTGACATATTATAACTCTATGATCAAACTTGTGCTTGAGTCAACTTGGTGTGTCGAGCTCATAGTCGGAGTGGACTAGTCGCATATTAGAATTGGGCAGCTCGACTGCAATTCTATTACCGGCCCCACCGTCCTAATCCCACCACTGAAGGACGGAGTGTCCAACATGCAAAGTGATTTGTAGTAATGTGTATAATTATGCTTATGACAAACTTCGGGCTTAGCTAGCCCCATCGTATATTTGTCGTGCCTAGGAGCGATAAGGTGAATTGGGCCTCGTGCCAACTTGCTCAGGGAGTTACAAGGTAGAACACTAGAATCACTGTCTGATCCACACGATTTTTAAGTTACTCGGACCCGTTTACTTGATTGGGTTGGCGTTACATTTCGTACGCAACTATTACTTGAATTGCTCAAATACCATTCATGGTGCTTGAATGTTCATGAACTATTTTCAACAGTTATATCCTACTATGTTATAATTGGAATATCATGTTGCTTGTGAATCGTGTGTGACGCACGCATCATGAACCATGCATTCTTTCATGTAAATAATTTCTTGCATGGATATAAGCCACATATGCACACGAACACCCATCCACTGAGAATTTTTGTCCCACTCCTGCCTTTTCAGTGACCATATGACAAGCCTCCATAACTTGTGGGGTACTGAGAATTTTCAGGCGACAGAGTAACCCGTGTATTAGACTAGCTTAATAAATCTTGTTGCTAGTCTGATGCATAAAATAATGTTAATATTATTGTGGATATTTGGTTTGTAATTTGGGTCATGATGTAGACCCTGAGACTTAATTTATATTTTGATTGGTTCCACTACAACTTCGTACTCTGATTAGATATTTATGATGACGATGGTTATTGGAGGATTTTTGTCATATTAAGTTCGATAAATTAGCCGGCATAGTAAACCATCATAAGTTTGACTGCTCGAGTTACGACTTTTATTTTTGGGGTGTGACAGTTGGATATTTATGATGACAATGGTTATTGGAGGATTTTTGTCGTAATTATGTTGGATAAACTAGCCGGCATGGTAAACCGGCATAAGTTTGACTTCTCGAGTAACGACTTCAATTTTTGGGGCGTGACAATTGTGATATCAAAGCTCGATTTGTAAGTAAAAAACTCACACAAGGTTGAACCAGGATAGGTTCATCTGCCTTGGATTGGGTTACCACTGCCAGATGACTTAAATTGAATCTTAGATGACTATTTGAACAATTATGGATCGTCATAGTATTAAATATTAGGGTATTCCTCGGATTGGATGTTAGGTGATTTGGAAATTACTTGGTCTTAGGATTTTAATGCCCAGGTATGACGAGACTTTAATGATATAGGTTATCCCTTGATGGTATTTGATTTGGCTATGTGAAGTATTATGGGATCTAGATGCCTAGTGAAATTACTTCGGAAGATGATAATATGGGAATCATTCGGTATGATTTATAGAAGGTAGTGCCATTGAGTTATTCAATCATAAATACTTGTGCAACCTGAACTAAAGAATTTGACTTGTGGTATGGGTGTTGGGAAATTTATTGTGTAGATTTTGGTGATGCTATGTAAAACTTAGATTAAGAAGTTGGCACCCTAATTCTGTAGTAAATTCAACTGTGTAATAAATAGGATTCTATAAGCTGGTCAAAGCAGCCAACTTGAAGATTGCAGAAGTTGACTAAAGATCGAAGTCAATATTCAGCTGTGTGTCAGCTGAGTATCGAAGATGAAGGATCAGTCAAGTACCAAAAAGTTGTCTCAGTAAGCAGACTGACAGCTAAATCACTCCCAGATTAGTGGAGTAGACTATCAAAAGGGTTCAACAGCAAAAATGACTCAAGAAAGCAGAAGATGTCTGTTAATAAGTAAAGTCAAATCTTTGCTGAAAGAGGAAAGATGACAGACTGCAACCATAAAGTTATTTTGCTGAAAGAGTGCAAAAAGCTAGGAAGCAATGGGATGCTCCTGCAAACATGCAGAGGTTCAGGTATTGCTGCAGAGCATTAATACAAGGTTGGGTCAACATCAAATGCTGCATATCAAGACAAGCCAACGATCATGAAGTGAAGTTTGAAAAATGGATCTATCTCTTCGACGGATATATTTTTGAGACTGTCACTATAAAAGGCTGAGGAATTTATTTGAGAGAGTACGACTGACAAAGCAATACACATGTACCTGCAAACATTCAAGCAAGAGCAAATTACTCTCAAGCAATACATTCTATCCTCGAGCCTAAAAAACTCGAAGTAAATCAATTCAACACTCTCAGTGAAGGAAAGAAAGCTTCAAACTGTTGAAGAGGGACATGGTTGAAAGACAAAGGGGTTTGCACATCCAAGGTTGAAGGAAGTGTATTAAGGTTCTAGTTCAAACCAAAGCTTTGGATTCGTTGGAGGGCTACGTGATCAAATCCAATAATCTAAAGGAGCTGAAATAGCAAGACATCGTCTTGTCAAGAGCTGAGTCCCAGGAATGAAGTCAGCTGTGTGATCAAGGCTTGCTCGGACTGTTGTATCCAGATTGTAAGAGTTGTTACTTTAGTGGATTCTCTCCAGGAGTTGGAGAAGAGTGGATTAGAGGAATTACCCTATCCTCAAATCACTATAAATTGTTCTGTGTCATTTATCTTTTAGCACATTTATTTCTTGCTTATTATATATGTTGTTGGATAAATTTTCTAAGTCTACTGATAATAACTTAACCTAAAACAAGTGTTAAAAATATATTTTAAACAAAGGGTGTAAGACATCCACTAAAAAACCAAGTTACCGTTTTTTATAAAAAGGTTACTTCACTCAGCTGAGTAATCTTATCAATAGCTCTCTCAAGTCTGTTGAGTGGCTAGCTCTACTATTGAGGTTATACTTAGCTGTCCCTCAAAGACTAAGCTGACTTGTGACTAAAACTCTGATTTAAGGATAAAAAATTGAAAATTGGTAAAGTATATTCAAAACCCCTCCCCTCTTCTAGACTTTACATAAACACCCCTTGGGACCTACAAATGGTATCAGAGCGGTTGGTTTAAAGACCTTCTACACAGGTTACCGAACTAGATATCAATCTTTTTCAAAGATACAACACTTGCTGATTTTTAATATTTTCTTTTAAAAAGTTATTATTGTGGAAGTAAATTTATCTCGCATTCCTATGTTCACTGTTGAGGAATTTGATGACTGGAAGATTCGTATGCGATATACATTTTTCGGATTTACACGATGAGATGTGGTTCGTCATTGAGGATGGACCATTACAAATATTGAAGGTGAACATAGCTGCAAGGGCTGCTGCTCTTGCTGTTGAAGGAGAGGTTGTTGCACCAAGACCTGCTATGGTCGAAAAGCCTCGATGCGAATGGATAAATGATGATCAAAAGAGATACAACTTGGGCAATGTTGCCAAGGATATTTTGTACAAGACTCTTGGCAAAGCCATGTTTAACAAAGTTAAATCATGCAGACCGACTAAAGAGATCTGGGAAAAGGTAACTTTAATTTGCGAATGATCAGAGCAAATTAAAGAAAATAAATTAACTATTGTTGTACAAAAATTTGAAAATTTTAAAATGCTTGCAGGTGAAACTCTGGATCAACTGGATGCAAGATTTATAGAAATTACAAATGAGCTCTCAACTCTGGGCAAGGAATACACATAGAAGAAAATGTGTATTAAAATTCTATGGTCGCTCCCAAGTGAGTGGGAAATAAAGGTATGGCCTTGAGACACTCCATGGACTTGACAAGAATCTCCAACCGTGAGCTATTCTCATATTTGAAAGCTTATTAATTTGAGCTCCGAAGCAAAAGGCAAGAAAAGATAGTTGTACCCAAGACATCTGCTTTATTGGCTGGAGAATCCAAAAGAGCAGATTCCAAGGATACAATTGACCAAGAGGAGATTGCCCTTATGGTGAAAAGATTCAACAAGTTCTTTAACAAGAACTATAAAAGGAACAAGTGTTAAACCTCCTGAAGACACTCAGATCATTCCAAGACCAAGGAAGATAGACCACACAAGAGAGCTGATCACCAGAAAACTGATAATCAAAGAGCTGATTATCAAAAGGCTGAGAACATGTGCTGGAACTGCAGACAACTAGGACACTTTGCTGTTGACTATTCCTATCCACCAGTCAACAAGTATAGGAATGAGAAAAAAACGAAAGGTCTTTAGAGAAAGGAGACAAGAAAATAAGAAAGCCATGATGGCTGCTGAGACTGACACAACCAAGTGCAAAGAGACAGTTGAATCAGACACCAGCGAGGCAGACTATTCCTCAGACACTGAAGAAGAGGCTTTGATATGACTCATGGCGAAAGAACAAGAAGATGAAGTACATTCTAACTCATCTAGCTCAAATTCTGATGATAGTGATAGTGACACACACACTTCATCACCCACATATCTTTATGATTTATTAGGCAAAATGATGAAAGACTTTGAGCACATAAAATCCTCTCACACAATTTTAAATGAGGAAAACAGCCAACTCAAAAGGCAAAACTCACAGCTGACTGAAGAGCTGAGTACTCTCAGTCGCACAGCTAATGAGAACAAGGAGTTGAAGGCTGAGATTGCTAAGGTCAAGGTAGACTTACCTGAGAAAGAAAAGAGGGAAAACGATTTGAAAAATGTGATTGCATCACTCAGTAAGTCATCTAAGACATTGAATGAATTATTGATGATCCAAAAGGAAATAGGTGATAAGGCTGGCTCAGGATTCAATTGCTTTGTCAATTCTCAAACTCCAAGAGTAGTTTTGGAGAAAGGATCCTCAAGCAATGAAGGAGTCATAAAGCTAAAACCACCATATGTTGTACCCATTCACACTCACAATCACACACATGTTGGCCTAGGTTATAAAGGCAAAGGCAAGAAGCCAGCAAAGTATGATGAAAGGACAACTGAAACTAAATTCAGAAGAATCCATCAGCAGACTCCTAACAGGAAGTACTCTTTGAAAGCAAAACAGAACTACTAAAAGCCCCAGAGGTTTCAGCATAGAAAGCGATATGAAGGGAATGGTAGAAATTATCATAGTCAGGCTAATTGGAATAATCAAATGAGATATCAGCCAAGTCCTAAGGAATACAAGCCCAAGTGGCAAAGATCTCATACTTAAAATAGGTTATTCCCTAGGAAAATGAACCATTATAAGCACACATATGCAGCCAATCACAATGCTCACTATGCACAAAAATTTCGATATTATCCAAAGAGAGCAAATGCACCAGCACACACACAGACATACAAACAAATGAGACAGTTGTATGTGCCTAAAGCTGCCAAGCAATTTGCTAAAATTCATTGTGATTATGGAATGGATATCTGACAACCCCTAAGAGTCAGATCTTTTGGCTATATATTGGTTGGATCACCTTATAGTGTTAACCCCTTAGGACCCGCATGTTTAGGTACGTAAAAATTGATTTCCTTGATTGCAGGTTCAAGGAACAACTGAGTGCCAAGGAACTTGGTACATGGATAGTGGTTGTTCCAGACATATGACCGGCAATAATAAGAATCTGTCAAACTTCAACAAGTCAAGAGGAGAAAAAGTCACATTTGGAGGAAATGAAGCTCTAGGGGAGATAAGAGGCATTCAATCTATAAAGGAAAATGAATTGAAAATCACAGATCTAGCCTATGTTGAAGGGCTGAATTTCAATCTGCTGAGTATCAGCCAACTCTGTGATAAGGGCTACAATGTAGGATTGAACATGGGAGTATGCCAAATAAAGGATGCTGAATTAAATGAAATTGTGCTATCAGGATTAAGACAGAAGAACATGTATCTAGTGGATTGGTCTACTGCTACACCAAGTACATGCCTATGAACAAAGAGTACATCCGAATCAAGTTGGATGTGGCACAAGAAGCTGAGTCACCTGAATTTCAAGACAATCAACAAGTTTGCAAGGAGTCATCTTGTGGAATGATTGTCATACTCAGTATACAAGAAGGAAAACATTTTTTATGCAAGCCAAAAGGGAAATCAAATCAAGTCTTCATTCAAGGACAAGCCTAGTCCTTCTTCAACAAGGATCATGCATTTATTGCATATGGATCTATTTGGTCCTATTGAACCAGCTAGTATCAGTGGAAAGAAATACACCTTAGTGGTGGTGGATGATTATTAAAGATACACATGGACCATCTTTATGTGTAAAAGAAGGAAATATTGCAGAGGCTTCCACAGCTTATGAGGAGAGTTCAAAATGAGAAGAGCCAAACCATTATCAAGATAAGGTCTAACAGAAGAACTGAGTTTATCAATGGAATTATAACTCAGTATTGCACAGAGAATGGTATTACTCATGAGTTATCAGCTGCAAGAACTCCACAGCAGAATGGAGTTACTGAAAGAGGAAACAAAACCCTCAAGGAAGCTGCAAGGACCATGTTAGCTGAAGCTGGATTGCCTAAGAGATATTGGGCTAAAGCCATTAACACTACTTGCTACACTCAGAATAGTTGTATAATAAATAGGCAGCTGTCCAAAACCCACTATGAAATTTGTACAGGAAGGAAGCCAAATGTTGGATATTTTAATATATTTGGATGTAAGTGCTTCATTCATAACAATGGCAAGGAAAACTTGAAAGCTTTTGATGCTAAAGCTGATGAAGGTATGTTTTTGGGTTACTCAGCTGATAGTAAAGTTTTTAGAGTGCTAAACAAGAGGACTATGGTCACAGAAGAGTCTATCCATGAGGTTTTGGTTGAACCAAATGTCAATGGAGAAGACATTGATGAGTTAGCTGACAAGATGAATCAGCCAACTATTCAGAAGAGTCCATATGTTAAGGCAGACATCAGAAGACTCAACCTAGATGAAGATGAGATAGCTGAATCTCAATGACAGTTGGAAGGTTTGCAGCTGAATGATGATCAAGAGGAAGCTGTTCAAGACAACTTAGTTGTAAGAAGACTTAATCCAAAAGACTTACTCCAACCAGATGTGAGATGGCTGAGAGACCATCCGCCAGAGCTTATCATTGGATATGTTAGAGGAGGAGTAAGAACCAGATACGGGATTCAACATGAAGCTATGTTCACTTATTTTATTTCACAAATTGAGCCAAAAAATGTGTCACAAGCATTGGATGACTCACATTAGATTCTAGCTATGCAGGAAGAGATGAATCAGTTTGAAAAGAATAAAGTCTGGGAATTGGTACAAAGGCCTACTCACCAAAATGTTATTGGTACTAAGTGGGTATTCAGAAACAATATGAATGAAGAGGGATCTGTAGTAAGAAATAAAGCAAGATTGGTAGCCAAAGGGTATTGCGAGAAAAAGGAATAGATTTTGATGAAACCTTTGCACATGTTGCAAGATTGGAAGCAACAAGGATGTTTCTTACTTATGCAACACACAAGAACTTCACAGTCTATCAAATGGATGTGAAGAGTGCATTTTTGAATGGACTTTTGGCAAAAGAAGTCTATGTGCAACAATATCCAGGTTTTGAGTAGAAAACTATTGGAGATAAATTCTACAAACTCAAGAAGGCATTACATGGTTTGAAACAAGCACCAAGAGCATGGTATGACACATTGTCTTAGTTTCTTATAGACAATGGATTCACCAAAGGCAAAGTTGTAGAACACTCTTCAGAATTCAAGATGGGGAGAGTATATTGCTTGTTCAAATATATGTGGATGACATCATCTTTGGATCCACAAACAAAGGGCTGTCTGACAAATTCTCAAACTTAATGCAAGGGAAGTTTGAGTTGATCATGATGGGAGAGCTGACTTTCTTCCTAGGTCTTCAAGTCAAGCAAATGAAAGTTGGAACCTTCATAAGTCAAACCAAATATACCAAAATTTGATGAAGAAATTTGGTATGGAAGAGAAGTCATCTGTGAAGATTCCCATGAATACATCTATAAAAATGGATATGGATACAGAAGGAAAAGATGTTGATCAAACAAGGTATAAAGCACTAATTGGATCATTGCTCTACTTGACTGCCAGCAGACCAAACATCACCATTTGTTGTAGGTGTAAAGTCATATGACTGCAACCAAGAGAATCTTAAGATATTTGGAGGGAAGCCAAGAAGTTGGCTTATGGAATCCAAAGGAAGGAGGATTCAAGTTTATTGATACTCAGACTCAGACAATGTTGGATGTAGAATTGATAGGAAAAGTACATCTGGTACTTGTCAAATGCTTGGAAATAAATTAGTTTCTTGGTTCAGCAAAAAACAAAACTTAATAGTTACATCCACAACTGAAGCAGAGTACATTGCTGCTAGCAGCTATTGTGCCCAAGTTCTATGGATAAGGCAATAGCTGAGAGATTATGACGTTGAAGGAAGAGAGATTCCAATTACGTGTGATAACACAAGTGCCATTACATTACTCAGTATCCAGTATTGCATTTAAGAACCAAGCCCATGGATGTCAGATATCATTCTATAAGAGATCATGTTGAAAAGAAAGACATCACATTGGAATACATATCAACTGAGAAACAATTAGCTGATATATTCACAAAGCTCCTATGTGAATCAGGATTTAAAGAACTTAAGAATGAGCTTGGATTAATTGAGTTGTGTTAGGAAGCTCAGGATATTCATTCAGCAGAGTTAAAGATGAGAGAATTGCACATCAGAAGAGTTTCAACCAAGTGAAATAGCTTATGTGGCTAGTCAGCTGAATCAAGTTAGCTGGACAACCAAGCGATCATTCAGTCGAATCAAGGAAGAAAGTAGCAGAGTCGAGTCATAAATGAAGAAGACTGAAGCATTTATGAAGCTAAGTGATAAAACGAGGCCGTTTTTCTCGAGCAGGAATGTTTTGGCCTTGACGTCAGCATCATTAAATGCTGTCAGTAAAAGCCTACGACGGTTTACCCATGATTTGATATAAATGCTGATGCATTTAATGTGGGGAAATATGTGGTTTGAATCTTTTATCTCAACCGTTGATTACATTTTACGTTTTCAAATTCAGAAAATCGTCCTTTCAAGTCCCATATATAGAGAAATTTCATTTTCTCTCTCTTCACTTACACTCTTGCACTCGAAGGATTCCAAAACTCTCTCTATGAAAAAACTTGAAAACCCTCGTTCTTCGTACTCTTTTTTTCAAGATCGAAATGGCACTTACTCAGAACTTTGTGAAACTTGCTGAGAAAATCCACACTTGGGCTCTCATAGATTTCGAAAGCCTTGTCAAACAAGGCATTGACAAGGATCTTGCTGAGAAGATCGCCCAGAAACTTGAGAAAGCTAGTCTCAAGAAGTTTTAGATGATGGAGATATCTCAAACATTTCCAGAAGAAGTGGCTATGTATTTTGTGAACACCTCTGGTCACGATGATGAGATCTGTTCGCATGTAAATGCAAAGGACTTCAAGTTGGCAGCGACTAACTTGGCTGAGTAATGTTTTCTTCCTACCAATGGTCTTAAGGAGTTGACTGGTAAGGATGTAGATTTGGCTGTGGCTTGGAAGGAAATATCCAAGCCTGAGAATGCTGGAAAAACAAACTACTCAACTTTGAAGAAGCTAATCAAAGAGGACTACCAAAAGCTCATGGATGTGGTGGCCAAAAGTATAGACATGAAGTTTGGATCATTCAATCAGCTCTCTCAGAATAAGCTGATTGTAATGGCGGAGAAATATGTTAACTGGGCTGAGTTCATTTTTGGTAAACTGTAACAAAATGTACTCAACGTGAAGATAGTTGTTGATGGGAAGTTCGTGAGTTCACTGGGTTATCGCTTGATCCTAGGTCATTTGATGGAGAAGAAGGGTGTGCCCTTGCGCAATGGGAAACCCTTCCATGCTAATAAGAGGATATTCAAGGCCAACCTCTCAGGCGCCCAGAAGCAAACCCATGCAAATAAGACTGCTACCTTTGAGGGGGAACTAGTTGAGCATGTCCTCAAGGACACAGCTGTTTCCGCTCCAACTCCCTCACCAAAACCCATTCCAGCTCCTTCCCCGTGGTTAGAAAGAAGAGAACAGATGCGCTTCGTAAGCCATTCTGAAGAAGCAGAAGGTGGCAGAGTCAGCTGCCGTATCAGAGGAACAAGAAGAAGAGACCGAAGTTCCCCTAGAGAGAAAGACCAGGAGGAGACTTGCGAAGAAGGCTGACAAAGCTGTTGAGCCAGTAGTATCCTCTACAGCTGAGATCGAGAAAGTTATTATCGATGAGCAACAGAAAACAAAGGATGGGGATGGTGGTCAAAGCACTACTCAAGAAACTCAAGCAGTTTCTTAGCCACATACATCTGAACAAGACACAACTGTCAGGCCCACAGTTGGAAAAGACTCAGCTAATACAATCAAAGATACAGTTGAACAAGACACATCTGATACAAGGAAGGATGACACAACTGTTATACCACCTCGGACTGAGGCTAATGTTGCTGAGGTAGAAAAGGCTCCTATTGAGCCCATGCAAGAAGAAAAAGATGATGATGATGTTTGTATCCTATCCCCTGCATATCCAGACATCGAAGAACGGCTGCGTGCATGGAGGATTTGGAAGCTGAGTGCCAGCCGAATTCGATTTGAAAGGCCTGACATGATAGATGAGGAGGAATACCCCCTAGAATTCCTAGACTACACCACTATTCGCACTACTCTTGATGCAATTTTTGCATGACCCTGTTATACGATAAGAAGGAAGCTGCAAAGGTTAAGGAATTGGAGAAGGCCAATGCCATTGAGGAGTCTCTAAGACCTCACACTTGTGCCTTCACAGATCCTAATATTCCTGAGGAAGCTATTAAAAGAGCCAACAGTAGCGAGTGGAGATGTTTTATGTAGCGGATCCAATCGAGAAGGCTGAGCTGCAACAAGCACTTAAAGAGGCCCGAGTGATGCATGAGCAATCTTTGCATAGGGGTCCTGGAGAATCTTCTAGCCAAATTTCTCCAACCCCTGACATTCTTGAAGCGGTGAGGCAAATCGCAGAAACCACGTCACCAGCTCACTCAGAAGGACAAACCAGAAAATCGCGAAGAAGTTAGGGATGAAGATGTAGTGGGCAACCTAACTGACCAAGCCCTGTGAATGTTGTTAAGACAACTGCCAAGACGGCTGAAAACTCAAATGGAACAATCGAGTCTCAAGTGTCAGTTGACCCCACTGATTGTGATTCAGCTGGTGAGCCAGCTAAGGGGAAAACTGAACATACTATAGTCGGGTTATAGGAGGCTGTAGGAGACTTAAACAAATTAAAGTTAGGAGGCGCAAGTGAGACCCAAACTGAACAGCAAAGTGGGATTAACAACGCTTTGACGGTTAAGACTGTCTCAGGTAAGATTCCAACTGCATTGCAAGCCAAGGACTTGCTGAAACAGCTGAGGCACAGGATGGACAACAGACCAAGACAGTTGAGATTGTTGGTCATGGAAGTGCAATCCAAGAGGTTGAGACCTCAAAGGATGCCACTGCTGAAGACCCCAATGTAGCTAAGTCTGCAAAAGGGATTACTGAAGCCCTTGTAGTGGTTGAGACTGCTGCTAAGGTTGTTGAAGGTCCCCAGGAGGTTGAGACTTCCAGGGGTGTTGTACTTGAGAAAGAAAAATTGCCAGTTCCAACAATGCAAACATCGGAGTCAACTGATATTGATGAGATACGCACGTTGCATGACTCCGATGAAAATGTACATCTGGAATTCCTTGACTCAGACAATGAAGCTGAGTCAACCCCTAGTGATCCAGCTGAAGAGGAACAAGTGGCTAAATTGAAGTAGGCCCGTGAGAAAATTGCCTCTTCAAAGTATATTTTGGTTGATGGCCCACCCCCATTGGTGCCATCACCAACATTTACTCAAATGGTAGAATCTATTGGAGCCAACGATGACCGCGTAAGGGCGATCCATCTTGAATTGTGTAACCGAATTGGATGTCTCCTTCTTGAAACATGGAGCCCGAGCAGCCAACGATATGAATGGGAGAATTTCCCAACTCTTCAATGGTTAAGACAACTAAGGCCCAATCTGCTCAGCAGACTCCCACAGTTGCATCTGGCAGTGAAGCTTACACAGCTGAGGCACCTAGAACTAGAAGCCAGAGGAATGAGGGAAGGGCTCCCGAAGGAGGAGTGGGAGAAATCCCTTCAGTCCTTATTGGCCTGTTCGAAGAATACTTCCCATTTGTTGAGAAAGTTTCGCTGGAAATAGAATCTGCTGAATAACATGTGAATTGCACAATATAGATACATCCAAAAGAATTCCAGGCTTCAGATGACTTAAGAGTTGTACAATATGGATTTGACTTTGACTATGTACTAACAGAAGACCAGTCACCTGAGACATCAATATTCAAAAAAGCTTTCAAGGTTATGTGTGCTGAAATGGAAGCAATGGAGAGAAGCTTTGTTGCACTTAACCAACGGATTTATAACCATGATACGATGATTTTAGGAGATGTCCGAGGAGCTATACTAAGAATTCGATAATGGACAATACAGAAGAAGGCACTAAGAAGAGAGCAAGTGAACTACTTCAAATCAGTCTTCAGAAACCTATTGATTTGGTGTGGTGAGAAAGCTCAAAGAGAGACAGCGAGACAACATCAACAGATTGGAAACGACGCACAAGACTGATATGGAGCTGATGAGACTCTAATATAAATAGGATCTTCAGAACACAAAAAGCACTTTGTGAGTTGAGATGATGCAAATGAGCGGAGAGATGAAGATTCTTAGATCCAAAAAGAGAGCAGCTCACTCAGTCACCCATGACAAGCTAGATCATATTTTGACGCACATTCCTCAACTTCCTATGGTTGGTATTGATGATGCCAAAAAGGGGGAAGAAATCAGTAGAAAGAAAGAAGGAAGCAAAAATAAGGGGGAATAATCCTCAAAGAAGACCCCCAACCCTTAAAGATTATGTTGAATAAATTCCAAATTGGCTCATCTACCAGCTCTCTTCACTCTCAGCTGGCGAAGGTCTGTCAACCGATGAAAAAGCTGACTTAGCCTTTTAGAAATCAAGAGCTGCAATTGAAGCTGAATTCGCAGAAGATGATCGCAGGCAGCAAGGTCGCATTGAAGGTTTAAAATCCAAGTTCCAAGGTCCCACAGTAGGGAATCTCCTTGGTCAGCCAGAAGTAAAGATTCCAGAAGAACATGTTCCCCAAGAAGGCACTGAGCCTAGGTCAGTTCAAGAGTTCGAAACTCTCAAATCCGAAGGCTACTATAAAGGAATGAAGCTTGAAAGTGCATGGGAACTATACTGGGAGAAAGGCTTAGATGTTGTTAAGTTAGCCGAGAAGCAGCAGACTCACTCGAGGGCACAACCTTCTCAGTACACTCCGATGAGGAGGAGCTGAATCTGGAAGAGGAATGGGAAGGTTTGGTGGAAGAGGCAGAGGCACAACATTAAGAAGACCTAAGGATGTTCAATATGTGAACCCTACTAAGAGAGATGCTTTATACTGGGTTGGACTAAGAGAACTGGAAAATAGGGATGTTGCTAGGGGAAATGCAGAGGCTGCAAGGCGACAAGAAGAAGAAAACGCCAGGCAAGTCCAAGAATATGAAGAGAGGAAGAGAAGAGACCAGGCTCAGAAGAGAGCTTATGAAAATAGTATAAGAGAAGAGGAAGATAAGAAGAGGAGAGCATATGAAGAAGAATAAAGAAAAAGAAATCAGCCAAGACGTTAAATCAGCTGCGACACTTTTTTGTTGTATTTTTACTTAACTGTAAATACACATAATGAAATGTAAGTACTTTGTAATGTTTTCTTTGTACTTTGTAATACTTTGTAAATTGCAGAATGATGTGATCAATAAAATGAAACATTTCAAACAATCATTCTTTTTCAAGCACTATTTACATTGTTATTTTTTTAAGTTTCAGCATCACCAAAAATGGGAAAATTGTTGGGAAATTTATTGTATAGATTTTGATGATGCTATGTAAAACTTAGATTAGGAAGTTTCACCCCAATTCTGTTGTAAATTCAATTGTGTAATAGATTGGATTCTAAAAGCTGAGTCAAAGTAGCCAAGTTGAAGAATGCAGAAATTGACTGAAGATCGAAGTGAAGATTCAGTTGTGTGTCAGCTGAGTATCGAAGATGAAGGATCAGTCAAGTACCAAAAAGTTGTCTCAGTCAGCAGACTGACAACTAAGTCACTCCTAGATAAGTGGAGTAGACTATCAAAGGGGTTCAACAGCAAAAAGGACTCAAGAAGCTGAAATGTCCGTTGATAAGTAAAGTAAAATCTTTGCTGAAAAAGGAAAGATGACAGTCTGCAACCATAAAGCTGTTTTGCTGAAAGAGTGCAAAAAGTTAGTAACCAATGGGATGCTCCTGCAAACCTGCAGAGGTTCGGGCATTGTTGCAGAGCATAAATACAAGGTTGGATCAACATCAAATATTTCATATCAAGACAAGCCAATGACCATGAAGTGAAGTTTGAAAAATGGATCTATCTCATCAATGGATGCATTTTTCAAACTATCACTATAAGAGGTTGAGGAATTCATTTGAGAGAGTACGACTGACGAAGCAATATACAAATATCTGCAAACATTCAAGCAAAAGCAAAATGCTCTCAAGCAATATATTCTATCCTCAAGCCTAAAACTCAAAGTAAATTGATCCAACACTCTCAATGAAGGAAAAAAAGCTTCATACTATTGAAGAGGAACACTATTGAAAGACAAATGGGTCTACACATCCAAGGTTGAAGGAAGTGTAATAAGGTTCTAGTTTGAACCAAGGCTTTGGATTCGTTGGAGGGTTATGTGATCAAATCCAAGAATCTAAACGATCTGAAGTAGCAGGACAGCCGTCTTGTGAATAGCTGAGTCCCATGACTTAAGCCAGCTATGTGATCAAGGCTTGCTCAGATTGTTGTATCCAGATTGTAACAGTTGTTACTATAGTAGATTACCTCCAGCAGTTGGAGAAGAATAGATTAGAGGAATTACCCCATCATCGAACAACTATAAATTGCTCTATGTCATTTATCTTTCAGCACATTTATTTCTTGCTTATTATATCTGGTGTTTGATAAATTTGCTATGTCTACTGATAATAACTTCACCTAAAACAAGTGTTGAAAACATATTTTAAACAAAGGGTGTAAGACTTCCGCTGAAAAACCAAGTTAGTTGTTTTTATAAAAAAGTCACTTCACTCAGCTGAGTTATCTTATCAACAGCTCTCTCGAGTCTGTTGAGTGGCTAACTCTACTGTTGAGGTTGAACTAAGCTGTCCCTCAAGGACTAAGCGGACTTGTGATTAAAACTCTGATTTAAGGATAAAAAATCAAAAATTGGAAAAGTCTATCAACCTGCCTCCCTCCTTCCAGACTTTACATAAACACCCCTTGGGACCTACTATGGGTATCATAGTTAAGATGTGTTAAAGATGTGAATACTACATGATCTCGACTAGATGTCACCAATAAGTATTTCGTAAGTTATAATGTCTAAGTTACGAACTGTGTTTGGATGATGATTAACTAGGATTATTTGGACTACTATTGCGATTCAGACACTTATCTGATATTTGAATTGGTTGATTAATTGAATTGGTTGATTGTGACTTAGTTGTCGATTATTTAAGTATTGATTAAATAATGATGAGATGGATACTAGTACTTTATATAAGGTATTTAAGAAGCAAGATTTTTTTCTCCGGAATATTGAAGGTCCTTATGGATATGAGGATTTGAGATCACTATCAAGGTTTCCGTATGAACGACTCCTATACAAAATGATTGAGGAGATCTCGACTATAAAATAGCAGTGTATAGAAATTTTGGGTCAACCTAGTACTTTAGCGATAGAATCTTTTATAAATTGTTTAAGGAAAGATGTGACGATATGAATAAGTGTCGGCTATTTAGTTAATCGAGACTACTATAATGAGTATCATTTTCTTAAGTGAATAATAAGGATGATATGAGCTAAGAATAATTATATGAGTAATGTATTAGAGCAATATTTTGGACTAATATGATCGCTTAAGTGATAATTGAATAATGATGCTCAATCAAATTTTACGAAACATGAATAGGGTATTATGAATATTGTCTATGACGTGATATTGGGAAGAACATTTTGAGTAACATTAAGGCTATTAGAGATATTTTGCAGAATGATTATTTGAAGTTTACTGATGTGAACTTGGATCGGATATGAGCGCCTCTAGGCCGCATAAATTTTGATATTGAGGTTATGATAGATCCTCCATAAATAGATACATTAAGTATGAATCTCGTCTTGAATTTGAAAGAGATTATTTCAGAAGACAATTTGGGGACCAAATTCCTTTAAGGAGGGGAGGATGTGAGGCCCCGTATTTTTGAAACGTAGAAGACACAATCACGAATATTTTTTTCGATATAATATTTTAATATTCCGATTATTTATTCTTGTATTCATTTTTTTTATTTTTCATAACATATTTTGTTATTGGATTTAGCGTCACTTAATTTATTATCTAACGACAATACATTACTATTTGAATTATGCTTCAGATTCAATGACTATAATCTATTTACATCTTGGTTTAGTAAAAAGTATTATTTAAACATCTATTCTTTAGTATTTGAAAATAAAACTCTCGTCGCTTTATTTTTAATAATGAGGACACTTGTATTTAATAATTTTCATCAAGCTAATATTGCATAATAAATCAAAATGAATTTTATTTTGATAAAGTTTGTATTATTATGCAAAACTAATTTTTTGATTTAAACAAACTACTTCTCAATTTTAAAGATTTTGAAATAAAAAAAATACAATTTGAAAACATTATATACGATAAACTCAATATCTTTATTCAAAATCCACTATCTTGGTTTATCAAACTTGTATTATAAAATTTTAAAATTTTAGCATAAAATATAGTTGTGCTTAAAACTATTTCGAAGAAATGTGATATTGTACTTATGAACAAACATTTCATTTTATGATCTATTAAAACTGCTACTACTAATTTAGTATTTTAGCAAAGACAATGACGATGTCTTGAAAGCACATTTAGTAAAATTTCTATTTTCGAAAGAATGGAACTCTAGATTTATTTTATAAAAATCCAACTTTTGCATTGAAATGGCAAAGTATCACATTCTTGATTTTGTTGAATTACTTACTACATGATTTATCTAGAAGATACATCATTTATACTTAGAATCATTTTATTTTATGGTGTATGTAAATAGCGCCTATTTTCACTTCCTTAACTATTACCTATTTCTATCAACTTTTAACGCGATATTTTAACCGATCCCATTCATCTTGAACAAATAGCTAGTAATTTTCTAGTAGCATAATATTCATTTATATATTATATAAATTTCGAATTTTTGTACTTTTAAATTTTTCGAAATAATTTTTATAATTTAATTAATTGCTTGAATGATATTTTTTATTTGTGCTCAATACCTTAGATTATAAGTGATGATACTACTTGGGTATTGCTAGACACCTTATAACTTAGATGACTTATTACACAAGTGATATATATATATATATATATAGCTTAAAGAATAAGGAGCTTGATTTATGATAAGTGATTATGGGATTTATAAGTGATTGTGGGATTCATTTAGTGTATTTTGGACTTGATAATTTACACCAATTATCACCAACTTGGACAAAAAAGAAAAAGAAAAATGAGACCACATTTGACATGGAGTAGACGGCCATAAGCACAAAATGGAAGCCAAATTGTTTGAATATTCCATTTAAACATTCTGCTCAAACTCCCACAAATTCCCCCATAAAATAATTCATCTCCCATCATCCACTCTCATTTTTTTTTTATTTCATTCAAATCATCTTCCATGTGCTTTACCAACCCCCCACAAACTTGTCTCCCATACAAAAAACACAAACAAAAAAAAAGTGCAAGTATGTGCAAAAGAGAGTGTTCAACCGAACCACTAAAGGGAATGAGAGAGTGTTTCATTTTTTTTGTCTTCCAATTCTTTTTTTGGCCTCTACCTTTTCCTATCATTTAGACACCCTCTCTCACAAATTACAAGCAAAAACAAATCATCTTCTTTCAAGCACTAGGCCGAAAATTGCAACACACAAAGGTAATATTTTGTCTTCATTTATTCATCTTCTAACCATTTTAACACTTCCTCCTTCAAACACTAAGCCCTATTTATTTTATCACTTTCTCCTAGTTTCAAAAATGATTGAAGAGTTAAGGAAATGGTCATTTTGGTGGTGAATATAGCAAGAAGAAGCAACTACATACCTTAGACTTCAAGAAGGTAAGACTAGTAGAATTGATTTAAGCTTTCCTTCCCATTTTGGATTGATTTATGACCATGTTGTTTTGGTTCATATTAAGGGCTGCCCTTTGAGTTTGGGACAGTGGATTTAAGCTTTCAAGAGGTGGAGATGAAGAAATTTTGGATGGAAAAGTTGGAGTCAACTTATTACTTCAACAATCAAGACATTCGATAAGATTGTTGGTTTTTGTACTCCTTTATTTTTCTTAACTTCAGGACTTAAATATTGACTCAAGGACTTTGAAATTTTTGGACCTAGGGGCTGCCTTGGAGTGCTAGAACCGTGTAGTTGGAAGCAAAGTATTTTGAGTAAAGAAAACTAATTTTCAAAACTTTGAGGACTAAAGTGTAAAAATTCCAACACTCAACCAAAATGAGATTCCTAAAAATGGTACAGCCCATGTACCTGGAAAATTACTTAACCTAAATTTTATAATATTTTGAACCCGTGGGTCAAGTTTCATAACAAACGGACCCCAAATAAGCCCTTAAGGACAAAATCAATATTTGGATTAGAAATACAATTTCAAAAGTTAAGGGACTTAAACTGTGACTTTTTCAAAACTGCTTTTGTCCCGATATCCCTCTATCCTAAGTGATATTTTAGAATTATAATCACATCAAAAGCCATTCCGGTTTGTGAGATCGAAAACTTTTAAATTCGGGTCCAAAAATGACAATTTTGACAAAAAAGGGACAAACCTGAAATTTCTTTAAAACTCGACCCAAACCATTTGAAAGACTGATTCAATGTTGGAGAATTTAGAAACTGACTTTAGATTTTTCCGAGGTCGAGACCAAAACTTATTCGATTTCAAACTCGATAATTACTAATTTTCAAAACGGGGCTACTTATGAAAATTCCCTTTTAACTAGGACCCCAAATAAATTATTTTTCCTACCACAGCCCTAAAATTGACTTAATTATATTTTAATTATATATTATAAATTTTCATAAAATTTCCGAACATTAACAGACTCATTACCCAAATCTTACGCATTACGCGTGGCGACTTCCTCGCCTTATAACAATTTGAACTTTCAACGGGGTTGAAAGCTCACGCGTGATATACAAGTCCACCAAATCATTCAAAGCATATATTATCCTTCCGATAATTAGCTTCATTAAACATGTTTACACCACCAACGATACCGCACCCTCGCTTAAAATAAACCTAACTTATTGGTATCTTGTATTGATGTTGTATGAATCGTGTGTCTTATTCGACTGCCTTGTTGACATATTAAAACTCCGTGATCATACTTGCGCTTCAGTCAACTTGGTGTGTCGAGCTCACAGTCAGAGTGGACTAGTCGCGTATTGGAATCAGGCAGCTCGGCTGCAATTCCATTACCAGCCCCATCATTCTAATCCCACCACTGAAGGACGGAGTGTCCAACAGGTGAAGTGGGTCATATTAATGGGTATAGTTATGATTATGACAAACTACGGGCTTAGCTAGCCCCATTAAGGATTTGTCGTGCCTGGGAGTGATGAGGTGAATTGGGCCTCATGCCAACTTGCTCGAGGAGTTACAAGGTAGAATGGAGGAATCGCTGTTTGATCCACGTGATTCTGAAGTTACTCGGACCCATTTACTTGATTGGGTTAGCGTTACATTTCGTATGCAACCACTACTTGAATTACTCGAATACCATTCATGGTGCTTGAATGTTCAAGAACTATTTTCAACAGTTATATCCTACTATATTATTATTGGAAAATCACGTTGCTTGTGAATTGTGTGTGACTAGAGCTGTCAAAACATCCCCGGCCCGATGGGTTGGCCCGACCGGCCGGGTTGGGGTGGCAATTTTGCA
Organism: Rehmannia glutinosa; assembly: GCA_016081115.2. Classification (NCBI taxonomy): domain Eukaryota; kingdom Viridiplantae; phylum Streptophyta; class Magnoliopsida; order Lamiales; family Orobanchaceae; genus Rehmannia; species Rehmannia glutinosa. The sequence continues at coordinate 78,508,010 of CM071936.1, read as the reverse complement.
AGCCCGAAAAGAGTCGGGCCTATTTAGCCCAGCCCGTTATGCCCGAAACATCGGGTTGGCCCGGTTGGCCTGAAGCAAATCAAGTGTATTTTTAATACATGGACTGGATTGGGCTCCCCAACATAGTGGCCCGAAGAAATTCCGGGCCGGCTCGGCCCGACCCGATTTCCCCACTTGGCCCAACGGGCTAGCACCGAGTCTGCCCAGCCTGGACGAATTGATAGCTCTATGTGTGACACACGCATCATGAACCATGTATTCTTTCATATAAATAATTTCTTACATTGATATAAACCACATATGCACACGAACACCCATTCACTGAGAATTTTTGTCTCAGCCCTATTTTTTCAAGGACCAGATGACGAGCCTCCATAACTTGTGTATTGGACCCGCTTATTAAATCTTGTTGGTAGTCTTATGCATAAAGCAATATTAATGTTATATATTTTGGATATTCGGTTTGTAATTTGGGTCATAATGTAGACCCTGAGACTCAATTTTTATTTCGATTAGTTCCGCTGCAACTTCGTACTCTAATTAGATATTTATGATGACGATGGTTATTGGAGGATTTTTGTCATAATTATGTTGGATAAATTAGCCAGCGTGGTAAACTGGCGTAAGTTTGACTGCTCGAGTCACGACTTCCATTTTTGGGGCGTGACAAAATATCCCAAAGCAAATATAAGAAAATAAAGTCATCTAATAATGTTACAAAACGTAGTTCTCCTATAAAGAATACGATTTTCATTATGACCAACTTTATGTTGCTATTTCATGAGTCAACAGTCCTAAGAGTTTAAAAATATTAGTTTCTAGCGACAATAAATCCAAAAATAAACAGACGAAAAATGTTGTGTACGAAGAAGTTTTCCAAAATTTAAATTTTTTAAATGTAGTGATTTAACTTGATTTATTTGGAATTAGTATTTGTATGTTTTTACGTTCATTAATAATGTAATTCTAATATGCATGCAATTTATGTGCATTGAAACAATACACTCCGTGCATTGCATGGGTAAAAGACTAGTCTTCACTATAAAGTTGATGATTTTTCAGAGAGAAACAAGAGATACAACACAAGTGAACAAGAAAGAATCTGAATATTCAAAAATCTCTCTCTCATGTTTACCTGCAATCCTCAAGCTTCATCAAGAACACTTCATTCAACACTTTCAGTGAAAGATTTAAGTTGTTTATTTAGTTGAAGATGAAATATGTGAAAATAAATATGAGGTCTACATTGTGTAAGTCCAAGCGGCTACGATAATCTAGAGGGGGGTGAATAGATTATCTCCGTCTTTTCAAATTTACCCTCTTTTTGGAACCGAATGCTCAAAGACAATAATAAAGGTGCGGAATATAAACAACACACGTCGATTTAAAGAGGTTCAACCCACCTAGGGCCTAATCCTCTACCACCCCAGTATATCCGGGATGGATTTCAAAAAGAAAAAGAATTTTATTAATTACCAAAATTAATTTAAACTCAACTTACAACACCTTGAAGAGCACCACACTCTTCTTCAACACCACCTTTGGAGATTACCACAATCTCCCTTTTAAGATTACCACAATCTTCCTTCAACGGCACCTTGTGAAGATTAACACAATCTTCAACCTTGAAGAATACCAAATTCTTCAACACCTCAATAAGAAGATCACCACAATCTTCTTGCACCTATCACCTAGATCATCCAAGTGTGTTCTTACCACAAGAACACTCACAAGGATATCTTGTGTTGAATGATAACCCAAAATCAAGATTACAACTCAATAATGAATATTACAATTTGAGTGCAAAGTGTAATCAAGAATAGCCTAGACCTCAAGGATGTGAAAGTGATAAGCTAGGCAATGTTACAACAAGAATAATAACAATGAAGAACAAAAATTTGCTTGAAGTGTATCTTGTTGTGTTGTATCTCAATTGTTGTATTGGTTGCTCCAAAACATCCTCTATTTATAGGAGATGATTGATCAAGCATAGGCTCCTCTTGGGGATTGAAAATCTATAGAAAAATACAATTAAAATCAAGAATATAGCTGTTAGAAATCAATCCCACATTTTAAGGAAATATGTCCTCAACAAACAAACGGTCATATTTTTCTTTGTCAAAAGCAAAAGAGCGACCGGTCGCACAGAAATAGAAGTTTGAAACGAAACACAGGAAATTTACACAGGGTGACCGGTCGACGTAGGGTTCGACCGGTCGTCCCTGACTTTAACCGGTCCCCCTCATAGGTTTGAGAAGAGAAAAACGTTCTGTTTCAAAATAAACGTTCAGGTACCGGTCGACAGGGGGTCGACCTGACCGTTTTTCACTTCCGTCTCATATTTTGTTCCAAAATCATCTTCAGGTACGAGTTGCCCTATACGGCGACCGGTTGACCTTGAGACATAAAGTTGTCCAATTTTTGTCGAAAATAAAACCCAAGAAATACTCCGAAAATTTAGTAAAAATATTTTAAACCAATCGGAAGTATTTAGACAACATTTAGGAACCTTGGTTTGAAGTAAAAACATATAAACATAAAATCATTAGAAGTGTTGTCCAATTTTATCTAAAGTAAAACTTGAAGAAATACTCCGGAAAATATTAAAACCATTTTAAATCATTTAGGAATATTTGGACAACAATTAAAAACATTGTTTTGGTGTAAAAATAAAATCATCAAAATTAAGATAAAAAACATGTATCAAACAATCTCCCCTTTTTTGATGATTACATACCAAAACAATTTTTACACAAAATAGGAGAACAATTTTAGAAATGAATGATTTTCCGGTAAAAACATTTAACCGTTTGGAGGCAACCAAAATTTCCAAAATATAAAAGCAACCAAGTAGGGGAGTAAATATATTCAGTAATAAGCACAAGCTCCCCCTATCAACAAGCACATCAAGAATAATGTAAAAGCAATTAACCATAAGCTAGAAGCTTAGCTTTTACATATTTTTCAAGAGCTTATAAGCCCCCCTGTCAACAAAACATCATTAGACATATATAAGAGTCCATCAAGCAATAATTGGACTAAAAATAATTCACAACTTATGGCTTTTAAGAGCCATAGCTTATAGCTTTTATAACAAGCTTTTATTAGATTCTTTGAGCTAATGAGCCAATTTCCTGTTTCTCCCCCTTTGGAATCATCAAAAAGAATGTTAGGATGATAAAAACGTCATACAAATACTTCAAAGTGCGCTAAAGAGACGGTTTATCAACCATTGAGTAATATAAGCTTAAAATTCCAAGGAAAAATGGGAGAAATGTGTCATGAAGAGTTTATACGCTCATTTTATTTGCCAAAACATGATCTCAATAAGTATTGAAGACTTTTGGAAGCAAGAGACTCATGTAGAAGTTGAAAATTTCATTGTGACATTTCATCGAATACTTTGTGGGCGTGAAAATTAAAAGAAGTTGTATATAGCCCATTTAAAAGATTCAAGCCAAAAATTTTCATTACCAAGACCAAAAGCAATTTTCAACATATATCCAACAAATAATAGGTATAAACAAAGTAAATTCTCAAGGGTTCAACCCAATTGAGATAATATTGGCCAAAAAGATCAAGGCATTACAAATGCCATCAAGCAAAAATTAAAGAGCATCAAGTAATATATGTCAAGCATCAAACAATGCATATTAGACATTACAAATGTCCCAAATAATCCATCTAAACAAAATGATCAAGACATGTCAAATGTATTTTAAAAGAAGCACTTTTACCATCAAGTATTTCATACCAACAATCCAACAATGCCAACCTAGAGTATTTTTACAATCAAATACTCTATCAATATCATGATCATCCACAAGTCATTATCAACTTGCAATTTTAACCCTTTCAAGAAAACAAGCAAATTTCATTACTGCAAAAGAGTTTTACAAAGTTCATAGAAGTACAAAGCAACATAAAAAAAATGCTAAAAAGTAAAGGGGTGGGGACATCATTCCTCGTCCGAAGAGAAGCAAGATCCGGGAATAAAGTCTTTGATGAATTTCTTCAACTTGCCGATTGATTTTTGCATTTTGGAGGTCTTTTGCTCCAAAGCCTCATACCTCGCCTCATGAAAAGCCCTTAAATCACCAAACTTGGCTCGGGTATACCTCCTAGGTGGTTGAGCACCGGTATTACCCTCCGAATTGCTATGTTCACCTTTCTCCGCCAATCTCACGGCCTCGGCATCATCAAAGAAGTCGTTTGGATCAGGGGAATCTTGACCTCTTCCTCTAGCCATTTTAGTTGGTCGGATGTCCATATTCTTGCCCATAGTGACCATTTGGGAGATGTTATCAATGTCAAAGTCATTTTGAAATATCTCCGAGTTACACTCCGACGAAGGTAGTCCCGATTGTATAAGAAGTTTACAAATCCAATTTCCCATAACCAACTTCTTATTACCTTGACTGATGGACTCGATTAGACATTGAATAAGTATGGCGCCAAAGTTAAGCGGTTCCCTCCTAGCAATCTTATAAGTCAAGAAATAATCCATGTTGCTAGGCATCTTACCCGCATTTCCACAAATACAGTAGGCGACAATAACAGATAAAATACGGTGCTCAAGTGTCATCGCCAACAGAGAATATTTTGGCCAAACGCCCAAATACGTCTTAACTTCTTTCATAGACACCCCCAACATTTCATCATTCCAAGTACCACAAGAGAAATAGTCCCAACCACCTTTTCTAACATGTAAAAGCCGACAAATATCATTAGGAGTCCACCTAAAATGACGACCCCTTACAAACGAATTAACGGCAATTGGCTTCCTTTGATCATCATATTGCACCCACATATTAGCATAAAAACGTTGGATAATATCATCATCATATAAGACATAAGCATGCTCCCATAAAAACATCCAACCTTGCTCCTCAAAGAATCTTCTAATAGTAGGATATTCATTTGTAAATGAATTAAAACAACACATTTTAGTCCGAGCAATCGATTTTCCTCCCATTCCCGAATCTTCATAGTACCATTCCGCATAATTATTGATGAAATTAAGAACATTATTAGAATGAGGAGCTTGAGTAATAAAAGATTTCTTACTTTTCGCCCAACGGCAATTTTGGAGCGAAATTATTCCGCAGAGCTCGGCAATTTGGGCCCGAGAGAGTATGGGATTTTGAACGTCATCACCTTATTGAGCCACGTTTCTCTGGGTAGCTCGAATATCTCTTTGTTCGGCTTCTTCTTGCTGATTTCTCGAAGAACCCTCTCTGCCCCTTCTACGCTTGGAGATGGGATTTCGACCGGTAGAATTTCTTGGAGGAGCCATAAATGTGAGATTCTTGCAAAAATAAGAGGATTAGCAACAAGAATCGTGAAAAATGATGAAGAATTGAGGATTTTATGAAAAGGGGCGATTTTTTGCTGCTATTCGAAGGAAGGAGGGTTTTCTTGTTCTGTTTTAAAAATGAAGGCAGAAGGAATATAACCCAAAAATTAGGCCTGGGCGACCGGTCGAGGTGGGGTGTGACCGATCGCCCCTGCTTTGACCGTCCCAGTGCAATTTTTCATTCTCCAGGTTTTTCAATAATTCGATTTTTTACCCCAAAAGTTTTTAAAGCTTTGCAAAAAGATAATTTTGGACCAAGTCCAACAAATACGGGTTTCGTGAAAACATATATATGAGAAAAACGATACTTAATGAGTGGTGCCCTTTTAAGAAAAATTTGCAAAATCATTTAGGGGCACTCAAGGGGTTAAAATGAAATATCTTGAAAGATATGTGCATAAGCATAATATCGAGTTCTAAGAGAAATACGAGTGAACATACCTCGATAGTTTAAGAAACTGGATGACGAAATTACTAATGAATATGAGAAATATTTCCTACACAATTCTTAAACAAAATTTGCACAATAGCACAAGTATAGGCAAGTAATAGGATATATCAAGAAAAATGCTTATGCTATAAAAATACATAAGAGATAATAAACCACATAAGTCTAATTAAATGCACAAGAGTTTTAAAAACAACATGTAAAGTCTCCTTTTTCAAAAGGTTTTAAAAATACAAATAAGTTTTGAAGACCTTAATTTAAAATTAAATACATGAAAACTCATTTTGCAATTAAAACACAAATAAAAACATGCATAGAAATAAAATAAAATGCATATTTAAATGGGGAGATACGGTTTACCAATTATGCCGTTTCCATGGGTTGTGTCTTTCCCATTGTTGATGATATCTTCCCCTTGAGAAGTCACTTTGTTGATGATGGCTTCTTTGATTACTCCATTTCCAAGGTTTGTTACCATCCCATTGTTGATGGTCTCTTCTTCTTTGAAAATCATCTTGTTGATGATGTCTTTGCCATTTCCAAGGATTGTGTTCTTCCCATTTTTGATTATATCCTCTTCTTGGAAATTGGCTTTGTTGAAAATGTTTTCTCCTTCTTTGATCAAATGACGCGGTCATTTGATGTCTTCTTGGCGGTATAACTTTTCTCCGATCATTATTTCGCCGGGTACCTAATACAACATTATTTTGTGGTACCCTCAAGTGTTTGGGTCCTTTAGGATTAGCTTTGAGACTTTTAGGTCTCCAAGAATATTTGGAGCTATTTCTAGCCCGACAAGAATTAGCCGTATGACCCTTTTTACCGCAATAAAAACAAGTAACAATTTTAGGAGCATAATGACCAAAATATATAGGGACTTGATTCTTTTTCATATGATTAACAACATTAGGCTTATGATCAAGTCCTTTATCACAATTATGAACATCAACAATATTGGTCTTTTTATTAGTACTCAATAAATCATTTTTCATGCAATTAATATCCTCAAGAAGAATACTATTTTGTTTCTCAAGGTTTCTAACGTTGTCAAGTGTGGTGGTGTGAGCACATGATATTGATTCATAGGAAATAAATAAGCTATCCTTCTCATTTTTCAATACATTGATTTCCTTTTTCAAATTTTTGTACTTAACAAGTAAATTTTGGAATTCATTTTGAAGATCATCAAAATCATTTTGTAAATCACTATAATCATTTTGAATGATAATATCATAAGAAGTAGAGGGATTAAGACATACCTCTTTTTCTTCTTCGATGCCCATAAAACAATATTCAACTTCTTCATAGTTGGAAGTTGTAAGAGACTTGTTCCTTAGATTTGAGCTTGTATCCCTTTTAGAAGTAGATGCTTTTGTTTGACTCCTTTCATTTGCAAATACTCCATAGATGGCTTCTAATTTTTTCCATACTTCATGTGCCGATCGAATTCCTACAATATGTTCATATTCCAAATTAGTAAATGAACAATACAAAATATTGAGAGCTTTATTGTTTAAGGAGATGATTTTCTTCTCTTTATCATTGAGCTCTTTGAAGCCTTTGAAGGTGTGTGGTGTGTCTATCATTGGAATGGATTCTTCATTTATGATGATGTTCCATAAATTGAACCCGCAACCTTGTAGATAACATTCTATTCTTTCTTTCCAAAATATAAAATTTTTGGAATCAAATAGAGGAGGCTTGGTGGTGGAGGTGCCGGTAAGATGAGCTTCGTTTGTAGCTGACGATCGTTTCTCTTCACTCACGATGTGAAACGAGCTTGCCAAAGAGTTTGGCTTTAATACCACTTGTAAGTCCAAGCGGCTACGATAATCTAGAGGGGGTGAATAGATTATCTCCATCTTTTCGAATTTACCCTCTTTTTGGAACCGAATGCTCAAAGACAATAATAAAGGTGCGGAATGTAAACAACACACGTCGATTTAAAGAGGTTCAACCCACCTAGGGCCTAATCCTCTACCACCCCAGTATATCCGGGATGGATTTCAAAAAGAAAAAGAATTTTATTAATTACCAAAATTAATACAAACTCAACTTACAACACCTTGAAGAGCACCACACTCTTCTTCAACACCACCTTTGGAGATTACCACAATCTTCCTTTGAAGATTACCACAATCTTCCTTCAACGGCACCTTGTGAAGATTACCACAATCTTCAACCTTGAAGAATACCAAATTCTTCAACACCTCAATAAGAAGATCACCACAATCTTCTTGCACCTATCACCTAGATCATCCAAGTTTGTTCTTACCACAAGAACACTCACAAGGATATCTTGTGTTGAATGATAACCCAAAATCAAGATTACAACTCAATAATGAATATTACAATTTGAGTGCAAAGTGTAATCAAGAATAGCCTAGACCTCAAGGATGTGAAAGTGATAAGCTAGGCAATGTTACAACAAGAATAATAACAATGAAGAACAAAAATTTGCTTGAAGTGTATCTTGTTGTGTTGTATCTCAATTGTTGTATTGGTTGCTCCAAAACTTCCTCTATTTATAGGAGATGATTGATCAAGCATAGGCTCCTCTTGGGATTGAAAATCTACAGAAAAATACAATTAAAATCAAGAATATAGCTGTTAGAAATCAATCCCACATTTTAAGGAAATATGTCTGCTGTCAAACGGTCAAATTTTTGTTGTCAAAGCACAGGGCGACCGGTCGCACAGAAATAGAAGTTTGAAACGAAACATAGGAAATTTACACAGGGCGACCGGTTGACGTAGGGTTTGACCGGTCGTCCCTGACTTCAACCAGTCCCCCTCATAGGTTTGAGAAGAGAAAAACGTTTCGTTTCAAAATAAACGTTCAGTGCACGGTCGACAAGGTCGTCGACGACCCCCTTTTTCACTTTCGTCTCATTTTTTGTTCCAAAATCATCTTCAGGTACGGGTTGCCCTATACGGCGACCGGTTGACCTTGAGACAGAAAAGTTGTCCAATTTTTGTCGAAAATAAAACCCAAGAAATACTCCGAAAATTTAGTAAAAATATTTTAAACCAGTCGGAAGTATTTAGACAACATTTAGAAACCTTGTTTTGAAGTAAAAACATATAAACATAAAATCATTAGAAGTGTTGTCCAATTTTATCTAAAGTAAAACTTGAAAAAATACTCCGGAAAATATTAAAACCATTTTAAATCATTTACGAATATTTGGACAACAATTAAAAACATTGTTTTGGTGTAAAAATAAAATCATCAAAATTAAGATAAAAAACATGTATCAAACACATTGCCTTGTATTGAAGGAGTGTAGTAAGGTTCCTAACGAACCAAGAATCGATCTATGGGAGGGCTTGAAACAAATCCTGCAAAAGAGAGCCGAGTCCTTTTAAATCGGTTTGTGTGATCAAGGGTACTAGTGTAAGTCCAAGCAGCTACGATAATCTAGAGGGGGGGTGAATAGATTATCTCCATCTTTTCGATTTTTCCCTCTTTTTTCAACCAAATGCTCAAACACAATAATAAAGGTGCGGAATGTAAACAACACACGTCGATTTATAGAGGTTCAACCCACCTAGGGCCTAATACTCTACCACCCCAGTATATCCGGGATGGATTTCAAAAAGAAAAAAGATTTTATTAATTTACCACAAATTAATACAACACCAACTTACAACAACACCTTGAAGAGCACCACACTCTTCTTCGACACCACCTTTGAGATTACCACAATCTCTTCTTGAAGATTACCACAATCTCCAACGACACCTTGTGAAGATTACCACAATCTTCAACCTTGAAGAATACCAAATTCTTCAACACCTCAACAAGAAGATTACCACAATCTTCTCACACATAACACCTAGATCACCAAGTGTGTTCTTACCACAAGAACACTCACAAGGATATCTTGTGTTGAATGATAACCCAAAAATTCAAAATTACAACTCGATAATGAATTATACAATTAGAGTGCAAGTGTAATCAAGAATAGCCTAGACCTCAAGGATGTGAAAGTGAATAGCTAGGCAAATTACAACAAGAAATAAGATAATGTAAGAACAAGTGTATTCTTGAGTGTATCTTGTTGTGTTGTAGTTTTCTCTCTTATTGTGTTGCTTCAATTCTTCCTCTATTTATAGAAGATGTCTTGTACATGATAGGCTCCTCTTGGGGACATGAATTCTGTAAAAAATTGCAAGACAATTGAAGAACACATTGAAAATTACCACAGGGCGACCGGTCGACATAGGCTTTGACTGGTCTACCCTTGTCTCAACCGGTCCCCCTCAATCATTTTGCAAGGTTTGAAGTTTCTGTCTCAGCGCAAAGTTGCAGGCACCGGTCGCATGGGGGGCGACCGGTCGACCTGCCCAATTTCACCTCAGGTTCATTTTCTGTTTCAAACGTACTCTTCAGGTACGGGTTGCCCTATAGGGCGACCGGTCGACCTTGAGGCAGAAATGTTGTCCAATTTTTATCGAAAATAAAATTCAAGAAATACTCCGAAAATATAGTAAAAATATTTTAGACCGATCGGGAGTATTAGGAAAACATTTAGAAACATTGTTTTTTGTGTAAAAATACATTAACAAAAAAATCATTAAAAGTGTTGTCCAATTTTATTGAAAATAAAACTTGAAGAAATACTCCGGAAAATATTAAAACCATTTTAAATCATTTAGGAGTATTTGGACAACCTTTAAAAACATTGTTTTGGTGTAAAAACAAAATCATCAAAATCATGATAAAACCATTTATCAAACAATCTCCCCCTTTTTGATGATTACAAACCAAAACAATTTTAACGAGGTCGATTTTGAAAACAAAACAATTTTACCGGTTAAAAGGAACTATCCGTTGTGAGCGACAACATTCCATCAAAATAAATACAAGGATGGGAGTAGAGATATTCAAACATATATAGCAAAAGCTCCCCCTATCAACATGCACAACAAGAGTAATGTAAAAGCAATCAACCACAAGCTAAAAGCTTAGCTTTTACATATTGATCTTAGGTTGCAAAAGCTTATAAGCTCCCCCTGTCAACAAAACATCATTAGACAAGTATATAAGTCCATCATACAACAATTGGACTAAGTATAATGCACAACTTATGGCTTTATCAAGCCATAGCTTATAGCTTCTTTTGTTTAGCTTAACTTTAGCTTTTATGAGCTAATGAGCTTATAACCTGTTTCTCCCCCTTTGGAATCATCAAAAAGAATGTTAGCATGATAAAAATATCATATAATCATATCAAAGTGCGCAACTAAACCGATGTATCGAGCTATTTGAACAATGAAGCTTATAGGCCAAATGGAAGGGAAAAGTCGATCATACGACTTGTAGAAGCTTATGAAAAATTATTTGATCATGATCTCTATAAATATATGAGACTTTTTGAAATCGAGAGAATCATGTAGGTGGTGAATTTTTCATTGAGACATTTTATCGAACACTTGGCGGGCGTCAAAAGTTGAAAAATATATATATAGCCCTTGTAAATGAAATCAAGTCAAGTTTTTCATCACCAAATGCAATCTTATAAATATCATTCATCAATAATCAATAAGCTCATCACAAATATGTATGAATTGCATCAAGAAAAATACATATAAGCCACAAACTCAAGGGTTCAACCCAATTGAGCTAAAGAGAGTGAATTTCTTACCATTCAATCGGTAAAGATGAGCATCAATGATGATAACCGAGCTAGGTAGTCCCCAAAATATATAATTGATGCATCAAAACTCATTTGAAGTGAATTGTGTGTGAAATTTGCAAAGGGGACGAAAAAGAACCAAAAAGCCAAAAATGCTAAGTCTGGAAAACATAACCATTTTTAACCAAAAAATCCTTTAGGGCGACCGGTCATGGGCAAGGGCGACCGGTCGACGGCATGGGCGACCGATCGGCCTTGTCCCAGTCAGCCCACTATTTGAGTTCTGTCTCAAAATTCAAAGTTTGATCCAAAAATCCGATTTTTCGCCCCTAGGTTTTAAAAACATGCAAAATGCAAACGTAGACCTCATTCAATATACATTATGTCATGATCAAGCTCGAAATGAGGTAAAATACTCGGCGGTGGGCGATTAAAAAGTCCGCGAGTTATCCTTGAGACGGAATTAAACACATCACAAGTTTTTGTTAAAAACTCAATCCCTTTTTAAAAAAACATCGAATCTCAATATATTTAGTTCGATTATGATGAACCATATTTTGAATACGAATAATCGTATAATAAATACCGGACTTGTTATCCCAAAAAATAAGAACGTTTTAATACTTTGGATATACAAGTCATAAGAAGAAGTGCCTTTCAAATATTTGAAAATTTCTTTTAACGGCACTTTAATGAGATTCGTTGGGATAGTTTTTTTTTTTTTGAAATCGAGCAAATAGACATAAGGCATATAGAATGTCGAGTCTATTGGAATAATACAAGAAAACATACCTCGAATTTGTTTGTCAATCGATATGTCTTTCTCAACCTTTGTTAATCTCTACATTGGTAGCCATAGAGGTTGAGATGATTCTTCCTTCTTCAATGCCTAATATCTTCAAAGATATTTTTGTATATTTTGATTGTGAATTTATAACCACCTTCTTGGCATTGATTAATTTGAAGTCCAATGAAGAAATTTGAGCTCCCCCATCATGTGATACCATGCTCATCTCAAATTCACCTACATCAACTTAGAAGAATCTCTTGCACAAAATATTCAATAGTAGTACCAAAAATATTCTCATAAATATGCACAAGCAAACAATCTTGCCCTTTTTTCAAAAAACAAGGAGAGTAGTATCAACTTTACCTTTTGTAAAATCATTTAGCAAAAAATAGCTAAGTCTATCATACCATACATGGGGTACTTGTTTGAAACCATACAAGGCCTTTTATAAAGATCATTTGGCCTAGAAAGATTTAAACCCCGGAGGTTGTTTTACATAGACTCTTACTAGAATAAAGCCATTTAGAAAATAGGATTAAACATCCATTTGGTAAAGCTTGAAATTTTCTTAAAACAAGAATGGGCAAGTAAAATGCAAATAGCTACTAAATGTGCTATGAGTGCAAATGTTACATCAAAATCAATTACCTTCTTCTTGAAAATACCTTTGAGCTACTAACCTCGCCTTAGTTCGACCAATGTTGCCTTGGTCATCGAGTTTGTTCCGGAATACCCTTTTTATCTACTTCATTATTATCATCATAGGGCATCCAATTTGTCTAAGGTGTTCACAATAGAACATATACATCCAAATATTTTGAGGTAACCAATATTTGGAGTACTTCTTTTCTCATCTACACAACTTAACAAACTCATTAACGGCATCGCTTATATAATCAAGAATAAAAATAGCCCAAGTGTAAAAACATGTCTCAATCATCAATAACAAAATATCTTGCAAAAGAGCATAGTAGTAAGAGACATTATATATATATATACCATGAAGCAAGAAACACATACTATGCATTTAGAAGATCATCAAGAGTCTAATAAATCATGCAAGTTCAAATAAGCTTAAGAAAGCTACAAAAGGTCTCTTTTGAAATTTGAAAATCCGATAGCATATAATTGAGACCTCATTTAAAAGAAGTATTTGAACAAAAGTTGACAAAGCAAATATGTGTAATCAAATATTGAATAGTGCCTTTCAAAAAATCTAAAAATCCTCTTAATGGCACTTGTATGAAATACTATGAAAAACAAGCACATATGCACATGGCAATACATATATCGAGTCTATAAGAGTAAGAATAACACAAGTAAACGTACCTCGATAATTTATGCCTTTCTTGACAAATAATGACATAAATGGCCATTTGTGAAAATATGTAAATCCTACATACTTCTTAAAACAAATATAGCACAAATCATAATGATAAAAATGTAGGCTAAGGGATATCACATGTAAGCTCATGCCATAAAAATCCATAAGAGATGATAACATACTTTAGTCTATAAAAATGCACAAGAGTTTTAAAAACATCATATAAGGTCTCCTTTTTAAAAGAATTTTTTAAAAACACACATATATATTGAAGACCTTAATTAAAAGAAAATCAATACTTGAAAACTCATGTTGCAATAAATAAAAAAAATGTAAACCAAAATAAAATGCATATTTTAAATGGGGAGATACGGGTTACCAATTTTGCCATTTCCATGGGTTGTGTCATTCCCATTGTTGATGATATCTTCCCCTTGAGAAGTCACTTTGTTGATGATGACTTCTTTGATTACTCCATTTCCAAGGTTTGTTACCTTCCCATTGTTGATGGTCTCTTCTTCTTTGAAAATCATCTTGTTGATGATGTCTTTGTCATTTCCAAGGATTGTGTTCTTCCCATTTTTTATTATACCCTCTTCTTGGGAATTGGCTTTGTTGAGAATAGTTTCTCCTTCTTTGATCAAATGAAACGGTCATTTGATGCCTTCTTGGCGGTATGAATTTTCTTCGATCATTATTTCACCGGGTACCTAATATGACATTATTTTGTGGTACCCTCAAGTGTTTAGGTCCTTTAGGATTAGCTTTGAGACTTTTAGGTCTCCAATAATGATTAGAGCTATTTTTAGCCCGACAAGTATTAGCCGTATGACCCTTTTTACCGCAATAGAAGCATGTAATAATTCTAGGAGCATAATGACCAACATGCTTAGAGACTTGATTCTTTTTCATATGATTGACAACATTAAGCTTATGATCAAGTTCTAGTTTCGAATTATCACAACAATCAACAATTTCATCGGTACTCAAGTCGGATTTAGATAAATCCTTTTTCATACAATTAATATCCTCAACTGGAGTACTATTTTCTTTTTCAAGGTTTCTAACCTTGTCAAGTGTGGTGGTGTGAGCACATGATAGTGATTCATAGGAGGTAAATAAACTATCCTTATCTTTTTTTAAAACATTGAATTCCTTTTTCAAATTTTTGTATTTAACGAGTAAGCTTTGGAATTCATTTTGAAGTTCATCATAATCATTTTGCAAATCACTACAATCATTTTGTATGACAATACCATAAGAAGTAGAGGGGTTTAAGACATACCTCGTTTTCTTCTTCGATGCCCATAAAACATTTTTCGACTTCATCATCGGAAGTTGTAAGAGGCTTATTCCTTGAATTTGACCTTGTATCCCTTTGAGAAGTAGATGCTTTTGAGTTGCTCCTTTTATTTGCATATACTTCATAGATGGCTTCTAATTTATGCCATACTTCATGTGCCGATCGAATACCTATAACATGATCAAATTCCAAAGTGGTAAGTGAACAATGTAAAATATTAAGAGCTTTACCATTTAAGGAGATGATTCTCTTCTCTTCATCATTGAGCTCTTTGAAGCCTTTAGAGGTGTGTGGTGTGTTCTTCGTCGGAATGGATTCTCCATTGATGACGGTGTTCCAAATATCGAACCCGCAACTTTGTAAATAGCATTCCATTCTTTCTTTCCAAAATGTAAAATTTTTGGAATCAAATAGTGGTGGCTTGGTGGTGGATGTGCCGGTAAGATGAGCTTCATTCGTAGCCGACGATCGTTCCTCTTCACTCGCGATGTGAAACGAGCTTGCCAAAGAGTTTGGCTCTGATACCACTTGTAAGTCCAAGCGCTTACGATAATCTAGAGGGAGGGTGAATAGATTATCTCCATCATTTCGATTTTTCCCTCTTTTTTGAACCAAATGCTCAAACACAAAAATAAAGGTGTGGAATGTAAACCACACACGTCGATTTATAGAGGTTCAACCCACCTAGGGCCTAATCCTCTAGCACCCCAGTATATCCAGGATGGATTTCAAAAAGAAAAAAGATTTTATTAATTTACCACAAATTAATACAACACCAACTTACAACAACACCTTGAAGAGCACCACACTCTTCTTCAACACCACCTTTGAGATTACCACAATCTCTTCTTGAAGATTACCACAATCTCCAACGGCACCTTGTGAAGATTACCACAATCTTCAACCTTGAAGAATACCAAATTCTTCAACACCTCAAAAAAAAGATTACCACAATCTTCTCACACCTAACACCTAGATCACCCAAGTGTGTTCTTACCACAAGAACACTCACAAGGATATCTTGTGTTGAATGATAACCCAAAAATTCAAGATTACAACTCGATAATGAATTATACAATTGAGTGCAAGTGTAATCAAGAATAGCCTAGACCTCAATGATGTGAAAGTGAATAGCTAGGCAAATTACAACAAGAAATAAGACAATGTAAGAACAAGTGTATTCTTGAGTGTATCTTGCTGTGTTGTAGTTTTCTCTCTTATTGTGTTGCTTCAATTCTTCCTCTATTTATAGAAGATGTCTTGTACATGATAGGCTCCTCTTGGGGACATGAATTCTGTAAAAAATTGCAAGACAATTGAAGAAAAGAGTTGTTAGAAATCAATCCCACAAATTAAGGAAAAGATGTCTACTACACAACGGTTACATTTTTCTTTGTGAAGCTTAAGAGCGACGACGTCGCGCACAAATAAGAGATTGAAGAACACATTGAAAATTACAACAGGGGCGACAGTCGACATAAAGCCCGACACTGTCTACCCTTGTCTCAACCGGTCCCCCTCAATCATTTTGCAAGGTTTGAAGTTTTACGTCTCGGTAAATGAGTTGCGGGCACGTCAGTCGCACGGGGACGGCCATCGGTCGACGGCACGCGTCGACCCCGACCCTGGGCAACCGGCCGACCCTAATTTCAATTTCACCTCGGTTCATTTTCTGTTTCAAACGTACTCTTCAGTGCGGGTTGCCTATAGAGACGGCCCAGGTCGACCTTGAGGCAGAGTGTTGTCCAATTTTTATCGAAAATAAAATTCACGAAATACTTCGAAAATATAGTAAAAATATTTTAGACCGATCGGGAGTATTAGGACAACATTTAGAAACATTGTTTTTGGTGTAAAAATACATTAACAAAAAACTCATTAAAAGTGTTGTCCAATTTTATCGAAAATAAAACTTGAAGAAATACTCCGGAAAATATTAAAACCATTTTAAATCATTTAGGAGTATTTGGACAACCTTTAAAAACATTGTTTTGGTGTAAAAACAAAATCCTCAAAATCATGATAAAACCATTTATCAAACAACTAGGACTGTAATACTTTGTAACAAAAATCACCTGTTACTTAGTGAATTCCTCATGGAGTATGAGAAGAGTGGAGTAGAGAAATTACCATATCCTCGAACCACTATAAATTTTGTGTCTTTATATTTCTGCATTTACACCCCTCCAACTTTATATTCTATTATTTTATTTGCTATCCAATCTGTATTATAACTCTCTAAAAACAATAAGTGTTGATTGACAAAACTCACAAGGGTGTAAGTCTTCTACTGACTTAAAAGAAAACTGATTTTCTAAGTAGTATTTATTCCTCAGCTAATTTTCTAAGAAAGTGACTTAAAAGAGTCTTTTTTGGGGGAGGGTGGTTGGATTGTATCGGATATGGATTTGGTTCTGAGGCATAGGATCTGTAAGACGGTCCTATAAGAGACCTACTCATCTTTTATTCTATTATTTTACTATTTTGCGATATACTTTAAATAAGAAAACACTCAAATTTTGATTTGTTAAACACGATTACTATAGTACGATAGAAGCGTGGTATCTTCGGAAATAGAAGTCAACAATCCTATAATACCAATGTAAGAGACGAAGTCGATTTTAAGGAGATTCGTTTTGTGCACGCATCACTTCATTTTGAATATTCGATATCATCGTTTGGCTCCATACATTACAAGAAATATCAGTTTACCTAAAGAGAAATATGTAGGTAAGTATTAAGATAATTGTAAAGTGTAGGTAAAATTATTATAGATAAATATTTGCCTACAGAATCCAAAACTGTTAGTAAATATCTACAGTATTTCTGTCGAAAATTTTAGAAATTGTCGGTATAATATCGGGACAAGCAATATTTTTTATGAGCAATTGGTGGGAAATACCCACTTGGGATAGGACAAAGTCGTTTCTAACATGTGAGATAAAAAAAATTAAGTTTTTTACCCAATTTTGTGGTTCTTTTACCACCATACCCTTACACTTTAAATACAAAAGTAGGTGGGGTCATATTTCTTTTTTTCTCTCTCTACTCCTTTTTTGGATTTTATAAAAAATCTGATCACTTTGTGGTAAAAAATTTCGAAAGCCTTCAACAATTTTCATTTTCTAATCCATTTTTCATATTTTAAACAAGTTTTGAGATTTTTAAACAAATTTCCATATTTTATACAATGGCAAATGTTTAAAAAATGTGTAGTTTTTTTTAATATTCATATTTAATTTTTTGTAAATTTCTTATTTTAAAATAACTTCGATTTTTTTTTTTTTCGTTTTTTGTAGTTTTTTGATTTTAAAATAACTTCGATTCATTTTTTTTAAAAATAAATTATCGTGTTTTTTATATGGGCACGATTTAGGCACGATATAGGCTAGCACGATACGCGCGATATGCACGATATAAGTTGGCACGATATGGCACGATATGCGCGATATGCATGATATGGCACGACATAGGTTGGCACGATATGCGCGATATGCATGATATGGCACAATATAGGTTGGCACGATATGCGCGATATGCATGATATGGCACGATTTTGGCACGGGGCACGATATGCGCGATATGCATGATATTGCACGATTTTGGGCACGATATAGGTTGGCAC
This sequence comes from Rehmannia glutinosa, assembly GCA_016081115.2. Lineage (NCBI taxonomy): Eukaryota > Viridiplantae > Streptophyta > Magnoliopsida > Lamiales > Orobanchaceae > Rehmannia > Rehmannia glutinosa. The sequence continues at coordinate 78,489,522 of CM071936.1, read as the reverse complement.
GATATGGCATGATATAGGTTGGCAAGATATGCGCGATATGCATGATATGACACGATTTTGGGCATGATTTGTATATGTATATGTACATGGGGTTGGCACGATATGGGCACGATATGGCACGATATGGGTATACGATTTTATACATAGGTGTGTGTATTTTGGGGGAAGTGTACACGATTTTCAAGGAAAGCATTAATTGCACCAGTTTCAAAATTCAAAATCTTCAAATTAAAGGAGGGGCATTTTTGTCAAATTGGGTAGAAAAGAGTTTTCTTATGTCTATGGATAGAAAAGAATACCCACTATCCATAGTGGGTACTTTAAAATTCTCCCATTTTTTATTATGTAAGTATTTTGTAAGTAACTACAAAATTTAGTGATAAAAGCACTACTATCCATAATATTGTCGGTAAAATTAAATTTTCATGAAGTGACATAATCATCTTATATAACCTATATATGTTTATAATTAATTTGTATGTGTGTGGTTATGCTTAGAAAGACAATTGTAAACTCCAAAAATGATATATATTTCATACCACCTTCATATTGTATTAGGCTTTATATTCATACCACCTTCATATTGTATTAGGCTTTATATTCAATTTATGTAATTTTTTATTTGAATTAACCTATATTTTTTCTTAATATCTTACAAAGTATCATATCCCTTTCCTGTTTAGACGTGTCCATTGAAACGATAAAACTATGAAGAAAATGGTGTTCTCCTCCATTAGCGGGAGTGCGGGACAGGAAGTTTTTTTCTCGTTATCAATGCCCATATCGTTTTCCTTTATCAGACCAAACAATCCATATGCATATATAAATCACAAAACTTTAGGTTTCGATATAGTTTCTCATCTTCTTTATTTCACAAATTTCTTATCCTATATAGTCTTTTTTGTTTTAAATATTAATGATGCAGGTATAGTCAAAATGCGTACCTTAACCAATATTTGCTTTCTAAATTTTGTAGTTAGTGGTTTTTTTTTCTTTTTTAATAGTATAAATTACAAAACGTACAAGAACCTAAGTTGCACTTGCTCAATAGAAATCAAATCATACACATATGTGAAAAATCTTTATGTATATCATCAGTGGGGATCGAACTTAAGACCCACAAGTTTCAGGGCCTCCTCCACCTTACCATTAGGGAAAAGCCTCATCGGAGGCAACTAGTTTTGCATCTTCTCTGTTTCACGAATTTCTAATCCTATACATATATATTATATTTTAAATGTTTTTCAGGTATAATCGAAATCAGTTTTGCACACCTTTGTCATTGTTCCATCATAAAGTGAACTTGGATGGGTATTTATGACTATATCAATAATAATAGTAATAGTATGGGATAATTACAAAATTCTCCTAAGGTTTAGGCTAATTATAAAAAAACATAAGATTTTCAAAAATTTCAAAAAAAAAACCGTGAGGTTTGATTGTGTCTTAAATTCAACCTAAAGGATTTTTCGTAATTTCCAAAACTCTCTGTTTTTTTTATAATTAGCCCAAATTCGGGGTTTTTTTCGTAACTATCCCTAATAATAATTAATGATGATGATGCCTTGGGCCGACGGAGTGCATGTCAGGTTGGTCCCTTTAACCATGAGTATGTTTTTTCGTAACTATCCCTAATAATAATTAATGAGAGTATAAGACGTTTGAGAGCTTATAAGCTATCATAATAATATGTTTTTAAGAAAAGATCTTGTAAGCTCCCAAATAAGATGTTATATAGGAACATATAAGTTGTTTTTAAAAAAGTTGTGGGTCCCATTTTTTTTAAATATAAGATCTTGTTTTAAAAATCTCATTTCATTTTTACTATTTTAATTGCAAATTGTCATTACTAATATATATCTTAAAATTTTCATCGTCTTATCTATATCTATATATATATATAATAACAAACCTATTTCTAAAATTGTTTTCCTGCTTAAAAACACTTGCTAAAAATATAAATCAATCTTTTTTGCATAAATTTTTTGGGTTAATGAAAAACTGTACAATTTTTACGGCTGGCAGTATAATATATACACGGCTGGCATATGTTAATCGTTGAATTTTTCCAATCACAATTATGGTATGATTATCACTCAAGTTGGAATTAATTTATTTTAGATAAAGATATTGTGTGATATAATTGGAAAATTCATATCAGAATCCATTCAGTATTCTAAATTAACGTGTCTGATGTAATTTGCGTCAGTCATTAATTATATTATCATAATAATATTATAATAATTATAGTATGATTATCAATCAAATTATGCAGTGTAATATGATAATTAAGACTTGCTACGATATATATGGAAAATTTATATCAAATCTCACTCAGATATTCTGAAATACAATTTATCGGGAACAAAGTGAATTTGATTATCACTCACTTTCCTATTGTGACATTCTATAAAAGAGAAAACATAGTCAATTGTTGGGAAATAATATGTCCATAATAAATTTTTTAATATTCACAAAATACAACAACAAATAAAATATTCAAAATCCAACAATATACATATTCTGCAGTGGAAAAAAATACTTATACCTAATTAATTTAATACATGGCTTGATGGGAAAAAAAAAATACATGGCTTAACTTACGAATTATGAATAAACTATTATGAATTAATAAACTAATATGAAAAAAGATTTTCAATATAAACGATTTTCCCATATTACCAAAATTAATCTTCTTGGTTACCTATAAATATGTAGAAACAGTTCAATGGTTACTTACGCATTCAAACGAAACAACAATGAAGACCGCTCCATCATACAAAGATCAGAGGCACCCATGATTACATTAATACGTGATACATGAGCAAGACCCAGTGAGTCGTAAAACTAAGACTCGTGAATATAAGAAAAACATGCCTAAAAATATTATATAATAGTCTTAAAATATTAGTATAGACAATAGGTCGCACTTTTTACTGTGATACATTTGTTCGTGCTACCTATTGTCTACGGTATCACTTTTAATAACTTGAGTTATACTTTTTTTAAGTGTTACATTAAGTACTCATCTATTGTAACACTTTAAAAAAATAATTATATAATATTACATATGAGTCTAATGTAGCATTTTTTTGTCTAAATATAATACCTTTTTCTTTTTGGGCAAAATGTAACACTTTTTTGTACACCAAAAACAATTATTATTTCTATTATTTGCATTTAAACTTTACATCTAAAGGATTAGACAATAATCATTCGATATAAACATTTATAGAATATAAACATTCACATAATATATGGAAAACAAAATTTACCAAATATATTGTATAATATATGCATTTAAATAATATTATGTGATTTTCACAATATGCATATACATGGTAATATAATAATATTGTTTGTGTATCAAATTATCTGATTGATGCTCTATCCACACATATATCTATATAAAATATAGTGGAAAATTTAAGAGCACAATATATAGATGGCATAACATTCGAGGTCATTTTTCTTAGAGGACTAAAAAAAAAAAAAAAGCAAGAAAAAAATTTTTATAGATTGTGATAAATATTGTTTTTCATGACCCAAATGCACTACAACTGTAAATTATTTTAGGTAATCATTTTTTCGATGTGTTCTGATAACAGTTTTTATAGAAAATAAGAGAATATCGCAAAGGACATTTTCAAAACTATCTACCACAATTGATTTACAAAGTTCATCAAGCAGAATTGCTTATCCAGTGTCAAACAACCCGCTTAGTGACATTACAAATGGTATATTCAATATTATCATTATTGCTATTTTTTGTAAACAAAATAATTTACTAAAGCTACATATGTTTATATTTAATATTTGTAATTTACTAATATTTTTTAAAATCGGTTTGCAGTATAGAACCCCATTTGGGAAATAGAATCTAGAATCGCAAAAGAAACAATGATCAAACAATTATATTGGGACATCTTCTAGGATTAATTCCAATTTGGAAATGATAATTGATCTCATAGTAGATAACTCCATTGAAACTGGTAACACTGCAAAAGATATTGCACTATGTGAAAATAGTATGAGTGATGTGGCTCAGATTGAACTGAAATGAGGCAGTTACCTTCCTGACCAATGGTGAGTGTAATTTCTTTTAATTTAAGTCATAAGATATTGATTACACTAATGACACTGACACCGTCGGACCTCAAAATTTCCTTCAAATTTCAACGGAGACAGTTTCCTTTAATTGTTTCGTATGCCATAACTATAAATAAGAGCCAAAGACAATCTATATCCAATATCAGGTTGTATTTGAAAATCTGATATTTTGTCATGACCAATTATACCTTGTTGTTTCCGGAGTCACCAATCGTAAGGGTTTGAAAATATTAGTTTGTGGTGATGATGAATCAAAAAACAAACAAACGATAAATATGGTGTACAAAATAGTTTTCCAAAATTTTTAATTTTATATGTAGTGGTTTAATTTGATTGATTTGTTTGACATCTGTTTTTACAAATTATAATTTTTATATCCATCCAATTTATATGGCCCGACACAACAAACCCTATATGATTTGACATTATACATCTCAAATAGTCCAACATAACACAAATTCGTCCATTGCACGGGTGAAACAATAATTTTATACAAATAGTTTAGTAATTTATTTTTAAAGTCAGGTCTAACATCTTATGGGCTTTAGAAACATCTCACCAAATGTACGATTTTCAAAAATCTTTTATATAATTTTTAGTCAAACACTCGAATGTCTTAATCATATTTACTATTATTACTTTTGTACAATAACATGAACAGATAGTGATGGCAATATGATGGGTTTGGCCAAATACAAAACCTAGTACACCAAGAAAACACAAGATTCAGGACCCATCCACCATGCCCCGCTACTAGCCCGGACCCGCCACCATATAATATTTACCCATTACCCAATTCAACATAAAACTATCACAATAAGCATATTCCATATGAACAACGCTTTGGGAGCCGTTCTTCGGGAGCATTGGCTCATATTAGAGTGTGTGATATCAGTTAGCTTGAACCGTTTGGAAATTTAGTTACACATTAGCAGTTGTTAGAGTTAGTTTACAGCATGCTCAACACAGCTGCACAACTTACTCCATCTATAAATAGTACCACAAGCATCTTGTATGATTGATCAGTTAGTTTACAATAATGAAATATATTTTCAGTTTTGTGTTCACATTTTAACATGATATCATGAGCCAGAGAATTGGAGAGTTTGGCTCGATGTTCAGTGATCTTCTCCGGTGAACTTCATTTCAGGTGAGCTCTATCTTCTCCGGTGAGATTTTTCTGCTTCTTCGGTGAGTCTCTACATTTTTGTTTGGTTGATCTCATGGATTCCTCTCTGCATTCAACTATGGCTACTATCATTCCTCATTTTACTTCTCTGTCTATTCGTCTTGATCAAATGAATTATCAATATTGGGGATTACAAGTTTCATCAACGGTTCGTGCACATGGTTTTGAAAATTTCTTGTTTGACACTGAAGCTGCTCCTGTCATGTACTCTGTTTCTGAGTCATCTTCTTCCTCTACCTTAAATCTTGATTATGTCATTTGGATACGTAGAGATCAATTTTTACTGAGTTAGATGCTTGCTTCTATTAGTGAATCAATTCTAGGCCATGTTACATGATGTACTACTTCTCATGATCTTTGGAATGCTCTTGAAAAGTTGTTTTATACACAATCTAAAGCCAGAGCTTTGCATCTGCGTTTAATGCTACAAATTTTAAACAAAGGCAATATGACTAGGGATGGCAATGGTGCGGGTTCAAACTCGGACCCGCAATGAACCCGCCCTGCCTAGACCCATAAAAAACCCGCCCCACCAGGTCCGGTGTGGGTAATAGGTTTATCTTTTCCAAACCTGGCCGGGTCCGGGGTGGGTAACGGGTTCGGCTAGACCCGCCCCGAACCCGCTCCGTATATTTACATTTACTGGTGGAGTTTGGATTAGGAGATTCATGGAGATTTTTAATATTGAGATGGGTGCTTATAAATTAAAGCTAAGTTTTCCCTTCCTTTTTCATGCTCATGCTTTCTTTCTCTTGTCATTGGTGGGAGCAAACAGAATGGATAGGGGAAGAAGACGAAGTGCAATAGAAGAATTAAAATAATGATTCTTGATAGGGCCTGCTTGTTTTAATGGTTCATGTTTTCATAATTTATCTACAATTTGTCCATTCAAGATCAAATTAAGTAAGGAAAAAGATAGGAAATAAATGAGCAGGCAGCAGCCAAGAATTCAGTTATAATATAGAAGTTCCTGTACGTATGTTGGGTTTAATGGGTTGAACCCGTCGGGTTGCGGGTTTAAAGCGGGGTGGGGTGGGTCCTGGGTCTTGTTTTCTTTTGGCAGGGAAAGTCCTGAGTTTGGCCAAACCCATCTCAAACCCGCCCTGTTACCATCCCTAAATATAACAGTTGATGAATACATTTTAAAGATGAAAGGATTTGCTGATGATTTGAACTCAATTGGACAAAGTATTACTGATTCTGAGTTAGCACTTTATGTCCTTGTTGGACATGGATCCTATTATGAGGCTGTGGTGGTCAACTTGACATCACGTGTTGAAGATATTTCTTTAGCTGGACTTCAATTTTTTTTTACAAACCCATGAAATGAGAATTCAAAGTAACATTACAGCTACACTTGTAGCTTTCAATGCTACTACTCAGACCCAGCACCTCAAGCTTATGTTGCTACTGGTGCAAATTCTTCTATCTCTCATGACTCACAGTGATACTTTGACAGTGGTGCTACAAATCGTATCACCACTGATGTCGAGAATCTGAGCATTAAGTCCGATTATCAAGGAAATCGTATCACCACTCATGATGCTATAAATACTTTTGCTCAACAATATCCTCTATGTTCCCTCTATAACTAAGAATTTGGTCAGTATCTCACAATTCACTAAAGACAACAATGTTTTGATTGAGTTATATGATGATCATTGCCTTGTCAAGGACAAAATTACCAGGAAGGTGCTGCTGGAAGGGGTGCTTAATCAGGGGCTTTATGAGCTGGATCTTACCTCTCTTCTCAAGGCCACAACTTGCTCTCAGAATCAGAAGTTCTCACAACCTCAGAAATCTTGTGTTGTTGCTTACAAGGATTGGAATAAAGATGTTATGTTATGGCCTAAAAAGTTAGGGCATGCTTGTACCTCTGTTTTGTCTACAGTACTGTCTCATTTACATGTTCTTTTTCAGTGTAAGAATGTTGAATTTTCTCATGCTTGCAAATTGGGAAAGTTGCGTCAAATGCATTTTGCTAATCAGCCTACCAAAACTACACATCTTTTTCAGCTGGTTTATTCAGATGTTTGGGGACCTTCACATGTTGTTTCTATGGATGGATACAAATATTATTTGATGTTTGTTGATTATTTTACCAGATATTCTTGGATATTTCCTCTCAAAGTAAAATCTGAGGCTAAGACATGTTCTTTACAGTTTAATACATTTGTGGAAAGGCAATTTAATTGTTTTATTAAGTACCTCCAGACAGATTGGGGTGGAGAATATAGGTCTTTACAGCCAATTCTAGGAAACTTGGGCATTAAATTTCAGCATCCTTGTCCACATACACATCCTCAGAATGGAAGAGTTGGGAGAAAACGCCTTCATATTGTAGAAATGGGACTTAGCCTGTTGTCCCGAGCCTCTTTACCTTTGAAGTTTTGGTGGGATGCTTTTCAAACTGCTGTTTATAACATCAACATATTACCAACTCTAGTGTTACATAATAGAAGTCCATTTCAGTCTTTGTTTGGTGCTCAGCCTAATTATCTCTTCATGAAAGTGTTTGGTTGTGCATGTTATCCTTTCTTGAGGCCTTATAATGATCATAAGTTTCAGTTTCGATCCTCCAAATGTCTATTTCTTGGATGTAGCTCTTCTCATAAAGGCTATAGATGCTTGAGTTCTTATGGTAGGTGTTTGTTGCCAGAACTGTGGATTTCAATGAGCATGAGTTTCCATATGGCAGTCTCTTTCCATCTCTTGCACCTCCACCATATGCTCCTTCAAGGTCTCTTATTTCTCTACATGTGTTACATATTTCCTGTTCTACTCCTCAGCCTTCTAGTACAGACTCTTTGTCTCCAGCTGGTATCAATCTTCAAGTTGTTTTACCTCTCATTCCATCACTTACTTCACAAGTTCCCAGTCCCTCTAATCAGCAGCAGCCCCCTCATGTTCATGCTTCTCCTACTGCCCCTGCAACTCCATCTCATCCTATGGTAACAAGATCCAGAACAGGACATCTCAAGCCTAAGGTCTATGCAGCCACAGTGTGCAACTCAGAACCTACTTCAGTCCCGCAAGCTTTACAAGATCCAAAATGGCAGTTAGCAATAAAAGAGGAATTTGATGCTTTGCAAGCCAAGCAAACATGGACATTAGTTCCGTACTCATCAGATATGCATGTTATTGACAATAAATGGGTGTTAGAATCAAGCACAAAGCTGATGGTACAATTGACAGATACAAGGCAAGGCTAGTTGCCAAGGGTTTTGAATAAAATATTGGGGTAGATTATTAAACATTTTCTCCTGTTGTTAAAGCTTGCACCATCCGATTAATTTTTTCTCTTGCTGCTACCTACAATTGGAGTATCCAGCAGATTGACATTAACAATGACTTTCTCAATGGAAAATTAAAGAAAACTGTGTATATGTCACATCCAGAGGGCTTCATTGATAGCAGTTACCCTCTTGTTGTTTGCAAACTTCAAAAATCCTTATATGGGCTTAAACAAGCTCTTAGCCGGGTTTGTTACATTGAAATTGTTTCTTGGTTCATTGGGGTTCATTAGATCAGTGTCTGATTCATCCCTTTTCTTCAAAAAGAAAAATGGAGCCATGTTGTTAATTATGGTTTATGTAGATGACATTTACTTACTGGTGATGATTCAAATGTTGTCAGTAAGGTTATCTAATTGTTAGGAGATAGATTTTCTCTTAAAACTATTGGAGAAGTGAATTATTTTCTTGGTTTGAAGGCTATCAGATCTTCTCATGGTTCTATTGTTCTAAATCAGTCTAAATACTTGAGAGATCTTCTAGCTAAAACTCGGCTTGAAAATTGCAAACTTATGTCTACCCCTATGGCAGTCAACTTGAAGCTTGCTCTTGGTGATAGTGTAGCCCTTGCTGATTCTTCTCATTACAAAAGTACTTTAGGAGCTCTTCAATATCTCACCCTTACTAGACCAGATATTTTTTTTGCTCTCAACAAATTAAGTCAATTTCCTCCAAACTCCTACTATCAATCATTTGATAGCTATTAAACATCTTCTCATATATCTTAAAGGGACTCATGATTTGGGTATTGAGTTTAAACCATCTCGGAGGTACATTAATGAAGGTTACTCGGATGCAGTTAGGCGAGCAACTTGGATACGGAGGCAATTGTATTTTTTTGGAGGCAATCTACTTACATGAACTTCTAAGAAAGCGGTATGGTTTCAAGGAACATCTGAAAGTCTGAATATAGATCCTTAGTTGATATTGCCGCTGATGTTGTCTGGTTACAATCTCTTTTCAAGGAATTTGGTATTCATATTAAAACCCCCTCTGTTATTTGGTGTGACAATATAAGTGCAGCATCATTGGCCTCAAATCTAGTGTTTCATGAAGAACCAAACATATTGAGATAGATGTGCACTTTATCAGAGACAATGTGTTAAACAAGGAATTGGATGTTAGGTATGTTCCTCTGATCAACAATTGGTGACATTTTTACAAAGCCTTTGTTAGCATCTCAGTTTCAGAATTTAAGAGCTAAATTAGTTGGATTCAAGCCTGCTAGATAGAAGAACTTTTGGGGAGTATTAGAGCATGTGATATCAGTTAGCTGGAACCGTTTGGAAATTTAGTTACACAAGTTTGTTAGAAGTTGTTAGAGTTAGTTTATAACATACTCAACACAGCTGTACAGCTTACTCCATCTACAAATAGTACCATAACAATCTTGTATGATTGATCAGTTAGTTTACAATAATGAAATATATTTTCAGTTTTGTGTTTACATTTTAGCAGCTCACCTGATGAGACTCTTGGGTCTTTTGTTGCACGTTAAGTCTACTACTATTTGTTGTCAGCAATGGGCAAGTATTGTCCTGATAATGTGAAAATGTGGATCTAAATGCTCGTGCATATTTATTGTGAGGCCCCGACTTTTATCAATATAAGTTACGATATTGTATAGTGGTGAATTATTTGGTGAAGTGTCACAAACATATTATTAATGAAATGTGACGCAATTTGTATTTATTCCTTCCAACGTCAATTGCGCTTTCCTTATTTTCGAGCGTACCAACTTTATTTCCTTCTCTAGTATTAATATTTGTTCGATTAACTACGACTTTTGAAATATTGGATGCTAGATAATTTAGGAGTTCATTTCAATCCTTATTCAAATATTTCACCTTATTCTATAAAAGATTCCCAACAACTTCCAAATTTTGTTGAAAGAATGCACATTATTATTTTTACACATCCTTATTTTTATTCTCCTATATACTTATATATATACCTATACATTTGTTTTTCTCTCAACTTTAACCAAAGGACAAGAAAACAAAAAAAAAATTCATCCTACAAACATACTAATTCGGCCATAGCTATTAAGTGGGGGAATCACTCAATTCTTTTTCTTCTCCCAAAAACTTTACACAATATTTTAAAATCAAAACAAAAAATAATTCCCCCCCTCCCCAATGAAACTTTCGGCTATAGCACATAGGGGTAATAAATTCTAATTTTTTTTCTTATCTTATTTACCACTACAAGTCACCATTCAACAAATTAAATTACCAAAAAACACAAAAAAACAAAAAGATCCCCTACGCACATAGATTTTCGGCCAAGAGGTTACTAGGAGGTATCAAAATTTTCTTTCATCTATTCTATCTCCCAACACATCCTTATTTCCATACTTAGAATGAAACACACAAGACTTGCTCCCATTTATCCTCTAGGGATCGAATTCATCAAGCATAAGGTAAGGAAATTTTTACTTCTTCCAACTCCATTGTTCTTCTCAAATTCTCAACCTTATACCTCACCTTCTAATAATGTTGTATCCTTCTCATTGAGGTACTCCTAGTGGATTATTTCTTGAAGAATTAAGAAAATTAGACTTGACTACAAGCTTGTAGAAGAGATTCAAAGACTACACACTTTAAAGGTGAGAAATTGTGGTTTTAGTATTTTTCCTCTTGACAACTTGAGGAATTAATTTTTGACTCAAGTATATGAATTTTTGGAGCTTAGGGGCTGACCTATACAAGTTCAAGTTGAAGTTAGAAGTTTGAAGAAAAATTTCTTTTTTAGAGACTACTTTAGGACATTAAGGTACGTAGTTGCCATTTGATCCTACTATATCTCTTTGAACTTGAGACATTACTTTTAACACCAAAATATAGTTTGGATTCCATATAGGGGCTGACCGTCAAGTGTATGAGTCAAGAAGTTGATACAAGAAAGAAGACTTTATTTTAGATCACAACCCGAAAAACTACTACGAGGTGGGTGAAAAATGTTTCTACAAAAATGCATCATTTTTCTAGTGCACAAAAATGCATGCTCATGTGATAATGTGATATTTTATGAATTTTAGCAAGTATTTATGAGATTTATGTTTTAATGAATTTTTGAGAAAATAAAAAGATGACTGTAATATTCTTTCTTGCATAAAATCTTGATAAAATTGATCATCATTATGCTTTTATGATTTATGATGCTATGAATGTTAAAATATGTTTTATAAATGTTTAATATGAGTTTTTATATATTATGGGAATTCTGGACTTGTAACTTGTTCAAAGAAAATCGAAGTTTGGGTTATTTTTGCAATTATTGTGAAATATGGGGCCAAAAGTATAAATATGAAAACATGTGAAGGCCACCTCTGAAATTCGAAATATTGGAACCAATACTCTGTAAATTCCATATATGATGTGACTTGAAAGATTGATACCCCTTCCGGGCAAGAAAATACAATAAGGAACAAGTTTGATATCAAAATATAAATTTGTAAATCTTAAAGGACCAAAACTGTACTTTTCAAAACTTGGGCAGTCAAGTTACCCCAAATTGTTTTTGAATTATTTAATATGGTATTTTTAACCTTTAGTTCAAATTTCATAACTATCTGACGTGAAATGAGCCTTTAATGACAAAAATCGCTTTTGGGCCAAAATTATAATTTTAAAAAATGAGGTACCAACCTTTTGAATTTCTCAAAACTATTTTAACCACAACTTATTACTGTCCTAAGAAGTATTTGAAAATTTAATCACCTCAAAATCCTTCCCGGTTTAAGAGTTATATAATTTTAAAATATCAAGTCCAAAACCGTAATTATTGGAAACTAGTGGGCGAATCTGCATTTTCTAAAATCTGCCCCGAGCCTCTGGAAAATATAACCCTATGGGAATTTAGAAATTTTTTAAACTGACCTTATCCTTTTCCAAATTTGGAATTGAAACTTATCAAATTTTTAGAAGCCGGTAAGAAAATATTCTCCTTAGTAAAAAATGATTTTATTTTTAAAATATCTATGGACCTTGAAGTTGAGATTTTCTAACTCGGTTACCTTACAAAAATTTTAAGATATGTTTTTTGTACTTAACTAACAAAAATATCGAGCTCGAACATAATGCACCGAACCATATATTAAAATCGGCTAGAATATTCGACTGATAACTAGACATTGAGTTTTGTTTTTGAAATAAATACCGGATATCGTGTGACCAAGATCACTCCAGACTTGTTAACTGATTTTATCAAATTTTTTGAACGAGTAAGATAATACTTGGAAGAGAATCTTGAAGTGAAGAATTAAGTGAAACAAAGTGGAATTAAATGTGAAGTGAAGTAAAATTTGAAGTGAAATATGAAGTAAAGTGAAATTTAAAGTGAAAAGTAAAATGAGATGTGAAGTGAAGTGATGTGGGATAATTTGTTTCGACTTTATCCAAGTGGCGTGGGATAATTTGCTCCGGCTTTATCCAAGTGATGTGGGATAATTTGCTTCGGCTTTATCCAAGTAATGTGGGATAATTTGCTTCGGCTTTATTCAAGTGGAGTGGGATAATTTGCTTTGGCTTTATCCAATTGAAAGTGGTAGTAAATTCAATAAGATAATAATAATGCTTGACTGATTTTGACAAATCTAACATAATGGTTAATGGAAATCTTTATATGAACAACGAGACAAAGTCATATGCACTCTCATGCATTGATTTCCATGAAACCATTTTACGTGCATCAAAACAAGCCACACTCGCACACCAGCACCCACCCACTGAGAATTTTTGTTCTCACCCCACCTCTTTTATCAATCAGAAGATGAAGGGCTGTATCTGGACGTTGGTGATGATGGATCCCAAGACGTAGCCTAGTTCTGTATTGTATTATGGATCTTATTAAGACAATGGATTTTATTTGTAATGATTTAGACCATGGACTTATTTGTTGTAATAGCAGGGCATAGGACCATGAGGAATAATTATTATTTTGTAATGATTCCGCTGCATTCATACTATGACTTAGTTATTCCCTTATTTATGCTTAATTGGGATTTGGTCATTTTATTGATGTATGTTGGAGGATAGTTAAGCCGGAATGGTAAACCGGTTTAAGTTTTTAAATTTATGTTACGGCTTCCGTTTTGGGGCGTGACAGTTATGGCTGACCCAGAATAGGTTCCTCTGCCTTGGATTAGGTACTACTACTAGATGACCTAAGTTGAATCTTGGATAACTATTTGAGCTCGTTTGGGTTGTCATAGTGTTAAAATATCCAGATATTCCTTGGTTTGGATGTTAGGTGATTTAGAAACTTCATGATTTGAAGATTATAATCCCCGATATAACGAGACTTGAAGTATATAAGGTTAATCTCTTGATAGTATATGATTTGGTTATGCGATATATTATGGGATATAGATACCTAATGATATTACTCCTGAAAATGATAGTATGAGACTCATTAAGTATGATCACCGATGATAGTGCCATTGTGTTATACATTCCTGAATACTTGTAAAAGCTTAAGTGAGGAAATTTGACTTGTAGTGCCATTGTGTCTATTATGGGATCTCGACTAGATGTTACCACTAAGTATTCTCTAAGTTATGATGGTTATTGTTCACTAAGATCGGATAATAACTTTTTGAGACTATTCAGACTACTATTGTGATTTAGATACTCGTCCAATATTTGAATTAGTTATTAGTTAATTTGGTCGACTATGACTTAATTCAGTCACAAAGTATGGATTAATTATAAGGATGGGACACTGAGACTATACATAAACTATCGTGGTCTTAACAGCTTGACCATCAAAAATAAGTATCCCCTCCCGATGATCGATGAACTATTCGACCAACTCCAGGGAGTCATGGTGTACTCAAAAGAAAAATCGATCTAGAATAAGGATACTATTAGTGGAAGATTAAAATAGAATGCATACCTAAGACAGCCTCCCAAGCTAGGTATGGTCACTCCGAGTATGTAGTGATGACATTTAGATTGAAAAATGCTCCACAACATTCGTGGACCTAATGCACCGAGTCTTCCGACCTTACTAGGATTAATTCGTAGTGATTTCAACGATGACATACTTATGTACCCCAAGTCAAGGGAGGATCATGAACGTCATTTGAGAATCCTGTTGGAAGTACTACCAGAACTCAAGTTATATGCCAAGTTTAGCAAATGCGAATTATAGCTTAAGGAAGTCACATTTTTGGGACATATAATGCCTGGTGATGGGATCGCAGTAGACCCGTCAAAGGTGCAAACCGGTGTTGAGTGAAAATGACCAGAAACAGTGACCCAGATAAGAAGCTTTGGGATTAGCAGGATATTAAAGAAGATTTATCAAGGATTTCTCCAAGATTGATGGGCCACTCTCACGATTGACTCAGTGTCAAGTTAAGTTCAAATGGAGTGACGAGTGTGAGACCAATTTTCAAGAACTAAAGAAATGACTCATGACCGCTCCCGTCTTGGCCCTCCCGAGCGAAACAGAAGGTCTTGTCGTTTATAGTAATGCATCGACAGAAGGGTTGGGAGTAGTATTTATGCAAGAGGGAAAAATAATTGCTTATGCCTCACGGAAGCTCAAACCGTACGAGGCCAATTACCCAACACACGATCTAATTGGCAGTAATAATGTTTGCATTGAAAGAGTGGTGACACTACTTATATGGGGCGACATACACCATTTTTATGGATCATAAGAGTTTAAAATATTTATTCTCCTAGAAGGATCTCAATTTGAGATAGAGAAGGTGGATGGAACTAATCGAAGATTTTCACTTCGCTATTCAATACCACCCGGGAAGGCCAATGTAGTGGCAGATGCCTTGAGTGGGAAGGCTAGCGTCGCCAGACTGATGATTAGGGAATGGAAATCCCTAGAAGAGTTGAGCGTAAGGAGTCCGATGAATCGAAAAAATGAGGAATCGAAAAAAATAGGATTTTAAGTGAAGCGCATCGTTCGAGGTACACCATACACCCCACCGGTAATAGGATGTACAAAGATATGAAACAACCCTTTTGGTGGGTAAACATGAAGAATCAAGTAGTCGAGTATGTGGCGAGATGTCTAACGTGCCAACAAGTTAAAGATGAACACCCACAACCATCAGGATTACTGCAACCGTTGTAGATTCCTGAATGGAAATGGGAATATATCACCATGGATTTCGTAACGGATTTGCTTAGAACCAAAGGACAACATGATACCATATGGGTTGTAGTGGACAAACTCACAAAGTCAGACCATTTTTTACCAATCAAAAAGACGGACAGTTTATAGAAACTAGCACAGGTGTATATCCAAGAGATCTTGCAACTACATGGGGTACCGAGGGATATTGTCTCAGATAGAGATCCATGATTTGTCTCGAGATTTTGGAAATGCTTGCATGAGTAACTAGGAACCTCATTGAATTTCAGTACATCAACGCACCCACAGACCGATGGGCAATCCGAATAGACGATCCAAACTCTCGAAGACATGTTACGGTCATGTACCCTAGATTTTCAAGGAAGTTGGGACTCTCATTTACCATTGGCCAAATTTACTTACAACAACAGCTATCAAGTCACTATTGGGATGGCGCCTTATGAGGTACTATACGGACAGAAGTGCAGATCACCGCTACATTGGGAAATCGATGATATGTGGACTCCAAAAGAGAAGCGGAAGCCACCAACGATTCTGAAGGTCGACTTAGTCGAGGAGGCCATGGAAAAAGTCAGAATGATCATGGAGTGAATCCGTATAGCTCAGAGCCGACAGAAGAACTACGCGGACAAGAGGAGAAAGGATTTAGAATTCGAGGTTGGAGATGAAGTATTCCTCAGACTTTCACCATGAAAGGGATTAATCCACCCTAAGAAAGGAGGAAAATTGAGCTTGAGATACATTGGGCCGTATAAGATACTTAAGAGAGTCGGAAAGCTGGCATATCAATTAGAACTTCTGCCTCCTATAGCTTGTATGCATGACGTATTCCATGTCTCTAGATTAAGGAAATACCAACCCAACCCGGAGCACGTTATCACAGAGGAAATTCTACATATATTAGAGAATTTGTCTTACACAGAGAAACTGATACGGATCATCGATAGACAAGTACGCCAATTGATAAGAAGAGAGATCCCAATGGTCAAGGTAGTGTGGCAAGCGCATGATCAAGATGAACATGCCACGTAGGAAATGGAAGATGATATCCGAAGACAATACCCAGAACTATTTTAAGTGGAATTTGGGGACCAAATTCTTTTAAGGAGGGGAGAATGTGAGGCCCCGACTTTTATCAACATAAGTTACGATATTGTATAGTGATGAATTTTTTGGCGAAGTGTCACAAACCTATTAGTAATGAAACGTGATGTGACTTTTATTTATTCCTTCAACTCTAAACAAGGATAGCTTAGACTCAAAGTTAGTTAAATATTAGTTAGATTAGTTAATATAGTTACAGTCCTCATCATTGATCATCTTGATCATGATCAAATTCCATCCATTAGATCATTTTATGTTACACTATTATGTTGTATATAAGCCATGCAAACAGACTTCATTCTCAGTTCATTCAATCATATTTTCAATTTCTGATTCAGTATGCTTCTATCTCTTCTCTCAAATCCAAGTATTTTACAGTCACACATCACCTATATTATTTACACTTTCATCTCATAGTCAAACATATTTTCCAATATCATTTCTCTCTCCAAAGTTTACTGAATAGGCATGTCCCTTTCCTGTTGTTTATAGTTACCTATTGACTATTGCTACTAATCAAAATTAACAGCAGTGATAATATTCATCACTCTCAAAATCGCATTCTCTGTTAGATTAAATTACTTGCATAGGAGCACATATAATCAGGTGAGACTTGAGAAAGAAGAAAAATTGTGAAATATTTGCAAGTCAAGCACAACTTTATTGCATGACAATCAACATGAGAATTTAACTGCTAAAATTTTAACCGCTTTGCCATCTCAGAAACCAAACTTAGGCAATACATTTTCTCTCCCCTTCCTGGTTCTATAATCTCATCAGATCAACATAACCAACAATCGACAAAAATACTCGAAAAGTGAAACAAGATACATTCTTGGGGCAAAGGAAAAATGCTTCTACTATAAAAGCCCTGGTTTATGTCGCCTGCCACTCTTTCTTGATTTCGAATGTATAATTCAGCTCCAAGTAGCATCGGTTATCATCGTCAAGAAACTGCACGCACGTCAGAGCAAGTAAAAAGATTGTCAATTTTATCCCAAACAATTGCTTATGAAAGTTTTCAGATAATACACTATTTACTCACTTTCACTTTTTTCTTCCCCAACCATTTCTACTCATTTTCAAAATAAATATATAAGTCATCCATCAATATTGCACATTTTCCCACAAATTTTGCAATTCACCCATTCACATATTTCTAACTACCGTTCCTATTCAGAAATCGAATAGTAGTCAAGTAGTTAAAACTCTCATACTCATACCAGTGGTGTGGGGTTCGATTTCCACCAGTCCCTCCCCTCCCTAGATATGTATTCAAAAAAAAAAAAACTACTGTTCATATCCAATCATTATTTTACTATTTCTATATCAAATAAACTTTAATCATTACATCTTTATTTTATATACAATATCACCATCAATATTCATTATTCTTCTTTCAAAAAACAATTCATCACTGTTATAAACTTCTATATCTTTAAGCACACTAACCAAAAAATAAAAATAAAAATCCCACTTTTTTAAATATAGCTGTGACTTTGAATTTTGACATAGCTACCAAATGCTAACATTAAATGATTTTTAACATCATTTAAATATAAATATTGATAAGAGAATAGTCAGTTAATGCGTGGGGCATTTCACTATCCACATTCATTCATAAAGAGGTGGTCCTCTATAATCTGTTCCCTCAGATATTTTATGGTATGTAGAGAAGCACAATAAACACATTAATGATCCGGTATAGTTTTAAATTTCTTTACCTTAAGTTTTGATTGCATAAATCAACAAATTAATTTCAATAATGTAAACGAACTAAATTCCCGACAAATTTGTTATACGGAATATAAAATAATAAGTGAAAGCATATGTAATTGTTGGAAGTATAAATTGAATTTGGAGAATAATTATTTTGGTCAAGTGTCCTTTAGCATTTTCAAGAGTATTTTAGTGTTCCAAAGTTTGAATTATATTTCCTAAGTTTGAGTAAGAAGTTTGAAGAGTCTAAGTTATTCAAAGAGTTATCTTGTTTTTTGTAGTGTCAATTTAATAGTTGGTGATTCCTATGACCAATTCATGTGTATAAATAGGACACCATGTTGGGTGAATTTGTAAGACAATCAAGTTGAATGAAATTTTCAGATTATAAAAAATTCTTTTGTCTTCAAATTGGTATCTAGAGCCAGGTTAAAAAAGTGAGAAAGAGAGAAATGGCCAACAAAAATCTTGCTACACTTGTGCCTCATTTCAATGGAGAAAAGATCGATTATTGGATCAATCTAATGAAGTTATGTCTTGAATCTCAAGACATATGGAGTGTTGTTGAAGAAGGTGTAAATCCACCCGAGGATGAAACTCAATTGACTGAAGCACAAAAAAATATTTTGAAGAACAAGAAGAAAAATTATAGAAAAGCACTTTTTCAAATTTATCAAGCAATCGAAATTCCGATTTATGAAAGGATCTCCAAGGCGAAGAGTGCTCAAGAAGCATGGAAAATTCTTGAGACAACGTATTCCGGTCAAGATCAAGTGAAGAAAGTCCGCTTACAATCTCTACGGGCTGAATTTGAGAAGTTGGAGATGAGAGACAATGAAAAAATCTCGGAATATTTTACAAGAGTTACTTCTCTTGTAAATCAAATGGCATCAAATGGAGAAATTATGGAGACCCAAAGGGTTGTCGAAAATATTCTTCAAAGCCTACCCAATAAATATGATCATGTGGTTGTGGCTATTGACGAATCGCAAGATCTTTCATCAATGCCAATGGAGAGTCTACAAAGAAGATTGGAAGCTCACAAAGCGAGGATCCTTCAAAGAAATCCTCAACTTACTTCTTCTCTTGATCAAGCCTTAAAATCCCAGTTCACATTCATGGGAGGCTGTGGTTCTCGTTGTGGACGCGGACGAGGTTGTGGACAAGGAAGAAGCGAAAGACAACCTAAAGAACAAGAAGAACACAAAGGAGGAGAAAATAGACGATATTTTCCGAATTTTCAAAGAGGAAGAGGATGAGGTACCTATAAAGGTAACAAAGCCTATATTGAATGTTATCATTGTCATAAACCAGGCCACAAAATAAGTGATTGTTGGATTAAATATCCTGAAAAAAAGCAAGAAGCTGGCTTGGTGCATGAAAATGAAACAGAAAATTCTGAAACTTTGTTGATAGCTTCTGATCAAATTTTGGAAATATTTGGTATTTGGATAGTGGGGCAAGTCGACATATGACTGGCAACAAAAATTTATTTTCATCTCTTGTCAAAGCTAACCATGGGCAGGTTACAATTGGAGATGCCAATTCATATAAAATTCAAGGTGTTGGAGAAATTGCTTTTAAAACAAAAAATGGGAAAGTTCAAAAAATGTCGGAGGTATTTTATGTACCTGGATTGCAAAGTAATTTGCTAAGTGTTGGTCACTTGATGAAGAAAGATTTTGATATTCACTTTGTGAATAATCTTTGCACCATGAAGAAGAAAAATCAACTTGTTGCAAAGATTGGTTTGGGCTCGAACAATTTATTTCCTGTCAAGCTTGATGTGCTAAATGCCAATTGTTATCTTTCTTCTGATGAAGAGATTTCCAAGTTATGGCATGACAGATTCAGTCACCTCAATTTTCAAAGTTTGAAGGAATTATCAAGCTAAAATATTGTTCAAGGATTGCCTCATATTGATGCAATAAGTGAAGTTTGCGAAGAATGCCAGTTGGGAAAACAACACCGAGATCCATTCCCAACAAAATCAAGTTGGAAATCACATTCACCATTGGAGCTTGTTCATACGGATATTTGTGGACCGATTCAAGTTCCATCTTTTGGAGGTAACCAGTATTTCTTGTTATTTGTTGATGACTACACAAGAAAAGTTTGGGTTTATTTTTTGAAAGAAAAGTCTGAAGCCCTTTCATATTTCAAGGAGTTCAAAATTCAAGCTGAAAATTTTTCCGGTTGTCAAATTAAAAATCTGAGAAGTGATCGTGGTGAAGAATATTTGTCTAACTTATTTGAAGAATTTTGTCGTAGTCATGGTGTTAGACATGAATTGACAGCTCGGTATACACCACAACAAAATGGCATCGCGGAGCGAAAAAATAGAATGATCATGAACATGGTGCGATGCATGTTGAAAAAGAAAAATGTGCCGGCTGAATTTTGGGATGAAGCTGTCTCATGTGCTATCTATTTAATCAACCGGCCACCAACAAAGAGTTTGCAGAATTCTACTCCAAATGAGGCTTGGTATGGAAAGAAGCCAAATGTTTGTCACTTGAAAACATTTGGTTGTCTTGCTTATGCACATGTTCCAGATTCTTTGAGAACAAAGTTGAATGATAAATCTGAAAAATGCATTTTTATTGGATACAGTGAGAGGACTAAAGCTTACAAGCTTTATAATCCAAAGACAAAGAAAATTGTGATTAGTAGAGATGTTCGTTTGATGAAAAAGCTTGTTATGTTTTTTCATATTTTTCAGGCTCATCAAATTTGCAAATCTTTGATTTTGATGAAGGCGAATCTCAACCAATGCAACCTAAAGATGGTGAAAGAAACGAATCTCCTCAAAGTTCACCGTCAACTTTGGAGAGAAGGACAAGAAGCTTGAGAGAAATTTATGATGAAACTGAAGTGATTGATGCACCAGATCAAGTATTTTTTGCATTCTTTGCAGGTGAAGATCTAGTCTCTTATGAAGAAGCTTCAAAATAAGAAAAGTAGATTCGAGCAATGAATGGCGAAATTAATTCCATTGAAAAGAATGGTACATGGGAGCTCACTTTTTTGCCTCCACATAAATCCCCGATTGGTGTTAAATGGGTGTTCAAAACGAAGACCAATCCAGATGGCTCAATCAATAAATACAAAGCACGATTGGTTGCAAAGGGGTACAAACAAAAGGAGGGTGAAGACTTCAATGAGGTATTTGCTCCTATTTCAAAATGGTTTGGGTTGGAAATTATTTCAAATGGATGTGAAATCAGCGTTTTTAAATGGTTATTTGCAAGAAGAAATTTATCTTGAGCAACCACCCGGATTTGTTAAAAAAGGCGAGGAAGATAGAGTGTACAAACTCAAAAAGACCCTTTACGGGTTAAAACAATCGCCTCGAGCATGGTATGGTTGAATTAATGATTATTTCATTAATTTTGGTTTTGAAAAGTGTCCGTTTGAACACACACTTTATATCAAAAAGAACACTAACGGAGGTTTTATGGTTGTAAGTCTTTATATCGATGATCTCATTTTTACGGGAAATGATTTGGGAATGTTGAAAATTTTAAAGTCTCTATGATGAACGAATTCGAAATGACAGATTTGGGAGAGTTGCATCATTTTCTTAGGATTAATGTTCAACAATCAAAGGCTGGAATCTTTATTTCTCAAGAAAAGTATGCAACTGAAATTCTAAAAAAATTCAAGATGGAGAATTCGAATCCGATATCAACTCCTTGTATTACTGGATTGAAGTTAAGCAAGAACGGTGAAGGAAAGTTTGTGAATTCTACCTTGTTTCAAAGCTTAATTGGAAATTTAATGTATTTGACTGCCACTAGACCCGACATCATGTTCGCGGTAAGTCTAGTTAGCAGGTTCATGGAGAATCTTTGTTCAAATCATTGGGAGGCGGCAAAAAGAATTTTGCGATATGTCAAAGGAACCATTGATCATGGTATTTTCTATGAAACACAAGTTCCTATCAAACTTGTTGGCTATACTGATAGTGATCTTGGAGGAAGCATTGATGATTCTCGAAGTACTTCTGGATATGTATTCAATCTTGGAAGAAGAGCAATTTCGTGGAGTTCGAAAAAACAACCAATTATGGCACTTTCGACCACCGAGGCAGAATACATCGCAGCTTCTTCAGCTGGATGTCAAATTGTTTGGTTAAGAGGAATTTTAGAAAGTTTGAATTTCAAGCAACATGATCCGATAGTGTTATATTGTGATAATAGCTCGGCTATTTCTGTCTCCAAAGATCCTGTTTTGCACGGAAGAACGAAGCACATCCGTCTTCATTTTCACTTCTTAAGAGAGCTTGTTAATGAAGGAGAAGTGAACATTGAATATTGCCGAAGTAATGAGCAACTCGCAGATATTTTTACTAAACCGCTTGGAGGACCGATTTTCTTAAGAAATGTTGATGCTTTGGGAGTCAAGAGCAAATTCAATTTACGGGAGGCATTCTTGGAAGTATAAATTGAATTTGGAGAATAATTATTTTGGTCAAGTGTCCTTTAGCATTTTCAAGAGTATTTTAGTGTTCCAAATTTTGAATTATATTTCTTAAGTTTGAATAAGAAGTTTGAAGAGTCTAAGTTGTTCAAAGAGTTATCTTGTTTTTTGTAGTGTCAATTTAATAGTTGGTGATTCCTATGGCCAATTCATGTGTATAAATAGGACACCATGTTGGGGGAATTTGTAAGACAATCAAGTTGAATGAAATTTTCAGATTATAAAAAATTCTTTTGTCTTCAGTAATGACATGTATTTAACAAAAATCATTATAACTCAAAGACACAAGAGATCAAGAAATCAAGTTACCTGTGTTTTTGCTGAGTATGATCCTCTAGCAAAAATACCAGATGGGCGGTCAGCATTAGAATATCCGCCACCCAATAAAACCACGCTCCGCCACTGTTAGAAAGGGGGCCGGAAGGGTTTTTCGGCGTACCCACTCCGACGCTCAAGTCAGTATCGTTTTAGAGAGAGAAAATATCAAATAACAAAGTATTGAAAAGTGTATTTAGAGTCTGACTAGCGGCGTACCTTATTTGAGCCCCATTTATAAGTTTAGGAATTAGTGTTGCGTAGGCGTCAAGTCATACTAAAACCCTAATTAACACACATGCCTAGGTTAATCACCCGTATTGGACCGTAAGCCTATCAGGCCTGAGAGATCGGCAAGCCCTTATGTTGGCCGATTCGAAGGTCCAACCCAACAGGTCAGTAGGCCCTTAAGTTGGCCCATTCGAGGTCCAGTCCAACAGGTCGGTAGGCCCTTAAGTTGGCCCATTCGAGGGTCTAGCCCAACAGGTTGGTAGGCCCTTAAGTAGGCCCAATCGAGGGTCCAGCCCAACAGGTCGGCCTATTAAGCTCAAAGCTCGAGCCTTGCCCACTTGTCCACTTCAGTTTCCTTCTAAGGCCAGGACCCAACCCCTGCTTCCAGAGGTCGGCCCAATTCTGTAGGTCGGCCCAAACTCGGAGGTCGTCCCAGTCCAAGACCATACTTGGCCCAGGTTTTTCATCAAACCCATAGAGGTAGATAGACCTAAATAGACCCCCATCAATTAGTTTCCCCAATTATGTTCCGAGGTATACCTTGCCTACTTCGGACATAGTTGCTTCGTTATAGATTCGACCGACCTCTGAGCGTCTCATATATTTCAACAAATTCCCTCATTTATTTTCCCTCTCTCCAATTAGGGCCTCAAAACCTCCAAATTTTGCCAGTCCCGATCTGTACTAGGGCTTCCCACCTTTCAAAATATGACGAGACCGATCTGTTTTAGGGTTTCATACCTTCAAGATTTGATTTAGACCGATCTAAAGTAGGTGTGTAAATCCTTCGAGATTTTCCTAGACCAATCTAAATTAGTTTCCCGCCCCTTTCAGTCACAAGGACGTCTTTTCAACTGACAAGACGTCCTTTCATCTCCCGAGGTCCTTTTGGATCGTAGGATGAGATTTGAATCAAGGGCCCTGATCATCTTCCCCTCCCATCTCTTTTTATAAAAGGCATATAGAAAGGGGGGACCATTTCACTTTTTAGCACACACTCCCTCTTCCTTCCAAAGACGACTTCCGACGTCTCCAATGCGATTTCCAGTGAGCTTCCGGCACCCTTCTGTCTGTTTCTTCTCCCATTTCTTTTCTCTATGTACATCTTTTATCCCTTCTTCTCTTCTCTTTTCCATTTTATTTTATACTCGCTTTTTTTCTTAAATAATGGCCTCCTCTTCAACCAATTCTGATTCCCATCAAACCAATCTGGTTAGATGGTCGGGAGAATTAGACGTTGTTCATCTTAGGGAAACTCATCCCGAGCTAACTGATCCTGAAGCCATTGAATCAGATTCATCCTCCATCCCCCTCTCTCCCATAGAGGTTAGGAACCCTAACCCGCTAGCCCCACCCGAGGTGGATTGCGGATTTTCTCACTCGGCAGTAATAGCCCAATCTCTTTACAATATTCGTAGGAATGCTAGTATTCCATCCCTTTTTAAATTAGCTCTCCCGAGATACACAGACAGACCATACCGACCTCCTCCTCAAGGTCTTACCTTTTTTGTCGGACAATTAGATGGAGGACTTAGATTTCCCATTAATTCATTTTTTTCCGATGTATCCAATATGTATAAAATTCCTCTAAACCAATTTACCCCAAACTCGTTTAGAATTATTGCTGGCTTTCTCATAATCACCAAGTTTTTGTCTATAACTCCCTCGACCGATCTATTTTTTGCCCTTTTTCAAGTCAAATCTTTTACCCCTAAGGGCTTGTTTTACATTATTGCCCGTAATGAAACCTATTTTTTAGGGAAATACCCGACCTCCAACAAATTTTGGAAGGATCGGTATTTCTTTGTTACCTCGGCTGAGGCTTGGCCCTTTCCCCATGAATGGGTGTGGTCCGTATCTCCATAACAAAAACACGATCCCAAAAATGCCCTCTCGATCAGCAAGATCTAATCCAAAAACTCACTGCTGTGAAATATGATATTTCAAAAATCATTACCCCTTCCTTGCTTCACTACTCGGGAGTGAGTTTCGAGGTTGTTCCTCTAGAGAGAGACATCGGTAATACTCTTCCCTTCCTTTTCGATACTTTCAATTTTTGTACTTGTTTTCTAATTTGTTGTATTGCTGCAGATACGATGTTGTCCCGAGCTGTCTCCCAGAAGGCTGAAGCCCGCAAGAAAGTGAGCTCTTTAGCCCAAGCTTCCTCCTCCCAAACAGGTGAAGCAATCGTGGGCCTCCCTACGGCCGGGTCCTAATCTCCTCACACCACTCGGCCTGATTCTGCCGAAGACATCTTGGCCGAACTGACAGATCCGAGCAACCGACCTGTTCTCATCCCTTCTTGGTGGGGATCCTCTGATACCGAGCTCCCTCCTTCCAAGAAAGCTCGCGTAGAAACTAGTTTGGGTGAGCGCAAACTGATTCGGAGCCCTATCGACACTCCAAATCAAACATGGATGACTGACAATTCCATTCTCAAGAACACGGATGGCCTACTGGCAGCTCAATATATCCAAGGCCATTGCCCTTATCCCGACCGAGCTATCTTAGACAAGTTCTCGGGGCCCGAGCTGGTGAACTCTTTCTATGAGGATCAAGCTCGAGCTCATGTCAAGCTATCAGCCCTGATTGCTCGAGCTAGAGTAGGTTTTGCGGATCCAGCCTTAGTGAGGGAGCTCGAAGCCCTCAAAAAGGATAATAAGAAGCTGAAATCAAAAGAGACCAAGCTGCTGGCCGAGGTCCGCGAGCTCAATGAAAAGCTCCTTGGAGCTGGCCGTTCTGTTGCCAACTCTGAGCTAAAAATTAAAGAGCTGGACAAAGAAAATGCTACTTTTGAAGTTGAGCTAAAAGATGGGTTGGTACAGGCTCGGGAAGAAGGGATCGATATCGGTCGACGTGGTATCATCAAGTCTGATGAAGGCCGAGCTCTGGTCAGCCGCATACGGGAGAAGGTCAATAGGTGCTTTCTGAGCTCGGAAGAATTTATTGACATCCTATCCACATGAGTGATTCAACAATATGAGTTCGCTTTTGATCAAGCCGAACTACAACTTCGAGGGAAATGGATATTTTAATCCCTGGATCGGGAAGGGCCCCGAGCTCTCATGCAAGACCCTGAGGGCTTTGTCTTTTCAACGGTTGCTAATGAAGTCAACCTTTCTTCCGATGAAGTTTTTATCAACACTTTGGATGATCCAGCTTGGATAGCCGACCTCAAAGATCTTTGCCGACTAGGCGAGCACGAGCATCAGGTGTGTCAAGGCTTCGGAAGATCTTCCTCCCGCTCTTAATCCCGAGTTGCTTGGCACTCAAGAGACCGACCCCTCTACTACGACAGCCGATGTGCAAGCCAGCCATGGCCCGAGCTCACCATTCAGGACTACGCCTCAGAGGATCTCATTTTGTAATAGTTTTTATGCTTTTCCCGATATGGGAATTCTTTTGTAATTTTCATATTTTAATGCAAATTGCACTCTGTAATAACTTTTGTAATTATCCGATCTGGGATTTCTTTTTAATTTCGAATCATATCAATGCAATTTTTCTCATTTTTTGGAGGATAAGTTTTTCAAGCTCGAGCTTGACTTGCCTCTGGGTTATCGTGCCCGAAGTGTTTGGAGGATTGGCTCGGCCGAACTCCAAACACTTGCTCAATTTTTCTCATTTTTTGGAGGACAAGTTTTTCAAGCTCGAGTTTGACTTGCTTCTGGGCTTATCGTGCCCGAAGTGTTTGGAGGATCGGCTCAAGCCGAACTCCAAACACTTGCTCAATTTTTCTCATTTTTTGGAGGACAATTTTTTCAAGCTCGAGCTTGACTTACCTCTGGACTTATCGTGCCCGAATTGTTTGGAGGAATGGCTCGAGCCGAACTCCAAACTCTTGCTCATTTTTTCTCATTTTTTGGAGGACAAGTTTTTCAAGCTCGAGCTTGACTTGGCTCTGGGCTTATCGTGCCCGAAGTGTTTGGAGGATCGGCTCGAGCCGAACTCGAAACACTTGCTCAATTTTTCTCAGTTTTTTGAGGACAAGTTTTTCAATCTCGAGCTTGACTTGCCTCAGGGCTTATCGTGCCCGATGTGTTTGGAGGATTGGCTCGAGCCGAACTCCAAACACTTAGCAGAACAATTTTCCATAGTATTTGTAGACGCGAACGCTTTTCATTGAATTTCAAAAAGAGGAAATTGCATCATTACATGATTCAAATTTCTACGGATAATATTTTTCAGTTGCTAACATTCCATGCCCGAGGTAGTTTTTTTCCATTCAGCTCTTCTAGCTCGTAAGTCCCTCCAACCAGAACTTTGATCACCCGAAGCGGGCCTTCCCAATTTCAGTCTAACTTTCCTTTGTTTTTACTCGCATCAGCCCTCCTCAGAACCAGATCTCCCACTTGGAAATTTCTCTTCATCACCTTACTATTGTATGCTGCCATGATCCATTCTCTTGTCCTTTCCATCTGTAAAAAGGCCATCTCTCTTCATCCGTTGATTAAATCCAGAGCTTCGCGTGTCAACATCTCATTCTCCTTTCCCTCAAATGTTTGGATTCTATGGGTTTCCATCCCGATCTCCGCTGGTATCACTGCATCCATCCCATAAACCAAACTAAATGGGCTCTCCCCCGTGGCCTCCTTTGGATTTGTTCGATAAGCCCACAGTACTGAACTCAGTTCTTGCACCCAGGCTCCTCCAGCTCTTTCCAATCTAGTCTTGAGTCCTTGTACCAAAATTCTGTTAGTCACTTCCACTTGCCCATTAGCTTGCGGATGAGCTACTGATGTGAAATGCTGATTAATTTTCATATCTTCGCACCAAGCCTTGATGCTAGCCCCACTAAACTGTGTTCCATTAAAAGCCTATTTTGAACTATTTTTAAGTCATTATGGTGGTTCAAGGTGAATTCCAATCAGCTTTTATATGCTTTCTTTTTTTGAAAGTTCTGGAGCTTTTGGTAGTTCTATTGTGACTTAACAGAATATTTCCTGTTTGGAGTCTACTGATAGACTTTTCTAAATTTAGTTTCAGTAGTCTTATCAGTGAACTCAACAGGCTTCTTTGCTTTACCTTTATAACCAAGGTCAACATGTGTGTGTCCTTGATGGTGATGTGTAGGTGCAATATGTGGTGTCTTAGATTTATTGTTGTCTCTATTACTTGAGGAGCCTTTTTCTAAGACCACTCTAGGAGTTTGTTCACTTACAAAAGAGTTGAAGCTTAATCCGGCTTTGCCTCATATTTCATTTTGTATCATTGCCAATTCATCTAATTCTTTTAGATGATTTACTGAGTGATGCAATAATACTCTTGAGTTCATGTGTTCTCTCTTTTCTTTTGCAGTACAATCTGATTAATCTTTTCAATTTCGGTCATCAATATTTTAGTTGGTTGTGAGTACACTTAGCTCTTCAGTCGGCTGTGAGTTTCTGCATTTGAGTTGGTTGTGCTCCTCATTTAGAAGTGCGTATGAGGATTTAATGTGCTCAAAATCTTTCATTATTTTCCCCAGTGAATCATAAAAATTTGTGGGTAATGATGTGTGTGTGTGTGTGTTATGATCACTATAATCACAATCAGAACTACATGAGTTAAGAATTACCTCATCTTCTAGTTCTTTGGCCATGAGACATATGAGTGCATCTTCTTCAGTATTAGATTTAATGTGCTCAAAATCTTTCATTATTTTCCCTAATGAATCTTTTGCTTTTTTTCCCTTGACCAATTTTGTCTCAACCACCATGGCTTTGTTTCTCTCCTTGCTTATTTCTCTGAATATCTTTTGTCTTCATCATTCCTATAATTGTTGACTGGTGGATAGGGGAGTCAACTGCAAAGTGACCTAGCTGTCTACAATTCCAACACAAACCTCCTGCCTTTTTGTCAGCTTTCTTGGGTGCTCTTTCCTCTTTTCCTTTCAAGGGAGTTGAATGCATTCTTGAGGACTCTCCTTTGTTCTTCTGATAGTTTTTCTTGAAAAAATTGTTAAACTTTTTTACCATCAATATAATTTCTTCCTTATCAATGATATCTTTTGAGTTTTTTGTCTGAGGCTTTCCTTCTATTAATGCAGCAGTCTCATCCAGCTCTTTCCTTTTGAGCTTGAATCTATATGCCTCTAAATCTGAGAAACGTTCATGGTTTGACATTTTTGTGAGGTCCATTGAGTGCCTCATTGCCATAACTTTCATTTCCCACTATGCTGGTAGGGCTCTAAGAATTTTTAGTACACATTTTCTTCTGTATATATTCCTATCCCAATGCTGATAATTCTTCAATAGAGAAAATATGAATACAAGTTATATTTGCTTCCATGTTAATAACTTTGTAAAGACTTTAAAAACTAATTGTGTTGATAGTTTTGAAAATGAAGATCTAGTTCAGTGTAATCAGTGTGGAAGGTTTTCTTAACCAACTGCTTTGATACCACTTGTAGGTTCCAAATGGTGTCAGATAAAATCTAGAAAGAATGGAGGTTGAATAGACTTTATAATTTTTTTTTAAAAATTTTGCAAATCATAGTTTTGAAAGAAAACAACTAAGTCCTTTCAGACAACTGGGTTGATATTCAGCAGGAGAGTTAACCACGAGTAACTCAGCTGAAAGTTATGTCAATCAACATTTAGTATTTTAGAGAGTTATTGTGCAGATTGGATAGCAATAAAGATAAATGAAAGAAGAGTGTTGTAATGTAATTTGCAGAAATATAAAGACACAATATTTGTAGTAGTTTGAGGATTGGGTAATTCTTCTATGTCAACACTTCTCTTTCTTCAAGAGGAATTCACTAAGTAACATGTGACTTTTGTTACAATAGTACAACAGTCCTAGCAGTCTTGATCACAATATCTGTAGAACCCAGTTTGTTTTCACAAATATTCCTCTTCAACTGTTGAAACGCTTTCCATCTTTCACTGAGAGTGTTGGATGGAGTGTTCTTGATGGAGCTTGAGATTGCAGATTTAGCTTGAGAATGTTTTTTTGAATTTTCAGATTTTTGATCTTTCACTTGTGTTGTGTCTCACTTTTTCTCTCTGAATAATCCTCAGCTTTTATAGTGGAGATTTGAGTTTTGTCCATTAAAGAGATAAACAAATTCAAATCCACCGTTGGACAGTTGTTATGTTCTTTCTTGCGGCTTTGATGTTGACCTTTCCATGTATTGATATACATTTTGCACCTTACCAAAAATAGCATTCTGCATGTGCTCTTTAATAGGTTGAACCTCTTTGCCTTCAGAAATGTCTCGCACATTTATGGTCAAATTTCGTACTTCGATGATATTAATGAATATCTTCCTTGGACACAGTGCAACTGACTTCTTCAGTTGTCTTAGTCCTTCAGCTGATTTACCCCTTTGGTGACTGATACTTTAGTCTTCTGAGAAAGTCTATTGTTTAACCCTGTTGTCAGTTTTTAGCTTTGACTTGGTTGGCATACTCTGCTGAGGGTTAGCTGAAATTCCACCATTCAGCTGCGAGTCTTCTGATACTCCGTCAACAAGTCTTCATAGATTCCACTTAGCTATTTTTGTGTGAGCCTAAGTCATATATATTACATATGCAGAAATTACATTGAAACAAGGTGCCAACTTTCTAATACATAGTTTTCTAAACATCGTCAAAATCTATACAATAAACTTCCCAACATGATATTTTACCATAATACCCTTAATATGAATAAATTAATTAATTGATAGTATTTTTGTTTCTTAAATCTGTGCCACTTGAAGATTTGAATAACGATTGAGATGAGTTCTTACGGTCTCATAGTAGGCACTGGTCTTATTGTATCCAACCCATATATATAATGCTGCTCAAAAGTGCACATCACTCCAACTTATGGTAGTTGAGTCTGATAGTCCAAATTCCATTCCTCTTCCTATGAGCTGAGCTAATCTAGTGGGAACTAGCCCACAACACGCATAAAAAAGTTAGAGTGTACCAGAGAGGCCCCTCTGATGCTCAAGTCAGCAGACTGTAGGAGAAAAATCTAGAGCACGCGAACGCAATTCAAAATAATTAATTGAACTTACTTATGAATGAACAAAGAGGGACCTTTTATACCTAGGTTCATTGGCCGCACAGGTTGAGTGTAATAAACTTGGTCGCTTGGTCTGTAGTAGGCCTCGTGGGCTATAAATAGTAAACTAAGACTAATGGGCTACTCAATAATGGTTTGGGTCTCACAGGCCAATTGACAATATTCTGACCCAATAATGAATATTCATGAATGAATAATTAAATAATGACATGATTAAATAAAAAATATAATTATAATCTTACCCTCACTATATATAATAATTCATATAGGTCCCATGCAATATATAAATTAATAATTTCTTAAAATATATTACTTTTAGATTAATATATGAAGACTTCATAAAAAAACCGACTCAATTGTTATTTATTCCTTGTTAAAATTTATGTCACCTTAAATTTCATCTCTGACTTTTGTTAAGGTAGTAAGAGCTTTTAGTGTGATTTTTCGTAGTTCAACAAAAAATTATCCAATGTCATTATTGTTGAGCTTTCTTTTAAGAAAAGGGATCTACAATAAAATATTATCTCCAATGTTAGGAAATTTTTTTGTATAGAATTTGATGATGCATAGAAAACTTAGATTACAAAGTTGGCACCCTATTGTCAGTAGTATTTTTCATGTTAGAATTATCCCGTGATTGTGTTTCTTATGTTTCTTCTACTGTTGATATTATTTATGATTCTGTGAAATGGCATGCAATATTGGGACACATAAGACAAGAAATGATGACTAGATTAGCTCGAGAAGGCTTGTTGGGCCACCTCGCTAAAGTCAACCTTCCTGTGTGTGAACCATTCCTGCAGGAAAAGCCTGCCGGAAGCCTTTTAGTAAGGCAAATAGGGCTACTCATCCTCTAGAGTTATTCCAATCGGACATATGTGGACCTATGAATGTGAGGGCATGATATGGTGCATCCTATTTTCTCAATTTTATTGGTAATTATTCGCGCTATGTGTCAATATATCTCTTGTCTCACTGGTCAGAACTGCTTGATTATTTTAAGCGATTCTTGACGGAGGTTGAGAACCAAAAAGTGAGGAACCTCAAAATCCTACGTACCGATAGAGGGCGAGAATATTTGTCTGATCAGTTTAGACAAATGTGTTAGGAGAAAGGGATCATAAGACATTTGATGCTTCCATACACTCCGCAACAAAACGGTGTTACAGAGAGAAGAAATCGCACACTTCTGGATATGGCCAGATCAATGATGGCGCAAGCGAATCTTCCTATATCGGTTTGGGGAGATGAAATTTTGACTGCTGCCTACATATTAATACATGTGCCTTCTAAGTCGGTTCCTTCGACACCTTATGAGTTATGGCATGATAGAAAGCCTAACTTAGAAGGTTTGCGCCCTTGGGGGTCAGCAGAGTTTGTTCACAACACTTCTCATAAGCATGGGAAGCTTGGTCCAAGAGCGGTAAAACATATGTTTATAAGGTATTGCGATCACTCAATGGGCTATGTGATGTATGGTGAACACCCTAATGGAGGAATGACAGAGATAGAGTCCCGTGATGTGAATTTTCTTGAGGAGGATTTTCCAATCATTGGTGAAGTTAAGGGGGACCTTGAACTATTCATCCAGTAATTGATTGTGATAACGTATGCGACAACAAATTCTGTCACGCCCCAAACGGGACGCGACGACGATCCACAACATAAATACAGATAACCATACAATCTAGACAATATCATCGAGAACCCAATGAAACAGAGTCAAAATAGCAGCGGAAATAAAATAACATAGGTACAAATTACAGTCCACAATCCACAATCCAAATTACATCCTCGAAAACCAACCAACAATAACAGCTTAAAGTCAAAGGGACCTACGCCCTTCAGTTACAAACCAGAATGAAAGGAAAATAAAATAGTCCAACAACAATCAAAAGAAATGAGTCCATCAATAACAACAAGAAGTAGTAAATCCAACAGGCGGAGTACAAGGGTAGAATTGCGTACGGAAATGTAACGCCAATTCCATGCAAGGCGATAATGGTCGCGTGCTCACGGTTTGTAGCGCCAACCAATGCAAAACAAGTAGCGGTTGCGTGCGGTTTGTAGCGCCAACCAAATGGGTCCGATAACTCCCGAGAATCGTGTGGATCGATCGGCGATTCCTTTGTTCTTCCTTGTAACTCCCGAGTAAGATGGTCCAAGACCGTCACCTTATCGCTCCATAGGCAAAGACAAATCCACAAAGAGAGCTAGCTAGGCCCTGATTGTCATAATCATGATTATACCTCAAGTACTACGACCCGCTTCCCTTGGACAAACTCCGTCCCTCAGTTGCGGGATTAGCATGATGGGGCCGAAAGAGTAGAATACCAGCCGAGCTGCCCGGTTCTATCCCCGACGTATCCATTCCGACTGTGAGCTCGACACACCAAGTTGACTCAAGCAGGAAAGTAAATACAAGTACAGGCAGTCAACCAGGCAGTCGAGTATGATTGATTCAGGGAAGCGGTTCAGGAAATTTTTTGAAAAACGCGAGTGGCAATTATAGCGTTGGTGGAGTTTTTGGATGAAGATGATTATCGGAAGGATAAGAAACCTTCGATATCTTGAGAGTTAGGTGGAACATAAGTCCCGTTATAGATTCAAAATCGCAAGGCGAGGAAGTCGCTCCGCGATCGGGTATTAATCGGTCAAATTGATCCGATAAGTCAAGGGTTTTTGGGAGAATAAAATATTTTAATTAAATCTCAAAATCAGAGGGTCCAGGGCTATTTTAGTAAAATAGAAAATAATCTGAGTTAGGTCCTTTATAAAAGAAAATTTTCAATTTAGCCCCATTTTGTAAAAACCAACACTTTCGGGGTTAAAAATTGAATAAGTAAATATCCCGACCTTGAAAAATTATGAGGTCAGTTCCTAAAGTCTCCAAATTGTACATAAATTCAGGTTTTTTAAAGTTTTGAGGTCGCATTTTTATAAAAGTTTCATATTGGCCCCAAATTTGTAAAAATTGTCATTTCGGACCTTAAGTTTAAAATATTCGGAACTCGCAAACCGGAAGGGATTTTAATGTGAGTCCAGTTGGAAAATGTCACTAAGGTTGGTAGGATATTGGGAGAAAATCAGTTTTTAAAAGAAATAAGTATAGGTCCTTTAACTTTTGAAAATATCATTTTTGTCCCATTTTGAAATAATTGCCTTTAAGGCTTTTAGGGGTCCAATTGTTATGAAATTTGAACCTTGGGTCCAAAATATAATTAAGTTATAGTTAAGTTAGTATTTCCAGGTGCATGGGCTGCATAAGTCCTGGAAATTTCATTTGGGTCCTCAAGTTTAGTACTTTACACATTAGTCCCTCAATTTTAGAAAATTTACTTTCCAAGCCCTAAACACTTGGATTTTTGGAATACATTTAAAATATGTCATTCCCAGTACCTTAAGAGTGAAAATTTCAAAATTTAAAGTTAAGGTCTGGTACAGTTTTTAAATTTGCAAAGTAGCCCTTAAACTTTCAAAATTTTACAATCTAGTCCTTGGGATTTTAAAGGTTGATTTTATTTATCTAAAAACTCTGAAAACTTTATTAAAATGTCCAAAAGTCATTTTTGAACCTGAGTACAGTCCAAATTTTCGAAATTTGCAGAGGGGTCCTTTAACTTTCATTTTCTTGCAATTTAGTCCACCAACTTTCCATTTTTACATTTTTAAGTCCAAAATTGAAATTTAATCAATTATGCTCGACTTGTCCAGGTTATAAGTCATCCAAAACATGAATTTTAAAGATCATACACATGCATATCCAATACATACAAGAATTCATCAAATAAAACATTAAATTGCACATGCATGCACCTAAAATTCAATAAATAGCAATTTTGATCAACTCTTGAGAATTTTCATGATTTGATACATAAAATTGACATGCAATACATAGATTATATATCTCAAGGTTCATAATCAAAATTTCTACATGCATTTTAATAAAAACACCTAATAGTTGGAAAGTATTTTTCCACCCACCTTAAAATTGGAAATTGTGAAATAAAAGGATAAATTTCACAATTTTTGGATGAAGCCTCTTAGGTCATCCCCTAAGTTAAGAAATATCAAAAATTTGAAGTTAGAAAAATAAGAGAAAAATTAAGGAGAAAAGAAGGATTTAAGAAAATGAGAAAGACTACACTTTACCTTGTGTAGTAGGTGATTGGAGACTAGTTGAAGCTTTAAAATTGAGAATTTTGGTTCAACTCCAAAATCACCTAAGGTCAGCCCCTATTTCTCAAAAATAAAAAAGGGGTGTCAAAATTTGACAAAAAATTAGGAAGAAGAAGAAAAATACACTAGAGTCCATTATCTTACCTTATAGTCTAAATCTTCAAAATTTCCTTCAAGTCTTGAAATCTTCTTCAAGGTGATGTCAAGCTCTAGTCTTCAAAGTCTTCTAAATGTACCTCCAAAATTAAAATTTGAGCTTAAGTTAAGAGGTGAAAAGAGGTAGCTAGAGGTTATCAAGATAAATTGGAAAACAACATTTCTTACCTTATAGTAGGAGGGTGGTTTGAATTTTTGGAGTATAAGGAGGAAAGTCTTGAAAAACATTTTCTAAGTGTTGAAGAAGAAGTAAGAGGAAAGAATAGAGAGAGGTAGGGGATTTAGAGAGAAGGAGGGGAAATTTGCAAGGCTTGAATGTATTGGTGATAAAATGAAATGAATTTTGGCACAAAAATGGCCTAATGGCCGTCCAAGTGAGAGAGAGGGAGAGGAATTTTTGTTCAAAGGTATGGTCATGAGGTGGTTTGAAAGGAATGTTGGAAGACTTCCAACATGTTGGCAAAAATAATATTAAAGAATTAATGTAAGAGATGATGTGTATAATGTTTGAATTAATGGTATAATTATACACAAGATGACTAATATAAGGTGTAGGTGTACAAGAGTTGGATGATATTTTTACTCCAAAAATATCATCATGGCCGTCCATACTAGGGGCTTTATGGTAATTCCATATATTTTTTTGTCCCAAATTTGATGACAATAGATGAAATATATCAATCTCCAAAATAATTAGTGATTTCCTTGATCACTTATAAGTCTCATGATCACTTAATCTAAATCAAAATCTTAATTCTATAAGGTAAAAGTCTCTAAAATAAATAGTCTCTTAAAATTCTAAGGTGACTAATAAATACAAAAATAGTAATAATGATCAATCAAGTGATCATAAATGAAAAATAGAATTAATAAAGATCATGATCACAAGTAATTAAATAAAATGAAATAAAATACAAAATATATATATTAATGATAATTACCCATCAAAGTGACGCGGTAAAATAATCGATCAAATACATAGACGACAATAAGAGTCAATTATAAGCTCGGAAAAATCGGGGCTTCACATCCTCCCCTCCTTAAAAGAATTTGGTCCCCAAATTCTCTTCAGAATAGTTCCGGATATTGATTCCTCATGTCTTCTTCCATCTCCCACGTTGCGTCTTCGTCTCGGTTGTGGTTCTGCCACACCACTTTAACCATCGGAATTTCTCTCTTACGCAACTGTCGTATCTGTTGATCAATGATCCGTATCGGTCTCTCGGTGTAGGATAGATTTTCCATTAGAGGCGGAGTATCTCGAGTGATGATATGTTCGGGATCTGGTTGATACTTCTTCAATCTCGATACGTGGAATACATCGTGCATTCCCGCATATGGTGCTGGTAACTCGAGTCGGTAGGCTAACTTCCTGATCCTCTGTAAAATCTGGTAAGGTCCAACATATCTCGGACTCAACTTGCCTCCTTTCTTCGGATTGATTAATCCTTTCCGTGGTAATAGTCTGAGAAATACTTCATCACCGACTTCAAATTCCAAATCCTTTCTTCTCTTGTCCGCGTAACTCTTTTGGCGACTTTGAGCTGTGCGAATCTGCTCCTTGATCAGCTTGACCTTCTCTATGGCCTCCTGAACTAAGTCGACCTTTGGAATCGAGGGCGACTTTCGTTTCTCTTTCGGAGTCCATTGGTCATCAATCTCCCAGTGTAGTGGAGATCTACATTTTCGCCCATATAATGCCTCGTAGGGTGCCATCCCAATCGTGGCCTGATAACTATTATTGTAGGCGAACTCGGCTAATGGTAAGTGCGAATTCCAACTTCCTTGGAAGTCCAATGTGCAGGCTCGCAGCATATCTTCAAGGGTTTGAATTGTTCGCTCAGACTGTCCATCGGTTTGTGGATGTGCTGCTGTGCTAAAACTTAGTGAGGTACCCAATTCCCCGTGCAAGCACTTCCAAAATCTGGAGACAAGCCTCGGGTCTCTGTCGGATACTATGTCGACTGGTACTCCATGCAGTCGAATGATTTCTCGGATATAAGTCTGTGCAAGTGTTTGCAAGCTATCAGTTTTCTTGATGGGTAAAAAGTGTGCAAATTTCGTGAGTCGGTCTACAACTACCCAAATAGCATCATGGCCTCCTCTGGTCTTTGGTAGATCTGTCACGAAGTCCATCGTTATGTGTTCCCATTTCCACTTGGTAATTCTCAATGGTTGTAGTAAACCAGATGGTCGTTGGTGTTCTGCTTTTACTCGTTGACAAGTCAAACATCTCGCAACGAACTCTGCTACCTGGTTCTTCATGTTTACCCACCAATAACTCCGTTTCAAATCCTTATACATCTTGTTTCCTCCAGGATGTATAGTGTATTTTGAATGGTGTGCCTCTGCTAAGATTCTATTCCTAATCTGCTCGTCATACGGTACACACACTCGATTCTGGAATCTGATAACTCCATCTTCAGGTACCGAGAATTCTGATCTTTCTCCTTTAAGTATCTTTTCCTTCAGTTTTTTAAGATGTGCATCTTTCTCTTGTGCTTCTTTGATCTCTTTCAGCAGATTGGGTTTAACCGAAATGTTAGCACACGAAATCTGAGTATTGGTTCTCGTCTGATTCCAATTGCTCAGCTCTTCTACTGATTCCCACTCTCGAATCATAAGCCTGGCTAAGCTCGCCTTTCGCTTGCGCGTGCGCTACGACGTTAGCTTTCCCGGGATGGTATTGAATATCAAAGTGATAGTCCTCAATCAACTCCATCCATCTCCGTTACCTCAAATTGAGGTCTTTCTGGGAGAATAGATACTTCAAGATCTTATGATCCGTGAAAACCGTGAATGTTGCTCCGTAGAGATAGTGTCTCCATTTCTTTAACGCTGAAACTATCGCCGCCAATTCCAAGTCATGCGTTGGATAATTGGCTTCATGCGGCTTGAGCTTTCGTGATGCGTGGCGATAACTTTTCCTTCCCCGCATGAGTCTTGCTCCTAGTCCTTCCTTTGATGCGTCATTTGTAGACGACAAAGTGTTCGGTCCCCTTTGGAAGGGCTAAGACTAGAGTTGTAGTAAGTCGTTTCTTGACTCTTGAAACTCGCCTCGCATTTGTCATTCCACTCAAACTTGACTTACTTCCGGTTAGTCGAGTGAGTGGTCCGCTATCTTGGAGAAATCTGAATAAATCTTCGATAATATCCAAATAGTCTAGAAACTCCCCGATTTCCGTTCTGGACTCGGTTGTTTCCATTCAACCACCGTGCATGCCTTTGAAGGATCTACTGCAATCCCAGTGTTGGATACTATGTGTCCCAAGAACGCGACTTCACTAAGCCAAAATTCGCATGCATTATAGATAATATATGTTATCTGACTTGCACCCATAGGAGTTGACACTTCTAGACATATAGCATATGTTCCATGCATGCATGCAGTTTGTGTACAAAATGTGGTGCAACAAATGAATGCGTTGATCCAGGGTCGAACAATATTTTAGCGTAGTGATTAGATACTAGAAGCGTACCTTCCACCATGTTTGTTGCCTCCGGAGCCTCTTGTCCGGCTAGTGCAAACGGGCATCATTGCCCGATTACCCTGACCATTTCCTGGCTTCTGTGGCTGTGTCTATTTGGTTCGGTCCTCGTACTTTGGGCAATCTTTCAGTTGGTGCTGATTACTACCACAGCGCAAACACCTTTCTTGTTTACGCCAACAGTCATTGGCAGTATGTCCCAGTTTCTGGCAATATGCACACAATTGACCCGGATTTCCTTGTGATGGTCCCTTTCCCTTATCTGCTTTATTAACTGGTCCCTTCTGAAACTTAGCAGGCGGTGTAGGTCCCAAGGGGTGTGAGGGTAAGGTTTAGAAAGGGGGGTTGAACAAACCTTACCAAATTTTCGATTTAGTCCTTTTAAAAGTTCAGAGTTGATACTACACAGTTGTGTCCTAGGTGGACAACCAATTTAGTTAATCAATAGAGTTAGTCACTCAAATGGACTGATTGAGTTTGTTGATAGAATAACTCAAATTTGTTAAGACCGAATTAGCTCAACTGTGGTTTGTTTTTATTGGAAGACTTAACACCCTTAAGTTTGGTTTAGTAGAGATTTAAAGCTTGATTTAGTACTTAGAAATTATCTAATGGATAGCAAATATGTCAAGAATTAAACAAATATGATGCGGGAATTAAAGTCTTTGAAATGTAAAAGACACGATAAGTTTTTATAGAGGTTCGAAGATGGGGTAATTCTTCTACTCCTCTCTTCTCCAACTCCCGGAGGAATCCACTAGGTATTGATCGATATAAAGTGGTAAGTCCGGATACAAGTCTTGATCACACAAATGACTTGATCCTTTGGGACTCGATGCGA
Source organism: Rehmannia glutinosa (assembly GCA_016081115.2). Lineage (NCBI taxonomy): Eukaryota > Viridiplantae > Streptophyta > Magnoliopsida > Lamiales > Orobanchaceae > Rehmannia > Rehmannia glutinosa. The sequence goes on along the minus strand of CM071936.1, from coordinate 78,449,295 downwards.
GACGCCTTGATCACTCACCAAGCTTCTCGTATGACTCGACTTCTTCACAGGGCATTTTGCTTTTGCTACTACAGACCCACTTGCTTAAGCTCTTTGGATTTGATCACGAAGCCCTCCAAAAGCTCAAGTAATTTCCTCTTCAACGATTGAAGTTATCTTTCCTTCACGGTGAGTGTTGGATTGATGTTCTTCGTAGTGCGGGCTTGAGGATTGAGCGTTTAATAACTTGAGAATATTTCGAGGTTACAAAATGTTTCTTTCTTGCTTGTATGGTCAAGGTAACCTCTGTAACCTACGTAACCTTTTCTCGAGTTATTCCTCGGCCTTTTATAGTGATCTTTCAAAAATCGCCCGTTGAAGAGATAGGCTAATTTTTGAAAGTCACTTGTGGTCGTTGGCTTGTCTTGTTGCGATCCTTGGAATTGCCATTTCCTCGTATGAATTGTTCTTGACTTTTCGAGTTCGACACGGTGTAGTGCTTCCCATTGGTTTATTCCTTTTGCACGCTTCGGGGACCGAGCACTTCGAGAAAGGTAGCATGGAGATATTACTTGTTTAAGTAATTCTCTTGATTTACGTGCAACGGATCTTTTTCGATTATCTCGACTTGACGCATTTCCTTGTTTTCCCGGGTGACTTAGAGTCGACTTCCAATCATTGGATGACTCTTCTGTCACTTCAACTTGAGACTTGGCTTATCTTGAGTTGACTTGACTGATACTCCTTTCACCGCATCTTAGCTGCTCCTTCAAATGAGTTCTCGTCTTCTCTTCTTTGCCATACTCACTGTCTTGCGGCGAGTCTTCCTTCTAGTCTCCGGTTGTCTTCTTGCATGTTTGGCCATAGTGACTTAACTCGGCTTGACCAGCCCTATTTATTACAATGCGCTTTACAACAAAAATTGGGGTGCCAACTTCCTATTCTAAGTTTTACATGGCATTCATTAAAATCTAAACAATAAATTTCCCAACAATTTCCCCCTTTTGATGATGCCAAAACTTAAAACATTCAAAATGTAAATAGCAAAGATACATACGATAGTGCATTCACATAGAATGTATGCGTAGAATCAATCCTTTTATTGATCATAACATTCTTGTTCTTTTACACAATCACAAGGTGTATCAGAGCAAACATTTATCTACACACAAAAAAATAACGAATTTACAGCTTTATTGCAGAAGACTTACATAGTATGTATTTACATAGTAAAATACATGAAGAGGTGGACAACAACACTTCATCTCCTTCGCTGCCTCCTTCTTTCATCTTCCTCAGTTCTGTCATCTTCTGGTCTTCTCTTTTTCTCATCTCCAGCCGCCTTCTTCTTCTTTTCATATGCTTTCCGGGCAGCTTCATCTCTTCTTAATCTCTCTTGTCTTTCCTCCCATAGCTGAGTTTGTCTCTTATTTTCTTCTTCTATTCTTTTCGCATACTCGGATTGCTTTTAGCCACTTGCGATTGGCTACTTGGTCAAGACTGGCCCAGTAGATCCCTCCTTTCTTGCCTGGATCTATGTACTCAATGTTTTTGGGCGGAGGCCTGGGTCCAAACCTCTTCCTCCACCACTCGCTTCTTCCTCTTCCTGCAGGCGTGTATTGTCTTTGGGGTCTTCTTCTTTCAAATGAGTGACTAGCGGAGTGACCAGCAGAGTGATTTGTCGGTCTCTGCTGTCGTCGCTTCTTCACATAGTGTGAGACCCTTTTCCCAAGATACAAGTCCCAAGCTTGAGCCATGGACATGTTTGCAAAGTATCCTTCGGATGCGGCGTTTTAAATTCATCAACTGATCTTGGCTCGGTTCCGGCATCGAGATGGCATAAGTGTCTCTGTCTCTTTGGAATGCCTCCATGTTGTTTCAAGATATTCATAACTCGGGCATCCATTCTTCATTCCACTTCATCGATCCTGCTTCAATTGTCTTTCTCTTTTCGGCCATAGATATAGCGAGTGTTGGAGTGGCGAGTCATTGGGAGTTTGTCAGATAATATCACCGTGACAAGACCTTGTTGGGGGTTTGTGCAATCATTAAGGTCACATCTCTCGATTCTTCCCACTCAACAGACTTTCCCTTCTTTATCCTTGTAACTTCCTCACTGTCTTTCCCTTTACAAAAGCTCCCTCCTTTTCGACTTTTCGGATCTCTTTAGCGCTTTAAAGTATTCCTCTTCCCCCTTTTTGGCATCATCAAAGGAGAGAGGAACCCCTGGAAACATATCTTGGCAAGCGGGGAAGTCGAGCTCTGGCGATAGCCGGAGTTCTCGTCTCGAGTCTGCTGCGGAGTATGCGGCACGAAATTCGAGCGAGTAGCGTTGGACTCTGCTTGAAATTAGCTTCATCTCGGCCATTAGAAGGCTGAATTTTCTATCCATGTTTTCTTTCCATACGCCGGAGATCACTCTTATTTTGCTCACGCAGCAGCCTTTATCTCGGCGATGTGTCGACTTCATGCATGTGCTCAATGTGTTCTCTCAATTTCGTTTCGCATCGGCATTCTCGGCTCTCCATACCACTTGTTGAACAATGTTCTCAAATATCTAGCTTGTTCCACACGCATTGTTTGCTTGTTGTTGCCACCATTACCTGATTCTCGAAACATTATGCCTCTCAAGTCGCAGTAGGTTGGCATCTCTGTTATCCATCTCATGTCCATAGAGGCCTGGTGCCTCTCCATCCGTTCAATTTCAGCAAATAATGCTTTGAACACCTCCCGAACTTCAATTTGTTTCTTCCGTTGTAGGCCGACGGCCATGCGGCGTCAAAGTCATAGTCACCGAACGATGGTGTCGGATGGAAGAACAGGATGCAGTGCTCCGTGGAAGCGCGAGATCGTTCTCGACTCGTCGGGGAGGTCGGGTACCTCTAGAGAGAAAGGAAATGATTCTACAAAGGAATCATCACGGCCAACCGGGATTTGTTCAATGATGAGAGGTGCGCGTGAAGTTCCTTTTGGAGTCGAACTGCTCGCCGCGGCTTGGGTGTAGGTCCCAAGGGGTGTAAGTGTAAGGTTTAGAAGGGGGTTGAATAAACCTTGCCAAATTTTCGATTTAGTCCTTTTAAATCTACTGAGTTGATTCTACACAGTGTCCTTGATGGACAATCGAATTAGTCACTCAAGAGAGTTAATCTCTCAACATGACTCAAATTTGTCTTTTGATGGAATAACTCACCATTGGCTATAATTTGACTCAACGTGGTTTTGTTTTCATTGGAAGACTTAACACCCTTAAGTTTGATTAAGCAAGATTTTAGAGCTTGATTTAGTACTTATAAATTATCAAATGGATAGCAAATTCATCGTGAGATCTAAGCGATTAAAAGTGCGGAATTTAAGTCTTTGAAATGTAAATGACACAATGAAGTTTTTATAGAGGTTCAAGATGGGGTAATTCTTCTACTCCTCTCTTCTCCAACTCCTGGAGGAATCCACTAGGTAATGATCGGTTTACAAAGTGGTAATAGTCCGGATACAAGTCTTGATCACAACAAATGACTTGATCCTTAGGGACTCGATGCGAGACGCCTTGATCACTCACCAAGCTTCTCGTGCGACTCGGCTTCTTCACAGGGCAATTTGCCTTGTTACTACAAAACTCACTTGCTCAAGCTCTTTGGATTTGATCACGAAGCCCTACAAAAGCTTAAGACTTGGTTCAACCTTGAACCTTTCTACAATCCTTCCGGAATGTAGACCCTTTTTTCAAAAGTTTCCTCTTCAACTGATTGAAGTTCTCTTTCCTTCACAGTGAGTGTTGGATTGATGTACTTCGTAATGTAGGCTTGAGGATTGAGAATGTTTCGATTTTTCTAATATGCTTGTATATCTCACGTGTGTGTCATCCTTCTTCTCAAACAAACTTCTCGATCTTTTATAGTGAACTTTCAAAAATTTGCCCGTTGAAGAGATAGGCTTATTTTTGAAAGTCACTTGCGATCGTTGGCTTGTCTTGTTGCGATCCTTGGAATTGCCATTTCCTCGTATGAATTGTTCTTTCACCTTTTCGAGTTCGACACGGTGTAGTGCTTCCCATTGGTTCATTCCTTTTGCACGCTTCGATGAGCACTCCAAGAAAGGTGGTATGGAGATATTACTTGTTTAAGTAAATCTCTTGATTTACAAACGGTTCTTTTTACGATTATCTCGACTTGACTGTATTTCCTTGCTTTCCCCAGGTGACTTAGAGTCGACTTCCAATCATTGGATGACTCTTCTCACTTCAACTTGAGACTTGGCTTTTCTTGAGTTGACTTGACGATGCTCCACTCAACGCATCTCACCGCTTCTTCTTGAGAGTTCCGTCTACTCTTCTTTGCCATATATTCAAATTGTTTCACAAAGAAAGTCTTCCTTCCATGTTAGGGCGTAGGTGACTTAACTCGGCTTGGCCACTCTAATTGTTACAATACATTTTACAACAAGAATTGGGGTGCCAACTTTCTATTCTAAGTTTTACATGGCATTCATCAAAATCTAAACAATAAAATTCCTAACAATTTCCCCCTTTTTGATGATGCCAAAACTTAAACCATTCAAAAATGCAAACAACAAAGATACATACAGATAGTGTATTGACATAGAATGTATGCGAGAATAGATCTTTTATTGATCATATCATTCTGTTCTTTTACACAATCACATTACAAGGTGTATCGAGCACATATTTGTCTATACTTTTGAAAATAAAGAATTTATAGCTTTATTACGTAAGACTTACATTGTATGTATTTACATGATAAAATACACGAAGGGTTGGACAAAGAACACTTCATCTCCTTCATTTATCTCCTTCTTTCATCTTGATCAATCTTCTTCTCTTCTTCTCTTTTTCTCATCGTCACCGCCTTCTTTTTTTCTCATATGCCTTCCTGGCAGCTTCATCTCTTCTTATTCTTTCCTGTCTCTCCTCCCATAGCTAAGTTTGTCTCTTGTTTTCTTCTTCTAGTCTTTTTGCATACTCAGCGTTAGTTTTAGCCACTCGCAAATTCGCTACTTGGTCAAGCCCAGCCCAAGATCCCTCCTTTCTTTCCCGGATCCACGTATTCAATGTTTTTGGGCGAGAGGCCTGGGTCAAGCTTCTTCCTCCACTACTACTTCTTCCTCTACCTGGGCGTATCAGATGTCTTTGGGGTCTTCTTCTTTCCAAATGAGTGACCGGTGGAGTGACTAGCGAGTATCGCCAGGTAGTCTGTCTGCTGTCGACTTCTTCACATAACGTGAGGCCCTTTTCCCCCAAGACAAGTCCCAAGCTTGAGCCATAGACATATTTGCAAAGTATCCCTCGTATTCGAGCGTTTTAAATTCATCGACCGATCGTGGCTCGTCCCGACATCCGAGATGGCATAAGTGTCTCTCGCTCTTTGGAATGCCTCCATGTTCTTTCAAGATGTTCATCACCCTGGCATCCATTCTTCCTTCCACTTCCATCATCCCTGCTTCAATAGTTTTTCTCTTATCGGCCATGGATATAGCAGTGTTGGAGTGGCGAGTCACGGGAGTTTGTGGCGATAATGTCACCGTGGAGACCTTGTTGGGGGTTTGTGCAATCATCAATGTCACATCCGTTGATCCTTCCCCCTCAACAAGCTTTCTTTTCTTCTTTCAAGACTTCCTCGGTGATTTTCCCTTCTCACCGCTCCTTTCTTCTCGACTTGATTTTAGCGCTTTGAGGTATTCCTCTTCCCCCTTTTTGGCATCATCAAAGGATAGAGGAACCCCCAGGGAACATCTTTGGCAAGCATGAAGTCGAGTCTTCGATGGTTGAGTTCGCCGAGTCCGCTGCGTTGTATGCGGCGGACGAATTCGGTCGAGTAGCGTTGGATTCTCTAAAATCGGCTTCATCTCAAATGGCCATGAGAAGGCTGAATTTTCTTGTCATGTGTTCTTCCAAACGCTGTAGATCATTTGTATTTTGCTCACGCAGCAGCCTTGATCTCGCGGTGTGAGCTTCATGCATATGCTCAATGTGTTCTCTCGGCTTCGTTTTGCATCGGCATTTTCACTCTCCATACCCGGCTTGTTGAACAATGTCCTGAAGAATCGACTTGTTCCACACGCATTGTTTTCTTTGTTGCCACCATTCCCTTATCCTAACCGTGATGCCTCTCAAGTCGGGCCGTAAGGTTGGCATCTCTGTTGTCGATCGCATGTCCAAAGAGGCATGATGTCTCTCCATCCGTTCAACCTCGGCAAATAGTGCCTTGAACAATTCTCGAACTTCAATTTGATTCTTCATTGCGGTGATGGCCATGCAAATCAAAATCATAATCACCGGAACAATGGTGTCGATGGAAGAACAGAGTCGGTTTGTGATAGCGTGCTTGTTCGTTTTCTAACTCTTCGTGGAGTTCGTATCTCCGGTGAAAAAGGAAAGATTCTACAAAAGATTCATCACCGCCAACCGGGATCTGTTCGATGATGAGCGGTGCGCGTGAAGTTCTTTTGGGAATCGATCTCCTGCGACTTGAGGAGCCTGCGCGAGCGGTCTCTTGTTCACCGGGTTTTGTTGTGAAGTAGACCGGTTTCTTGAGCCTCAATTTGTCTTAACGGCCGTTGGTCTCAAATGATTTTTCCATTTCATGATCGGTCCTCGGCCTTATCGGAAGCGTCATCGCACGATGATGAGATTTCCATTGGTGGCTCATCATCAAAGTTAAAAGTTTGACGAGTAGTCTTGGGATCGACTTGCTCGTGCTTGGAACATCCGCACTGAGTCTTTTGGATTTGTCATGGGGGATGACTCGCTTCTTCTTCGCCTTCGATCCCGGAAAAGTGACATCGGGGTTGTCCTGGGAATCGTGAAGTGCGCTTATCTCCTTCTCGAGATGGATCGATGATGGCTGGAGGGATGTTCTCTACTTCATCCTCTTTACCCCGGGAAGTCTCAACCTCCCGTGGGCCTTCATTTCCTCCAAATAGCGGTCTCTCTTACCTGCGAGGCCTTGTCCTCCCTTTCGACAGTGTCACTGTCTTAGGGTCTTCTACGATGGCATCCATTGGAGTCTCAACCCCATGGATTGCACTTTCATCGCCAGTGTTAACTCCCGGGGATGTTCCTTCCTCAGTGCCTCGACGCATCGCGCGTCATTAGCCTTCGAGCGCTTGGCACCTTAGCCGAGAGGCAGTCTCAATCGCTGCGAGCTTCGTTGATGGCAACTTGTTGTTCTTCTTGTGTTTGTGTTGTCTCTACTTCGCCTCCTTGATTCATTGTGGGAGTCATGTGCGGCATCCTCCGACCTTGCCGCAGGTGGAGGAGTTTCCCCCTCGGTGGCGCACCACCGAGTGACTTGGAATGGGGTCACTCGTCTCCAAACTCCCGGTTGTTTCGATTGATTGTTCGATCGTTGGGGCGGATGGTAGCACACCTTCAATAGGGGTTGGCTCGATTGGGGTCCCCACTATCCCGGTTTCATCGCCATCTCCTTATTGCCTTCTTTTCGAGTGAATGGGAAGTGGTAGCAGCAACAACAAACATGGCTATTTGCTGAACCACTCCCATTGGATCGATTTCGGTGTGTTCGGAGGACTCTCCTGGTCCCTCCATTAGTCTTTGCTTGTGAAGGATTCTTGATTCGTGCAATGTTTGCTGCATTTGCAACTCTTCTCGTGGGCGGCAGATTCTTCTCGATCCTCATCACCGGAGAAGACATCAAGAAGAGGATGTGTGTGTTACGTGGTGCCGAGATAGATAGGCGGATGCTTGCCTTCTCACGTGCTTCGGCTTCTTCACTTGCTTTTCTCTCTCCTTGTCCTTGTAGATCTGCAGGATGTCCGTGCGATTGTCTTCATCCGTAGCCGGGAGCACAAGAGTTAATCCAAGGAAATTTAGCGCTTTCCTCTTCTTCTTCTATGAACTCGGGCCGTTGGAACTGTTCCTTGACTTACTCAACTTCCATTTCCTCCACTCACGCAGACGATTTTGGATGTCCGGGTAAGGTGGAGATAGGATCATTACATCACTATCCGCTCTAGCGATTCTTCTTGTGCTTGGTGTGTGAACTACAACCAGTGTCTTGGTTGCCTCTCTGTGATCGCCTTGCCGGAGACTTGGTTGTTTCATCAACTAAATGCGAGACTCTACTTCTCCAAGATAGTCTCCTGGTATTTGCGCTAGCCGAGTAATCGACTCACCGGTTTCTCCGATTCGGATCGCTTGATGATTCTTCTTCGTCTCCTAGTTTGTACCGAGGGATTTACTCGTTCGAGACGGTGTCCTCTCGAGTCTTGTGCGGCGGGGCCGTCTTTGGTGTTTGTTTCGAGGAGCCGGCCGTCTTGGCTTGTCGGTTCTCCTCCTTTTGACGATCGGATAAGGTATTTGTGAGTCCTTCTCGACCGCTAACTGCAGGGGGAGACACACGGCCGCCGGGGGGTGACTCGCTGCGCAGGGGCGGGGAGCATGTTTGGTTTTCTTTCTTTGCAGGGCAGCGGTTTCTTAGTCGTTGGGGCGCTCTCTTCTTGGTGGAGAGGAAACAGTTGTATCTTGGTCACCGATTCCCCTCACTGTGTCGCTCTCTTGGCGTAAGCTCTCTTCAGTGCGCCGAGAGGTTTGCTCAACATCCTCTTGTTAACATGGAATGCCTTCCCATGTCTAAGAGGGACTCCTTTCACCTCCAATAGCCGCCAATCACTAGGCCATATCCTAGGGATCCTCCAAATGAGCCATCTTCTTTGAAGGACTTGTTCCCCACGTTCGCAGAGTCTGCTGTGAGACAAACTCAAATTTAGTTTATCTTCTTTTCTTCGATGATTGCAGCCATTACAATCAGCTTTGCCTTTGACATTGGTCAAAGTCGCCAAATTTGATGTCGATACATTTGGCAACTATGTCCAACAACTTGTGATAATCCTCCTTCAGCCAGTCTCTTGTTTCTTTGTGTATATTATTTTATCGAAAGTCGGACTTGGATATTTCTTTCCAGCGTCGGCCAAGTTTACATCGCTTCTTTAATCTCGGATGCTTCTTCCTGGTAGTGAGCAATGTTCACCAAATCCTTGGCGGTGATAGTCACCGCTTTCCGTGAACAGATGACTTGATTCATTCATCGTGAACCTCGGCATTCACGTAGAATTGTGCGACCTCCTCCACATAGGTCATCGGATATTCTAGCGTTAGAAACGGTTTTAGTCCGACGTTTCCAACTTCTCGATTTTCTTCACCAGGGTGTCGTCGGACCCTGTTTCATCATTCAAAATCAAAATCCACCGTAGAGCCGGTGTGGATTTGCTTTCCTAACTTGGTAAAGTCATAAGTTGGTGCCATTTCTCGGGATTATTTCAAGGAAAAACTCGAAAATGATTTGAAGATTGATAGGGTTTCGAGAGTATTTTGCCTTTGCTTTTGAGAGAAAGAGATGAACAGTTTTTAGAAGTGTGAGAGAGAAACGGACGAAAATGGTTTAAATATGGTTTATGAAAGGACGTGCGGGTGGTTTTGAATTGTGATAGAAATCAACGGCTTGGATTTCGCACGCCTATTGAGCATTTCATGTCTCGTATTTAATGCGCGGCAAAGATTTATATCCAATCATAAGCTTGGTGTGCGGCTTTATGTCCGTACACATCATCATTATCTTTGACGTATTCCTTAAAACATTCCCGCTTAGTCAAACGATCGTTTTTGTCACTTTGCTCATAAGTTATTCAGCTTATCTCTTAGCCGATTTAACTCTACTTCTCACAGTTCTCTTAGCGACTCGGCTATCACCGACTCGGTGTAGTCAGTTTCTTCCGATCTTCCGTTGATTCTTGAAATGATTTACTTTTTTCACTCTTTTTCACCTCCTTTTCTGTTCCATTTCTTTTCTTTGGTTCTTCTATGTCTCGGCTTAGTTCAATTAATCCCAACTCATGTTTGAGTTCTTCAAATCTTGACTCACATAATGGTTTTGTGAAGATGTCGGCTAGTTGTTTATCGGTTGAGATATATTCCAGGATGATGTCCTTCTTTTCAACATGATCTCTTATGAAGTGATATCGACATCAATATGTTTTGTTCTTGAGTGCAACACAGATTTTGAGTGATTGCAATTGCACTTGTGTTATCACATATGATTGGAATTTCTTTTTCCTCAACTTCATAGTCTCTCACCGCTTGTCTCATCCATAGGACTTGGGCACAACAACGCCCGATTGGCTTGAGCCTATGTATTCTGCCTCACCAGTAGAGGTGGCTATTGAATTTTGCTTCTTACTAAACCAGAAATTAGCCTTTGTTTCCTAGCATTTGGCATGTGCCTCAAGTGCTCTTCCTGTCCACTCGCATCCAAGATAGTCGAATCAATAGCCAATTAGCTTGAATCCACCTTCCTTTGGATACCATAGGCCTACTTCTTGGCTTCCTTTCAAGTATCTCAATATTCTCTTGGCTGTCATATGGCTCTCTTTTGGAGCAGATTGAAATCTTGAACATACACCTACAAAGAAAGGTGATGTCCGCCTGCTTGCCGTGAGATAGAGCAGTTTCTGATCCAATAAGTGCTCAGATCTTGTTTGATCTATAGGCTTGCCATCCGCATCCACGTCCATTTTGACTGATGTGTTCATTGGTATTTTTACGAGAAGACTTCTCCTCCATACCAAACTTCTTCATTAAATCTCCGGTGTATTTTGTTTGACTTATGAAGGTTCCATCCTTCACTGCTTCACTTGGAGTCCAAGGAAGAATGTCGCTCTCCCATCATGCTCATTTCAAATTTACTTTGCATGAGGTTTGAGAATTTTTCACACAAACTCTTTGTTTGAGGAACCAAAAATGATGTCATCCACATATATTTGAACAAGCAAGATACTCTTTTTGTCTTGAATTTTGAAAAGTGTTCTATCTACTTTTCCTTTGGTGAATCCATTTTCGATTAGGAATTGTGACAGGGGTATCATACCATGCTCACGTGCCTACTTCAATCCATACAGGGCTTTCTTGAGTTTGTATACCTTATCTCCAAGAGTCTTCTCTCAAATCCTGGAGGTTGTTCAACATACACTTCTTCTTCCAATAAGCCATTTAGGAATGCACTTTTTACATCCATCGATATACAATGAAATTCTTGTGAGCTGCATATGCAAGAAACATCCTTATAGCTTCCAATCTTGCTACAGGGGCAAATGTTTCATCAAAATCTATCCCTTCTTCTTGGCAATATCCTTTGGCTACTAGTCTTGCTTTGTTTCTTACCACAACATAACCTTCCTCGTTCATTTTATTTCGAATACCCATTTGGTTCCAATAACATTTTGATGTATGGGTCTTTGCACTAATTCCCATACTTTATTTCTCTCAAACCGATTTAGTCACTCTTCTTGCATAGCTTGAATCCAATGTGTGTTGTCCAATGCTGTTGATGGAATAACTCAGTTGTTGGCTATAATTTGACTCAACTGTGGTTTTGTTTTCAGCGGAAGACTTAACACCCTTAAGTTTGATTAAGCAAGATTTTAGAGCTTGATTTAGTACTTATAAATTATCAAATGGATAGCAAATTCATCAGTCCATATCAGAGATATAAGCGATTAAAAGTGCGAGAATTTAAGTCTTTGAAATGTAAATGACACAATGAAGTTTTTATAGAGGTTCGAAGATGGGGTAATTCTTCTACTCCTCTCTTCTCCAACTCCTGGAGGAATCCACTAGGTAATGATCGGTTTTTCAAAGTGGTAACAGTCCGGATACAAGTCTTGATCACAAATAGACCATATGAAGTGATGACTTGCTCCTTAGGGACTCGATGACTGAGACGCCTTGATCACTCACCCTGGCTTCTTGTTGACGACTCAACTTCTTCACATGGAAGTCGCCTTGTTACTACTGACTCACTTGCTCAAGCTCTTTGGATTTTATCACGAAGCCCTCCAAAAGCTTAAGACTTGGTTCAACTTGATCCTTGAACCTTTCTACAATCCTTCCCGGAATGTAGACCCCTTTTCTTCAAAAGTTTCCTCTTCAACTGATTGAAGTTCTCTTTCCTTCACAGTGAGTGTTGGATTGATGTACTTCGTAATGTAGGCTTGAGGATTGAGAATGTTTCCCATATTTTTCTAATATGCTTGTATATCTCACGTGTGTGTCATCCTTCTTCTCAAACAAACTTCTCGGCCTTTTATAGTGAACTTTCAAAAATTTGCCCGTTGAAGAGATAGGCTTATTTTTTAAAGTCACTTGCGAATCGTTGGCTTGTCTTGTTGCGATCCTTGGAATTGCCATTTCCTCGTATGAATTGTTCTTTCACCTTTTCGAGTTCGACACGGTGTAGTGCTTCCCATTGTTCATTCCTTTTGCACGCTTCTTGTTATTGTGCTTTGGAGTGAATGTGAGCACTCCAAGAAAGGTGGTATGGAGATATTACTTATTTAAGTAAATCTCTTGATTTCTATGCAACGGTTCTTTTTGATTATCTCGACTTGATTTTTTTTCCTTTTTGTGCATTTCCTTGCTTTCCCCATCTTCTTGAGATATAAGCGTTCTGGTGACTTAGAGTCGACTTCCAATCATTGGACGACTCTTCTCTTCTTCACTTCAACTTGAGACTTGGCTTTTCTTGAGTTGACTTGACCGATGCTCCACTCAAATTGCTTCTTGATGAGAGTTCCGTCTACTCTTATTTGCCATATTCAATTTGTTTCACAAAGAAAGTCTTCCTTCCGGTCTTGGTTTCTTCTTGCATGTTAGGGCGTAGGCGACTTAACTCGGCTTTTGGCCAAATCTAATTGTTACAATACATTTTACTGTTGAAGAATTGGGGTGCCAACTTTCTATTCTAAGTTTTACATGGCATTCATCAAAATCTAAACAATAAAATTCCTAACATTGGGGACCCTGTGCGGTGGACTGTTTTGGTGGGGTCTTTTGTGAAGTGGACCCGACTTGCGAGCCTCGATTGTCTCAACAGCCGTTGGTCTCGGTCTCACCGGTTTTTCCAATTGAGTGGATGTCCTCGGCCTTATCGAGCGTCATCGGACGATGATGAGATTTCCATTGGTGGCTCACCATCAAAATTGAAAGTTTGACGAGTAGTCTTGAGATCGGACTTGCTCGTGCTTGGAACATCCTCACCGAGTCTTTTGGATCTCGCCACGGGGATGACTCGGCTTTTCTTCGTCGCCTTCCGATCCCGAAAGGTTACATCGGGATTATCCTGGGAATCATGAAGCGCGCTTATCTCCTTTTTCGATGGATCAATAATAGCGGGACGGATGTTCTCTACTTTAGCTTCTTTACCCCGGAAGTCTCAACCTCCCGTTGGCCTTCATTACCTCCTCCATGCAGTCTCAATCTTTAAGTCTTAAAATGCAATGACGCGCTGACATCCCTTTCGGCGATGTCACTTTACTTTCCCCAAGTCTTAGGGTCTTCGTGGTGGCATCCATTGAGTCTCAACCCCATGGATTGCACTTTCATCACCAGTGTTAACTCCCGGGTACATTCCTTCCTTCCTATGCCTCGATCGCATCGGCGTCATTAGCCTTTCGTAGTTTGTTGGCACCTCGGTGAGACAGTCTCAATCGCCTCGAGCTTTGTTGATGGCAACTTGCTTTGTTCATTTTGTGTTTGTACTTTCTCCACTTCGCCTCCTAGATTCGTTGTGGAGTCATCTGCACATCCTCCGACCTTGCTGCGGTGGAGGGAGTTCCCCCTCACGGCTAGCGCATCACCGAGTGACTTGGAATGGGGTCACTCGTCTCCAAACTCCCGACTGTTTCTCTCAGAGTGTTCAGCCGTTGGGGTAGGTGGTAAGACACCTTCATTAGGGGTTGGCTCAACTGGGGTCCCACTAACCCGGTTTCATCGCCATTTCCTTAATTCCTTCTTTCCGAGTAAGTGGGGGGAAGTGGTGGCGGCAACAACGGTGGCGATTTGCTTTGCACTACTCCCATTGGATCAATTTCACTGTGTTTTGGAGGACTCTCCTGGTCCCTCCATCATGCTCTTCTCATGAAGAATTCTGATTCATGCATTGCTTCTTTGCATCCGCAACTCTTCTCGTGGCGGCCGGCAGGTCAGATCCTCATCACTTTCTCGATAGAATATCAAAGTGAGGATGTGTATGTTCTGTGGTGCCGGTGAGAGGGCGATCTTTGGCCTTCTCTCGTGCCTCGGCTTCCTCTCGCGCCTCTCTCTCCTTCTCCTTATCCTTGAAGATCTCAGGATATCTTTGCGATTTCTTCATCCATGTTGGGATCACAGAGGTCGAGTCCAAGAAGTTCAGCCTCCTCTTCTTCTTCGATAAACTCGGTCGTTGGAACTATTCCCTGGATCGACTCAATTTCCACTTCCTCCACTCTCATGACGATTTTGGATGTCCGGGTAAGGTGGGGATAGGATCATCACATCACTATCATATCTATCGCCTTCTTCTTGTGTCTCACCAAGCGGACTACAAATGTGTCTTCAATTTGCCTCTGTGATCGCCTTCAACAGACTTAGTTTGTTTCATAAATTACATCTGGGGACTCTCTTTGCTTCAGCGTTTAAGTATTTATTCCATCCGAGTGGTGACTCGGCCGGTTTCTCAAGCTCGGATCGCTTGATGATTCTTTGTCGTCTCTTAGTTCGTACCAGAGGGACTTCTAGTTTAGAGAGAGTTTCTTCTGAGTCTTGGGCAGCGGGGGCCGGTGCTGGTGTTTTCTTCTGAGGAGCAGGCCGTCTTGGATTTTCAATTCTCCTCTTTTTTGACGATCGGAGAAGGTAGTTGAGAGTCCTTCTCGACCGTTCTTCTTTGGGCGGGAGACACGGCTGCGGAGGTGACTCGGCTGCAGGGGCGGGAGCGGTTTTGTCTTTTTTGCAGCGAGGAGCAAGCGTGTCTTCTTAGCAGTGCAGGGGCATCGAGTTCTCTTAGCGGCTGCAGGGCGCTTTCTTCTTTGGTGGAGAGGAAACAATCGTATCTTCGAGGTCACCGATTCCCCCTCACTCGTGTCGATTTCTCTTGGTGTAGGCTCTCTTTCGTGCGCCGCTGAGAGGTTTGATCTGAACATCCTCTTGTTTACATGGAACGCCTTTCCATGTCTAAGAGGGACTCCTTTCACCTCCATCACCGGCCAATCACCAGGCCATATCCTAGGGATCCTCCAAATGCACCATCTTCCTTGAAGGATTTGTTCCCAACATTCTCGCAGAGTCTCTTGTAGACAAATTCAGCCCAGTTTATTTTCCTTTCTTCAATGATCGCAGCCATTACGATCAACTTTGCTTTTGATAGTTGGTCAAAGCTGCCAAATTTGATGTTTATGCATTTGGCAACTATGTCCAACAGCTTGTGGTAATCCTCCTTCAAAGAAATGACCTCTTGTTTGTTTGTGTAAACTATTTTATCAAGATAGTCGGGCTTGGCTACTTCCTTCCAAGTAGCGGCCAGGTTTACATCAACCGTTGATTTACGATGCTCCTTCCGCTCGGTAGTGAGCGTGTTCACCAAATCCTTGGCGAGAGATGGTGAACTTCTTTCCATGAACAGATGATTTTATCCCTTCATCATGAATCTCAGCATTCACGTAGAATTGTGCGACCTCTTCCACATAGGTCATTGAGAACTCCATCGTCAGAAATGATTTTAGCCCGGACCTTTTGAGCTTTTCAGCGATTTTCTTTATGAGGGCGTTATCGGACCCTTGTTTGACCATGCCCTCGAAATCTACGGTCGACCCTGTGTGGATTTGTTTTCCTAGCTTGACAAAATCATAGGTTGACGCCATTTTTCAGGATTTCACCTAAAAGAAACTTAGAAATCTGACTTGAATACTGAGAGGGTTTTGAGAGAGTTTTGCCTTTGCTTCTGAGATAGAAATGAACCGTTTTGGTGATATGTGAGAGAAAAAATGGGTGAAGTATGGTTTCTGAAAGGAGGTGCGGGTGGTTTTTGAAATGTGATCGAAATCAACGGCTTAGATTTTGCACGCCGATTAGCATTTAATGTCTCGAATTTAATGCGGCAGCATTTATATCCAATCATAAGCTTGGTATGCAGCTTTTTGTCCGTACACATCATCATTATGATGACGTCATTCTTAAAAACATTCCCGCTTAGTAAAACGATCATTGCGTTTTTGTCACTTTGCTCATAAATGACTCAAACTTATCCCTTAGCCGATTTAACTCTTCTCGTCACGCTTCTCTTAAGTGACTCAAATTTTGTCACTAATTCGGTATAGTTGTCTTTCCGACATGGCTGATTTATTTAGCTGATTTTGAGAATTCAGTCCTTTTTCTCTTTTTGTGTTTCATTTCTTTTCTTTGAGTCTTCTGAGTGTTAGCTCAGCTCAATTAACCCTAACTCATGCTTGAGTTGTTCAAATCTTGACTCACATAATGGTTTTGTGAATATGTCGACCAACTGTTTATCGATTGAGATATATTCCAATATGATATCCTTCTTTTCAACATGATCTCTTATGAAGTGATATCGACATCGATATGATTTGTTCTTGAGTGCAACACAGATTCTCGAGTGATTGCAATTGCACTTGTGTTATCACACATGATTGGAATTTCCTTTTCTTCAACTTCATAGTCTCTCATTCTTTGTCTCATCCATAGGACTTGGGCACAACAATGCCCTGACTATGTATTCCTTCACCGTAGAGGTGGCTATTGAATTTTGCTTCTTGCTAAACCAGAAATCACTGTTTCCAAGCATTTGACATGTGCCTCGAGGTGCTTTTCTGTCAACTCCGCATCCAAAGATAGTCGAGTCTGAATAGCCAATTAGCTTGAATCCACCTTCCTTTGGATACCATAAGCCAACTTCTTGGCTTCCTTTCAAGTATCTCAAGATTCTCTTAGTTCTTTGTCATGTGGCTCTCTTTTGGAGCAGATTGAAATCTTGCACATACACCTACAAAGAAAGGTGATGTCCGGCTCGCTTCTTTGTGAGATAGAGCAATGATCCAATAAGTGCTCTATATCTTGTTTGATCTATAGGCTTGCCATCTGCATCCATGTCCATTTTGACTGATGTGTTCATTGGTATTTTCACAGAAGACTTTTCCTCCATACCAAATTTCTTCATTAAATCTCTCGGTGTATTTTGTTTGACTTATGAAGGTTCCATCCTTCGCTGTTTTACTTGGAGTCCAAGGAAGAATGTCGCTCTCCCATCATGCTCATTTCAAATTTGCTTTGCATGAGGTTTGAAAATTTTTCACATAGCTCTTTGTTTGTGGATCCAAAAATGATGTCATCCACATATATTTGAACAAGCAAGATACTCTTCTTGTCTTGAATTCTAAAAGTGTTCTATCTACTTTTCCTTTTGTGAATCCATTCTCGCTTAGGAATTGTGACAAAGTATCATACCATGCTCGGGTGCCTGTTTCAATCCATACGAGCTTTCTTGAGTTTGTATACCTTATTTCCAAGAGTCTTCTGCTCAAATCCTGGACGTTGTTCAACATACACTTCTTCTTCCAATAAACCATTTAGGAATGCACTTTTTACATCCATCGATATACAATGAAATTCTTGTGAGTCGCATAGGCAAGAAACATCCTTATAGCTTCCAATCTTGCTACAGAGCAAATGTTTCATCAAAATCTATTCCTTCTTCTTGGCAATATCCTTTGGCTACTAGTCTTGCTTTGTTTCTTACCACGAGCCCTCCTCGTTCATCTTGTTTCAACACCCATTTAGTACCAATAACATTTTGATGGGTGGGTCTTTGAACTAATTCCCATACTTTATTTCTTTCAAACTGATTCAGCAAGATATTTTAGAAGCTCATAAAGGTCCATTTACAGGCCAGGGTCATAAAGGCCTATATGAGATCCTAACAACGTCATGGCATGCTTTCAAACTGATTCAGCTCTTCTTGCATAGCTTGAATCCAATGTGTGTCATCCAATGCTTGCAACACATCTTTAGGCTCTATTTGTGAGATAAAGCATGTGAACATAGATTCTTGTTGAGTTCGGATCTTGTTTTGACACCTTCTCTTATATCTCCAATGACAAGTTCGTGGATGGTCTTTCACCATCTTACATCGAGGTTGAAGTAAGTTAGCCGGATTCGATCGTCTAGCTAGCAAACCGTGTTGCTTTGATCGCTCTCTCGCAATCACTTAGCCGCAAATTTTCCAGCATTTTATGAGACTCGGCTATCTCATCTTCATCTCGAGTTTATAATTCCGGCTTGACTTGAAAGATAGGGACTCTTTTGTATGGTTGGATGATTCACTTATCACCGACTCTTCAATGTCTTCTCCATTTACATTTGGCTCGTCGAATACCACATGAATGGATTCTTCCGCAACCATAGTCCTTTTGTTGAGTACTCAGTAGGCTTTGCTTTTGTTGAGTATCCCAAGAAGATACCTTCATCGGCTTTAGCATCGAAAGCCTTTAGATTGTCTTTGCCATTGTTATGGATGAAGCATTTACATCCAAATATTCTCAAATATACAACATTTGGTTTTCTCCCCGCCCAAATCTCATAGGGAGTCTTTGTCACCGTCTGCTTATCATACATCCGTTTTGAGTGTAGCAAGTTGTGTTAATTGCTTGACCCAAAATCTTTTTGGTAACCTTGCTTGACTAACATGGTCCTTGTTGCTTCTTTGAGAGTTCTATTCCTTCTTTCTCGCAACTCCATTTTGCTTTGTGGAGTCCTTGCTGCAGATAATTCATGACCAATGCCATTTTCAATAAAATATTGAGTTATTATCCCATTGACAAACTCGGTTCCTCTCATCGATCTTATTTTGATAATGGTTTGGCTCTTTTCATTTTGAATTTTCTTCATCAATCGTGGCGTTTACAGAGTTTCTTTCTTTTTACACATGAATATAGTCCATGTATATCTTGTGTTGTCATCTACTACCACCAAAGTGTATTTCTTTCCACTTATGCTAGCTGGTTCCACTGGGCCAAATAGATCCATATGTAGCAGATGTAATATTCTTGTTGAAGATGGACATGTCTTTTCTTTGAATGATGATTTGATTTGTTTTCCCTTCTGACATGCATCACATATACTCTCCTTCTTGTATACTGAGTCTGGAAGTCCTTCCACGAGATTACTTCTGGCAAGCTTGTTAATCGTCTTGAAATTTAGGTGACTCGGCTTTTTGTGCCACACCAACTTGATTCAAACCAGCTCTTTGCTAATAGACATGTGCTAGGTGTAGCGGTTGACCAATCTACTACATACATGTTCTTTTGTCCGCATCCTTGCAACACAACTTCATTCGATTGAAAGATCCTTGATTTGGCATATACCCATGTTAAATCCAACATTATAGCCCTTGTCACGAGTTGGTCGATGCTTAGCAAGTTGAAGTTGAGTCCTTCAACATATGCAACATCTCTGCGATTTCTAATCCATTCCTCTTGATGGATCCAATGCCTCTTATTTCACCTGGAGCTTCATTTCCTCCAAATATGACTTTTGCTCCTTTAACGCCCTTGAATTTTGACAGATTTTTCTTGTTTCTCGCCATATGTCGAAATGACCACTATCCATGTACCAGGTTCCTTGGCACTCACTGCTCAACTGCAATCAAGGAAATTAAGTTTTAGGTACCCATACTTGTCTGGGTCCCGAGGGGTTAGAATTGTAATATGATCCAACCAACTTATAGCTAAATGATTTGACTCTAAGGGGTTGCCATCTATCGATGCCATAATCATAATTAATCTTGGCAAATTGCTTGGGGATTTTAGGTTCATACGATTGTCTCTTTTGTCTGTATGTATGCTGTGTATGTGTTTTAGCAATCGCCTTCTTTGGGTAATTGTGGTGTCTCTGAGTGTAGTGCCTAGGTGCATATGTGTGCTAATGAAAGCTCTTATACTTTTGGAATGGCCTTTCTTGAGTTCTAGACCTTTGCCATTTGGGCTTATATTCCATAAGTCTATGCGATAGTTCACATTATTCCAATCGGCTTGGCTTGGATATTTTCTACCATTCCCATCATATGTATTTCTTTTGTAGATTTTCGGGGTTTTTGGTAGCTCTGTTTAATCTTTACAGAGTATTTTCTTTTGGAGTTTTTGAGGAACTCGATTGAATCTCTTCTCACCGCCCTTTCAGCGCACTCAACTCAGTCATTTTTCCTTTTCCTTTATAACCAAGGCCGCTTTGCTTGTAATTGTGCTTTGGAGTGAATGTGTGTGCACCATTTGGAGTTTTGGATTTTTAGACTCTTCATTGCTTGAAGATCCTTTTTCCAAAATTACTTTTGAAGTTTGACATAGCACAGAGGAATTAAATCTAAGCTGTCTTGTCTCCACATTCTCTTTGACTCATAATAAGATCATCCAATGATTTAGATGCCTTAGTGAACGAGGCAATAACATTTTTAGGTCATTCTCCTCTTTTTCTATGGCAGCTATTTCTGCTATTAGCTTGGCATTTTCAAATTTTAAACTTTCATTCTCATCGGCTATTTGACTTAGAGTACTCGGCTCCTTAGTCACCGTGAGTTTTGCTCTTGAGTAGGCTATTTTCCTCATTTAGTAGTGTGTGTGAGGATTTAATGTGTTCAAAATCTTTCATCATTTTGCCTAATGAATCATAAAGATCGAGTGGGTGATGAAGTGTGTGTGTCACGATCACTATCACTAGAATCGAGTTTGATGAGTTGGAGTGTACCTCATCTTCTTGGTCGAGGTTGATCTTGTTCCTTGGCCATCAAACGGATCGGGCTTCTTCTTCGAGTCACTTGAGTAGTCGCTTCACCGCTCTCTGAATCACTTGTCTCTCTTGACTTGGTTGTCTCGCCGATCTCTGCACCAACATTGCCTTTTTTCTTTTCTTTTTGTCTTCTTTCTCTCAAGACCTTTCTTCCTTCTTCATTCCTGTATTTGTTGACTACAAGATATGGGCAATCAATGGCATAGTGACCTGGTTGCCTACGGTTCCAAAGATAGATATTCAACCTTTTGATCACTCTTTCCATTCTTGGATTGTCGACCCTTTGATATTCACTTTTTGATGATATGTTCTCTTGGTTGGCCTATCTTCCCTTGACTTGGAGGGAGCCGAGTGTCTTCTGGAGGATTCGCCCTTGCCTCTCTTGTAGTTCTTATTGAAGAACTTGTTGAACATTTTAACCATCGGGGCTATTTCTTCGGATCAATGACTTCTTTGACCTCGGCTCTCTTTCCATCCTTAACAATTAGAAGCGATTGTTTTGGGTACATTTGTCTCTTCCTCGATCTTTTCTTCTCGGCTCAAATTCGTAGGCTTTGAGGTCCGAGAATAGTTCATGGTTGGAGGTCTTTGATAGGTCCATGGAATGTCTCGAGTGCCATGACCTTCATTTCCCATTCACCGAGACTTTTTAGGATCTTCATACACATTTCCTTCTGTATATTTCCTTTCCAAGAAGCGAGATAGCTCGTTGGTGATTTCTATGAACCGAGCATCCATTGATCCAAGTTTTCTCCTGCGATCATTTTGAAATTCTCAAATTTTTGTACAGACCACCGATAATTTATTTTCCTTGATTTGCTCGAGCCTTCACAAATCAATGTTAGTTTGTCCCATTTCTTTAGTCGTTTTGCATGATTTGACTTTATTGAACATGGCTTTGTCCAGGGTTTTGTAAAGGATGTCCTTGGCTACATTGTCCAGTTGTATCTTTTTCTCTGTCATCATTTGTCCATTCGGTTCTTGGTTTTTCAACCATAGCCGGTCTAGGGGCAACATCCTCTTCACCTTCAAAAATTGCAGCTCTTCTTACAGATGTGTTCACCTTTAAGATTTGCGGTGGCCCATCCTCTATCACTATCCACATCTCATCATGCAATCTTGATAGATGAGCACGCATACGAATTTTCCAATCATCAAATTCTTCAATTGTGAACATAGGGATGCGTGTCAAATTTGCTTCCATGATAATAAATTTTAATGATAAAAAAGTTTTGAAAATTTAAGTACTAAAGCGGACTTTGAAAAATTTGGAGATCTAGTTCGAAAAACCGGTGCGGAAGGCTCAATGAACCAACCGCTCGATACCACTTGTAGGTCCCAAGGGGTGTGAGTGTAAGGTTTAGAAGGGGGGTTGAATAAACGTTACTGCATTTTCGATTTAGTCCTTTTAAAAGTTCGGGTTGATACTACACGTTGTGTCCTAGGTGGACAGACCAATTTAGTTAATCAAGAGAGTTAGTCACTCAACGGACTCTCGATCGAGCCGTTGATAGAATAACTCAAATTGTTAAGACCGAATTAGCTCAACTGTGGTTTGTTTTTCATTGAAGACTTAAAACCCTTAAGTTTGGTTTAGTAGAGATTTAAAGCTTGATTTAGTACTTAGAAATTATCTAATGGATAGCAAATATGTCACAGTGAAATTAAACAAATATGATGCAGGAATTAAAGTCTTTGAAATGTAAAAGACACGATAAGTTTTTATAGAGGTTCAAGATGGGGTAATTCTTCTACTCCTCTCTTCTCCAACTCCTGGAGGAATCCACTAGGTATTGACGGTATATAAAAGTGGTAATGATCCGGATACAAGTCTTGATCACACAAACACTTGATCCTTTGAGACTCGATCTGGAGACGCCTTGATCACTCACTCGGTGGCTTCTCGTGCGACTCGACTTCTTCACAGGGCAAATGCCTTTGCTACTACAGACCCACTTGCTTAAGCTCTTTGGATTTGATCACGAAGCCCTCCAAAAGCTCAAGACTTGGTTCAACCTTGAACCTTCCTACAATCCTTCGTGGAATGTAGACCCCTTGATTCTTGATAATTTCCTCTTCAACGATTGAAGTTATCTTTCCTTCACAGGTGAGTGTTGGATTGATGTTCTTCGTAGTCCAGGCTTGAGGATTGAGCGTTTAATAACTTGAGAATATTTCGGGTTACAAAATGTTTCTTTCTTGCATGTATGGTCAAGGTAACCTCTGTAACCTACGTAACCTTTTCTCAGAGTTATTCCTCAGCCTTTTATAGTGATCTTTCAAAAATCTGCCCGTTGAAGAGATAGGCTTATTTTTTAAAGTCATTTGTGGTCGTTGGCTTGTCTTGTTGCGATCCTTGGAATTGCCATTTCCTCGTATGAATTGTTCTTGACTTTTTCGAGTTCGACACGGTGTAGTGCTTCCCATTGGTTTATTCCTTTTGCACGCTTCGGGATGAGCACTTCGAGAAAGGCAAAGACATGGAGATATTACTTGTTTAAGTAATTCTCTTGATTTACGTACAACGGATCTTTTTCGATTATCTCGACTTGATGCATTTCCTTGTTTTCCCAGGTGACTTAGAGTCGACTTCCAATCATGGATGACTCTTGTCACTTCAACTTGAGACTTGGCTTATCTTGAGTTGACTTGAATGATACTCCTTTCAAACGCATCTTAGTTGCTCCTTCAATCGAGTTCTCGTCTTCTCTTCTTTGCCATACTCACTTGTCTTGCAGTGAGTCTTCCTTCTAGTCTCTAGTTGTCTTCTTGCATGTTTAGGCATAGGCGACTTAACTCGGCTTGAACCAGCCCTATTTATTACAATGCGAGTTTACAACAAAAATTGGGGTGCCAACTTCCTATTCTAAGTTTTACATGGCATTCATCAAAATCTAAACAATAAATTTCCCAACAGACGGTTTAGATGGTTGTCCCATAGCTGTCCTCTTAAGAGTGTTCGATGGCCTACTCTGTTGAATCATCCCAATACGGTTGATCTCGACTCAATGCGGAAAGCCTTTACCGCTACCGAGTAGGTTGTCGATTCAATAGTCAACGATTGTTTTCAAGTTCCGCCAATCCTCGAGTGAACTTGTAAAGCTTATTCTCTTGATCGATTGTCCCCAAAGCATACTTGGATAATCAGTGAAATTCGGACTAAATCTGAGCTATAGTCATGTTCCCCTGCCTCAATCTGTGGAATTCATCTCGGTGTGCCTCTTTCACAACCTGTGGAATATACTGTTCATTGAACTCGGCCAAGAAATTTCCCCATGTTCTGGCTAAACCGGTCCTGTTCCCAACTTCTTTCAACTGCCTTCCACTGGTCTCAAAAGTAGATTCCGCATTTAAATACGGCGAGTGTGACTTTCTGCTCATCTGAGTATTGGAGAGCATTGAAGATATTCTCCAATTTCTCTACCCATTCTTCTGCCTTCAAATCGTCCAGCTCTCCTAAGAAGGCTGGTGGGTCGAATCGTAGAAATTGCTCCAACGTGCGATCGTTCGCCTCTCTGGCGGGTTCGGGAGCACGGGGTTGAGGCTCTGCCTGTTGCCTCATGAAAACTAGTATTTGTTGTAAGGTTTGTGCAGTCAAATTGTCTCCTACAGCAGGTGGAGGAGGCGGTGGTAATTCAGGGGAGGGTACCCGGTCCCTGGGTACATCGTCATCCCCTCGTGGAACGCGACGAGGTCTCCCACATCCTCGATGTTCGGCCATTCTGTATCTTGAAGTGTTAGTTGCGATTCACGAGTAAATGAATACAATAATTCGCGCAAAGCAAGTTATATCGCAGGGAAAGTAACAACAAACACAAGACACTGAATAAATAGCAAAAGGCATATCCATTAATGTAAAACTTGAATACACCCATAGCACAAAAGTAGAATACTGAGTCAGATACATCAGAACCAAAATACAACTGAATATAGTACAATAGAAAGTAAGGGACAACACTGGAATACGCGACTACAACAACAGAAGTACAAACTGACAATCAGCTAACTAATCAGTGAGATCGCCATCATCGTCACTCGCAGCTATGTCCACAATCGGGGCCTGGTCGGGCTGAGGTGGCGCCTCGACCTCAGGCCAATCAACGAAATCCAACCACTGCTCGAATCCCTGAGCCTCATTGAGTGGAGCAGCCTCAAGTGCCTTAGGCTCTCCAATGTCGACTGGATCCTCCTCGGGATCCTCCTCGGCGTCAGGTACGGGCTCCACCTCGGGTGGTGGCAATGGTTGGGCGTTAGCTGCCAAAGCAGCCTCCAGTGCGGCGTCTCTCTGAGCTAGGGCCTATGTAAGGTCCTCTATAACTGTCATCTGCTTGATAAGGGTCTCCTCTAAGCGCTCAACGGTGTCGCGGGATAGGCGGGCGTCAATCTCCCATTTCTGGTGACCGTCACTTGCCCTCTTCATCTTCTCTCGCATGTTATCCAGGCGCTCCTGGATACTCTGTATCTTGTCTTCCCGCGCTCGTATGGTGTTGTCGCGGTCCTTGATGATAGTGGTCAACTCGCTCTTTTCATCTTGGCTCCTCGCCAAGCGCTGTGTTAGGTCTCTATTACGCTGGCGTTCCTCAGCTAGCTCTGAGGTTGCTCGATCACTCTCCCGGTGCCAGTGAATCATCAGCGCCCGGTAGTACTCTTGCTCAGCACGGGCATGGAAAACATCCCACCAAGAAGGCGGCGCCGGCTCCATCCTGATCAAACAAAACTAAGGCGGATCAGTCAAAGGTAGAGGAAAGATAAGGAAAGAATAAGGAAAGAATGAATAAAGAAAGTCAATCAATAATCAACTAAGTCAGGACAAGTATGACTATGGAATCTCAAAATATGCGTTCTAACTTAGTTCAAACATCAACAAGACAGTTCTATGCCAATTTGAAATCGATTTCACACTTAATTGGTCAAGTCGCGGTACTACCCAAAACACAGACCGAGGGTCCTATCCTGGGTCAGCTCGGTGTAAGTTTCCATTTTACTAGCCGAGCTCTGATACCACTCTAACTGTCACGCCCCAAACGGGACGCGACGACGATCCACAACTTAAATACAGATAACCATACAATCTAGACAATATCATCGAGAACCCAATGAAACAGAGTCAAAATAGCAGCGGAAATAAAATAACATAGGTACAAATTACAGTCCACAATCCACAATCCAAATTACATCCTTGAAAACCAACCAACGATAGCAGCTTAAAGTCAAAGGGACCTACGCCCTTCAGTTACAAACCGGAATAAAAGGAAAATAAAATAGTCCAATAGCAATTAAAAGAAATGAGTCCATCAATAACAACAAGAAGTAGTAAATCCAACTGGCGGAGTACAATGGTTCAATCCAAGGCCGGTTCAGCATCTTCAACGAAGTCCTCATCTAAAGGTTAGAAAATAGGTGGGGATGAGACAGAAATCTCAATGGATGGGGTGATCGTGTGCAAGTGTGGCGATATACAGTTAATGCGAGAAAACGGTTATATGAAAACGCTGAGTATGATGCATGAATTCACACACAGTCCACAAGCGTCGTGATAATTATAATTAAGTAATATACTTATACAGTTCAAGAAAACAGTTCATAGTCACACAGGCACTATGTGATTCAGTCAAAACCAAGGTAGAATTGCGTACGGAAATGTAACGCCAATTCCATGCAAGGCGATAATGGTTGCGTCAGATTTGTAGCGCCAACCAATGCAAAACAAGTAAGCGGTTGCATACGGATTTGTAGCGCCAACCAAACGGGTCCGATAACTCCGGGAATCATGTTGATCGACAGCGATTCCTTCGTTCTTCCTTGTAACTCCCGAGCAAGATGGTCCAAGACTGTCACCTTATCGCTCCATAGGCAAAGACAAATCCACAAGAGAGCTAGCTAGGCCCGGATTGTCATAATCATGATTATACCTCAAGTACTACGACCCGCTTCCCTTGGACAAACTCCGTCCCTCGCCTTGCGGGATTAGGGCGATGGGGGGAAGAGTGGAATAGCAAAATGAGCCAGTTCCATCCCCGACGTATCCATTCCGACTGTGAGCTCGACACACCAAGTTGACTCAAGCAGGAAAGTAAATACAAGTACAGGCAGTCAACCAGGCAGTCGAGTATGATTGATTCAGGGAAGCAGTTCAGGAAAATTTTTGAAAAACGCGAGTGGCAATTATGGCGTTGGTGGAGTTTTTGGATGAAGATGATTATCGGAAGGATAAGCAACCTTCGATATCTTGAAAGATTAGGTGGAACATAAGTCCCGTTATAGATTCAAAATCGCAAGGCGAGGAAGTCGCTCCGCGATCGGGTATTAATCGGTCAAATTGATCCGATAAGTCAAGGGTTTTTGGGAGAATAAAATATTTTAATTAAATCTCCAAATCAGAGGGTCCAGGGCTATTTTAGTAAAATAGAAAATAATTTGAGTTAGGTCCTTTATAAAAGAAAATTTTCAATTTAGCCCCGTTTTGTAAAAACCAACACTTTTGGCGTTAACAATTGAATAAATAAATATCCCGACCTTGAAAAATTATGAGGTCAGTTCCTAAAGTCTCCAAATTGTCCATAGATTCAGGTTTTTTAAAGTTTTGAGGTCGAGTTTTTATAAAATTTTCATATTGGCCCCAAATTTGTAAAAATTGTCATTTCGGACCTTAAGTTTAAAATATTCGGAACTCACAAACCGGAATGGCTTTTAATGTGAGTCCAATTGGAAAATGTCACTAAGGTTGGTAGGATATTGGGAAAAAATCATTTTTTAAAAGAAATAAGTGTAGGTCCTTTAACTTTTGAAAATATCATTTTTGTCCCATTTTGAAATAATTGCCTTTAAGGCTTTTAGGGGTCCAATTGTTATGAAATTTGAACCTTAGGTCCAAAATATAATTAAGTTATAGTTAAGTTAGTATTTACAGGTGCATGGGCTGCATAAGTCCTGGAAATTTCATTTGGGTCCTCATGTTTAGTACTTTACACATTAGTCCCTCAATTTTAGAAAATTTACTTTCCAAGCCCTAAACACTTGGATTTTTGGAATACATTTAAAATGTGTCATTCCCAGTACCTTAAGAGTGAAAATTTCAAAATTTAAAGTTAAGGTCTGGTACAGTTTTTAAATTTGCAAAGTAGCCCTTAAACATTCAAAATTTTACAATCTAGTCCTTGGGCTTTTAAAGGTTGATTTTATTTATCTAAAAACTCTTAAAACTTTATTAAAATGTCCAAAAGTCATTTTTGAACCTGAGTACAGTCCCAATTTTCGAAATTTGCAGAGGGGTCCTTTAACTTTCATTTTCTTGCAATTTAGTCCACCAACTTTTCATTTTTACATTTTTAAGTCCAAAATTGAAATTTAATCAATTATGCTCGACTTGTCCAAGTTATAAGTCATCCAAAACATGAATTTTAAAGATCATACACATGCATATCCAATGCATACAAGAATTCATCAAATAAAACATTAAATTGCACATGCAAGCACCTAAAATTCAATAAATAGCAATTTTGAGCAACTCTTGAGAATTTTCATGATTTGATACATAAAATTGACATGCAATACATAGATTATATATCTCAAGGTTCATAATCAAAATTTCTACATGCATTTTAATAAAAATACCTAATAGTTGGAAAGTATGTTTCCACCCACCTTAAAATTGGAAATTGTGAAATAAAAGGATAAATTTCACAATTTTTGGATGAGGCCTCTTAGGTCAGCCCCTAAGTTAAGAAATATCAAAATTTTGAAGTTATAAAAATGAGAGAAAAATTAAGGAGAAAAGAAGGAGATAAGAAAATGAGAAAGACTACACTTTACCTTGTGTAGTAGGTGATTGGAGACTAGTTGAAGCTTTAAAATTGAGAATTTTGGTTCAACTCCAAAATCACCTAAGGTCAGCCCCTATTTCTCAAAAATGAAAAAGGGGTGTCAAAATTTGACAAAAAATTAGGAAGAAGAAGAAAAATACACTAGAGTCCATTATCTTACCTTATAGTCTAAATCTTCAAAATTTCCTTCAAGTCTTGAAATCTTCTTCAAGGTGATGTCAAGCTCTAGTCTTCAAAGTCTTCTAAATGTACCTCCAAAATTAAAATTTGAGCTTAAGTTAAGAGGTGAAAAGAGGTAGCTAGAGGTTATCAAGATGAATTGGAAAACAACATTTCTTACCTTGTAGTAGGAGGGTGGTTCGAATTGTTGGAGTATAAGGAGGAAAATCTTGTAATTTGTTTTCTAAGTGTTGAAGAAGAAGTAAGAACAAAGAGTAGAGAGAGGTAGGGGGTTTAGAGAGAAGGAGGAGAAATTTGCAAGGCTTGAATGTATTGGTGATAAAATGAAATGAATTTTTGGCACAAAAATGGCCTAATGGCCGTCCAAGTGAGAGAGAGGGAGAGGAATTTCTGTTCAAATTTGTGTCTTGCATTTTGCCTCTTGCATGGGGAACATTTTGGAGGTCAAAGGTATGGGCATAAAGTGGTTTGAATTGAATGTTGGAAGACTTCCAACATGTTGGCAAAAATAATATTAAAGAAATAATGTAAGAGATGATGTGTATAATGTTTGAATTAATGGTATAATTATACACAAGATGACTAATATAAGGTGTAGGTGTACAAGAGTTGGATGATATTTTTACTCCAAAAATATCATCATGGCCGTCCATACTAGGGACTTTATGGTAATTCCATATATTTTTTTTTGTCCCAAATTTGATGATAATAGATGAAATATATCAATCTCCAAAATAATTAGTGATTTCCTTGATCACTTATAAGTCTCATGATCACTTAATCTAAATCAAAATCTTAATTCTATAAGGTAAAAGTCTCTAAAATAAATAGTCTCTTAAAATTCTAAGGTGACTAATAAATACAAAAATAGTAATAATGATCCATCAAGTGATCATAAATGAAAAATAGAATTAATAAAGATCATGATCACAAGTAATTAAATAAAATGAAATAAATACAATATATATATATATTAATGATAATTACCCATCAAAGTGACGCGGTAAAATAATCGATCAAATACATAGACGACAATAAGAGTCAATTATAAGCTCGGAAAAATCGGGCTTCACAAATTCAGTGGGAGTGACCTACTGGAGAAAGACTGAAAATCTAAAAATACGACAAAACAAAGGGAAATCGTTCATGTGTGCTTCTGTGGATGTTGATGAGCCAGCTACTTATAAAGAAGTTGTGACTTCCCCAAATGCAAATTAGTGGATAGCTTCTATGGAAGAAGAGTTGAGCTCAATTGCTAAGAACAAAGTCTGGGAGCTGGTCGATCTTCCATCTGGATGTACGACTATTGTGAACAAATGGGTTCTTAAGGGCAAACGCAAGGTAGATGGATTTATCGATAAGTATAATGCTCGACTTGTGGCGAAGAGTTATACCTAAAGAGATGGTGCAGACTATGAAGAGGCATTCTCCCCAGTGGTGAGATTTGCCTCCATTTGCCTTATTCTAGCTTTTGTTGCCCACCTAGATCTGGAATTATTTTAGATGGACATAAAGACAACATTTCTCAATGGAGAGTTGGACGAGGGATCTATATGGATCATCCTTTGGGTTTTCAGCATATAGGGCAAGAGCGCAAAGTATGCCGCATGAAATGTTCTATTTATGGGCTGAAACAATCGTCCGTATTAATGGTACCATCGATTTCATCGAGCTATCATCGAGATGGGCTTTACGATGATCGAGGAAGACCATTGTGTGTATGTTAAGAGAAGTGGGAGGAAGTTTTTGATACTCTCACTATATGTGGATGGCATTCTGTTAGCTGGAAATGACATGGAGATGATTGTCGCCATTCAGAAGTGGATGTCCTTTTGGATGCTAGATAATTTAGGAGTACATTTCAATCCTTATTCAAATATTTCACCTTATTTTATAAAACATTCTCAACAATTTCCAAATTGTGTTGAAAAAATACACATTATTATTTTTACACATCCTTATTTTTATTCTCCTATATACTTATATATTTACCTATACATTTATTTTTCTCTCAACTTTAACCAAAGGACAAGAAAACAAAAAAAATTCTCATACAAACATATTAATTCCGCTGTAGCTATTAAGTAGGGGAATCACTCAATTTTTTTTCTTCTCCCAACAACTTTACACAATATTTTAAAATCAAAATAAAAAATAATTCCCCCCCCACCCCAAATGAAACTTTCGGCTATAGCACATAGGGCTAATCAATTCTATTTTTTTTTCTTATCTTATTTACCAGTACAAGCCACCACTCAACAAATTAAATTACCAAAAAACAAAAAAAAAAAGATCCCCTACACACATAGATTTTCGGCCAAGAGGTTACTAGGAGGTATCAAAATTTTCTTTCATCTATTCCATCTCCCAACATTTCCTTATTTCCATACTTAGAATAAAACACACAAGACTTGCTCCCATTTTTCCTCTAGGGATCGAATTCATCAAGCATAAGGTAAGGAAATTTTTACTTCTGCCAACTGCATTTTTCTTCTCAAATTCTCAACCTTATACCTTCACCTTATAATCATGTTGTATCCTTCTCATTAAGGTACTCCTAGTGGATTATTTCTTGAAGAATTAAGAGACTTAGACTTGACTACAAGCTTGACGAAGAGATTCAAAGACTACATACTTTTAAGGTGAGAAATTGTGGTTTTAGTATTTTTCCTCTTGACAACTTGAGGAATTTATTTATGACTAAGTATATGAATTTTTGGAGCTTAGGGGCTGACCTATACAATTTCAAGTTGAAGTTAGAAGCTTGAAGAAAAAATTCGTTTTTAGAGACTACTTGAGGACATTAAGGTAAGTAGTAACCATTTGATCCTAGTATATTTCTTTGAACTTGAGACATTAATTTTAATAACAAAATATGGTTTGGATGCCATATAGGGGCTGACCTTCAAGAGTTTTAGTCAAGAAGTTGATACAAGAAAGAAGACTTTATTTTAGATCACAACCAGAAAAACTACTACGAGGTGGGTGAAAAATATTTCTACGAAAATGCATCATTCTTTCTACTAGTGCACAAAAATGCATGCTCATGTGATAATATGATATTTTATGAATTTTATCATTTATGAGATTTATGTTTTAATGATTTTTTGAGAAAATAAAAAGATTAGTGTAATATTCTTTCTTGCATAAAATATTGATAAAATTGCTCATAATTATGCTTTTATGATTTATGATGCTATGAATGTTCAAATATATTTTAGAAATATTTAATATGAGTTTTTATATAATTATGGGAATTCTGGACTTATAACTTGTGCAAAGAAATCGAATCTTGGGTTATTTTTGCAATTATTGTGAAATATGAGGCCAAAAGTGTAAATGTGAAAACATGTGAAGCCCACCTCTAACAATTTACAATATTGGACCCAAGACACTGTAAATTTCATATATGATGTGACTTGAAAGATTGGGACCCCTTTCGGGCAAGAAAATACAATAAGGAACAAGTTTGATATCGAAATATAAAATTGTAAATCTTAAAGGACCAAAACTGTAATTTTCTAAACTTGGGCAGTCAAGGTACCTCAAAATTTTTCTGAATTATTTAATATGGCATTTTGAATCTTTAGTTCAAATTTCATTATCGTCGGACTTGAAACGAGCATTTAATGACAAAAATCACTTTTGGGCCAAAATTATAATTTTTGAAAATGAGGTACCTAACTTTTGAATTTTTCAAAATTGTTTTAACCACAACTTATTACTGTCCTAAGAAGTATTTAAAAATTATAATCACCTCAAAATCCTTCCCGGTTTAAGAGTTACCTAATTTTAAAATATCAAGTCAAAAACCGTATTTTTTGGAAACTAGAGGGCGAATCCACATTTTATAAAATCTGCCCCAAGCCTCTGGAAAATATAATCCTCTGGGAATTTAAAAAAATTGAAACTGACCCTTATCCTTGTCCGTATCAAGAATTGAAACTTATCAAATATTTAGATTCCGGTAAGAAAATATTCTCCTTAGTAAAAAATGATTTTATTTTTAAAATTTCTATGGACCTTGAAGTTGAGATTTTCTAACTCGGTTACCTTACAAAACTTTTAAGATATATTTTACGAACTTAACTAACAAAAATATCGAGCTTGAACATAATGCACTGAACCATATATTAAAACCGGCTAGAATATCCGTCCGATAACTAGACCGCGAGTTTTGT
This sequence comes from Rehmannia glutinosa, assembly GCA_016081115.2. NCBI lineage: Eukaryota > Viridiplantae > Streptophyta > Magnoliopsida > Lamiales > Orobanchaceae > Rehmannia > Rehmannia glutinosa. The sequence goes on along the minus strand of CM071936.1, from coordinate 78,416,500 downwards.
TTTTGAAATAAATACTGGATATCGTGTGACCAAGATCACTCCAGATTTGCTAACTAATTTTATCAAATTTTTCGACGAGCAAGATAATACTTGAAAGAGAAAAAATCTTGAAGTGAAGAATTAAGTGAAACGTAAAATGGAATTAAATGTGAAGTGAAGTAAAATTTGAAGTGAAATATAAAGTAAAGTGAAATTTGAAGTGAAATTTAAAGTGAAAAGTGAAATGAGATGTGAAGTGAAGTGATGTGGGATAATTTTCTTCGGCTTTATCCAAGTAGCGTGGGATAATTTGCTCCGGCTTTATCCAAGTGATGTGGGATAATTTGTTTCAGCTTTATCCAAGTGATGTGGAATAATTTGCTTCGGCTTTATCCAAGTGATGTGGGATAATTTGCTTCGGCTTTATCCAAATGATGTGGGATAATTTGCTTCGGCTTTATCCAAGTGGCGTGGAATAATTTGTTTCGGCTTTATCCAAGTGATGTGGGATAATTTGCTTCGGCTTTATCCAAGTGGCGTGGGATAATTTGCTTCGGCTTTATCCAAGTGGAGTGGGATAATTTGCTTCGACTTTATCCAATTGAAAGTGGTAGTAAATTCAATAAGATAATAATAATGCTTGAATAATTTTGACAAATCTAACATAATGGTTAATGGAAATCTTTATATGAACAACGAGACAAAGTCATATGCACTCTCATGCATTGATTTCCATGAAATCATTTTACGTGCATAAAAATGATCCACACTCGCACACCAGCACCCACCCACTGAGAATTGTTGTTCTCACCCCACCTCTTTTATCAACCAGAAGATGAAGGACTGTATATGGACGTTGGTGATGACGGATCCCAAGACATAGCCTAGTTCTGTATTGTATTATGGATCTTATTAAGACAGTGGATTTTATTTGTAATGATTTAGACCTTGGACTTATTTGTTGTAATAGCAGGGCGTAGGACCCTGAAGAATAAGTATTATGTTGTATGATGTGTCTTTTGGATTCCGCTACAATCATACTCTGACTTAGTTATTCCCTTATTTATGCTTAATTGAGATTTGGTCGTTCTATTGATGTATGTTGGAGGATAGTTAAGCCGGAATGGTAAACCGGTATAAGTTTTTAAATTCTTGTCACGGTTTCCTTTTTGGGGTGTGACATTTATTGTATGTGAAATGTGGATCGAAATGCTACTTCTTCTATCCAAACTGTAGTGCTCACTGCTCATGCATGTTATCTGTAGCAGATCTTTCTCATACTGCTCATTGTGTTGCTTGTTCTGTAGCTTCACTAGTTTTTTTTTGTTTTTTTTTTGATAACCCAGATATCCGGGCTTGTAACCAACTAACCCTGGATCTATCAACATCAGATTGAGGCCCCATGTACTCGAGTGGCCACGGTTGAACCGGGTTCCAACTCAACATCCTGTCTGATTGACCCCAGACTGATGACTAAAGGGCAATTTCAAAATACCTTTTTGCTTTGCTATTTTCCAACTCAAACCTAATTCACAATCTATGTGTCTATATGTGTATATAGGCCGATGTGAATTACCCATTGTGGAAGCGTGTGCCCTAATAACGTTTGTCTATCTTTTTAATATCAAGTATTAATTTTTTATAAAAATTGTATATTAGTTATGCTTATAAAAATAAAAGGCAAAACTTGTGTAAAATGGTCGCACAGTGCGAGGGTGATACTTTTAGTGTAAAACATGATACTTTTAGTGTAAAGTGATACCGGATCCAGCTAAAAGTATCACTTTTTACACAAAAATTACAATTTGTCGCACCGTACCACCGTCTTACAAGAGACATGATCAAAACAAAATGTGTCCCAACACTAATTGTTTTTAATGTAGTTCCTCATTATTTATTATTAATTTTCTAAAGCTATTAATTAGGTTTAAAAAATAAAGTGTGTTCTCATTACTTAATTATTTTTTACGTAATTTATAATTACATTTATTTAGTGCTCCATTATAAAATATATTGGATTCGTCCTTGTGTGTATGGCTGCAAATTATTTATCCATGGTGAGAGTGCTCCTCCTATCATAGATAGAAGAAGATGAAGGAGTTGAACCCACCAATATTCGAGAATTTCAACCAATACATATTCTCACGAATGTATTTTGTTCTAATTAATAACGACACCATAGGTGTGAATTAACCGAATAGGGACTACAAGAAAACAAGGAAATTGCAACAGAAAAGATATGTTGGATTTGGCCAATTACCGTTGGAATTAACGATTCCAACAAAAATTCCAACAGAAAATGCATCGTTGGTAAAATGGTCGTTTGAATGGCAAAATTCCAATGGAAATTCCAATGGAAAAATATTCAAACGGTACTTCCTACGGTATTTATCCATTGGAATATACAACCAACACTAATTCCAACAGTGTTATACTATTGTAATTTAGTCCAACGGTATATCTATTGGAATATATATAATCGTTGGAAAAAAACTCCAACGGTGTTATACCATTGGAATTTAGTCCAATGGTAATTCCAGTGATATATATACGTTGGAATATTCAATCATTTTATCTTATTATCTAATATCTTTAACTTTCCAGTAAGTCACCCATCATCAATTTGTCCAAAGTCAAGCATGTTTAATTATGTAGTTTCTATGTGATTGACTCTAGATGAGAAGATATATTTTATCGATATGGATAATACTATCAAATCTTTGAACCCCTATTGAAATTTTCCAACGGTATTGGAATTTTCCAAAAACCTGTTGTACCATTGGATTTTCCGTTTGAATTATAAAAACTCCAGCGAAAATTTCAATGATTAATTCTAACATTTTGTTTACCGTTAGAATTTTTGTTGAAATTTTCTAATGGTATGTTTTAGCGATGGAATTTCTGTTGGAATTTTTAAAATTTCAATAATATTTCCAATGGTTTATTCCAACACTTTATTATTGTTGGAATTTTTCCAATGGTTTGTTGTGGTATTGGAATTTCCGTTGAAATTTTAAATTGCAACGGGAATTCCAATAGTTTATACCTAAGGTTTTTTTTATCGTTGGAATTTTCATTGGAATTTTCCAACGGTATAATGTAGCATTGGAATTTCTGTTGGAATTTTAAAAATTCCAACAGTTTTTTATTTCATTGGAATTTGATTGTTTTCTTGTAGTGAGGTAGGAATAAAATAAATTTAGGAATAAAACAAAGATAAGAAATGAATTATATTATGATGGGTTAGTCTCTTGTTAGATCATCTAACGTGTATAATCCGTTAGATAGATCCAAATACCTAGTCCGCGGCCAATCCGCTCATTGACCCGCACAATCACTAACACCACAAAAACCACATCCGCTGCTAATACATTTTGGGAGGACTACTAATACTTTTCAGGAGGAATACTAAAATACATTTAATCGGAAAACCTAATACTTTTCAATAAGACTATTAATACATTTTAGGGGGGATACCAATACTTTTGAGGGAAAAAATAATATTTTTCATGAGGCTTACTAAAACACTGTTCAAGGGGATTACTAATACTTTTACGAGGGATTGCTAATACTTTTTATGGGAAAAACTAATACTTTTAACGGTTACCTAATATTACGTCTCTGCCTAATACTTTTCAAATGGACAATTAATACATTTTAGGTGGATAACTAATATTTTTGAGAGAAAAAAATCAATACCTTTCATGAGGGCTACTAAAATTGTTCAAGGGGATTACTAATATTTTTCAGATGTACTACTAAACACTAATAGTTTTAACGGCCCCTAATATTACAAAAATACCACTGGTTCAGAGATCCTATGACGTCGCCCCATAATATTACAAAAATACCACCATGCATGAAATTACAAAAAATATGGGTCGGGTTGGGTCCGTCTAACGGAAAAGACCCGTTAGACAGTCTGACCAAAGTATTTATCTAGGCTTAATTGCAAAATATGCCCTGTAACTTTAGGGCATTTGCATTTTAGGACTTTTTCTTTTGGCCTCTGCACATTTGGACTATAATTTAAAACATGTTGCACATTGAGGACTGTAATTTAAAAAATGTTGCACATTGAGGACTATAATTTAAAAAATGTTGCACATTTGGACTATAATTTAAACAATGTTGCACATTGAGGACATCTAATTTGGGATTTTCGCGACTAGTGTCCTCAATGTGCAACATTTTTTAAATTATAGTCCAAATGTGCAGAGGCCAAAAGAAAAAGTCCTAAAATGCAAATGCCCTAAAGTTACAGGGCATATTTTGCAATTAAGCCTATTTATCTATTATGATAAACTATTTTTATGCTTGATATATACAAGGAATGCAGAAAGAAATGGATGACTATTTCTTTTAATTGATTTAAATCTCTTAAATGGTATTTACAAATGAATAATAGTAATGGAGGAAACAAATCTTAAATATCAAATTACTCTTCAATGGGATTTATTAGATAAAATTTTCTTAAATATATTATGTGCAAATGGATGAAAGAGATGAGATAATTTTCTAGGGTGAGATAGAGTGGACTAATCTTAGCATGGGTGTGATTTCTCCAATTTTTTAGGCATTCGTTTAAATGTCTTTTCATTAAAGGTATTATAGGAATGTTGCAAGTTGCCAAGCCTTTTTTTGGATAGATGTTTGATTTTTAGAAACCGGATTTTATGGAGGTGTAATTGTAAATGGGCAACTATTCGGGTGCTTGCTGAATTACCGACTCATTCTTCACATAAATTGCATTGCAGTGTTCTCTCGGATTATCCTCTGTATCGCTCGGAAACTTCCCTTTCTGCTGCAATGAATTCATTGTTGTCACCAACTGACCCAATTGTGTCTCGATTGACCTAAGATGCGTCTCCATTGTATTCATCTTTATACCTAGATTATCAATTTGTGCATCACTTATGTTCAACCGATTCATGGTCTCTCCTATGAATGAGTCGAGTATCTCTTCTAGCGACTGCTTCTTTTCACCTCCGGGAGCATTGGAACTGGATGGGTTGGGATAACTCGGAGATGGGTTCAATACATTCCTATTGTTGCTATAAGAGAAATTCTCATGATTGCGAAGTCCCGGATGATAGTAAGTCGGTAATGAATTACATGTATTGTTAAAATCCTGGTTATTCACATAATTTACTTGCCTGGCCTCGTGAGTGGCGGCTGCATGAACAACTGTGGGTGGGATCTCAGCTTGTTGTGGTGTTCCACTAGAATGCATGATCGCTAATTGCTTAGTGAGGTTCGAGATTTGAGCTACTAAAGTTGACATTGTATATAGCTCAAGAACACCGGCAACCTTCTTTGGCGCTGACCTCTCGGAGGGCCATTGATAACTGTTTGTGGTCATTTCTTCAAGTAGAAGTAAAGCCTCAGTCGGAGTTTTAGCCATCAATGTACCTCCTGCTACCGCATCTAATATCGTCCTCGTGTGCCCATTCAGCCCGTTGTAAAAATACTGAACCCTCTGCCAGTCTGTATAACCATGATGTTGGCACCTCCGAAACAGATCTTTAAATCTCTCCAAAGCTTCATATAATGGCTCAAAATCGATCTGTTGGAATTGAGCTATCTCGCTTTTCAGTTGGAGCGTCTTGCTGAGAGGAAAGAATTTTGCCAAAAACTTTTGCGTCAGATCATCCCAGCTAGTGATACTCCCAGGTGCAAATGTCTGCAACAAATGTCTAGCTTTATCCCGGAGTGAGAATGGGAAAAGCCGCAATCTAATAGCCTCATCAGACACACCGTTCATCTTGATGGTATTCGGATCATCCACTGGACTCCCTCCAAACTGATTATTTTGAACCATGCTTATGAGGCCCGGCTTCAGTTCAAAATTGTTTGTATTTATGGGCTAGCGCACAATTTCGGAGTAATTCTGGTTCACAGTTGGTTGGAAATAATCCAGGATTGCCCTTTCTTGTGCCTCAGGCTATGGTGGCACATCAGAACCATGTTACCGTTGTTCTCATTTTCCCTGTCGTCTGCCATTGCTTGATTCTTCTCTTTTTTGCCGCCGAGTTGCTCAAGTGTCCTTTCAATCTCTGGATCAAAAGGAAGCAAATTAGTATCTTTAGAATCTCGCATAAACAAGACAAGTCAATGAGAACCACAAAATTATATTTCTTAAACTAATCTAGATTAGGATTAAGACTACTTGGTAACAGTATTAGCTTAAAATAGGATAAAACAATCCCCGACAATGACGCCAGAAACTAGATCGAGATTTTCTTACCACAAGCGTATGGTGTCAAGCTTTAGTATAGTTCTGTTGGTCAACAACCAACCGCAGCTCTCGTTTAGTTAAAAGTGGGGTTATTGTCTCCACAAGGATTGATATCGGATTTTATACTAAGTACTGTAATTAAAATAGCTTAATTATATCTAAACAATCGGAAAGAGATGGATTTTTTTAAACTAAAAATAAGACAAAAATTAAACTAAGAAGTTGGTTCAGACAAATTATCAAACACTTAAGAAATAAATTCTAGAGGGTTGATTCACCTTGTTATCCCCTATGTTCTCAATCCAATTTATTAATCACACGTTATCAATCTATAAGCCCAATATTCCTACCGTTTATCACTTCCTCTCTCAAGTGCAAAGTGATTCTAGGTTTCAATCTTGATTTCGATATCTCTATAAAAATCATAAATTAAACCCTAATGAGCTCAAAGAATATTCTATCACAAAGCTTGAAGAATTCATAAACCTATCGGTTCTATGAAACCCTAAGTTATGCTATTCTATGGCCAGTGTTCAATTACCTCTCTCGAGTGTCAAATTAAATATGCCAAACAATCTAAATTATTGATCAGATAATCCAGATGCATTCAATTCAAATTGCACAAATAGATTAGATAACATGCGACTCTCATAAACTGGAAATCAAAATATAGGTTCAAACGTAAGTTACATCAATCCCCTAGAAAAATAGGTTTAGCTCATATTGGATGTACAAGAACCCATGAAGAAGTAATTATACATCTCAAGAATCGACAATGAAAAACAAAGAAGGAATTGAGAAGAGAAGAGAAGGAATCCTCTATGTGTCTGGATGAGAGATGCCTTTAATTGTGGTTCCGAACCCTAGCTCCGTCTTTCTTGCCTTGTGTTGTGCTCAAAATAATGTCCGACCCTTATTCTGTGCGTCGCTCCTTGTATTTATAGGCCCAAAACCCTCAAAAGCCCGAAAAAATATAAAATAGCACACTCCTGACCATCGACGTGCGCTGCAGCGTGCCCTGGCTAGCGTTGTGGCGTGCCTGCATGTGGTTTATGTACCGTTTTGGCACCCCGCACTACAGCGTTGTGGTGCTCGCGTACTGTGCAACGTTCCTCCGTTTTTCTCTTCTTCTAACGCGATTTCTTCCTTCCAAATACGTTTTCATTGTTTTCAATCAATTTCGGCTACCATCATCTGTATCGACTCCCTAATAACAACTAATGAAATAAAATGGACTCAAACGACACTAAAACGCCCAAAAACAATGCAAAATCCTAGTCTAAAATACTTAATACATTGGTATAAAACCAACTTAACAAATACCCCCAAAATTAGACTTTTGCTTGTCCTCAAGCAATTACATACTCTATAAAAACAAAAGACACGAAGGAAACAAAAAAATTGACAACTGACTCAAATAGACTAACTGCAAAACTTCACAACCAAGCTCATTCATCTCAAAATTCGTTTCACTATCAATCAAGCACGTGTTTTAACAATGTGATCATGAGTGCGGTGTGTTCATGCCAATTCCATTTTCATTATCCGGATAGATTCACACAATCAAGTGTTTTCAAGATGATCCACTTTCTGAATATAAAGGTGAGATGCTTACCGAACTCCATAGGCTTGTCTTTCACACTAATCCCTACTAATGTAGGCTAATGTAACACAAGGATCAATAGGGCTTTCAAAGCTTGTAATGTGGGCTTAGGGTAAGGTAGGAAAATATAGGATTATGTGGCTCAAATCACCCAAACACACAATTATTAACTCTTTCAAATCACCCGTTAATATCCAACCTCTACTTTCTGACACTTCCCTTGTCCTCACTTCATGAACCTTCAGTCCAGCTGATTATTTTCTCTTTTTTTTTCAAAACCCCAAACTTAATCTTTTGCATATTCTATACATGGGGTTTAATATTTTCACTTCTCGGCAACTTCACGCAATTAAACATATACCCTGTTCATCATACCCTCCTCAACCTTCAACATTTTTCTATAACTTGTGTGTATGAGTGAGGGGTAATTGGGATTTTCACATGTAGGCTCTGGGTATTAGATTGGTTGCCAAAGAAACGGGTTTACAAACCAAAGAAACGGGTTTACAAGGCTCAAAGGGGGAAACTAGGGAAAATATATAATATAAAGGTAGGCATTTTTCGCTCTAGCTTGTTCAAAGATGGCCTAAATCACTTCCTTAATGTTACTTCACCTAGGATTTCGCCTCGACTAGTGTTCAGACAAGTTCTAGAATGCGGTGGGATCATTCAATAAACACTCAACCGCATAAATCATCTCCAAATAAATCAACAGAGTTAAGTACATAGATGAAATAAATGGGAAGAAGAGTAGATCATAGCTCAAACACATGCTCTTTTGACTGTTCAACACATATTCAACAAATTCACTTATTCATGTAGTTTTATAGTTACACAAATGACTCGACTCGACTCTAAACTCTTTTTTTTCGTTGTTTTTTAACTCAAGACTCGACTAATTAACAAAAAAAACAGACTTAACTCTATGAACAAAAAAAACAGACTTAACTATATGAACGAAAAAAATAGACTACACTCCCCCAAACTGATAATGACTTTGTCCCCAATGGAGAGGTGAGAAAAGGACTTTCCCGGTGGCCAAGGAGCTAAGGTTCCTTATCGGGATCATGTGATACTACTACGTGTATGGAGTGTCTCATATAAGCGCACTTTCGCTTCCTAGCGCACGAATCCTTTGGTGTTGAAGTCCTCCGAGGTGGTAGCCTTTTCATACCCTTCGCCTTTGCCTGCTCCCTTTTTGGTTTCGCATCTTTGTAACCTAGTAAGGTATATAAGAAAACAAAACTCGTGGAACCATGAAATTCGGTTACAGGTAAGAAATCAACAATCAAAGTATGTACAAAATGCACCCAAGTGAAAGAAGTAGCTTCATGTCGAGACGACAAGCATGAATATGCAAGCTAACACTCCACAATGTGACAATGTTATTGGGGCATTTGATCAAACACCTAGTATGCATGAAATTGGGAGAAGAGGGTAAATGCAATTATAGTACAATTCAATCCCAAAATTTCAACACCAAAACCTAATTCTAGCATGAACATTCAATCCACAATCCACAAATCAACAACAATTATCCCACACTACTACAAACCAATCACACAAAATAGAGAAGCGGGGAAGACCATCTTGGGGAAGGGTTTGGAAGTAGCCAACTTACCAAATAATGTATGGAAGAGATGAAGATGATGTGTGATGTGTGAGATGGGAAGGGGAGTTGTAGCATCGAATTCATACAAAGTGGAAGTGTGTTGTTATCCTTTGAACCTCTAGACTAAATGGGCGGTATTATAGGGCTGGACCATCGAGCACCGCAGCCCTTTCAAAAAAGAAATTTGGCCTCGTCTAATTTTAGGGGCGCATCGGTCTTTGGCAGAACTGAAGCAAATTTTCACCTACTGCACGTTGCAGCAGGGATTTAGGGGCCCTTGCCGCCCGATTTTCCGTCACAATGCTTCGCTCACATGCAAAAACAAGGGGTCGGGGTATGATGCAACTCGCTAATCCTAAAAATGCAAAAACATTCTACTATGATGCAATGAAACGAAAAAAAACTACTCACCTATATTAACAATACTAAAGCAATAAAGGGCTTGGGTTGCCTCCCAAGAAGCACTAAGTTTACATTCTTTAGCCGGCCGGACTTTGTCAGATTGTCATCAAGTTGGAGCTCTAATGGGAACATTGTCCACGTTTCCCTTAGGCACTTCCCAACCACCAATATCTTCAACTTTATGCCCATCCCTCTGATGACCATTATTGGATTCAGATTTAAGCCTCTTGGTTGGATGGATGGTGAATACGACTTCCTCCTTATTGACACGCAGAGTTAGTTTCCCCATTCCTACATCAATCAAAGCTCTTGTTGCAGCCAAAAACGGCCGACCAAAGATTATAAGTATATTTTGGTCCTCCTTCACGTCCAACACTACAAAATCCACAAGGAAGACAAATTTGCCAATTTTCCCTAACACATCCTCAATAATTCCCCAAGGATAGGTGATGGATCAATCAGCAAATTACAATGTGATATTAGATGGTTTCACCTCCCCAAGCCAAAGCTTCGTGACATCAGATAGGGATATAAGATTCACGCTGGAACCAAGATCACAAAGTAGTTTTTCAATAAAACTCCTCCAATATTACAAGGAATAGTAAAACTCCCTCGATCCTTCATTTTCTGAGGTAGTTTACTCTGCACTATCACACTACATTCCTTTGTCAGATAGACAGTCTCAAACTCCACCAACTTCATTTTCTTTAGTTCCACTCCTTTCGCATAAATGGGCAATTGTTTGGGTGCTTGCTGAATTCCTGACTCATTCTTCACATAAATTGCATTGTAGTGTTCTCTCGGATTAACCTCTGTATCGCTCGGAAACTTCCCTTTCTGCTGCAATGAATTCACTGTTGTCGCCAACTGACCCATTTGTGTTTCAATTGACCTAAGATGCGTCTCAAACGTATTCATCTTTATACCTAGATTATCAATCTGGGCATCACTTTTGTTCAACCGATTCATGGTCTCTCCTATGAATGAGCCAAGTATCTCTTCTAGCGACTGCTTCTTTTCACCTCCGGGTGCATTGAAACTGGATGGGTTGAGATAACCCGGAGGTGGGTTCAATACATTCCTATTGTTGTTATAAGAGAAATTCTCATGATTGCGAAGTCCCGGATGATAGTGAGTCGGTAATGAATTACCTCTATTGTTAAAATCCCGGTTATTCACATAATTTACTTGCTCGGCCTCGTGAGTGGTGGTTGCATGAACAGCTGCGGGTGGGATCTCATCTTGTTGCGGTGTTCCACCAGAATTCATGATCGCTAATTGCTTAGTCAGGCTCGAGATTTGAGCTACTAAAGCTGACATTGTATCTAGCTCAAGAACACCGGCAACCTTCTTTGGCGCTGACCTCTCGGAGGGCCACTGATAACTATTTAAGGACATTTCTTCAAGTAGAAGTAAAGCCTCAGTCGGAGTTTTAGCCATCAATGTACCTCCTGTTGCCGCATCTAATATTGTCCTCGTGTGCCCATTCAGCCCGTTGTAAAAATATTGAACCCTATGCTAGTCTGCATAACCATGATGGGCACCTCCGCAACAGATCTTTAAATCTCTCCGAAGCTTCATATAATGGCTCAAAATTGATCTGTTGGAATTGAGCTATCTCGCTTTTCAATTCGAGCGTCTTGCTGGGACGAAAGAATTTTGCCAAAAACCTTTGCGTTAGATCATCCCAGCTAGTGATACTCCCAGGTGCGAATGTCTGCAACCACTGTCTGGCTTTATCCCGAAGTGAGAATGGAAAAAGCCTCAATCTAATAGCATCATCAGACACACCGTTCATCTTGATGGTGTCGCAAATCTCCAAGAATGTAGCCAGATGTATATTTGGATCATCCGCTGGACTCTCTCCAAACTGATTCTTCTGAACCATGCTTATGAGGCCCGGCTTCAGTTCAAAATTCTTTGCACTTATGGGCTGGCGCACAATTCCGGAGTTATTTATGGTTCACAGTTGGCCGGAAATAATCCCGAATTGCCTTTTCATGTGCCTCGAGGTTGTGGTGGCACATCCGAACTGGTTCCCGTTGTTCTCATTTTCCTGTCATCCGCCATTGTTTGATTCTCTGCTCGCTTTGCTGCTCTGATTGCTCGAAGTGTCCTTTCAATCTCTGGATCAAAAGGAAGCAAATTAGTATTTTTAGAATCTCGCATAAACAGACAAGTCAATGAGAAACACGAAATTATATTTCTTAAACTAATCTAGATTAGGATTAAGACTATTTGCAACAAAGATAGCGTAAAATAGGATAAAACAATCCACAACAACGGCGCCAAAAACTTGATCAAGATTTTCTTACCGCAAGCGTACGGTGTCAAGTTTTAGTATAGTTTTAAAAGTGAGGTTATCGTCTCCACGGTGATTGATATTGGATTTTATACTAAGTACTACAATTAAAATAGCTTAATTCTATCTAAACAATCGAAAAGAGATGGATTTTTATTAAACTAAAAATAAGACTAAAATTAAACTAACAAGTTGGTTCAGACAAATTATCAAACACTTAAGAAATGAATTCTAGAGGGTTGATTCACTTAGTTATCCCCTATGTTCTCAATCCAATTTATTAATCACACGTTATCAATCTATAAGCCCAATATTCCTATCGTTTATCACTTTCTCTCTTGAGTGCCAAGTAATTCTAGGTTTCAATCTTGATTTCGATATCTCTATAAAAATCATAAATTAAACCGTAATGAGCTCAAAGAATATTCTATCACAGGCTTCGAAGAATTCATAAACCCTCTCGGTTCTATAAAACTCTAAGTTATGTTATTCTATGGTCAGGTGTTCAATTACCACTCTCGAGTGTCAAATCAAACATGCCAAACGATCTAAATTATTGATCAGATAATCCAGATGCATTCAATTCAAATAGCACAAATAGATTAGATAACATGCGAATCTCATAAACTGGAAATCAAAATATAGGTTCAAACGTAAGTTACATCAATCCCCTAGAAAAATAGGTTTAGCTCATATTGGATGTACAAGAACCCATGACGAAGTAATTATACATCTCAAGAATCGACAAAGAAAAACAAAGAAGGAATTGAATAGAGAAGAGAAGGAATCCTGTCTGTGTCCAGATGAAAGATGCCTTCAATTGTCGTCCCGAACTCTAGCTCCGTCTTTCTTTCCTTGCGTTTTGCTCAAAATAATGTCCGACCCTTGTTCCGTGCGTCACTCCTTGTATTTATAGGCCCAAAACCCTCAAAAGCCCAAAAAAATATAAAATAGCACACTCCTGACCGTCGACGCAAGCTGCAGCCCTGGCTAGCGCTGCAGCACCCCTGCGTCTGGTTTTTGTACTGTTTTGGCACCACGCGCTGCAGCGCTGTGGTGTGGGTAGAGATGTTAAAAGGGTCGCGGCTCGTTGGCCCGGACCATTTAAACCGGAAAAAAAGAGGGTTAGGGCCAAATTATTTTGGCCCGTTTAAATCAGGGCCTTTTTGGCCCGGATCGTTTAAACCGAAGCCCCTTAGGGCTAGCCCGAAGGTTAACCAGGATAGCCCATTAGTCCGCTATTTTTATTTTTTAAAAAATAAATATAATTCTAATATTTTATATCTACTTTTATTACCTATTACTAGTTAATTTATTTTTCAAATTCGCATCTCCCTCATCTTTAAGTTTAACTTTATTAAACAAGCTATAAATCTTGAAAGCTTCTTTTTATTTGTTTTATTTATTACTTAATTCACTTTTCTATTTTTATTCTGAATAAGAAAATGTCACATAGTCTTATTAGATTAATTAGGATATAAATTATATTTCTAAATAGTGCTAAATCTAATTTTATAATTTTGTTAATGCAAGGTAATTATAAACATGCATGACTTTTTTTTAAGATTAACTTTAAATGTTTAACTTAAATGTTATATATGCTATGAGTAATTAAAGAAAAAAGTGTTAATTTTGAGTAGCTTTAGTTATTATTATTTTATTTTCAAAGTTTAGATCATAAAATATTTAATTTTTATAAATTTGTTAATGCAATGTAATTAGAAACTTTGCATGAATTTTATTTATGACGAATAGTTTAACTTAAAATATTAAACTTAAATGTTATATATATTCGAGTTTAAAATTTTAAATTTAAATATATAATTTTTAGTTTTTTTACTATAGCCCGATAGTGGCTCGTTTAGCCCGAAGCCCGCTAGGGCTGGGGTTAGGTTCCAATATTGTCAGCCCGTTTAACACCGGCCCATTTAACTCGAAAATCATTTAGCCCGAAGCCCGCTAGGGCTGGCCCTGTAGGGCTAGGGCCAGCCCGTTTAACATCTCTAGTAACGAGCTTCATGCGTCACGTAGGAGAAAACGACACATGGCCCGGATCCGGACCTCGTGGGGCGAGTTATTTTATTTGTAGTCTAATAATCCATAGATAATATTGGGTAATTAATGGGATTAAATAAATGCATAAATTAAATAATAATAATAATAATAATTTTTTGCCCACAACAGGGAGCAAATGAGTTTATTCCCTTAATATATACATAAATATAGTCTAATAGCAATTAAACTAATGAAGACGAAAAAACTGAAACTTTTTTTTTGGGGGGGGGTTGAGAAGCAGTCCCCGGTTGCCCCCAAGATCAGTCGTTGTGCCCCACCACCCACTTCATCGGGTTTTAACCGCCTAGAATGGACGGGTTTGATAAATGGACATATTTGATTCATACAACTTTTAATCATAATCTTTTAGTGAACAACTAGCGACAACAAAATTAAGTAGTAAATTTCATTTAATGAAGTTCTCAATTTAGACTTTGTTAGAAAAGTTTATATTATCTTTAAAAGTTGTTAGCTCACAGTTTATTATTCACTAGTTATCTTTTGATGATTGGATTTTCATAAAATAATAATAATAATATATCTAATATTTTTGTTAAACAGGTGATATTCCAATTTTTCTATAGGGTGATTGGTATGATGGGATGAAAATAAGTTGGAATTCAATGAATTTGGGATTGGAATAATGATGGGAAAGAAATGACATGGACATAACATTTCGTACTCTTGGTATGTAAAAGGAATGTGAAACGAATATAATCGCCATTCTTTTACTTGATTTAATATCATTATCAGTAATTAAAAATGAATGATGGTAATAGGAGAATAATTTTGAAACCAAACAACCATTCAATAGATATTTTTTTAAATAAATTATTGTTAATATGTTGTGAAAATGGATCCTATATTGTTTAATTCGTGTTAAACAAAACACATATGTACATATATGTATATTTATGATACTAGTAATCCCGCACGTGCGTTGCACTTGTATTTTTATTTTTAATATTATTATTTTATCATGCAAATATCTATTAACATGAATGAGATTTATTACTTTATTTTTATAATAATATTTATATAAGGTTTAAAAACAAAAATTTATCTATCAAAGATTCAAAGTTATAATTTCAATTATAAATTTAAATGTCAAATTCATCTCGTTTATATTTATCAATCTACGCTTATCTCTATATTACTATCTAATCTCTCTCTCTCTCTCTCTCTCTCTCTCTCTCAACAATTATTTATATATATATATATATTCGTGAAACATGTATATTCATATTGAACTTGTATTGTTGAACGAAACATGAATACTTCGACTACATTGTTAATTTATACTTTTCTTAAAAAAAACATGATATAAATTTATCAAATTTTCATAAAAAATGTTCATGAAGAAATGTAATTATAAATTGTCAAATGAAGTTTAAGTGTCAAAAGTATTTTCGTTGGATTAATCTCTCTGGCCATATTGAATATCGATGTCATTGCTAGACCTAAAAAATACAATAAAAAAACATGAAGTAGCTTGCTTGAAGTAATGTAATAAAAAACAAAACAATTTGATTTTTTCACGTATTCAACATTTATAGAATAAAGCTTCGGTGGTCGATAAAATGAAAGAAAATTTATTCATATGTAATTAGTAGTCAAGAGTATCGAATGCTAAGAAAACATCTAACATTTATAAACATCAAATATTGGAAAATTTTTGTCATATCAAATTATAATCTAAAATAGTTATAACTTTAATTTATTATATTCATTTTGTATTTAGTGTTATCCAGTTGAATTTAAACATGGTAAATAACAATTTGTTAATTTTTCTGTAATTAATGTAAACATATCTTATTTACAAACATATTGTCAAATTCTCTATAAGTGTTAACTAAAATAATATTATATCATCATACTATTTTCTATATTTATCTATGTAATTATTGTTAATTAGATTTCAATTAAAATTAAAAATATTAAATCTCATATATCGATATTTTAATTTGAAAGTTTATTTTCATTTATTTATAAATATATTGTATTTATAATATATTATGACAAGTAACACGTTCTACGTTTTACTATAATTAATTTCATAATTATTGTCAAATAACCTAAAAATTGGAATTATCTCCTAATCAGATAAGTGGTAGACAATAGTTTCTTTCACAAATCTCCCTATCCAACTCATTCAAAAACATGTTATTATACATACACAACTTGTTAGTATTTCTATAAATAGTTTCGTAATTTAATTTTGTAATTTAATAAGCTCAACTTATACATCACATTTGAAAATAATTAATATACAAATAGATTAATTAATATATATATTATAGTTAGATTAATTAATATAGACATATATCTTATTTATATACACCTTGTTAATATTTCTATGATTTTAACTAAAATGATGATTATATCATATGCTATTTTTTTCTATAATTAGTTCCGCAATTTTGTCAATTAGACTTCATTACAAATTAATTTTAGTGTGATAAAACATAAATGTAGTAAATCCTACAATTCAAAATTTTACTTGAGAAATTTATTTTCATAGATTTATATGCAGATTGTATATAAAAAATAAAATGATAAGGCGGAAAAACCAAACTTCTGCCATTAATATATTCGAAAAAATCCAAACCAATAAAATCATCACATAAATAATATGAAAAAATCAATACTATAATAGCAATAATCAAAGAGTCAGTATCAGGAATAATTAAAAATAAATAAAACGTAATTCAAAATATAATTTTAAAAAATAAAACAAAAGTATCAGGAATAATAAAAAAAGAAACAAATTTTTTTTGACAAATATTTTTTTTATTATACTCACCAAAACATCCATATAGATCTGCAATATAGTTTATATAAAAACTCTTATTTAGTACAGAATCCGAGTTCAATGTTGTAGATGTTGGCGGGGCATTTGATGAAGACGGTAATAGGGGGAACGTGAAAATGAAACCATATTTGGTGGTTATGCTTTGGATTTAGGATCAATAATATCGAAGTGTCTCTCTAAAGCAATTTAAGTAGTATGAATATAAGAGGATTCAACAAAAATAATAAGATGCCAAAAATCTCTCAACAAAATTAATTGTTATTTTAATGGTAAAAGATACGATGATTTTAAGGACATCTCCCTTTAATTATTCTGCCGAATAGAATAAAAAAATAATTATCCATTGAGCAATTTAGGAAAATTTGAATAGTTACTTGGAGAAAAGCAATTAGTACTTTAAAACTTGATTAATAGTATACAAAAAAAGTCATCGTCCACTATTGAAACAACGACTATATATTTTTCTTAAAATATGAATAATATATATGAATAGAAATGACCGTCAATAATCATAGTAGTAATAATAATAATAGTAATAATAATAGTAATAATAATAATAATAATAATAATAATAATACCATTTATAATATTAGTTAGCTATAATCATAGACTACATAATCACTTTTGGTATAAAGTAGGAATACCATTTATAATATTTTTCTAATTTACATACATATAAAGTAGGAATACCATTTATATTATTTTCTTAATTTATATACAAAATCTTTGAACAAATCAAGATCAATGGTTAGGATTGTATAATAAAATATTTCCGAATATAGGAAGTAAAATGAGCGGGAAAATATTTGTTTCGGACTTCTGCTATTATATATATATAGATAGATAAAAATTTACACGAATATATTTTTTTATAATTTTTTTAAATGATCTTGAAAAATCTCGGATTTTATATTTTAAAAATTGATAAAATCAAAATACTATTTGTTAAAATATTGCTTGTTAGTTTTTCTTTATTATTCATGTGTCATGTGATACATATGTATTATGCCCCCATTATATATATATATATATATATATATATATATATAGAGAGAGAGAGAGAGAGAGAGAGGTATAGGATCATATGTGGCAAGGGCCTTACCATGTGGCAGTGTGGACAAATCTAAGTCACTATCTTGTTTAATCCTAAGGCCCTTGTTTTTTCGATTTTTTTATATTCAATTCAGCCCATTTAAGGGCATATTGGGCATTTCATACACAAAATGATCCAGTCGTTTTTGGTAACCCTCCCATAATCCCCCTTTTTTAAGTTTTCATTCAATCCGGTTCCCCTTAATTGCAATCTTACTTTTCACAAAAAAATCAAAACCCTTCTTTTCCTCTCTTTCTTCTTCACTTGCCCAACTCACTTCTCTTCTCTTCCTCCTCCATTTTTTTGTCGCCCGCCGAGAATAAGAAGTCTGTCTCAGTTTTCGAAGATTAAAAGGTTTTAGTCCGACATCAAAGTACCAAACGACCTCAGTAATATTGGTAAAGGTCATATTCTTGTCCCAATTTTTCCAACTTTTTTTAGTATACTTTTTTCTAGTAATGGTTTATCCCTCATTTTTTCTTCATTTTTCCTAGAAATCATGATAATGTTTTTCTGGATTTTGGGTGTTGGTTGCAGTATGTAGAGCATGTATTTTTTTTATTTATTTATTTTGAAGTTCATAGGGTTTTGTTCATTGATTTTACATAATCTCTTTTTTTTGGCTTATGGAAAGATTTTTTGTGCGAAATGTGGCAAATTTTGGGAGAAATATTTTTGTATTAAATTAGGTAAAAACGAAGTATATTTAGGTAATGGATTGTGCAATTTTTATGTTATTGAAATTGGGTTTTCGTCCTTTCTGGGGAAAATCATTCCTTTTTTTTATTTGGTGTAAATTTACGTAAGTATGATATATCTTTTAGTACTTTTGGTATAACCCTTCCACTAAATTAGATCTTTCTTTTTGTTTTTTTATTTGGTGAACCCCCCTGTTATTTGGTGTAAATTACCACTGGAGTGATATATGTTTTTCTACATTTTGTTTATAAATAAATAGATTTTGGTGTTTTTGTATGACTACTGCACCAAAAAAAAAAAAAGGCAATGTATATATGTATTGGTGTACATTTAGTATTGTTATAACGTCATGAATATGTGTTTTGATGCATTGTTTAAGTGTGGTAATTTGTATATAATGCACATACAAATGATGTTTAAATAGTATTAGTTTCGTATACATTAGAGTACATTCAGTACACAATTAGTTTAGATGTTGTATTCTCTTTGCTACTTGTTAGATAAATGTTTTTATCAAGATTTTGATGATTTTGTTTAAATGAGTTTTTACACCAAAACAATGTTTTTAAATGTTGTCCAAATACTCCCAATTAATTTAAAATGATTTTACTAATTTTTTGGAGTATTTCTTGAAGTTTATTTTTGACAAAAATTGGACAACAATTCTGTTTTGAGGTCGACCGGTATTTGAAGAACGCAAAACTGAAACAGAACACACTGAAACACAAAAAAGAGAAAGGGGGATCGGTCGAACCCAGGGCCGACCGGTCGACCCCTATGGCGACCGGTCGGACCCCCCTGGACTGGTCGCCCTCCCCGTCATCCTGTATCTGAATCTTTAGATTTACTTTATAACGTTCGAAATTTCTACATAGCGACCGGTCGCGCTATGTTATTTTTGACAAAACTTTCAAACCGTTGGAAATCCGTTACAGCAGGATTTACTTTATCAATTTTGTACATTATTTCTACATCTTGTGATCTTCTTTTTGTAGATAAAAGTGAAGAAGGAGGAGCCTATGTTTGTGAAGACTCTCCTATAAATAGAAGATGATTTTGAAGACACAAGACATAACAACACAACAAGAAAATCTGAAAATTTCTAAGCTTTCATATTCAACACTCTTGTTGTATTTATAGCTTAAGTATTTCACTTTCACATTTTGAGGTCTAGGCTTTATTTTTTATTACACTTGCACTCAAAATTGTATTATTCATTATCGAGTTGTAATCTTGAATTTGTGGTAATCATTCAACACAAGATATCATTGTGAGTGTTCTTGTGGTAAGAACACACTTGGGTGATCTAGGTGTAAGAAGATTGTGGTAATCTTCTTGTTGAAGAGTTTGGTGCTCTTTGAGGTGTTGAAGAATTTGGTGTTCTTCAAGGTGGGAGATTGTGGTAATCTCCAAAGAGGTGTTGTAAGGTGATGTTGTATTAATTGTGGTAATTAATAAAATCTTTTTTCTTTTTGAAATCCATCCCGGAGATACTGGGGTGGTAGAGGACTAGCCCCTAGGTGGGTTGAACCTCTATAAATCGAGGCGTGTTGTTTAATTTCCGCACATTGATTTTTGTCTTTGCTTGATCATCCGAAAAAGAGGGCTAATTGCGAAAAATCGGCATAATCTATTCACCCCCGCTCTCTAGATTATCGTAGCCACTTGGACTAACAAGTGGTATCAGAGCCAAACTCTTTGGCAAGCTCGTTCCACATCTCGAGTAAAGAGGAACGATCAATGGCTACGAATGAAGTCTACCTTACCAGCGCCTCCACCAACAAGCCACCACTATTTGATTCCAAAAGTTATACATTTTGAAAAGAAAGAGTGAAATGATATTTACAAAGTTGCAGGTTCGATATTTGGAACACGGTCATTAATGGAGAATCCATCCCGATGAAAGACGGACCACTTACCTCCAAAGTCCTCAAGGAGCTCAATGATGAAGAGAAGAAAATCATCTCCTTAAACGGTAAAGCTCTTAATATTATTTATTGTTCACTTACCACTTCGGAATATGATCATATTGTAGGAATTCGATCGGCACATATAGTATGGAGAAAACTAGAAGCTATCTATGAAGTATATGCAAATGAAAGGAGCTACTCAAAAGCATCTATTTCTCAATTGGATACAACATCAAATCCAACAACATGGGATGAGATTCTTACAACTTCTGATGATGAAGAAATCAAACAATGTCTTATGGGCATCGAAGAAGAAAACGAGGTAAGTCTTAAACCTTCTACTTCTTATGAAAATGAATTACAAAATGATTATGATGAATTGCAAAATGATTTTGATGAGCTTCAAAATGAATTCCAAAGCTTGCTCTTTAAATACAAAAATTTGAAAAAGGAATTCAACACCATGAAAAATGAAAAGGATAGTTTACATGCTTCTTATGAATCTCTTAATAGTTCTCATAATGTTATACATGATAAGGTTAGAATTCTTGAAGAAGAAAATAGTACTCTAGTTAATGATATTGATTGCATGAAAAATGATATGTTGAAATTTAATTTAAGTACCAATAAAATGACCAAAATTCTTGATGTTCAACGTTGTGATCATTTGAAACTAGGACATGGTTATAAGCCTAATGTTATAAATGATAAGAAAAAAAACCAAGTCTCTATGCATGTTGGTCATTATGCTTCTAGAACTATTAAAGGTTTCTATTGTGGTAAAATTGGTCACACGACTAATTCTTGTCGGGTTAAAAATGGTTCTAATTACTATTGGAGACCTAAAAGTCTCAATGTTAATCCCAAAGGACCCAAACACTTGAGGGTACCACAAGAAAATTTTAAGTTAGGTACTTGGCGCAACAAAAATCAAAGGAAATTTAAATTGTCATATAGACAACAAATGATCGCGCCATATGATCGAACGAGGAGATATTGTCAATAAAATTATTTTTCAAGAAGAAGGTATAATAAACAATGGGAAAGATACAACCCTTGGCATTGGCGAAATTGGTAACTCTTATCCTCTTCTTGAAGTATGCATTTCATATTCTCTTTTATAATTATTGCACATTTTCATGTCTTTAATTTTTGTATTGATTGTCAAAATTCTTTATAAAAATGTTTCTTAAAAATGAGGTCTCTATTTTATACTCTCGGATTTTCAAATTTCAAAAGAAACCTTATATAGATTTTCAATAAGCACTTGTTTTATCAAACTTTTGTTGATTTTTTACAAAACGCATAGTATGTGCTACTTGTCCAAATTCTATGATAGTTTATATCGATATTGTGTATATTACTCGATATTACTATGCTCTTGTGCAAGATATTTTGTCAAGTTTTTGCGGGAAATATTTTGGTATTAAGGAACAAATGATCGTAGACTTATCCATTGCCATCTACGTCATAAAGTGTCAAGATTGCGAAAGGCATATTGGTTGAAAAATAAATTCGAGGTATGTTTATCTACTTTCATTATTCTTATAGACTCGAAATTCTTCATGCCTTATGCCTATATGCTCGATTTCAAAACTATCCCAACGAATCTCATTAAAGTGTCGTTAAAAGAAATTTTCAAATATTTGAAAGGCACTTCTTCTTATGACTTGTTTATCTAAAGTTTTAAAACATTCATATTTTTAGGGATAACAAGGCCGGTGATTATAATACGGTTCATCATAATCGAACTAAACATATTGAGATTCTATATTGTTTTTAAGGGATTGCGTTTCTTAAACAAAAAATTGAGATGTGTTTAATTCCATCTCAAGGATAACTCGCGAACATTTATTTTTAACCGTTAACCGCCGAGTATTTTACCTCATTTCGAGCTTGTTTAGGCATAATATATATTGAATGAGGTCTATGATTGTAATTTGCACGTTTTAAAACTTAGGGATTAAAAATTGGATTTTGGGTGCAAAATTCGGACAGAAACAGAACTGGTGTTCAGGCACCGGTTGACGGAGATGTTGACTGGTCGACCACGTGCAGGGACCGGTTGCCCTACACGTCGACCGGTCGCCCTCATGGTTTTCAGGATTAAAATGGTTTGTGTTCTTCAAACGGTCATTTTGATCATTTTCTTCCAAACTCGAACCCCTTTGCATTTTTCACACACAATTCACTCAAAATGATTTCCTTCTTATAAATTCTATATTTTTGAGTTTATGTTACTTATATTTCATCATTATCATCCGACTTCTCCGATAAATTGGTAAGAATTCTTCTTTTTAATCCCAATTGGGTTGAACCCTTGATAATGTGCTCACATCTTGATATTTTGATGAAATTTGTGTATTAGTGTGATGTTTATGATGATTGTTGATGGATGAATGTTATAAAATTGTATTTGGTGATGAAAGTTTTTGGCTTAATTGAATTCCAAAGGCGTTATATATCTCTTGTTTTATTCGACGCACGCCAAGTGTTCGACAAAATATTTCTATGAAAAATTCATCACCTACATGATTCTCTCGATTTGAAAAGTCTTATAAGTTTATAGAGATCATGTTTTATCATTCAAATGAGCTTTTGCAAGTCAAATGATCGACTTTTCCCTTTTATTTGGAATTTAAGCTTCAATGTTCAAAACGCTCGATAAATCGATTGAATTGCACACTTTGATATGATTATATGATGTTTTTATCGTGCTAATATTCTTTTTGATGATTCCAAAGGGGGAGAAATAGAAAAAATGCTCATACGCTCAAAGAAGTGGAAATAAGCTTCTGAAAAGAAGCTATAAGCTATGGCTCTTAAAGCCAAAAGTTGTGAATGATACTTAGTCCATTTGATGAATTATGGATTTTTATGCTTGACTAATGATGTCTTGTGACAGGGAGAGCTTATAAGCTCATGAAATTCAAGCTTAAGTTGTAAAAGCTAAACTTTTAGCTTTTAATTGTTTGCTTCTATACTTGTTCTTGATGTGCATGTTGATAGGGGGAGCTTGTGCAAAATGTTTTTGAAAAATCTTTGCTCATATCCTTGTGTTTTTACTTATGATAAATATTGCTTGTAATGGATAGATGTTTTAGACCGGAAAAAAGTGTTTTATTTTTAAATCGATCTACTTAAATTGTTTTGGTTTGTAATCATCAAAAAGGGGGAGATTGTTAGATAAATGTTTTTATCAAGATTTTGATGATTTTGTTTAAATGAGTTTTTACACCAAAACAATGTTTTTAAATGTTGTCCAAATACTCCCAATTGATTTAAAATGTTTTTACTAATTTTTTGGAGTATTTCTTGAAGTTTATTTTTACAAAAATTGGACAACACTTCTGTTTTGAGGTCGACCGGTATCTGAAGAACGCAACACTGAAACAGAACACACTGAAACACAAAAAAGAGGGAGGGGGACCGGTCCAACCCAGGGCCGACCGGTCGACCTATGGCTACCGATCGGACCCCCTGGACCGATCGCCCTCCCCGTCATCCTGTTTCTGAATCTTCAGATTTACATTATAACGTTCGAAATTTCTACATAGCGATCGGTCGCGCTATGTTATTTTTGACAGAACTTTCAAACCGTTGGAAATCCATTACAGCAAGATTTACTTTATCAATTTTGTACATTATTTCTACATCTTGTGATCTTTTTGTAGACAAAAGTGAAGAAGGAGGAGCCTATGTTTGTGAAGACTCTCCTATAAATAGAAGATGATTTTGAAGACACAAGACACAACAACACAACAAGAAAATCTGAAAATTTCTAAGCTTTCATATTCAACACTTTTGTTGTATTTATAGCCTAAGTATTTCACTTTCACATTTTGAGGTCTAGGCTTTATTCTTGATTACACTTGCACTCAAAATTGTATTATTCATTATCGAGTTGTAATCTTGAATTTGTGGTCATCATTCAACACAAGATATCCTTGTGAGTGTTCTTGTGGTAAGAACACACTTGGGTGATCTAGGTGTTAGGTGTAAGAAGATTGTGGTAATCTTCTTGTTGAAGAGTTTGGTGCTCTTTGAGGTGTTGAAGAATTTGGTGTTCTTCAAGGTGGAAGATTGTGGTAATCTTCACAAGGTGTCGTAGAAGATTGTGGCAATCTTCAAGTGAGATTGTGGTAATCTTAAAAGAGGTGTTGTAAGGTGATGTTGTATTAATTGTGGTAATTAATAAAATCTTTTTTTTTTTTGAAATCCATCCCGGAGATACTGGGGTGGTAGAGGACTAGGCCCTAGGTGGGTTGAACCTCTATAAATTGAGGCGTGTTGTTTAATTTCCGCACCTTTATTCTTGTCTTTGCTTGATCATCCGAAAAAAGGGCTAATTGCGAAAAATCGGCATAATCTATTCACCCCCTCTAGATTATCGTAGCCACTTGGACTAACACTACTTTGTAGAATCCGTATAGTTCATGCACACAGTGTAATGTTTCACGGATGTTTCTCAATTCCAGGTTCAATGGCACGAGAAAACAGGAAGAGACCTGCATCTCCAGGACCGAGCGTGGGTGCGAGTGATTTTAATCAGAGGGCAAAACCGCAAAATCTGCTTTGAAAGCTTCGATGCCCAAACTGAGGACAAGATCTGTGCCCAATGTTCTATCGGGCGCATTGGTTCCTCTCAACAATTTCCAGACTAGAGCTGTAATTGAAATGGGCTTCGGGAGTTTGTTGGGTATAAACATTGAAGAATTACAGGGGAGGTTAATCTATTGGGAGAAGAAGACCCTAAGACAGTTGAGACTGTCGAAGAGATTACAGAAGGCCCTACAGTAGTTGAGACTACTGGGGGTAATGAAGGCCTAAAGGAGGTTGAGACTTCCCTAGGTAAAGAGCTGATAGATTCGAACATTCCTCAAATCAAAGGTGCTGCTGTTGAAAAGGAAATCAACGCACTTCATGATTCCCAGGAAAATATCGATACATCATTTTTGGGATCGGAGGATGAGGATGAGTCCACTCAACATGAAAATCCTACAATGGACACAGCTAAGGATGTTCTCAAATCTCAGAGCCTAGTCAATGATAAAAACAGACAAGTCAAATGAGAAAAACGAAATTATAATTCATATACTAGTCTAGATTAGTATTAAGACTACTTGGTAATAGTATTAGTTTAAAATAGGATAAACAATCCCCAACAACAGCGCCAAAAACTTGGTCGCGAAAATCTTACCGCAAGCGTATGGTGTCAAGTTTTGGTATAGTTTTGAAAGTAGGGTTATCGTCTCCACGGGGATTTTTATCAAATTTTATACTAAGTACTATAATTAAAATAGCTTAATTCTATCTAGAAATCAAAAAGAGATGAAGATTTATTAAAATAAAAATAAACTAAAATTAAACTAACAAGTTGGTTCAGACAATTTATCAAACACGTAGAAGATGAATTCTAGAGGGTTGATTTCACTTAGTTATCCCCTATGTTTTCAATCCAGTTTATTAATCACAAGTTATTAATCTATAAGCCAATATTCCTATCGTTTATCACATCCTCTCTCGAGTGCCAAGTGATTCTAGGTTCCAATTTCTGATATCGATATCTCTATAAAAATCATAAATTAAACCCTAATACGCTCAATGAATATTCTATCACAGGCTTCAAAAGATTCATAAATCTCTCGATTCTATGACGCCTTAAGTTGTGCTATTCAATGGCCAATCGTTCAATTAGCTCTCTCGAGCGTCAAATCAAACACGCCAAACAATATAAATTATTGATCAGATAATCCAGATGCAATCAAATCAAATAGCACAAATAGATTAAATAATATGCGAATTTCATAAACTGAAAATCAAAACATAGGTTCAAACGTAATTTACATCAATCCCTTAGAAAAATGGGTTTAACTCATATTGGATGTACAAAAACTCATAAAGTAATAATTATACATCTCAAAAATTGACAAAGAAAAGCAGAGAAAGAATTGAGAAGAAAAGAGAAGGAATTCTCTCTGTGTCCAGACGAGAAGTGCCTCCAATTGCCATCCCGAACCCTAGCTCTATGTCTCTTGCCTTGCGCGTTGTACTCAAAATAATGTCCAACCCTTGTCCCGTACGCCTCCTTGGTTTATTTATAAGTCGAAACCCTTGAAATTGCGTCAAAAGGCTGAAAGAAATAACACAGCCCATATGAGTCCGCTTCAGGCCCGTCGCGTGCTGCAGCCCTGGGATTGGCGCGTTGCAGCGCGCCCGAAGAACGTCCCTGCTGCATTGCTCAATGCACGCCCGGCGCTATGGCCCCTTGCCTGGGCGCTGCAGCGCCCGCTAAGACCGTCTCCTACTGTTGCCTTGCGCGCGCTGCGGCCCCTACCTGGGTACTGCAACGCGCTGAATGTCGTCATTCCCTGCACATCGGTACCTGTTGTTGCTATCTATCGGGCGTTGCAGCCCTTGGCTTGGGCACTGCAGCGCCCCCCTTCCTCTGTGCCGTTGTACGATTTTTGACCCCCGCGCTGCGGCATGGGGGTTTTGGCGCTGCGGCGCCACTTCTTCGAGCAATATATTTCCGTTTTTTACTTCTAAATTGCGATTATCACCTTCCAAACATGTTTTTCATCGTTTCTAACCAGTTTCGACTATCAAGATTAGTCCCGATTCTCGAACGACAACAAATGACACAAACTTGACTCAAACGACAATAAAAATACCCGAAAACAACACAAAATCCTAATCTAGAGTACTCAATACGTTGGTATAAAATCAACTTAACAATAATCACCCAACAATTGAAATCAAACAAAAGAGATGAAGAAATCTTACTCTTTGATTAAAAAGCAAAAATAACTTCAAGGGGAAGAACCCAAGCAATCCCAATATTGAAAGAAAGAGAAAAATACCAAATAACTAAAGTATAGAAGTGCTATGAATGAGAGTGTTGTATGGAATGATGAATTTTCGTGCATAGCCTTGGGTCCCTTTTATAGATTCTTGGAGAGGTCACTTGCAGAGTTTGAGTAGGAAAAGGAGACCAATTCAGCCCCAGTTACATCGCACGCCCGTGTAATCCCACACGGCCGGGTCGTGGGATCGGAATTTGATCTCGGAGTCTTCATGAAAGTTGTATATCTTTCACTTAGCTTTCCATATCCACTTGAATCACCTTAATATCAATTTGGTAGAGGAAGTTATGGCCAAATTACTAAACCCTGCCAGTGCTGGAAACTGTTAGTGCGTTTTGATGTTTTTTAAGGAAGTTTCCTTTTGTTTGACCTTCCATTCTTCTCTCCGTCATATTTTTGCTCGTACATTAGCTCTTGACCTATAGTTTGGAATGTGATATCTCTTTTTATCCAATTTAGCTCCATTTTCTGCAAAATTCACAAGAGTACGCAGTATCACGCCCAACAAGGGAAATCAATTAAAACACACTGAATATGCGTGAAAATGCATCAAATATATATCATTTTAAACCCTCAAATGCACGTATGTTTTACACTCATCATTGGCCCACACTCGGAGGTTGGCCTAGTCCAAGACCATCCTTGGCCCAGGTTTTTCATCAAGCCCATAGAGGTAGATCGGCCTAAATAGGCCCCCATCAATGGGGTAGTCTCTTCTGGCATTTCATGTGTATAAGGTTCTGGTTGGGGATTGAATGTTCCGATCATCTCTTTCGTATTATCCATTGAGAAAAAAAAAGTATCGAAAAAGGATCAGCTTTAGTCCCTTGTTGTAAGGCTCTAAATGGAGAGACAAGATAAGGGAAATTAACCTTTAATGCTGGTTTTCCAGACATTGTTCTTGTACTTGAGGCCCGAGATAATATTGTTGCTGACCTAGAAAGTAAATGCATGGCTATAGCGGCTTCCTTCTTTCAATGTAAACCATGGGCCTTTCGGGTTCCCAGCCTCAGGGATTGGAAGAACAATATCATCCCTTCCGGGAGATTTAATTCCAAGGCTCAAGATTATCACTTCTAGATCAAGTGTTTCTGCAACAAAGAATCAGATGAACAGATTAAGGGAGTGTTTGCAAGAACTTAAAAAAGTGATCGTCTAGCTTTTAGTGTTGTCAACTGCTAACTTCTACTTCTAGTTTGACATAATGTAATCAAAATCTAAAAGTAGGGGACGGATGCTTTATATTTCAGATTCTGTTTCTGGTTTGACTTTTATACACAAATAAAGAACTTTCAACTCATTCGCAAAATACTCTCTTTTAACTTATTCAACTTTTTAGCTTCTATTCCTAACTAATCTTTCCTTCTACTACAATAAATCACTTCCTATAAAATCAGAAGTTTTGCTAACACTCCCAAGTTAATAATCTCTATGAAGTCCATAGTAATCTTGTATAGATCAAAAAGAAACCTGATACCCTAACCACCAAATGTGCTAGTGTTCAGAAAAATAATTTTAGAGAAATGCCAACAGGATACTCATTGTTTATTAGATAAAAATGAATGTATTACATAAAAACTCCTATTACCATTTTCTTGAAAATCAGCAGTACAGTAACAACTAAAGTCTGTAAGAAAACTACAGCTAGATATTTACCACGGTGACATAATTGCTGTGAAATTATATTATGGACCAAGAAGCAACAACCAGAGCCATCCACAACCATTGGATCAAGGATAGTCGGCCCTCCCCTTATGATCCTACCACCATGAGTAGAATGACCGATGAATGCATTACTTTTATTTATAGGTATGCTAAGAAATCCTCCAAAATGGGAGCAAAGTTCATTAAGAAAAAACTAACACCGCCACCAGGCACCACATTTGACAAGGGATCTTATCTAACATCTTGTAAGCAACCTCGATCGAGTAATTCCTTATTGCGCGATGCACAAGAAGTGGGCAATATATTAATGGAAAAGTTATCAGATTTGAAATTCTTTTCGACAAAAATGACTACATGATTTATTGAGGGCCTCAATGTGGCAATGTGAACTTTCTGGAAACAAATTAAATCAATGAAGCCAAAAAAGAAAAGATTAAGTTGCCATTATTTTAACTCAAACTTGAACCTCTCATATTTCCTCCACTTCCCCTTCTAAATTTTTCTGCATCTCAATGACTATAGCAAGATCTATCAGGATTTCAGCGTAAAAGAACAAAAATCGGCAAGAATTCAGGCTTCATTTGGATCGATGGATTTGAAGCTCAGGATTTCAAATCCATAATAACAAATTCATTGAGATTTTTGGATAAACTCATTATATAGTAGATATCAAATCCTTATCCGAAACAAGGACCCTTGGCACTCCAAATTGGCACATAATGTTCTGCCAAATAAATTTCATCATTGCATCCTCAGTAATTTTTGCCAGAGAAGACGACTCGTATGAGATTTAACTTTGATGATGAGCCAACACCTCAGGTCTCATCATCTTTCGATGATGTTGATGATACAGCTGAGGACCAGGTTATTCATTTAGCAGAAAACACTGATACCGAAGAAGCTGTTAAGACAGCTGAGGCTCAATCAGCTGAGCAAACCCAGATAAATGCTCCAGCTGCGAAAGAGTCAGCTGCACAGGCTCACACAGCTGCAGCAGTAACGACTTCTACAACTCCGTCACAGGCTCCCACAATTATGACATCTACCAATGAAGCTGTCGTAGTTGAGGCACACAGAGCTAAATCATCGCAAGCACAAAATAAAGCTATCCCTCTTGTGCGCGATGTTGTGTTTACTGATATGTTCCCTTTCTCGAAAAATCTGCCTGAATTGGAAGAAGAATCAGCTGTTGAATTGAGGCAATATACAGTGCGCGAGGAGCTAGGTATTCCCACAGAGACGATTATACCAGCAGAATTCAACTTTGATGCAGAGTGGCCGGAAGCAGAATCCAACGTGACAGCTGAGTTCCAAGAAATCTTCAAGAAAATATGTGAAGAGATTGAGAAGATGGAACGTCATCAGGCCTCTCTGGACTTACGTCTAGACATTCGAGATGCCACTCTCACAGCCGATTTGAGAGGTCTTGTAGTGAGAATAAGGGAATGGGCTCAACAGCAGACTGTCATGTGAGTAGAGCAGGTTCGATACTTCAAAGCTCTCTTTGCAAAGATGCTTGTATGGAGTGCAGATAATTCTATGTACCAAAAATGGATGAAGGAATTTATCAAGAGGATTGAAACTTCCCATAAGTCGAATATGGGGCTTCTACAACATTTCCACAAAAATGAGATTACCAGACTCGAGAACAACATGAATGACAAATTCAATCTTCTCATGGCTGAAATAAAGATCGTATCAGCCGAGTCTAAGGTCACTCGCTGGGAATTTTGAAAGGCGTATGATGCAGCAGACTCCAAGCAGAACTCGACTAACAACCGATTGGACTTTCTCCTTAGCGGATTGTTCCCTAGGATACCTCTTTCTTTTGGTGATGATGCCAAAAAAGGGGAAGAAGAGTCCCTTAAGGGATTGAAAGAAGAGAAAATAAAGCAAGGAGGTGACATAGCTAAGGGGGAAGGGAGTTCGAAAGACTTAAAGCTGATGTTTGTTGAAACCCCTCAGCTAGGTGATGTCACTGCCTCTATTCTCAGCAAACTCCCTGTGACCTTACCCATCGAGAATGCTACAGTGGCCATGGCAGATAAAAGAAAGGTCATTGAAGCTGAATTTGAGGAGTTAGCTGAAAAGTAAGAAGCTCGTGTTCAGGAGATAAGGAAACAATATGGTGGTCCTCCAAAGGAAGGACTATCTTTGCAATCCACCCCTAAGGAAATCACTATGCCTAATGATGGATATGAGCCCAGATCAATTGAGGAGTTTAAGATTCTAGAATCAGAAGGCTACTTTCAAGGTATGACTCTATCTCAAGCATGGGACTTGTACTGGGAGAAATGTTTGAACTTATGTAAAGAAGCTTATAAGCAGCAGACTTCCAGCAGTCACTCGACTAGAAAGCAGAAGACTCCAGTACAGTACACTCCCAGAGGTGGAAGAGCTGAGTCAGGAAGGGGAAAAAGTGGTGGTGGAAGAGGTTCCCAACCTCGACCAAAACCAAAAGGTGTATCGTATGTAGATCCTGAAAAGAAAGGCATTATCTACTGGGCTGGATATGATCACCTTGCCAACCGAGAGGTTGAAAAGAAGAACGTTGAAGCTGCAAGAAGGCAAGAAGAAGAAAACCAAAGGCAAACAAGAGAATGGCTCGAGAGAAAGCAAAGGGATGACCCTGCTGCCAAACAAGGCCTATGAAAAGAAGAAAAGAGAAGAAGAGAAAAAAGAGAAAGAGAAAGAGAGTGATGCGATGCCGGAAGAAGAAGAGTCAAGAAGAGAGAGGAAGGAAGCGAAAAAGGCATTGAAGTGTTCTTTGCAAACCCCTTCATGTATTTTGTGTAAATACATTTGTGTAAGTCTTCTGTAATAAGCTCAGTGAATTTCCCTGTAATTTTCAATCTATATGTATCTTAGCTTAGCTTTGTGTATTGACATATATAATTATATAGCTCTGATATTTGTTGTAAACAGCTGTGTAAAGGACAAGAATGATATGATCAATAAAATGATTCATTCAAAGCATACATTCTTTGTTACTGCATTGTCTGTAGTTTTCTTTGTTGTTTACCTATTTAATTTAAATTTTGGCGTCATCAAAAAGGGGGAAATTGTTAGGAAATTTATTTGATAGATTTTGATGATACCATGTAAAACTTAAACTAGGAAGTTGGCACCCCATTTTTCTTGTAATTTGCATTGTAATAGATAAGACTGAAAAAGGTGAGTCAAGTCAGCTATGCTAAGGATTACAAGAAGTCAACTGCGGAATGTGAGAAGACTCTGTTGTGTGACAGCTGAGTAATACCACGAAGGAAGACAAGGACTCGACTGAAGGAGAGTCAGCTGGGGAACAGCAGTAAGAAGTGTCAGTCAAGTCAACTCAAGAAGCCAAATCTACAAGTTGAAGTGACAGTTGAGTCAATCCAATGATTGAAGTAGACTCAAGTCACCTGGGGTAAAGACAGCAGTCAAGTGAAGACAACTAACTTAGATCCGTTGATTAAAGTCAAGAATATTACTCAATATAGTAATATGTCAGAGTTGCCAGGTCTAAAGTGTTTGTCCCTGAATTGTGCAAAAAGAATGAGCCAATGGGAAACACTGCACACCTTGTGACAGGCACCTGCTATGCTGTGAAGATATTTAATACGAGGAAAGGTCAACATCAAGGACTGCAGACCAAGACAAGACAAGCCAACGAACACAAAAGTGACATTTGAAATTAGCCTATCTCTTCAACGGGCAAAATTTTGAATATGCACTATAAAAGGCTGAGGAAGTTATTGAGAAGAGGTTACCTGAACCACGAACAAGCAAGCAATATTCAAGTATTTAACCTACAATATTCTCATAGAGGTCTACTTCAACCTATTGAAGAGGAAACATTTGAAGAAGCAAAGAGGTCTACTTTTCAAGTCAGGATTGTAAAAGGGTTCAAGGTTGAACCATTATCAAGTTTGTTGGAGGGCTTCGTGATCAAATCCAAGAACTTCAGATGTGAGCTGAAGTAGCAAGGCAGTTGCCCTGTGAAGAAGTTGAGTCGCAAGAGAAGCCAGCTGTGTGATCAAGGCTGTCTCCAGATTATTCACCGCTTTGTAAACTAATCTGTTACATAGTGGATTGCTCCAGGAGTTGGAGAAGAGAGGATTAGAAGAATTACCCCATCTTCGAACCTCTATAAAATATTTGTGTCATTTACTTTCAGCAAACTTACTTTCCTGCATATTTACTTTATATCTGTTGTTAGTATTATATTTGTTATCCAACTGATAAATAACCAAGTGCTAAAAATCAAGTGTTTAAAACAAGCTAAAAACTAATCAAAGGGTGTTAAGTCTTCCGTTGTTAAAAACCAATCAGCCAAGTTAAGTATTTGGCTTGAGCAGCCGGGTTATACTATCAACAGCTCTATCGAGTCTGTTGAGTGGGTAACTTAGCTGAAAAGCCAACTTAGTTGTCCATCAAGGACACAACTATTTGAGTCAATTCTGTTTAATATTTTTTAAAGGACTAAAATCGAAAATTTGGTAAGGTTTATTCAACCCCCCTTTTAAACCTTACCTCACACCCCTTGGAACCTACAATATATATGAATGGAATTGATCGTCAAGAATCATAGTAGTAGCAGTAATAATAATAATAATAATAATAATAATAATAATAATAATAATAATAATACCATTTTTAATTATATTAATTAATTATAATAATAGACTGTATTTTTTTTAAAATATTAATAATATATATAGATAAAATTGATTGTACAGAATCACTTTTGGTATAAAGTAGGAATACCATATATAATATTTTCCTAATTTATATATAAGATCCTTGAACAAATTAAGATCAACGGTTATGATTGTACAATAAAATATTTTCGAGTATAAAAAGTAAAATGAGCGGGAAAATTTTTATTTCGGACTTCTGCTATTGTATATGTATAGATAGATATAGATTCCAACCTTGTTTTCGTATACCAGCCGTATATAATTGAATGTATACCACTAGTAAGGCAGTAACTCATGCGGCTAGTTTGGCATTTTTGATGAGATTGGATTAGAATTTAGGATTAGATATGATTGTACTGTTCATGTGATTATATAATGTAATATAATATTGTGTTTGGGGTTTGGGATTGAGGAATATTATTTTTCATGATGAATTACTATGGAATCTCTTATTGAGTGATTGAATTCATTCAGTTGTGTATATAATACAAAGTACAGAAGGTCCTTATATAGGAAAAGTACAAAAGAGTAAAAAAGGAATTTATTAAACAAAAGGAAAAAATATCATACAGCTCGTTAAGAAGGTATGCTAGCAGATTTCTAGGAATGAAAAAAAGAGTAAAATCATAATATCAATTACAGCTCCTAAAATCCTGCTTTGACCCAAAAATTATGGGATTTCCAACACTCTCCCTCAAGTTGGCTTGAAGATATCTTCCATGGCCATCTTGCTTACTAACTTGTCAAATTGTTTCTTTGGTAG
The DNA here is from genome assembly GCA_016081115.2 of Rehmannia glutinosa. Classification (NCBI taxonomy): domain Eukaryota; kingdom Viridiplantae; phylum Streptophyta; class Magnoliopsida; order Lamiales; family Orobanchaceae; genus Rehmannia; species Rehmannia glutinosa. The sequence continues at coordinate 78,381,819 of CM071936.1, read as the reverse complement.
TCCTTTAGTAAGAATATCCGCAACTTGTTCTTCTCGGGAATGTAGGGCATACAAATCGACCTTCTTCCAATTTTTCTTTAATGAAATGTTTATCAACTTCAACATGTTTTGTCCTATCATGTAGGATAGGATTGTGAGCGATTGCTATTGCCGCCTTGTTGTCACTGAACACTTTCATAGGAAAATAACTAGTTATCTTGAGTTCCTCAAGTAGTCTTTTGATCCACTTCTGCACTACTCCTAGTAACCACATTTTGCTTTTTACTTCGCCATGTGACCAAATTTCCTCCAACAAATGTGCAATATCCAGTGGATCTCCGTCTGCATCACACTCACTCCCGGCAATCAGCGTCGGTATAAACTTCAACCTTCAAATGACCCTTGTCTTCAAATAAGAGACCTTTTCCTGGTGTTCCTTTTAAGTACTTAAGAATCCTATAAACAGCGTCAAAGTGTTCTTGCCCAGGTGAGTGCATAAACACTAACCATACTCACAGCAAATGCTATGTCCGGGCATGTATGAGAGAGATAAATTAGTCTCCCTACTAAACGTTGAAACTTGTCTCTATCAATGACTTCCTCAACCTTAGCTAGCTGTATTTTTAAATTCGCATCAATAGGAGTCTCAGCAGCTTTGCAACCTAATAATCCCATCTTCTTTAGTAAATCAAACACATATTTCCGTTGGGAAACAAATATACCCTTTCTTGATCTTGCAAACTCCATACCAAGAAAATACTTCAATGTTCCCAAATCTTTAATCTCAAAATCCCGAGCAAGTAACATCTTCAATCTTTCAATCTCCAGGCTAACATTACCAGTTAAAATAATATCATTCACATAAACGATTAAGATAGCAATTTTACCTTCACTTGAATGTTTAAAAAACATTGTATGATCTGCCTGACTTTGTTCATAGCCATGACTCTTCACTGCTTTTCCAAAGCGCTCAAACCAAGCTCTCGGCGACTGTTTGAGTCCATACATAGACGTTTTCAACCTAGAAACTCTTTTTTTGTCTCCGTTTTGCTCAAATCCTGGAGATTGATCCATGTACACCTCTTCCTCGAGATCTCCATTTAGAAATGCGTTTTTCACATCTAATTGATATAGAGGCCAGTTTGATTTGACAGCAAGGGAGAGCAAAACTCTAATTGAGTTAATCTTTGCCACTGGTGAAAATGTTTCTTGGTAGTCTAACCCAAATGTTTGTGTAAAACCTTTTGCAACTAAGCGTGCCTTGTATCTCTCAATACTTCCATCAGCTTTGCATTTTATATTAAACACCCACTTACATCCCACAACCTTATTTCCCTTAGGTAGTTCAACAATTTCCCACATTCCATTCTTTTTGAAAGCATTCATTTCTTCTAAAGTTGTTGTCCTCCAATCTGAGTGACTAAGAGCTTCTTGAATGTTCCTTGGCACAAATTGGTTAGTGATTTTAGAAATAAAGGCCTTATGTTTTTCAGATATCTTATGATAAGATATGAAATTCGTAATGGGATGTTCAGTACAAGTTCTAACTCTTTTCCTAATAGCAATAGGAATATCAAGATCAGTGGGAATAACTGGATTGGGAATTGAATTTGATATACCTAGACTTTGATGGACTAGCGGAGATGATGATTCGCCTGGGATAGCTAGATGTTCTCCAATATTTTGATGAAATTTTCTTCTAGTATAAACACGTAGTTCAAAAGGAATATTATTATCATGGAGTGTTTCTCCCCCTGCTTGTGACTCACTATGCTTCGACATAGATAGATCAGACCCTCCTATTTTTTTCTTATCAAATGGTTTAATTCCAACAACTGGAGCATCATTAAGAGAAAAAATATTTGGGATTGGTGAAATTTTCCAAAACTGATCTTCATTTTCTCTCTCCCCCTGCAGAGAAGTTTTGCTAAAAAATGGAGTGTTCTCAAAAAAGTTAACATCCATAGTTATATGAAATTTTCTAGTATTCGGATTAAAGCATTTATACCCCTTCTTATTTGAAGCATATCCTACAAAAACACATTTTTCAGCTTAGGGTCTAACTTGTTTCGGAGGTGGCTAGGTATATGAATATACACAGTACAACCAAAAACTCTCAAGGGTAAATTTTGTTGCCAACCTATTCGTAGGAAATGTTTTTTGTAAGGTTTGCAGGGGTGTATCATACTTTAAAATACGGCTAGGCATTCTATTGATTAAATAACATGATGTTAAGACAACTTCACCCCACAAATATTTAGGAACATGCATAGAAAGCATAAGGGATCAAGCCACTTCTAATAAATGGCGGTTTTTACGCTCAGCTATACCATTTTGTTGAGGTGTATCCCTACAAGTAGACTGGTGTTGGATACCTTTCTCCTTTAAAAAAAATTCTAAACATCATTGGAATATTCTGCCATTATCGATTCTTAGAATGCTGATTTTTGTTTGAAATCGAGTTTCAACAAAAGTATAAAATTCCTTGAAATTTTTTTCCACATCGATTTTGATTTCATCAAGTACACCCAACAAAATCTTGTCGATCATCTATAAATGTCACAAACCACCTTTTTCCATTCAAAGTATGGACTTTAGAAGGCCCCCACACATCACTATGGATTAGATAAAATGGTTTCGAAAAATAAGGATTTATTTTGTACGACATTCGATGACTTTTAGATAAAACACATGTTTCACAATGTAAAGAATTACATTCAACTCCCCTGAATAAGCCTGGAAATAAATGTTTCAAATAGAAGAAACTAGGATGTCCTAGTCTAAAATGCCAAAGAATTATTTTGTCATAAGTAGAACAAGAACTAACACTACCAACAAAGTTCCGAACTTGTTTATTTTGGAAGATCTTCTCATCAAAATAGTAGAGACCATCTTGCATTCTACCACTGCCAATCATCTTCCCCGTTGTTCGATCCTGAAATTCACAATGAGTATCAAAGAAAGTGACACAACAATTAGAATCTTTAGAAAGTTTGCTTATTGACAACAAATTGCAAGTAAGTTTAGGAACATGAAGAACGGATTGAAGTTCAATGTTTGCGAGAGATAGGAATTAGGCCTTTGCTGCGATAGGTGAGAGGCTACCATCTTCAACTCGGACTTTTTTGTTACCAGGATCGGGATATAAGTTTGAAATAGATTATGGAAACTAGTATATGATCCATGGTGCGGGTAAAGAAGATGTGTCGAAAAAACACTACCTAATTGTGCCAACGAACCAACAGGGAGTTGTAGTCGGTGGATTTCAACAATTGAAGAAGTTGGTCCATTTGTTCCTTATTTAGAGTGGGTACCTCGGCAACAACATTAGCGAAGACTAATACTCCGGTCTCCAAATTTGTTTCTTTTCTCCATGGGTTTCCAATTTGCTGGTTTACCGTGAATTTTCCAAAGATGTTTCACGTGTATGCCGAGGTCATTGCAAACATCACACCAAACTCGTGGCTTTTCATCAATCCTCCTTAGAGTGTTGGAGTTTCGATTTGCCGCACCCATGATGGGAGCGATAATTAAAGCTAAATTCTCTATTGGAGCAATAAATATATTCTTTCCTAACATAACACACCTTCGGCTTTCTTCCTTCCGGACTTCAGAAAATACTTCTCCAATAGAAGGTAGCGGTTGCCTGCCGATGATCCTTCCTCTAACCTCATCAAATTCTGCATTTAGACCAGCCAGAAACTTAAAAATTCTGGTACACTCCACCATCTTCCTATAGTGATTTCCATATTCTGGAGACTTCCATTCATAGTCATTAAATAGGTCAATGTCCTGCCATAACCCTTTAAGAATATGAAAATATTTGGTGATAGTATTTTATCCTTATCGTATTTCGTTTAATTTTTGCTCCAATTCATAAATTTGAGATTGATTGCCGAAATCAGAGTACATCTGATTTATATTGTCCCAAAGTTCTTTAGCAGTTGGGTAACACATATAGTTTCCACTGATTTCTTCCTCCATAGCATTAATAAGCCATGCCATAATTATGGAATTTTCTGCATCCCAAGTCGCATGTGCGACATCATTCTTCTTTGGCTCTTTTGTATCTCCAGTCAGGTAACCAATTTTACCTCGTCCTCTGATATACATACGGACCGCCTGAGACCACCGCAGGAAATTACTACTATTTAAACGAATGGTAGTAATATGAACTAATTGGGAAAGGGAATCAGAATTGCCGAGTTTTGGGGCTGCTGGATCAGAGACATCAGCCATGATCAGAAAGTTTTTGGTAGGGCCAAGTCAGGTTAACACTTTCAAAAAAAAAATGAAGTATGCTGCCAGGAATTGTTTGAACAGAAAAAGAAATCGATTGACTGGAGATAAAATTTTATGGCTCTGATACCATATGGAATCTCTTATTGAGTGATTGAATTCATTCAGTTGTGTATATAATACAAAGTACGGAAGGTCCTTATATAGGAAAAGTACAAAAGAGTAAAAAAGGAAACTATCTAAACAAAAGGAAAAAATATCATACAACTCGTTAAGAAGGTATGCTAGCAGATTTCAAGGAATGAAAAAAAGAATAAAATCATAATATCAATTACAGCTCCTAAAATCCTGCTTTGACCCAAAAAATATGGGATTTCCAACAATTACAATTTTATGTTTGGCAGTAGAGATTGTTAGCATTATATTATGAACAGACCAGATTACCCTTACTTTGGCTATCATGTCAAACAAACCCATTATTGAACAGAAAATAAATTTTCGAAGCTCTTCTCCTCGCCAACTGTCTAACCAGCAAATTAGTTGGATCTTTGCCTTCGACCACCGTCGCCGGAAATGTTGTAAGAAATGAAACAAAACAAGCATTTTGAGTGTTTCAATTCCTGAAATTATGTGAAATGTGATATGGGATTTTTTTATTGCCAAAATAATTTCAATTGAGTTTGTTTCTTATCATATGACATATCCTAAACAACTTCGAATAAAAAAAACAAAGCAATTTTGGATTGAAAAAGGTACAACTTGTTACCCAAAACTTTAACGAAATTTATGATTAGTTCAATACATACCAACCTTTTGAATAAGCCCGAGGAACTCCGAATTCGGTTCTCTAGATCTGCAAATGGAAGAAAGAATTGAAAATAAGTTATCATTTAATCAATAAATTGTTAAAGAGGCTGCACATAACTGTTAGTCCAAGTGGCTACGATAATCTAGAGGGGGGTGAATAGATTATGCCGATTATTCTCAAATCACCCTCTTTTTCGAATCAACAAGTAAATGACAAGAATGTAAATGCGGAAATTAAACAACACTCGTTGATTTAAAGAGGTTCAACCCACCTAGGGCCTAATCCTCTACCACCCCAGTATCTCCGGGATGGATTTCAAAAAGAAAAAAGATTTTATTAATTACCACAATTAATACAACACCTTGAGGATCACCACAATCCTCTTACAACACCTTCAAGGAGATTACCACAATCTTCCTTCACCACCTTTGAAGAGTACCACACTCTTCAAACACCTATCACCTAAATCACCCAAGTGTATTCTTACCACAAGAATACTCACAAGGATGTCTTGTGTTGAATGATGGACAAAATTCAAGATTACAACTCTATGAAACCAATACAAAGATTGAGTGCAAGTGTAATCAAGAATCAAAAAGCCTAGACCTCAAAGATGTGCAAGTGAAAGTACTTAGGCTATAACAACAAGAATGTAAAAATGAAAGCTTGAACAATTTGCAGATTTCTTGTTGTGTATTTTGCTTGTATGTGTTGTATTTTGTGTCTTCAATTCATCCTCTATTTATAGGGAAACTTCACCAACATAGGCTCCCAACATAGGCTCCTCTATCTTCACTTTTGTCTACAAAAAGAAGATCACAAGATGTAGAAATATTGTACAAAATTGAAAAGCAAATCTTGCATCACAGTTACAACGGTTGGAATTTTTTGTCAAAAAAATAACATAGGGCGACCGGTTGCCTTGTTGAAGATTTCGACCGTTTGAAAAAAATAGTGCGATCCAGGTAGGGGTTGCAGGGGGGTACGACCAGTCGAAGTGGGGTGCGACCGGTCGACCTCACCCTTGACCGGTCCCCTCCCTTTTTTTTCAAGACCTGTAAGTTCTGCTTCGTGTTTCTTATCTTATGGTCTTAGGTCGACCACTTTGGGCGACAGTCGACCTCCCTTTGAAATGTTGTCCGGTTTTTTTCAAAAATAAACTTCAAGAAATACTCCAAAAAATTAGTAAAAACATTTTAAATCATTTGGGAGTATTTAGACAACATTTATAAACATAGTTTTGGTGTAAAAACCAATTTAAATAAAACCATCAAAAGTGTTGTCCAATTTGTATCAAATTAAAAACTCTAAGAAATACTCCAAAAATTAGTAAAAACATTTTAAATCATTTAGGAGTATTTGGACAACATATAAAAATATTGTTTTGGTATAAAATCTTATTAAAACAAAATCATCAAAATCTTGATAAAAACATTTATCTAACAAACTCCCCCTTTTTGATGATTACAAACCAAAACAATTTTAGAAGGTCGATTTTAAAACAAAACAAATTTTCCGGTTTTGAAACACCAATCAATTACAAACAAGATACATCATAAGTACAAGCACACAAGGATAGGAGTAAAGATTTTTCAAAATCATTTTTGCACAAGCTCCCCCTATCAACATGCATATAAAGAACAAGTATACAAGCAACAACTAAAAGCTAAAAGCTTAGCTTTCACAACTTAAGCTTGAATTCCATGAGCTTATAAGCTCCCCCTGTCACAAAACATAATTAGTCAAGCATAAAAGTCCACAATACATCAAATGGACTAAGCATTGTTCACGACTTATGGCTTTCAAGAGCCCTAGCTTATAGCTTTTCTTGCAAGCTTATTTTCGCTTCTTTGAGCGTATGAGCATTTTTCCTGTTTCTCCCCTTTGGAATCATCAAAAGAATGTTAGCACGATAAAAACATCATATATTCATATCAAAGTGCGCAAATTTATCGATTTATCGAGCTTATTGAAAATTGAAGCTTAAATTCCAAGTAAAAGGGAAAAGTTGATCAATTGACTTGCAAAAGCTCATTTGATTGATAAAACATGATCTCTATAAACTTATATGACTTTTCAAATCGAGAGAATCACGTAGGTGATGAATTTTCATTGAAACCTTTTGTCGAACACTTGGCGTCGTCGAATAAAACTAGAAGTATATAACACCTTTGAAATTCATTTAAGCCAAAAATTTTCATCACCAATTCAGTTCAAACAACATTCAATACATCATAAATATTAAGCTCATCACATTCATATGAAACTAGCATCAATAATTTTGCAAATAAGTCAAAATCTCAAGGATTCAACCCAATTGAGCAAATAGAGTAGAATTCTTACCATTTATTCGGTAAAGATGAGCAATGATGATGATAATCGAGCTTAATGAAGTCCAAAAGATGAAACATATACAAGAAAATACATTTGAAGTGAAATTTTAGTGATTTAGGCAAAGGGGACGAAAAATGGCCAAAAAGAGTTAAAATGAAGAATGCTGAAGACATAACGATTTTAATCCAATTTTAAGCCTAGGGCGACCGGTCGAGGTTGAGGGCGACCGGTCGACGTTGAGGGCGACCGGTTGCCCTCAACCCTTTCAAATTATTCACTGTCTGTCGGTTTTTCCAAAATTCGAATTTTCAACCAAAAATCCGATTTTTTGCCCCTAAGTTTTAAAAACGTGCAAAATGCAAACGTAAGCCTCATTCAATATGCATAATGCCTAACCGAGCTCGTATCGATGCAAAAGTCTCGGAAGATAGCGGTTTTGTAAAAATGTCCGCTAATTGATCTTGAGATGGTACAAAAGATATCTCAATTTTTCGTTTTGAGACACAATCCCTTAGAAAATGATGTCGAATCTCAATATGTTTAGTACGGTTATGATGAACCGGATTTTGCGCAATATTTATAGCGGATATGTTATCACAAAAGATAGGAACATTTTCAAAAGAACATTTATAATCCGCTAAAGTTTGTTTCATCCAAAGAAGTTGTGTACAACAAAATGCCGCGGAAATATATTCGGCTTCGGCCGTTGAAAGTCAAACACAATTTTGTTTCTTTGAAAACCAAGATACTAGGCAATCGCTTAAAAATTGACATGATCCGGAAGTACTTTTCCGATCATCAATATTTCCCGCATAGTCCGAATCACTATAACCTTTAAGAGAAAAATTTTCATTCTTTGGATAAAATAAACCATATTGAATAGTGCCTTTCAAATATCGAAAAAATCCTTTTAATGGCACTTAAATGAGATTCTTTGGGATTGCTTTGAAAAAGAGCGCATAGGCATACGGCATGAAGAATGTCCGGTCTACTTGCGGTTAAATAAAGTAAACTACCAATCATACCTCTATATTTGGATTCATCAACCGACTTGCCTTTTTCATCTTTGTCAATCTTGACGTTTGTTGCCATTGGGGTAGAGACGGTTCTTCCTTCTTCAATGCCAAATTTCTTCAAAAGTTCCTTTGTATATTTTGATTGAGAAATATAAATTCCTTCTTGGCATTGCTTAATTTGAAGTCCAAGGAAGAAGTTGAGCTCCCCCATCATGCTCATTTCAAATTCACCTTGCATTAACTTAGAAAATTTCTTGCACAAGGATTCATTAGTAGCACCAAAAATAATGTCATCAACATAAATTTGCACTAATAAGCAATCTTTCCCTTTTTCAAAAACAAAGAGAGTAGTGTCAACTTTACCTCTTGTAAAACCATTTTGCAAAAGAAACGAGCTAAGTCTATCATACCATGCACGGGGTGCTTGTTTCAAACCATACAAGGCCTTTTTAAGTCTATAAACATCATTAGGCCTAGAAAAATTTTCAAACCCCGGAGGTTGTTTTACATAGACTTCTTCTTGAATAATACCATTTAAAAATGCGGATTTTACATCCATTTGGTAAAGCTTGGAGTTTTTAAAACAAGAATAGGCAAGTAAAATACGAATAGCTTCTAAACGTGCTACGGGTGCAAATGTTTCATCATAATCAATACCTTCTTCTTGACAATAACCTTGAGCTACTAACCTTGCTTTGTTTCGAACAATATTGCCTTGGTCATCGAGCTTGTTCTGAAATACCCATTTTGTACCAATAATGGTTTGAGATGGAGGACAAGGTACTAATTCCCATACATCATTCCTTTCAAATTGATTCAACTCCTCTTGCATTTCTAAAAACCAATCCTCATCTTCAATGGCTTCCTTAGCATTTTTAGGCTCTTTTTGAGATATAAGAGCTTTCTCGGCAAATTTTCCTCGAGTCATTACTTTATCAAGGGGATCACCAATAATAAGATCTTTTGGGTGATCTCCCTTAAATTTCAATGCCACGGGAAGATTCGAAGTATCACCTTTATCTTCTTGAGGAACACTTGAGCTTGAAGGTTGATCATTTTGAGTTTCATCTTGAACAATGGTTTCAACGATATCCTCTTCATCACTTTCATCATTGGGTATCCTTTCAACACCCGAAGCTTCATTGAATTTGACATGGATAGATTCTTCAACAACTCCACTAGTCTTATTATAAACCCGATATGCTTTGCTCTTGATTGAATACCCCATAAATATTCCTTCATCGGCCTTAGGATCAAGTTTGTCTAATTGATCCTTAGTATTCAAAATAAAACATTTACATCCAAATATTTTGAAATAACTAATATTTGGAGTTCTTCCTTTCCAAAGCTCATATGGAGTTTTATTCATTTTAGGACGAATATAAACTCGATTAATGACATAGCAAGCGGTACTTACGGCTTCGGCCCAAAAATATTTTGGAAGTGAAAATTCATTGAGCATGGACCGACTCATTTCTTGAAGTGTCCGATTCTTCCTTTCGGCTACTCCATTTTGTTGAGGTGTCCTTGGAGCCGAAAAATTATGACTATATCCCTTGGTTTCACAAAAGACTCTAAATTCGCCGTCAAATTCTCCACCTCGATCACTTCTAATGGACTTAATAGTATCTTCTTTTCATTTTCAATGAGTCTACACAACTTAACAAACTCATTAACGGCATCGCTTTTATTTGTAAGAAATAGAGCCCAAGTATATCTAGAAAAATCATCAACTATAACAAAAGTGTAATGTTTTCCACTTAGACTTGCCGTACCAATATCCCCATACAAATCAAGATGAAGCATTTGTAGGGGTTTGGTAGTGGAAATTTCATTTTTGGGCTTAAAACTACTCTTAACTAATTTGTTCTTTTGACAAGTGTCACATAAGCCAAGATTTTCAAAATTCAATTTGGGTAGTCCTTTTACATGTTGGTTTTTGTAAATAGTTTGCAAATTTTTGTATCCAACATGTCCAAGTCGCCTATGCCATAAGCTAGTTAAATCATTATTGGCGACAAGACAAGAAACATTTTGACTAACCAAATCACTTGTACAAATTTTGTAAAGATTGCCTTTTCTATTTGCTTCACAAATAATTTTATCATTTTGGAAATAAGGCATTTTTCTTTATTAAAAACAACATTATAATTTGAGTCACAAAGTTGGCTAACACTTATCAAATTGAACTTAAGCCCTTCTACTAAAAGAACATTACTAAGAGAGAAAGAGGAGTTACCAATTTCTCCATTTCCAAGAATTCTTCCTTTGCCATTGCCGAACATGACCATACCCTCTTCTTGGAGCTTGATGTTGGTAAAAAGTTCTCTCTTTCCGGTCATATGGCGTGAACATCCGCTGTCCACGAGCCATTTTGAATCTTCCATTGTTGTTATAGCCCCTATAACCTACAAAGGAATTATTTTTAGGTACCCTATAATTTTGGGGTCCATGGGGTTAGCCTTGAGACCTTTAGGTCTCCAATAATAGCTAAAATTATTCTTCAATTTACAATTGCTAGCATAGTGTCCATTCTTACCACAATAAAAACAAGTAATAATACGAGGACTACTAGCACGTACAAAGGTTGGACCTTCGTCTTTTTTCTTAAAAGCATTTTGAAAAGGTTTATAACCAAGTCCTAATTTAGAATGCTCACCTCTTTGTGCATCTAAAATTTTTGTGACTTTATCCGTACTTAAATTGAATCGATGCACATCCTTTTTTAAATTTTCAATATCATTTGTGAGCGTTTGTTTTTCGGTTTCAAGAGTACGGACCATAGTAAGAGTAATAGCATGAGCTTTATCAAGAGAGTCATAAGAAGTAAATAATTTATCCTTTTCTAGTTTAAGCTCTTTATGCTCCTTTTTCAAATTCTTGTATTTTACAATCAATTTTTGAAACTCATTTTACAATTCATCAAAATCACATTGTAATTCATTAACTAGGGAAGAAGATGAAGCATTAGAGCGTACCTCGGTATTTTCATCGTCTATGGCCATAAGACCATGTTCGGATTCTCCTTCCTCGTCGGTTGTTTCAAGTAATTCATCCCAAGTTTTGACGTCCGCATTTAATGCCTTCTTTTTCGGAAAAGGCTTTTTCTTCTTTTGTTCCTCTTCCGCTAATTTTGGGCAATCGGCTATGTAGTGCCCGAATTTTCCGCATTTGAAGCAAGAATTGTCTCTTGGCTTTCTTGCTTTATTTTTGTTTACAAATTTTGCAAATTTTCTAACAAGAGTCGCCGTTTCTTCATCATCCTCATCACTAGCATAATAAACATTATTAGAAGAAGATGCTAAGCCTTTAATAATATTTTGCGTGCCGATTTAGAGGTGGATGGTTGAGAATTTTTCCTCTCCTTGAGATATACTTCATAAATGAGGATATTCCCAATGAGCTCATCAAACTTGAGTGTCTCAAGATTTTGAGCTTAAAGTGATTGCCGTCACCTTTTTCGGACCATGAGTGGGAAGGGCGTTTAATACCTTGGTCACCTTGTCTTCTTCGGAGATGACCTTTCCAAGAGCCACAAGAGGATTGACAATGTTGTCAAGCCTTTCCACCATTTTTGATATGCTTTCACCATCATGCATATTGAAATTTTCAAAGTCTTTCACAAGCATTGTTTTTCTTGCTTGCTTTACTTTCTTTGTGCCCTCATAAATGGTTTCTAATTTTTCCCAAACTTCATGTGCCGACCGTATGCCTCTTATGCGATTATATTCGGTGGCGGTAAGAGAGCAATGTAAAATATTTAAGGCCTTACCATTTAGAGAGAAAGCTTTCTTGTCATTTTCATCATACTCCTTGAATGGCTTGGGAGTAGTGGTACCATGCTCCAATTTTGTTGTTGGTTGAGCAACTCCTTCAATGACCACATTCCAAATATCAAATACGCATCCTTGTAGAAAGCACTCCATGCGGTCTTTCCAAAATGCGTAGTTGTTGGCGTCGAATAGTGGTGGCTTGTTTGTGGAGAGCGCCGGTGGTGAGATAAGCTTCATTCGTAGCCATGGATCTTTCCTCTTTACTCGGAACGAGCTTAGCCAAAGTGTTTCAATTCCTGAAATTATGTGAAATGTGATATGGGATTTTTTTTATTGCCAAAATAATTTCAATTGAGTTTGTTTCTTATCATATGACATATCCTAAACAAATTCGAATAAAAAAACAAAGCAATTTTGGATTGAAAAAGGTACAACTTTTTACCCAAAACTTTAACGAAATTTATGATTAGTTCAATACATACCAACCTTTTGAATAAGCCCGAGGAACTCCGAATTCGGTTCTCTAGATCTGCAAATGGAAGAAAGAATTGAAAATAAGTTATCATTTAATCAATAAATTGTTAAAGAGGCTGCACATAACTGTTAGTCCAAGTGGCTACGATAATCTAGAGGGGGGTGAATAGATTATGCCGATTATTCTCAAATCACCCTCTTTTTCGAATCAACAAGTAAATGACAAGAATGTAAATGCGGAAATTAAACAACACTCGTTGATTTAAAGAGGTTCAACCCACCTTAGGGCCTAATCCTCTACCACCCCAAATATCTCAGGGATGGATTTCAAAAGAAAAAAAGATTTTATTAATTACCACAATTAATACAACACCTTGAGGATCACCACAATCCTCTTACAACACCTTCAAGGAGATTACCACAATCTTCCTTCACCACCTTTGAAGAGTACCACACTCTTCAAACACCTATCACCTAAATCACCCAAGTGTATTCTTACCACAAGAATACTCACAAGGATGTCTTGTGTTGAATGATGGACAAAATTCAAGATTACAACTCTATGAAACCAATACAAAGATTGAGTGCAAGTGTAATCAAGAATCAAAAAGCCTAGACCTCAAAGATGTGCAAGTGAAAGTACTTAGGCTATAACAACAAGAATGTAAAAATGAAAGCTTGAACAATTTGCAGATTTCTTGTTGTGTATTTTGCTTGTATGTGTTGTATTTTGTGTCTTCAATTCATCCTCTATTTATAGGGAAACTTCACCAACATAGGCTCCCAACATAGGCTCCTCTATCTTCACTTTTGTCTACAAAAAGAAGATCACAAGATGTAGAAATATTGTACAAAATTGAAAAGCAAATCTTTAACATCACAGTTACAACGGTTGGAATTTTGCTGTCAAAAAATAACATAGGGCGACCGGTTGCCTTGTTGAAGATTTCGACCGTTTGAAAAAAATAGTGCGATCCAGGTAGGGGTTGCAGGGGGGTACGACCAGTCGAAGTGGGGTGCGACCGGTCGACCTCACCCTTGACCGGTCCCCCTCCCTTTTTTTTCAAGACCTGTAAGTTCTGTTTCGTGTTTCTTATCTTCAGGTACCGGTCGACCACTTTGGGCGACCGGTCGACCTCCCCTTTGAAATGTTGTCCGATTTTTTTCAAAAATAAACTTCAAGAAATACTCCAAAAAATTAGTAAAAACATTTTAAATCATTTGGGAGTATTTAGACAACATTTATAAACATAGTTTTGGTGTAAAAACCAATTTAAATAAAACCATCAAAAGTGTTGTCCAATTTGTATCAAATTAAAAACTCTAAGAAATACTCCAAAAATTAGTAAAAACATTTTAAATCATTTAGGAGTATTTGGACAACATATAAAAATATTGTTTTGGTATAAAATCTTATTAAAACAAAATCATCAAAATCTTGATAAAAACATTTATCTAACAAACTCCCCCTTTTTGATGATTACAAACCAAAACAATTTTAGAAGGTCGATTTTAAAACAAAACAAATTTTCCGGTTTTGAAACACCAATCAATTACAAACAAGATACATCATAAGTACAAGCACACAAGGATAGGAGTAAAGATTTTTCAAAATCATTTTTGCACAAGCTCCCCCTATCAACATGCATATAAAGAACAAGTATACAAGCAACAACTAAAAGCTAAAAGCTTAGCTTTCACAACTTAAGCTTGAATTCCATGAGCTTATAAGCTCCCCCTGTCACAAAACATCATTAGTCAAGCATAAAAGTCCACAATACATCAAATGGACTAAGCATTGTTCACAGCTTATGGCTTTCAAGAGCCCTAGCTTATAGCTTTTCTTGCAAGCTTATTTTCGCTTCTTTGAGCGTATGAGCATTTTTCCTGTTTCTCCCCCTTTGGAATCATCAAAAAGAATGTTAGCACGATAAAAACATCATATATTCATATCAAAGTGCGCAAATTTATCGATTTATCGAGCTTATTGAAAATTGAAGCTTAAATTCCAAGTAAAAGGGAAAAGTTGATCAATTGACTTGCAAAAGCTCATTTGATTGATAAAACATGATCTCTATAAACTTATATGACTTTTCAAATCGAGAGAATCACGTAGGTGATGAATTTTTCATTGAAACCTTTTGTCGAACACTTGGCGTGCGTCGAATAAAACTAGAAGTATATAACACCTTTGAAATTCATTTAAGCCAAAAATTTTCATCACCAATTCAGTTCAAACAACATTCAATACATCATAAATATTAAGCTCATCACATTCATATGAAACTAGCATCAATAATTTTGCAAATAAGTCAAAATCTCAAGGATTCAACCCAATTGAGCAAATAGAGTAGAATTCTTACCATTTATTCGGTAAAGATGAGCAATGATGATGATAATCGAGCTTAATGAAGTCCAAAAGATGAAACATATACAAGAAAATACATTTGAAGTGAAATTTTAGTGATTTAGGCAAAGGGGACGAAAAATGGCCAAAAAGAGTTAAAATGAAGAATGCTGAAGACAGAACGATTTTAATCCAATTTTAAGCCTAGGGCGACCGGTCGAGGTTGAGGGCGACCGGTCGACGTTGAGGGCGACCGGTTGCCCTCAACCCTTTCAGCCCACTGTCTGTCAGTTTTTCCAAAATTCGAATTTTCAACCAAAAATCCGATTTTTTGCCCCTAAGTTTTAAAAACGTGCAAAATGCAAACGTAAGCCTCATTCAATATGCATAATGCCTAACCGAGCTCGTATCGATGCAAAAGTCTCGGAAGATAGCGGTTTTGTAAAAATGTCCGCTAATTGATCTTGAGATGGTACAAAAGATATCTCAATTTTTCGTTTTGAGACACAATCCCTTAGAAAATGATGTCGAATCTCAATATGTTTAGTACGGTTATGATGAAACCGGATTTTGCGCAATATTTATAGCGGATATGTTATCACAAAAGATAGGAACATTTTCAAAAGAACATTTATAATCCGCTAAAGTTTGTTTCATCCAAAGAAGTTGTGTACAACAAAATGCCGCAAAATATATTCAAACCGTAGTTGAAAGTGAAACACAATTTTGTTTCTTTGAAAACCAAGATACTAGGCAATCGCCTAAAAATTGACATGATCCTAAGTACTTTTCCGATCATCAATATTTCCCGCATAGTCCGAATCACTATAACCTTTAAGAGAAAAATTTTCATTCTTTGGATAAAATAAACCATATTGAATAGTGCCTTTCAAATATCGAAAAAATCCTTTTAATGGCACTTAAATGAGATTCTTTGGGATTGCTTTGAAAAAGAGCGCATAGGCATACGTCATTAAGAATGTCTGGTCTACTTGCGGTTAAATAAAGTAAACTACCAATCATACCTCGATATTTGGATTCATCAACCGACTTGCCTTTTTCATCTTTGTCAATCTTGACGTTTGTTGCCATTGGGGTAAAGACGGTTCTTCCTTCTTCAATGCCAAATTTCTTCAAAAGTTCCTTTGTATATTTTGATTGAGAAATATAAATTCCTTCTTGGCATTGCTTAATTTGAAGTCCAAGGAAGAAGTTGAGCTCCCCCATCATGCTCATTTCAAATTCACCTTGCATTAACTTAGAAAATTTCTTGCACAAGGATTCATTAGTAGCACCAAAAATAATGTCATCAACATAAATTTGCACTAATAAGCAATTTTTCCCTTTTTCAAAAACAAAGAGAGTAGTGTCAACTTTACCTCTTGTAAAACCATTTTGCAAAAGAAACGAGCTAAGTCTATCATACCATGCACGGGGTGCTTGTTTCAAACCATACAAGGCTTTTTTAAGTCTATAAACATCATTAGGCCTAGAAAAATTTTCAAACCCCGGAGGTTGTTTTACATAGACTTCTTCTTGAATAATACCATTTAAAAATGCGGATTTTACATCCATTTGGTAAAGCTTGGAGTTTTTAAAACAAGAATAGGCAAGTAAAATACGAATAGCTTCTAAACGTGCTCACGGTGCAAATGTTTCATCATAATCAATACCTTCTTCTTGACAATAACCTTGAGCTACTAACCTTGCTTTGTTTGAACAATATTGCCTTGGTCATCGAGCTTGTTCAAATACCCATTTTGTACCAATAATGGTTTGAGATGGAGGACAAGGTACTAATTCCCATACATCATTCCTTTCAAATTGATTCAACTCCTCTTGCATTTCTAAAAACCAATCCTCATCTTCAATGGCTTCCTTAGCATTTTTAGGCTCTTTTTGAGATATAAGAGCTTTCTCGGCAAATTTTCCTCGAGTCATTACTTTATCAAGGGGATCACCAATAATAAGATCTTTTGGGTGATCTCCCTTAAATTTCAATGCCACGGGAAGATTCAAGTGTCACCTTTATCTTCTTGAGGAACACTTGAGCTTGAAGGTTGATCATTTTGAGTTTCATCTTGAACAATGGTTTCAACGATATCCTCTTCATCACTTTCATCATTGGGTATCCTTTCAACACCCGAAGCTTCATTGAATTTGACATGGATAGATTCTTCAACAACTCCACTAGTCTTATTATAAACCCGATATGCTTTGCTCTTGATTGAATACCCCATAAATATTCCTTCATCGGCCTTAGGATCAAGTTTGTCTAATTGATCCTTAGTATTCAAAATAAAACATTTACATCCAAATATTTTGAAAAAACTAATATTTGGAGTTCTTCCTTTCCAAAGCTCATATGGAGTTTTATTCATTTTAGGACGAATATAAACTCGATTAATGACATAGCAAGCGGTACTTATGGCTTCGGCCCAAAAATATTTTGGAAGTGAAAATTCATTGAGCATGGACCGACTCATTTCTTGAAGTGTCCGATTCTTCCTTTCGGCTACTCCATTTTGTTGAGGTGTCCTTGGAGCCGAAAAATTATGACTATATCCTTGGTTTCACAAAAGACTCTAAATTCGCCGTCAAATTCTCCACCTCGATCACTTCGAATGGACTTAATAGTATCTTCCTTTCATTTTCAATGAGTCTACACAACTTAACAAACTCATTAACGGCATCGCTTTTATTTGTAAGAAATAGAGCCCAAGTATATCTAGAAAAATCATCAACTATAACAAAAGTGTAATGTTTTCCACTTAGACTTGCCGTACCAATATCCCCATACAAATCAAGATGAAGCATTTGTAGGGGTTTGGTAGTGGAAATTTCATTTTTGGGCTTAAAACTACTCTTAACTAATTTGTTCTTTTGACAAGTGTCACATAAGCCAAGATTTTCAAAATTCAATTTGGGTAGTCCTTTTACATGTTGGTTTTTGTAAATAGTTTGCAAATTTTTGTATCCAACATGTCCAAGTCGCCTATGCCATAAGCTAGTTAAATCATTATTGGCGACAAGACAAGAAACATTTTGACTAACCAAATCACTTGTACAAATTTTGTAAAGATTGCCTTTTCTATTTGCTTCACAAATAATTTTATCATTTTTGGAAATAAGGCATTTTTCTTTATTAAAAACAACATTATAATTTGAGTCACAAAGTTGGCTAACACTTATCAAATTGAACTTAAGCCCTTCTACTAAAAGAACATTACTAAGAGAGAAAGAGGAGTTACCAATTTCTCCATTTCCAAGAATTCTTCCTTTGCCATTGCCGAACATGACCATACCCTCTTCTTGGAGCTTGATGTTGGTAAAAGTTCTCTCTTTCCGGTCATATGGCGTGAACATCCGCTGTCCACGAGCCATTTTGAATCTTCCATTGTTGTTATAGCCCCTATAACCTACAAAGGAATTATTTTTAGGTACCCTATAATTTTGGGGTCCATGGGGGTTAGCACTTGAGACCTTTAGGTCTCCAATAATAGCTAAAATTATTCTTCAATTTACAATTGCTAGCATAGTGTCCATTCTTACCACAATAAAAACAAGTAATAATACGAGGACTACTAAAGACGTACAAAGGTTGGACCTTCGTCTTTTTTTTAAAAGCATTTTGAAAAGGTTTATAACCAAGTCCTAATTTAGAATGCTCACCTCTTTGTGCATCTAAAATTTTTGTGACTTTATCCGTACTTAAATTGAATCGATGCACATCCTTTTTAAATTTTCAATATCATTTGTGAGCGTTTGTTTTTCGGTTTCAAGAGTACGGACCATAGTAAGAGTAATAGCATGAGCTTTATCAAGAGAGTCATAAGAAGTAAATAATTTATCCTTTTCTAGTTTAAGCTCTTTATGCTCCTTTTTCAAATTCTTGTATTTTACAATCAATTTTTGAAACTCATTTTACAATTCATCAAAATCACATTGTAATTCATTAACTAGGGAAGAAGATGAAGCATTAGAGCGTACCTCGGTATTTTCATCGTCTATGGCCATAAGACCATGTTCGGATTCTCCTTCCTCGTCGGTTGTTTCAAGTAATTCATCCCAAGTTTTGACGTCCGCATTTAATGCCTTCTTTTTTGGAAAAGGCTTTTTCTTCTTTTGTTCCTCTTCCGCTAATTTTGGGCAATCGGCTATGTAGTGCCCGGATTTTCCGCATTTGAAGCAAGAATTGTCTCTTGGCTTTCTTGATTTATTTTTGTTTACAAATTTTGCAAATTTTCTAACAAGAGCCGCCGTTTCTTCATCATCCTCATCACTAGCATAATAAACATTATTAGAAGAAGATGCTAAGCCTTTAATAATATTTTGCGTACCCGATTTAGAGGTGGATGGTTGAGAATTTTCCCTCTCCTTGAGATATACTTCATAAATGAGGATATTCCCAATGAGCTCATCAAACTTGAGTATCTCAAGATTTTGAGCTTCCGTGATTGCCGTCACCTTTTCGGACCATGAGCCGGGAAGGGCGTTTAATACCTTGGTCACCTTGTCTTCTTCGGAGATGACCTTTCCAAGAGCCACAAGAGGATTGACAATGTTGTCAAGCCTTTCCACTATTTTTGATATGCTTTCACCATCATGCATATTAAAATTTTCAAAGTCTTTCACAAGCATTGTTTTTCTTGCTTGCTTTACTTTCTTTGTGCCGACCGTATGCCTCTTATGCGATTATATTCGGTGGCGGTAAGAGAGCAATGTAAAATATTTAAGGCCTTACCATTTAGAGAGAAAGCCTTCTTGTCATTTTCATCATACTCCTTGAATGGCTTGGGAGTAGTGGTACCATGCTCCAATTTTGTTGTTGGTTGAGCAACTCCTTCAATGACCACATTCCAAATATCAAATCCGCATCCTTGTAGAAAGCACTCCATGCGGTCTTTCCAAAATGCGTAGTTGTTGGCGTCGAATAGTGGTGGCTTGTTTGTGGAGGCGCCGGTGGTGAGATAAGCTTCATTCGTAGCCATGGATCTTTCCTCTTTACTCGGAACGAGCTTAGCCAAAGTGTTTCAATTCCTGAAATTATGTGAAATGTGATATGGGATTTTTTTATTGCCAAAATAATTTCAATTGAGTTTGTTTCTTATCATATGACATATCCTAAACAAATTCGAATAAAAAAAACAAAGCAATTTTGGATTGAAAAAGGTACAACTTTTTACCCAAAACTTTAACGAAATTTATGATTAGTTCAATACATACCAACCTTTTGAATAAGCCCGAGGAACTCCGAATTAGGTTCTCTAGATCTCGCAAATGGAAGAAAGAATTGAAAATAAGTTATCATTTAATCAATAAATTGTTAAAGAGGCCGCATATAATCATTAGTCCAAGGGCTACGATAATCTGTAGGGGGGTGAATAGATTATGCCGATTATTCTCAAATCACCCTCTTTTTCGAATCAACAAGTAAATGACAAGAATGTAAATGCGGAAATTAAACAACACTCGTTGATTTAAAGAGGTTCAACCCACCTAGGGCCTAATCCTCTACCACCCCAAAGATCTCCTGGATGGATTTCAAAAAAAAAGATTTTATTAATTACCACAATTAATACAACACCTTGAGGATCACCACAATCCTCTTACAACACCTTCAAGGAGATTACCACAATCTTCCTTCACCACCTTTGAAGAGTACCACACTCTTCAAACACTATCACCTAAATCACCCAAGTGTATTCTTATCACAAGAATACTCACAAGGATGTCTTGTGTTGAATGATGGACAAAATTCAAGATTACAACTCTATGAAACCAATACAAAGATTGAGTGCAAGTGTAATCAAGAATCAAAAAGCCTAGACCTCAAAGATGTGCAAGTGAAAGTACTTGGCTATAACAACAAGAATGTAAAAATGAAAGCTTGAACAATTTGCGCATTTCTTGTTGTGTATTTTGCTTGTATGTGTTGTATTTTGTGTCTTCAATTCATCCTCTATTTATAGGGAAACTTCACCAACATAGGCTCCCAACATAGGCTCCTCTATCTTCACTTTTGTCTACAAAAAGAAGATCACAAGATGTAGAAATATTGTACAAAATTGAAAAGCAAATCTTGTCACACAGATTACAACGGTTGGAATTTTGCTGTCAAAAAATAACATAGGGCGACCGGTTGCCTTGTTGAAGATTTCGACCGTTTGAAAAAAATAGTGCGATCCAAGTAGGGGTTGCAGGGGGGTGCGACCAGTCGAGGTGGGGTGCGACCGGTCGACCTCACCCTTGACTGGTCCCCCTCGTTTTTTTTTCAAGACCTGTAAGTTATGTTTCGTGTTTCTTATCTTGAGTCTGCACCTACCGACCACTTTGGGCGACCGGTCGACCTCCCCTTTGAAATGTTATCCGATTTTTTTCAAAAATAAACTTCAAGAAATACTCCAAAAAATTAGTAAAAACATTTTAAATCATTTGGGAGTATTTAGACAACATTTATAAACATAGTTTTGGTGTAAAAACCAATTTAAATAAAACCATCAAAAGTGTTGTCCAATTTGTATCAAATTAAAAACTCTAAGAAATACTCCAAAAATTAGTAAAAACATTTTAAATCATTTAGGAGTATTTGGACAACATATAAAAACATTGTTTTGGTATAAAATCTTATTAAAACAAAATCATCAAAATCTTGATAAAAATATTTATCTAACAATAACAAAAAATTTGTAAAACTTTAACAAACTTTTCATGGAAGCAAAGGCGAAGTCAATACAGAACTTGAAACTATTTTCACTAGACATACCTTTGGATCAAAAAAACGCAGCTAGGGTTTTTGTGTTGATTGTCTGAATTTGGTTTATATTCATGTCTTTTTCGTAATTACTCATATCATGAGGGATAAAGATGACATACCATGTGCATTTTTAAGGGCATAAATGAACTTTGGCAAGATTGGATAGCTCCATATAAATTTATCGCACCTAACGTGGTGTGATAAATTATCATTTAAAAACGGGATATTATGTCGGGCCTGAACATTGGTACTGGGCCGTAAGTCAAAATCCCAAACAAAGTAATTGGCTTGATTAGAAGGTTTGTCAAGCCTAATCCTGGTTCACAAACACGATGATGAGGTATAGCTAATCACTACAAGCCACATAGGATAATAATATCAATTGAACGAGATCCGAAAAATAAAAGGTGGTGATTGAATATGAAATGGATTCCATTTTCGTTCTACTGGAGAATTTTTTTTTACCAAACATGCGATTGTTTATGAAAATTTTCAGAAAATATACTATTCTCTCACTTTCACTTTTTCTTATTTTTTCTATCATTAATCACTTATACACATTTTTTCACAAAAAACCAATCATTATTACATAATATCCCACAAATTTCACTATTCACTCACTCACACATTTCTAATTACCAATCATTATTTTACTATTTTTAAATCAAATCAACTTTCATCATTATTTTTCATCTCACATCCAATCACATTCTCAAAATTCATCTTTTTTCTTCTAAAATTCTTTTTTATCACTATTCTCTAGCAAAATAAAAATTTTTAAAATGAAAGTATATCCAATTGTGCCCAAAGTTCCTCTTCTCAAAAAAAAAAAAAAAAAAAAATAAAGTTCCTTCCAATGAGCTCAGTGGGATAAAATAATCCATATTGATTTAAAAAAAGTACAATTACTTCATTTAAAAAAAATACAAATTAGCAGGCAGTGCAGAGGTAACACTCACGCTTCCCCCTCCCCTCGATCAAAGAACCCGCGAGACAAATACAACGTCGTTTAAGTCACTTTACTTAATTTCCGCTCTTCGTCGCCTTCTTCCCCCCGCCCTCTCTCTCTCTAATCACGTTATTATCATCTATAAACACACACATTACACACAGTGAGATCTGTGAGTTTTCTCACAATGAAGGGGATTAGTAGCGGCGTAGGAGCTTCCGATCTCTGCAAATCGGCCACACTCATAAAAATTTCTGGACTTTTACTTATTTCAGTCATTTTCTTCTACTTAGGCAAGCATTTCTCCGATGGGTCCTCGCAGCAACTCGTATTCTTCTCATCGCACCAGAACCCGGAACCCGAAACGACGACGTCTTCCGACTCCGTTTCGCTCTCTCCAAATCTCAACAAGACCTTCGAAATTTCTTCCCTCATAAATGATACCGCCGCGTCACCTCCTCAACAGAATAGCCGGGATGAGCCGCAACAAGCTCTGGCTCCTCCGCCACCGCCTCCGTCTCCACCTCCGCCGGCGTTGCAGAGGATGGGGGTGGTGGACGAGAATGGAAGGATGACGGATGATTTTGAGGTGGGGGAGTATGATCCTGAACTGGTGGAGAATTGGGCGAAAACGAATGAGAGTGAGGGTTTGGAGAGTGATGGGAAAGGGGATAAGGTAAGGGTTAGGGTTAAGAAGTTTCCACTGTGTCCCGAGAGTATGAGGGAGTATATACCGTGTTTGGACAACGAGGAGGCAATTAAGAAGTTGAATTCCACGGCGAAAGGGGAGAGATTTGAGCGGCATTGTCCTGAAGAGGGAAAGGGCTTGGATTGCCTGATCCCTGCTCCTAAAGGTTATAGAACTCCGATTCCCTGGCCCAGAAGTCGTGATGAGGTAAAAGTTTCCTTGCTTGATGAAACTAGATTTTTTGCCTTTTTTTACAGTTTTTTTCCTATATTTTGTAGATTGTAAATTTGATTGTATCAGATTCGATAATATGGAGTTTGTTTAATTTTAACCTTGTGGAGGTTTAGTTATGTTTGTGGGCTCGGGGTGTGGGGAAATGAGTGTTGAATTGTGGCGATGTACAACTTATAATTATTATCAGAAGCATTTCATGAAAATTTGTATCACTATATACAGGTTTGGTTTAGCAATGTTCCTCATGCTCGTTTGGCTGAGGATAAAGGAGGTCAGAATTGGATTGCCATTGACAAGGACAAGTTCAAGTTTCCTGGAGGTGGTACCCAGTTCATTCACGGGGCAGATCAGTACCTGGATCAGATTGAAAAGGTTTTAAGTCGTTATAAACCAATATTATCTATGAACGTGGTTTGGCTTACAAAGAAAGTATAATGGTTTTGAGATTTTATTTTCCTCCTTAATTGTCTAGATGCTCCCTGAAATCGCATTTGGCCGACATACTCGAGTTGCTCTGGATGTTGGTTGTGGTGTTGCGAGTTTTGGTGCTTATTTACTGGCACGAAATGTCATCACCCTTTCTGTAGCCCCAAAAGATGTTCATGAGAACCAGATTCAATTTGCACTTGAACGTGGCGTTCCTGCAATGGTAGCAGCATTTGCAACACGACGTTTACTTTATCCAAGTCAAGCATTTGATCTGATACATTGTTCAAGGTGTAGGATCAACTGGACTCGGGATGGTATGATTTTATATCTAACACTATGTCGTTTTCCTGAAGTATTTTTAGAATACTCGGTGGGTCAGTGTCTTTTTGATAGTTGAGAATTGTGCAGATGAAATTGTTAAAACGATCAAAATTGTTTATTAGTTTTGAAAAGCGAATTTTAGTAAGTCTGCAATATTAATTCATGTAGTGAACCAGTCACCAAGCTTACTCACTTGGCAGTTGTGAATTCTTTTGAGAATACCGTGATAAGTTTCAATAGAATCGCTGTGTAGTTTCATTTGCATGTCTGAAGACTCCTATGGTTATAATGAAGTTCATGCCTGTAGTGTATCATTCATTCATTCTTATTTTGTATATTTTATGGCACTACTAAAAGAGGTTGCATCTACTGATGGCCAATGGGCCTAGTGGTATCGCCTCCCTCCTTAGTGGGGAAGGTTAGGGGTTCGACCTAGTGTGTGTGCGTTTGGGAAAAAGTTAAAAAAAAAAAGAGGTTACATCTGTAACTAGTAACTACATGTATAATAGTTGTCTTTCACAAGAAATTTCAATTGTAAGGATTTCAAAGATACGCGTCATGTTTCAAGAGTTTGTTGTCCATGTTACATGATGCATGTGCGCTACTTTTCGTTATTTGGTGCTGGAACATATAATGTTGCTCTTGATTTTCTTCACTCCAGTGATTGAAATAAATAATAGGACATTTACACAACTTGAACTCGAAACTTGCCTAATTATATTTTGTTTCCTTTTGTTTGATCAGTCCGAGAATCGAAAGAACTTTCACGTATTACTAACCTATGTTAAACACATTCTTTTGTGTGCTCTCATAGATGGGATTTTGCTACTCGAGGTCAATAGAATGCTCCGCTGGAGGGTATTTTGCTTGGGCAGCACAGCCTGTTTATAAACATGAAGCAGTGCTTGAAGAACAATGGGAAGGTAGTTACTTGGAAAATGGGTCTAAACCCCATACCATTTTTTTAATTATTTGCAACTTTTTTCTCAGTAGTGTCATATAGATCCTGGACTTTTTAGTTTATCATCTGTGGAAGTAAGCGTATGTTCCAGCCACCCTAACAGGATCAAGGATGAGTCTTATGTTAAATTCTGTTTAATTTTTGTTCCTTCCAGAAATGGTTAATCTTACCAGTCGACTTTGTTGGACACTTGTAAAGAAGGAGGGATACATTGCAATATGGCAGAAGCCCTTAAATAACAGCTGTTATCTGAGCCGTGAGGCAGGAACCCAACCACCATTATGTGAACCTGATGATGATCCAGACAATGTTTGGTATGCTTAATTTTTTGTTTTATATTTTTAAGTTATTATAAAAGGACGGGCATTATAGGTTTTGATCTTTTCTGTGGAAGAACAAATATGTATGGGAAATGCAATTACTAGACATTAGCAAAGTTTGATGTAGGTGATAGATTTTGATATTATGCTGGCTCAACTTCTTGCAGCATTCTAAGCTTTTCTCAGCATGAGTGTGAAGAATTTGTAATGGGCTGATTGACTGATTCAACAGGATATGGTTATGAACCTTGGTTTTGAATAGTCCCATGACTGTAACTGAATAAATCTTACTTTCTAGTTGTCGCACATGAGTGATCTCACTGACATGAGTAATAAAAATGTGATTCAGGCACGGTTTATCATGAAATGAAGGTCCATTGACGAGAAATATTGCCTTTTTATATTCACAGCTTTAAAAACTAAATAACTGTGTGGAATAGGAATGACTTTTCGATGTAGTCTCATTTGAAGATCCCTGCAAGGACTAGTCAAGCCAAATTAAAGTATTTGTATACTAGTGCTAAAGAAGTTTATGGGTAATTTACCAAAAAATTAATTGTTGGATTTTAGAATGAAAACTGTTGGAATAAATTTAAAAAATATATTTTTATGGATTTTCTTGACTATAAAATTTTATTTTAAGTAGTTGTTTAGTAATTTTCTTTCTTTTTTATTATGAAAAATTAAAAATGTAATATTTGGAGTTATTTTTACTCTTGTACCCTCAAAGCGTCGTTGCTTTTTATTTATGATGTGATTAATAGTGATCTATTGAATTATTTAGAAGATCTTATCTTGATTTTCATAATTACCCATCTCCACAATCTTGTTAGGTATGTCGATTTGAAGGCATGCATAGCACGTTTACCTGAGGAAGGATATGGCTCAAATGTTACAGCCTGGCCAGAACGCCTACAAAATCCTCCAGATAGGCTTCAGAGCGTACAAATTGATGCCTACATATCAAGGAAAGAGCTTTTCAGGGCAGAATCAAGATATTGGAAAGAAATAATTGAGGGCTATGTCCGTGCTTTACACTGGAGTAAGTTCAAACTTAGAAATGTACTGGACATGAGAGCAGGCTTTGGAGGGTAAGTTCTTTACACTTGAATTTTCTGCTTCTGTTTTGTTATGCTATTTTGTTTTGAAAAGTAGAATTTGAAAGCAGCGCTTACCTTGTTGACTTCTGTTATCCTGTACGCCTTTTTCAGACAAAACTAATTAGTTCCTTTTTACTGCAGTTTTGCAGCAGCACTAATTGAAAATCGATTGGATTGCTGGGTGCTCAATGTTGTCCCTGTTAGTGGACCCAATACGTTGCCTGTTATATATGATCGTGGTCTTATAGGTGTTATGCATGACTGGTACGACTTTGATGATGATTTTCATGTTAAATAATAATTAGGGTAATAACAAAAAAAACCCGAGGTTCGGGCTAATTACAAAAAAAACCTTGAGGTTTGATTCCGTCTTACATTTTCCCCTTCAGAAGCAAAAAACATTTCGAAAATCCCTCTGACATTTACAAAAATATTACAGTTTACCCCCTTAAATTTAAGATAGAATCAAACTTGAAGGTTTTCTTTTTGTAATTTTGAAACATCTCTAGATTCTTTTGTGATTAGCCCAAACCTCAGGGGTGTTGTTGTAATTAACCCTAATAATGATGTACCTATGGCACAAGACCATTGCTTGAAGCATAATTAATGGTCAATCATCTACTCATGCCTGAAAAATCCGTTACTTTCCTTCACAAAAAAAAAAAAAAAAAAAAATAGAGAAGGGGGGACTAAAAGGAAACAGATGCCGTAAAAACAAATGCAAAAAGTTGGTGGAACAAGTAACACATGCATCATTGATGACTCATCAAATCTGGAAAACCATTTTTCGTTTTGCATGCCACTATGCATTCATTTTATATAGCTGATGACGCAAGTGCGAGTTTTTTCCATTTTTGTTATTGCTGCTCAGAAACTAAGTTCCTGTGTGAAAAATGCATAACGAAATGAATGTAACTTCTTTTCAGGTGTGAGCCATTTGATACATATCCGAGAACCTATGACTTAATTCATGCTGCGGGACTTTTCTCAGTTGAACGAAAAAGGTACTTGCCCTTTCTTC
Source organism: Rehmannia glutinosa (assembly GCA_016081115.2). Classification (NCBI taxonomy): domain Eukaryota; kingdom Viridiplantae; phylum Streptophyta; class Magnoliopsida; order Lamiales; family Orobanchaceae; genus Rehmannia; species Rehmannia glutinosa. The sequence goes on along the minus strand of CM071936.1, from coordinate 78,354,069 downwards.
CTATTATTTGTGGTGCGTAATTTTCTTCATGATGCAACAACTTGAGAACTTCATACTACTTAGGGTTAATTACAAAAAGTACCCTAGAGGTTCAATCTAAGTACAAAAAACCTAGCTATCTTTCAAAATTACAAAAACCACCTTGATATTTGTTTCTAATTTACAAATTGCATTGAAGGGGGTATGTGTTCAAGCAAATACATACCTCAAGGTTGCTTTTTGCAAAATACCTAAAGTTTGTCTATCTGTAATTTTTGAGAGAGAAATAGATTTTTTTGTGATTGAGCTTAACCTCATGGCTCATGTGCCCTACTATTTATACTGGTCTTGATTGGAAATTAGAATTCTTATAAGCATTCAAGTTACATTATGCTTTATAATCCTTCAAAAAATACATGAGATGATAGTGCTTTGCGGCATAGCACTTGAGTACACATTTTTCCATGTTTGTCATATTTCCTTTGCTTTTATAACTCAGGTGCAATATCTCTACCATCATGCTTGAAATGGATCGAATTCTAAGGCCAGGTGGACGAGTGTATATTCGTGATTCTCTCGCTATAATGGATGAACTTCAGGAGATTGGAACAGCGGTGGGTTGGCATGTAGCATTGAGGGACACATCGGAGGGCCCTCATGCAAGTTATAGGATTTTGACAGGTGATAAGCGGCTCATACGAGCCTGAAGTGACGAGGTATTCCCAAAATTGTGGTTAGCATTTGTACATGCTGGGACTAATATGGGCTTAGGAGCTAACAGCTACACGGAAAAATTATGTCATATAAATGAGTTATGAGCTTGAAAGATAATTCTTTTATGGTGAATGGAGAAGAGGACGCTTTCCTGAAAATCATTGATGCTGCAATTACATGGCTATTACTCTTAAGTGTAATATAAGAAAGGTATAGCCCTGAACATAGTGGTATGAGAAGAAAACACATCAAAATTTGTGTATTATTTAATTTCGACACATTTCTTTTCATTTTTTTATTTCAAATTTCTGTTTCATTTTTTTTATCTTGTTTTTTGGTTTTAGTCCGTGTATTTTCGTAATTATTGTCACACGAATTATTTTAAGTATTTTAAAGTAATTTTTGGGTTAAATTATCTATGGTGTAAAAAATATTGAAAATGTCTGTATTATGGCTCTCTAGCATAGCTCTTTGTTTTTGGCATACTCAGTGATGAAATAATATCTTAATTTGTTGATTACTAATACTGTTTTTGTTTACCATGATAAATTTGCTTGTCACTTGAAAAAGTTAATATGCAAAAGTTGTACTTTGAATCGTAGTGTGTACGTATTTGATTAAAATTCACCAGAGGTTTATAACTTTATATAATAACCAACTGAGACAAAAAACAAATTGACACTCATACTAGCACTATTTTTAAAAATATGTCACATATTTGTTTCAAAAAAAAAAAAATCTCATATTTTTGTTCCTGGTGCCACACGTATTATCATTTTGATACAAACTCATTAATTAGAATTTATTATTTGGAATAATGTCTGTTTTGTTAGTATATTGAAACAGATTATTGTTCACTCTTATATAAAGAGTATTGATTAAGGTTTGAAGCTAGTCTTTCAATTTTTTTAATCCCCTCCACTCCACTCCCAAGTAATAAAAAACGGCATTATGAAACAAGCTAGCTTTTTTTATTTTATTTATTTGTTTGTTTCCTGAAAGAAGGAAAAGAAAATTATAATACTCCATGTGAATAGGGGTGGCCAAATGAAATCGAAATCGGGTTCCAAATGGGAATCGAAATTATGGTCAGTGGTTTCGGGAATTGTTGACCGGTCAATGGTTCTAAAATTGGAACTGGAACTGTGTAGGCCGATTCCGGTTCCTTGGTCTAAAAAATCGTGGAACCAGCGGATTTAACCGTTGGTTTTAACCGTCGGTGGAACCGTGGTAGAACCGACAGTTTCAAGGTTAAAACTAGAGTCGCAAAAATGGCCCTACCGAATAGGGGTGGTGGATCACAATTTTGTAGGCCCGAAAAGATCCAGGCCTATTTGGCCCGACCCGTTAGGCCCGAAACACCGAGCCAGCCCGAAGTAATTTTAGAGTATTTTTAAAACATGGGCTGGGCTGGGCTCCCCAAAATAGCGGCGCGAAGAAATTCCGGCCCGGCCCAACCTGATTTCCCCCCATGGCCCGATGGGCCGACACCGGGCCGGCCCGGCCCGGTCACTTTGACAGCTCTAGTTAAAACCAATGATTTTTACTTTTATTCGGTAAAATATGCTAGAAGAAATGTTAAATGTTTATTATGATGTTTTATATTCGTAACTACATGAGACACGTTTTAAACCAAATGTTGTGAGTGAACTACGTGAATATTGATTCTTCTAATAGTATACATAGACATTTTAATTTTATTATTAATAGTAAGTACAAAACTCAATTGAATATTAAATCCAAGTCTTTTTCTTTCTTTTTTCTTTTTTTTTTGTAATTGAAATTAATAAACTATTTTAATAAAAAAACAAAAAATTATCAAAAGATAAACAAACGGTTCTGGTTAAAATCGGAATTGGAACCATGGAGAAACCAAGTTCCAAACTGGAACCAAAACCAGAACCAGAACTGGAACCGTGAGGCAACCTCTACATGTGAATATAAAATATACACAGCAGTTTTTAGAGCTTCACTCCATAAAGATATAGGAAGCAGATTTGAATTGCTTATCATGCTTCTAACTATGTCCATAATTGTCCGGTTTCTTCTTTCGGCGACACCATTTTGTTGTGGTGTACCAGGCATTGTGTATTGAGGCACAATACCTTCATCTTCTAGGAACTTAACAAATGGACCCGACGCATGTCCCTTTTCTGTGTAGCGCCCATAATATTCATGAAAGAATAAAAGAGTTAGAAGATTGCCTCCAACCATTGTTGTTCAAGCAAAAGTGAACCACGTGAAATGAATTTTGAGAAAGAGTTTTCTGGCCTATCACCTATTCACCGTAAGTATGTATCGATGGAATATCACAAAGCATATTTATAAAGCTAGGCAAGGACCCTTTCTAATAAGGAAAACAATCCATCCCTTCCATCAAGAGATTTTCCTTATGGATAGTAATCCAATCAATTACGTTAATTAAGCAATCATGTAGTAAAAGAAAATTGCTTGATTGATGTAATCATCAATTACAATTAATCTGACCAAAATCATAATTATGTGGTCCACAATTCAAGGGATTCTAACATTCTCCCACTTGGACCACATAGAGATGGTCGATTGGTACCATTTATAAGTGACAAAATATTGTATGGCCACGATCTTAATTGTCACTTGATCAATCTCGCTTAATTATTATAGATACTCAATAGGAATAACAAATACAAGAATCATGGCGGTCATGCTTTAGAGTCAAGTATTTCCTTCCATGTATTACAATGTAATTTTATTCAAATCAAATATCAAACTTCATGAATAGCTTACAATAAGTTACTCCGGGTCCAGTTTCAAAAGATCTTTAAATACTTTAATTGCGCATAACTATAAAGATCTAGACAAAGGAAAAATTATCGGAGATAAAACTTAAAAGGAATAACAAGTCCCATATGAGTTACATGATCCTGACACACTTTAGCCGGCAATCCTTTAGTCATTGGATCAACAATCATTAACTCAGTGTTAATATGCTCTATAGAGACTTCTTCATTTTTTACATGATCTCTGACTTTCAAATATTTTATATCGATGTGTTTGATGCGACTCACACTTTTATTGTTCTTGAAAAAAGAACACAAAGAAATTAATTGTCACAAAGAATCTTCAATGGTCTACTAATAGTATTGACAATCTTCAATCCCGATATAAAGTTTCTCAACCATAAAGCCTGTGATGTAGCTTCATAGCAAGCAATGAATTCCGCTTCCATTGTGGATGACGCAATGATGGTTTGCTTTGCTCTTCTCCGAGATATAGCACCTCCTGCTAGAAGGAAAATGTATCCAGAAGTGGATTTGCTTGAATCTAGGCATCCAGCTAAATCTGAATCACAATATCCAACTACCTCCAAGCAGTTAGATTGCCTATATGTGAGCTTATAGTCCTTGGTTCCTTGTAGATATCTCAAAACCCTTTTAGCAGCCCTCCAATGATCCATTCCGGGATTGCTTTGATATCTACCAAGCATTCCAGCCGCGAATACAATGTCAGGTCTTGTGCAGACCATTGCATACATAAGGCTTCCAATGAGTGAAGCATATGGAATACTTTTTATTTGTTCTTGCTCCAATGCATTCTTAGGACACTGATCTAAACTGAATTTTTCTCATTTAACAATGGGTGCTGCAATGGATGAACAATTTTGCATTCCAAATTTTTCGAGAACTTTGTTAATGTAGGCCTTTTGAAATAAACCAAGTACTTTATTGGCTCTGTCTCGATGAATTTCTATGCCGACGACATAACAAGCTTCACCCATATCCTTCATATCAAAGTTCTGCGTGAGAAATTGTTTAGTCTCATGCAACAAACCCAAATCACTACTTGCAAGTAGAATGTCATCCACATACAGGACTAAAATGATATACTTACTCCCACTTACCTTAAGGTAAATACATTGATCAACGATGTTCTCTACAAAGCCGAATGAAGAGACAACTTTTTGAAACTTAATGTTCCACTGGCGGGAAGCTTGTTTTAGCCCATATATGGATTTTCTTAACTTGCAAACTAGCTTGTCATTACCAGAATTGACAAAGCCTTCAGGTTGACACATGTATACCTCTTCAGCAAGATCCCCATTAAGGAAAGCTGTTTTTACGTCCATTTGATGTAGCTCGAGGTCAAAATGAGCTACTACTGCCATTATAACTCTTAATGAATCCTTCTTTGAAACGGGTGAAAATGTTTCATGGTAATCAATGCCTTCCTTTTGAGTGAAGCCTTTGGCAACAAGTCTAGCTTTATATCATTCGATGTTACCAGATGAGTCTCTTTTGGTCTTAAAGACCCACTTGCATCCCACAACAGAGACTCCATTTGGTAATGGAACGAGATCCCATACATTATTTTTGGCCATAGATTCCATTTCTTCTCTCATGGCATCATACCAAAGTGAAGAATTTTCACTATTCATGGCTTGTGAAAATGACGTTGGATCTTGTTTGGGTCCAACATCATAATCAGACTCTTGTAGATATACAAAATAATCACTAAAAATTGTTGGTTTCTTAATTCTTGAAGATCTTCTAAATTCCACTGTGGGTTCAACCACAACCTCTGGTTCATGATGTGATTCTTCTTGTTGAAGATGTTCATTTGGTTGCTCTTCAATAAAATTTGGAGCATTGTATTGATTCGCAGCCAAATTATCTATATGTAAAGGTACAATTAATGTATCCCTTACTTCTTCAAATTATATTTGTGGAGTTGAATCACTCCCACTCACTTCATGGTCCTCAAGAAATTTAGCATTTCTAGCTTCGACTATCCTCGGGGTATGTGAGGGGCAATAGAACCTAAATTCTTTGGAGTTCACTGCATAGCCTATAAAATAACCACTTATAGTTCGTTCATCCAGTTTCTTTATGTTTGGATTGTATACCCTAACTTCAACTAGACAACCCCACACGTGTAATCCAACCATTCCATATTTCAAAAGGTGTCTTGGGAACAACTTTAGATGGAACCCTATTTAAAATATACACAAAGCTAGCTTTTTAGAGCTCCACTCCATAAAGATATAAAGTGCATTTGAATTGCTTATCATGCTTCTAGCCATGTCCATAATTGTCCGGTTCCTTCTTTTGGCGACACCATTTTGTTGTGGTGTATCAGGCATTGTGTATTGAGGCACAATACCTTCATCTTCTAGGAACTTAACAAATGGACCCGGCGCATGTCCCTTTTCTGTGTAGCGCCCATAATATTCACCTCCCCTATCTGAGCGGACAATTTTTATTTTCTTGTCCTTTTGTTTCTCAACTTCTAATTTGAATTTTTGAACGATCGAGTGCTTCATATTTATCAAATAAGAGATAGAGATACATGAACCTTGAATAGTCATCAATAAAAGATATAAAATATCTTTGACTATTCAAGCAAGGGGTGGGAAATGGCCCACAAATATCTGTGTGTATGATTTCAAGAAGTTGAGAACTTCTTTTGGCACCTTTGGAGGTTTTGTTGGTTTGTTTGCCTTTTATGCATTCCACACAAGGACCAAGATCAGTAAAGTCTAAGGTTGGTAGAACCCCATCATTTACTAACCTCTTCATTCGCTCAATGGAGATATGTCCCAATCTCCTACGCCAAAGTCTTGATGAGTTCTCATTTATAATACATCATTTTGTGCCAAATCCATGCATTGTTAAAAGACTATGTTCATATGTAGGATCTAACTCAAGTTTAAACAAAAGATTATTCAAGATGGCAGAGCCAATAGTTTTATTATTCTTCAAAAGACTCATAGAAGAGCCATGGAAATTACAGTCATAATTAATAATAGATAGTCTAGAAAGTGAAATCAAATTTCTTGAGAAAGACGGAACATAAAAGGTATTTTCTAGATCCAATCGAAAACCGGCCTTTAAAATGAGTCTGTAGGTCCCTTCTCCTTCAACATTTGAGCCCATCCGGTTTCCAGAATAGATGTATTGCTCACTTCCCTTTGGATTCCTTAGGTGCAGAAAGCCCTACATAGTTTTGGCAATGTGAATTGTAGAACCACTATCAATCCACCATGTATTATCAGAAACTTCAGTGAAATTAGATTCAAAACACACAAAAGTGAGATTACCTTTCTTCTCGAGCCACCTCTTATATTTCAGGCAATCTTTCTTCCAGTGTCCTTTATTCTTGCAAAAACGGCATCTATCTTTGTCGCCATTTTTCTTCATAGGAACACTTTTGCCTTTATTTGCATTTCCCTTAGAATGAGTTGCGAGATGAGCAATCTCAATGGACTTGTTCACTTGGTTTTATACCATTGATTTGGGCTTCCGATACTAGAGTTTTGTGTTGTTTTTGAGTATTTTGAGTCGTTTTTGTTATATCTCATAGGTTAGGCATTAATTTCCATTGTTTTGAGTCATTTGAGGGGTCAAGCCATGTTGGGAGCCAATTATATTGAGTTTATAGTCATATTAATGAATCGTGTATCAAAAGAAGTACGAACGAGCAAACAATGAGAAATTGATTTGAAGAAAAGTCCAAATGCGTCTGGAATTTCTAGCACTGGCAGGGTTTCGTATTTTGGTCATAACTCTCTCTACAAAATTGATATTGAGCTGATTCAAGTGGCTATATAAAGCTAAGAGATAGGGCTACACAACTTTGATGAAGGACGAAAAACCAAATTCGGACATTTGGTGGGCGAAAAAAAAAAGCGGGCGGCAGTCACATTGTCCACGGAAGTCTTCAGCGCCAAAAAACAGTGATTTAATTGTGATGGACGGATGGGGTCTTTACGCCAAAGCCCCGTAAAGCTGCAAATGCCGGCGACTTTGTTGCACTTAATTGCTGGGCGCCGGAGCGCCCGGGGCGGATTTTCCTATGCTAAGCCTACGTTTTTCTTGGATCTTTGTGGGGTTATAAATAGAGACATGAGGGCGTGAATTGGGGCATCTTGGACCATTTGGAAGACAACAAAACAACAAGAAGACAAGGGAGAAGAATAGAAACATCTTGGGACAAGCTTGGAGAAGAAGATTGAAGGCTCTTATCATCTAGAAATAGAGAAGATCCCTCAACTCTTGTTCTTATTTTGTTACTTTCTCCATATTTTGTAAGATGTATTGTTGTATTCTTATGGATTCATTTTCTTTAATCATGAGCTAAACTCTATAATTCTAGAGGGATGATGTAATCTATGTTTGAACTTATGCTTTGAAATTGTGGTTTGTCAATCTAGATCTATCAATTTATTTGTGCTATTTGGATCTATTGCTTCTAAATTACTTGACCAATAATTTAGAGTGTTTGGTGTATTTGATTTGACACTTGAGAGAGGTAATTGAATACATGACCTTGGAATAGCATAACCTAGGATTTCATAGAATTGAGAAATTTGTGAATCCTTTGAAGTCATTTATCAAGATTCATAGCTTTTATTGAGATTTCAATTGGTGATTTTTATAGAGATATTGATTTCCCAATTAGATCTAAAATCATTTGGCACTCGAGAGAGGAAATGGTTATTGTAGAAATCTTGGCTTATAAATTGATAATTGATGATTGATAAACCATATTGATAACATAAGGGATAACTAGATTCTTCATACCTCTAGAATTCATTTAATCATTTGGATAAACTCATTGATATTTTTCATATTCTTGATTTATTTTTGGTATTTTTAGTATAATCAACTCCTTTAAATATTGAATTTCTAAATAAAGTTAGACTACTATATTATAGTACTTAGCAATAATTCAATAATTATTTCCTGTGGATTCGGCAACCTTACTTCTCTATATTAAAACTTGACACCGTAGACTTGCGGTTAGAAAAATCTCTAACAAGTTTTTGGCGCCGTTGCCGGGGAATAATTCATCTTATTTGCGTTAATATTATTACTTAGTCGTTTTACTTTAATTTAGATTGGTTCTTGTTACAATAGGGTCATTGTCATTTTTGTGTTTTTTTGTTGATGCGAAAAAATAAAAGTGCTAATTTAATCTTATTTGATCCAGAAATTGAAAGAACACTTCGAAAGATTAGAGCCGCACGAAGAATCGAATTCACAAAAATGGCAGGAATCGGTGATGATGAAGAACGCATACCTATTGTTGCACCACCGGAAAGGGCCATTCGGGACTATTTTCGACCAACCACGAATCAAAACTATTCGGGCATTGTTCGCCAACCTATCAATGCGAATAATTTTGAATTGAAACCGGCCTTAATAAACATGGTGTAACAAAATCAGTTTGGGGGTAGTGCCGTAGACGACCCGAATGCTCATTTGGCTATTTTTCTCGAGATATGTGACACTATCAAAATGAATGGGGTCCCCGATGAAGCTATTCGGTTGAGGTTATTTCCATTTTCACTTCGTGATAAAGCTAGACAAAGGGCTTCAAACCTTCCCACCCGGAAGTATCACTAGTTGGGATGATCTCACTGAAAAATTCATGGAAAAATTCTTTCCACCTAACAAGACACTTCAACTGAAAAGTGAGATTGCTCAATTTCATCAACTCGACTTTGAGCCACTCTACGAAGCTTGGGAGCGATTCAAAGAATTATTGAGGAGATGTCCACAACACGGGTACGCAGATTGGCAAAACGTTCAGTATTTCTACAATGGTATGAATGGGCATTCGAGAACTATTATAGATACTGCAGCGGGAGGTACATTGATGGCTAAAACTCCAAGTGAAGCCATGCTTTTACTAGAAGAAATGGCTACCAATAGTTATCAATGGCCTTCTGAGAGATCCACGCCAAAAAAAGTCGCTGGTGTTCTTGAACTTGATACTATGTCTGCATTGGCCTCTCAAATTTCCGCCTTGTCAAAGCAAATTGCCACTCTAAATTCGGGTGGAAAACAACAAACAGAGGTTGTCATGGAATTAAGTCAAGAGATGATGAAGCCCGACATGGAGCAAGCCAATTATGTGAACAATCGGGGTTTCAATGATAGAGGAAATCAATTGCCAACACATTATCATCCGGGACTTCGAAATCATGAAAATTTCTTGTATAGCAATACGAGAAATGTGTTGCAACCACCTCCGGGATTTCAAAACCAAGCAAGTACGAGTACACACGTGGGAGAACAAAAGTCGTCTTTGGAAGAATTACTTAGTTCATTCCTTGTAGAAACACGAGCAAGGATGAACAAGACTGATTCTAACATGGACAAGCTCAGCTCGAGAGTTACAACAATAGAAGGTCACATCAACTCCTTGGTGACACAAGTAGGGCAGTTAGCAACAACAATGAATTCATTGCAGCAGAGAGGGAAATTCCCGAGTGATACAGAGGTTAATCCAAGGGAGCATTGCAATGCAATTTATGTAAGATCGGAGGTAGAAATTCAGCTTGCACCCGAACAATCGCCCATTTATGTGAAACCAGTGGAATCCAAGAAAATGAAGTTGGAGGAATTTGAGACTGTCTATTTGACAGAGGAATGTAGTGCAATAGTCCAGAGTAAACTACCTCAGAAAATGAAGGATCCAGGGAGTTTCACTATTCCTTGTACTATTGGAGGAGTTTTCTTTGAGAAACCACTTTGTGATCTTGGGTCCAGTGTGAATCTTATATCTCTTTCTGATGTGATGAAGTTTGGGCTCGGGGAGGTAAAGCCGTCCAATATCACTTTGCGCTTTGCTTTGATCGATCCATCGCCTATCCGTGGGGAATCATTGAAGATGTATTGGTAAGAATTAATAAATTTGTTTTTCCCTGTGGATTTTGTAGTGTTGGATGCGAATGAGGACAAGAAAATACCTATCATCTTTGGGCGACCATTTTTAGCTACAAAGACGGGCTTTGATCGATGTAGAAACGGGGAGCTAACTCACGTAAATCGGAGAAAGTTGTATTCACCATTCATCCAACCAACATTCTAAAATTTGAATTAAATGATGGTAAGCAGATGGTTGGGAATATAGCTGAAGACATTGGAGGTTGGGGAGTTTCTAAGGGCAATGTGGATAACATGCCTATTGACGCTCCAACTTGAGGAGAATCTGACAAAGTCCGGTCAAGATCAAACTTAGCGCTTCTTGGGAGGCAACCCAAGCCCCTTTTATTGCTTTCTTAGTTTTAATTTAGTTTAGTAGTTGTTTTTGTTTTTTCTGAGTTTTTGCATTATTAGTAGTAAGTTGCATCACATTTCACCCCTCTTATTTGTGCAAATCCCACATATCTCACCCCATCGTCACAACGGAGCACTTTAACATCACACACACCATCTCCATCTCATTCACTCATTATTTGGTAAGTTTGCAACTTCCAAAACCCACCCCATGGTTTTCCCCATCTTGTGATTTTTGGTGTGATTGGATTGTAGAAGAGCTAGGATAATTGTGTTGATTTATGGATTGTGGATTGGTTGATCATGCTAGACTTAGGTTTGGTGTTGAATTTTGGGATTGAATTGAGTTATCCATTGCATTTACTAGCTTTGCCCAAATTCATGCATATGAGGTGTTTGATGAAATGCCCCAATGACAGTTTCACATTGTTTAGTGTTATTTTGCATCTCCATGCTTATCTTTTTGACAGGGCACTATATTTTCTACTTGGGTGCATTATGTATGTGCTGTGATTTTCGATTTCTCACCCATAACCGAGTTCCTTGGTTCTACGAGTTTTGTTTTCTTGTCTACCTTGTTAGGTTGCAAAGATGCGAAGCCAAAAAGGGGTCGGGCCAAGGCGAAGGGAAAGAACAAGACCACACCTTGGAGCATACAACGCCCACGGGCTTGTGCGCTAGGATGCATTTTGAGCTTATATGAGACACCTCATACACGTACTAGTATCACATGACTTAAGGAGATTTCGCTCCTCGGCTACCAGGAAAGTCCTTTTTCCCACCTCTCCATTGGGGACAATGTCGTTTTAAGTTTGGGGGGGTGCAGTCTGTTTTTATTCATCGAGTCGGGTCTTGAGTCAAAAAAAAATGAAAAAAAGAGTCTAGAGTTGAGTCGGGGCGTTTGTTAAACTGTGAAACTGCATGACTAAGTGAATTTGTTGAATATGAGTTGAACGGTCAAAAGAGCATGTGTTTGAACTGTGATTTAATCTTTTTTCCATTAATTCCATCTATGTGCTTAACTCTGCTGAGTTATTTGGGGATGATTTATGCAATTGAGTGGTTCCTTCATGATCCCACCGGATGCTAGAACTTGTCTGATCACTAGTCGAGGCGAAATCCTAGGCAAAGTAACCATGAGGAAGTGATTTAGGCCATCTTTGAACAAGCTAGAGCCTAAAATGCCTACCTTTGTATTATATTTTTCCTAGTGTTCCCCTTTGAGCCTTATAAACCCGTTTCTTTGGCAACCAATCAAATACCCAGAGCCTAAATGTGAAAATCCTAATTACCCATCACTCATACATACACACATAATATAGAAAAAATGTTGAAGATTGAGGAAGGGATGAGGGTATGTGTTTAATTGAATGAAGTTGCCCGAGAAAAGAAAAGATGAAACCCCATGTACGCAAAAGAATAAGTTTGGGGTTCCTAAAAAAGAGAAAATGAAAAAAAAATCAACGGGATTGAAAGTTCATAAACATTGGGGATGCCGAAAAAAAGTGAAGGGTAGTGCCTATTGATAATTCGAAGTGTTAATTGTGTGTTTGGGTGATTTGAGCCGCTTATTCCTATATTTTCCTACCTTACCCTAAGCCCACATTACAAACTTTAAAAGTCCTATTGATCCTTGTGTTACATTAGCCTACATTAGTGGAGATTAGTGTGAAAGACAAGCCTTATGGAGTCCGGTAAACATCTCATCTCTATATTTAAAAAGTGGATCATCTTGAAAACACTTGATTGCGTGAATCTATCTGGATAATGAAAACGGGGTTGGCATGAACATTCCACGTCATGATCACATTGTGAAAATACGCGCTTGATTGATAGTGAAACGAAATTTGACGAATGAGTTTGGTTGTGAAGTTTTGCAGTTTGTTTGTATTGTTCTGTCTTGTATTTTTCATTTTAGAGTTGTAATTGCTTGAGGACAAGCAATATTCTAAGTTTGGGGGTATTTGTTCACTTGGTTTTATACCATTGATTTGGGCTTCCGAACTAGAGTTTTGTGTTGTTTTTGAGTATTTTGAGTCGTTTTTGTTATATCTCATAGGTTAATTAATTTCCATTGTTTCGAGTCATTTGAGGGGTCAAGCCATGTTGGGAGCCAATTCTATTGAGTTTATAGTCATATTAATGAATCGTGTATCAAAAGAAGTACGAAACGAGCAAACAATGAGAGATTGATTTGAAGAAAAGTCCAAATGCGTCCGGAATTTCTAAAGATCGTTTCGTATTTTGGTCATAACTCTCTACAAAATTGATATTGAGCTGATTCAAGTGGCTATAGAAAGCTAAGAGATAGGGCTACACAACATTGATGAAGGACAGAAAAACAAATTCGGACATTTGGTGGGCGAAAAAAACAAAGGGCGGCGCTGCAGCCATCGTCACGGGCGCCGCAACACCCAAAACAGGCGAGGGCATTTAATTGCGATGGACGGATGGGCGCTGCAGCGCCCAACGCCCGGCGCTGCAGCGCCCGGGCGACTATGTTGCACTTAATTGCTGGGCGCCGGAGCGCCCGGGGCGGATTTTCCTATGCTAAGCCTACTTTTTTCTTGGATCTTTGTGGGGTTATAAATAGAGACATGAGGGCGTGAATTGGGGCATCTTGGATCATTTGGAAGACAACAAAACAACAAGAAGACAAGGGAGAAGAATAGAAACATCTTGGGACAAGCTTGGAGAAGAAGATTGAAGGCTCTTATCATCTAGAAATAGAGAAGATCCCTCAACTCTTGTTCTTATTTTGTTACTTTCTCCATATTTTGTAAGATGTATTGTTGTATTCTTATGGATTCATTTTCTTTAATCATGAGCTAAACTCTATAATTCTAGAGGGATGATGTAATCTATGTTTGAACTTATTTTTGAAATTGTGGTTTGTCAATCTAGATCTATCAATTTATTTGTGCTATTTGGATCTATTGCTTCTAAATTACTTGATCAATAATTGAGAGTATTTGGTGTATTTGATTTGACACTTGAGAGAGGTAATTGAATACGTGACCTTGGAATAGCATAACCTAGGATTTCATAGAATTGAGAAATTTGTGAATCCTTTGAAGTCATTTATCAAGATTCATAGCTTTTATTGAGATTTCAATTGGTGATTTTTATAGAGATATTAATTTCCCAATTAGATCTAAAATCATTTGGCACTCGAGAGAGGAAATGATTATTGTAGAAATCTTGACTTATAAATTGATAATTGATGATTGATAAACAATATTGATAACATAAGGGATAACTAGATTCATCATACCTCTTGAATTCATTTAATCATTTGGATAAACTCATTGATATTTTTCATATTCTTGATTTATTTTTGGTATTTTTAGTATAATCAACTCCTTCAAATATTGAATTTCTAAATAAAGTTAGACTACTATATTATAGTACTTAGCAATAATTCGATAATTATTTCCTGTGGATTCGACAACCTTACTTCTCTATATTAAAACTTGATACCGTAGACTTGCGGTTAGAAAAATCTCTAACAGGACTCATTTTTCAACCTCTGTTCCTCTTGAACACACATGGTCAATAATTCATTAATTGACCAATTTTCTTTATGTGTGTTGTATGAGATCTTGAATGGAGTATACTCCGTAGGAAGAGAGTTGAGAATAAAATGCAAGAGAAATGACTCTGAAATCTCAACCTTAAGGGAGCTCAGTTTAGCAGCAACATCCCTCATCTCCATGATGTACTCTCGTACACCACGACCCTGGTTAAGTGTCATATTTGAAAGCCTTTTTATGAAGGTGCTTGCCATGGCCTTTTCAGAACTTATGAATTGTTCCTCAATGGCTTTCATGTAAGCTTTGACATTGTCACATTTGGAGATTGCACCTCTAATGCTTGAACTTATGAGAGACTTGATAAACATCATGCTCAAGCGATCAGACCGCTCCCATCGTTCAAAGTTAGACCTTTCAGAAGGCGTGCTTGAATCCGTGGGCTTTGGGGGAGCATCCTCACGGAGCGCCAGGTCTAAGTCCATGCAACCCAAAGTCAAAAAGATACTATCCTTCCATTCAGTGTAGTTTTCACCAGTCAACATTGGAGTATTAGCAGAATCAAAGAAAGCAGTAGTGGGAAAAACTGCAATTACCAAGGAAATTATATAAATGCTATGAAGACAATAGCAAAATTCAAATATAGAAATATATTCCGAACCTCCCTATGGGTAGAGGTTGCATCCTTACATAGAACATACTCACTTTATAATAAGATTTAAAATTTAAACATATACAAGAAATTTTCGTGCCTATGGGTATAAGAAAAATTCATCTTTATGTTTAACTATCCATCTTATTCTTATTAACACCATTAAATAATCACCTCCCTGTAGGGCCAAATAATTAATTAATGGTTCATGTAAATTGTCATATAAGCGCAAAATAATACTATCATAACTTAAGATGCTTTGGCTAATCTTAAAGTTACAATAATATTTCAAACTTTATTATGACATTATTACCCAAAAGTAATATGTTCAGAGGCATAAACATAACGATACCATATAGCCAGCGAAAGAATTACAGATATTAAACATATGTACGACATTTAAAATTATATATTCTTTGAAAATAGAATGTACAAGTAAACTAGTTATCAGGAAATGAAAATACTTTCATGAAAAAGCACTTCAATAAAATAGATACTGATCTTCTAGTGCAGACTAATAAAATTTGCTTTATGATTTGATATACAATACACATGCCATTTGTCAATTAAGAAATGATGAATACCACTTAACATGTGTTGTATATCAAATCATAAAGCAAGTTTTATTAGTCTGCACTAGAAGATCAGTATCTATTTTATTGAAGTGCTTTTTTATGAAATACATTCAACATTAAGTTTCACAACGTTGTCTCTTCATTCGGCTTTGTAGAGAACATCATTGATCAATGTATTTACCTTAAGGTAAGTGGTTATATCATTTTAGTCCTGTATGTGGATGACATTCTACTTGCAAGTAGTGATTTGGGTTTGTTGCATGAGACTAAACAATTTCTCACGCAGAACTTTGATATGAAGGATATGGGTGAAGCTTCTGTATGTCGGCATAGAAGAAATTCGTCGAGACAGAGCCAATAAAGTACTTGGTTTATCTCAAAAGGCCTACATTAACAAAGTTCTCGAAAAATTTGGAATGCAGAATTGTTCATCCATTGCAGCACCCATTGTTAAAAGAGAAAAAATCAATTTAGATCAGTGTCCTAAGAATGCATTGGAGTAAGAACAAATGAAAAGTATTCCATATACTTCACTCATTGGAAGCCTTATGTATGCAATGGTCTGCACAAGACCTGACATTGCATTCGCGGCTGGAATGCTTGGTAGATATCAAAGCAATCCCTTTAATGGATCATTGGAGGGTCGCTAAAAGGGTTTTGAGATATCTACAAGGAACCAAGGACTATAAGCTCACATATAGGCAATCTAACTGCTTGGAGGTAGTTGGTTATTGTGATTCAGATTTAGCTAGATACCTAGATACAAGCAAATCCACTGGATACATTTTCCTTCTAGCAGAGGTGCTATATCCTGGAGAATGCAAAGCAAACCATCATTGCGTCATCCATAATGGAAGCGAATTCATTGCTTGCTATGAAGCTACATCACAAGCTTTATGGTTGAGAAACTTTATATCGGGATTGAAGATTGTCAATACTATTAGTAGACCATTGAAGATTCTTTGTGACAATTCGGCTGCTGTGTTCTTTTCGAAGAACAATAAAAGTGGGAGTCGCAACAAACACATCGATATAAAATATCTGAAAGTCAGAGATCATGTAAAAAATGAAGAAGTCTCTATAGAGCATATTAACACTGAGTTAATGATTCCTGATCCAATGACTAAAGGATTGCCAGCTAAAGTGTATCAGGATCATGTAACTCATACGGAACTTGTTGTTCCCTTTTAAGCTTTATCTGTGATAATTTTTCCTTTGTCTAGATCTTTTGATATTTGATTTGAATAAAATTACATTGTAATACATGGAAGGAAATACTTGACTCTGAAGCATGACCGCCATGATTCTTGAATTTGTTATTCCTATTGAGTATCTATAATAATTAAGCAGATTGATCTTGTGACAATTAAGACTGTGGCCATACAATATTTTTGTCACTTATAAATGGTACCCACTGACCATCTCTATGTGGTCCAAGTGGGAGAATGTTAGAATCCCTTGAATTGTGGACCACATAATTTTGCTTTTGGTCAGATTAATTATAATTGATGATTACATCAATCAAGCAATTTTCTTTTATTACATGATTGCTTAATTAACGTAATTGATTGGATTACTATCCATAAGGAAAATCCCTTGATGGAAGGGATGGATTGTTTTCCTTATTAGAAAGGGTCCTTGCCTAGCCTATAAATATAGCCCGTGATATTCCATCGATACACACTTACGATGAATAGGTGATAGGCCATAAAACTCTTTCTCAAAATTCATTTCACGTGGTTCACTTTTGCTTGAACAACAATGGCTGGAGGTAATCTTCTAACTCTTTTCTTCAACACGTGGTATTCATCCTTTCTTAATTGACAAATGGCATGTGTGTTGTATATCAAATCATAAAGCAAATTTTATTAGTCTACACTAGAAGATCAGTATCTATTTTATTGAAGTGCTTTTTCATGAAAGTATTTTCATTTCCTAATAACTAGTTTACTTGTACATCCTGTTTTCATAGAATATATAATTTTAAGATGTCGTACACATGTTTAATATCTGTAATTTTTCCGCTGGCTATATGGTATCATTATGTTTATGCCTCTGAACATATTACTTTTGGGTAATAATGTCATAATAAAGTTTGAAATATTATTGCAACTTTAAGATTAGCCAAAGCATCTTAAGTTATGATAGTATTATTTTGCGCTTATATGACAATTTACATGAACCATTAATTAATTATTTGGCCCTACAGGGAGGTGATCATTTAATGGAGTTAATTAGAATAAGATGGATAGTTAAACATAAAGATGAATTTTTCTTATACCCACAGGTACGAAAAATTCTTGTATTTGTTTAAATTTTAAATCTTATTATAAAGTGAGTATGTTCTATGCAAGGATGCAACCTCTACCCATAGGAATGTTCGGAATATATTTCTATATTTGAATTTTGCTATTATCTTCATAGCATTTATATAATTTCCTTGGTAATTGCAGTTTTTCCCACTACTGCTTTCTTTGATTCTGCTAATACTCCAATATTGACTGGTGAAAACTACACTGAATGGAAGGATATTATCCTTTTGACTTTGGGTTGCATGGACTTAGACCTGGCGCTCCGTGAGGATGCTCCCCCAAAGCCCACGGATTCAAGCACGCCTTCTGAAAGGTCTAACTTTGAACGATGGGAGCGGTCTGATCGCTTGAGCATGATGTTTATCAAGTCTCGCATAAGTTCAAGCATTAGAGGTGCAATCCCTAAGTGTGACAATGTCAAAGCTTACATGAAAGCCATTGAGGAACAATTCATAAGTTCTGAAAAGGCCATGGCAAGCACCTTGATAAAAAGGCTTTCAAATATGACACTTGACTAGGGTCGTGGTGTATGAGGATGCATCATGGAGATGAGAGATGTCTGTCAAGTTCATGTCTGTCAAAATTAGGGTTGTAAGTGAACACAACGTTCGACAAACAACTCGTGAATATGCTCAGATAACGTTTGTTTATGTTCGTTTATTTAGTTAAACGAGCACAAATAAACACATTTTAGGGCTCGTTTAATACACAAACAGAGCTTGAACAATTCTATACTCGTTTACTAAAAGCTTGTGAATAAGATTGTTTAGTGTTCGCTTATAAATATTCATGAACAAGCTCGTATGGTATTTTTTTAGACTTGTTCGTGAACAAGCTCGTTAAGGGCTCGACAAATAGCTCGATTATTTTAAAAAAAATAGAATTAAATAAATTTTATTTTAATAAAATTAAAAAGACTTAAAGACCCTACAGATTGGTGATACATTGGGAGCTACGGGGCTGGAGGGCAGTCTAAATTTGATTGATGTTGGACACAAAAAGAAAACCTATATCTCGTAGTTTCTTGGGTGTCATAGAAGCTTTATCATGTGCACTACACAACTTATATTTTTGAATAATCTAACTAAACTTAGTTTGAGTATTTTCTCAGATTTGGTCACTTGCTTATGTGATTATTTCATACTGAAAGTTTTTCGGTTTTCCTTTGTCTATTTTAATTTAAAATTCTTGTACATATGTTGGAAAATAAGATTTCTTGATATGATCTAGCCTTGCAATGAGTAGCAGTACTATTTATCCGTATTTATTTTTGGAATATTTTTTCAACTATTTCTAATCTAGTTTGGCAGCAGAGTTGTGGGAGCCTTAAGGCCATTAAGGCGGCCGCCTAAGGCCCCATGGCTGCCTAAGGTCCCTAATTAAATAAGTGAATTCAATTGTAGTAATTAATTTAGTGTTGCATATATATCATACATGGGTGTATAGCATTGGAATTGAAAATACAAAATTAATGTTTGACACAAAATTGAGTTTGTTTTCTTTTACCACCAACGATTTCATTTTTTGAACCATGAAGGAAAGCAAGCTTATTACGGCAAACTTGACATACTTTTTGAAATGTCATGTTGAATTGCTAGTTTAGAGTCATTTGATGAATGCTAATTATACTGCATCAACATAAGATATCATTAAACAATAAAGTTTTGAAATCAAGGATCCATACCAAAAATAGGAGATTGGTGAAGTCGAGTCATTCTTTCTTCACAATAGAAAAAATATTGGCAAAACATAAAGTTTCATTCTCAGATTTCATACTTCATATTATGTTATATGTAGATAAAAGATGTTTGTTTCTTCCAATCGCTTGACTATTTATCTCTACTTAAGTTGTCTCACTACAAGGAAAAACCAGTTTACCTACAGAAAAATCTGTAGGTAAGTATTAAGAAAACTGCAAAAGTGTAGGTAATATCATTGTAGGTAAAATCATTGTAGGTAAAATATTTATCTACATAATCTAAAACTGTTGGTAAATACCTACAGAAAATCTGTCGGTAATTGAAAAACTATCGGTAATCTGTCGGTAATTTGTCGGTATAATTTGAGAAAAAATGATATTTTTTATTCTGTAGGTAATTGTAAAATTTAGTGGCAAGATCATTTATGTCGGTAAATTCTGTCGGTAAACTGGAATTTTCTTGTAGTGCTTCTTTGTCTCTCAAGTTGACCGTACATGTGACTGTTGCAACTGCCGATTTTGTTTTTCAAATTAAAATTAATTAAATCAAATTTGAGATCAATGAGGTTATAAGATAGGTTAAACGGACTAGTTATATGTCTATTGAGAGTGAAATATTATAATTATTTGATTATAAAATTTTGATAAGTGATTTTATAACTCAAAAAGCTCGAAAATTAAAATGATGATTAACGATATATTAAACTAGGTCCCTCTTAAAATTTTACCTAAGGCCTGAAAATCCCTATACACGGCTTTGTTTGGTAGGCTTGTCACTTGTTTGGTCATTTTTTGTTTGTTTATTTTTTGAGAACAATTTATGTGTATTCTCATCTATAGTTCTGAATAAATATTTGTTTTTTTACTGTTCACGACAAAAGTTATTTTTTTTGTTATTTATTGTTCGCCAACAAAATTATTAATTGTTCGCGAACATAATGAACACGAACTCGAAACGAACACGTTCACAAATACATTCAAATATTAAAAAAATTTATCAAACCATTTAAATTATGAATCAAGCTCTAGCCAAGCTTGAACATGTATAAATTTAAACGAACATATGGCAAACAAGTTAAAGCTCGGCTCGACTCGGATCGTTTATAACCTAGTATAAATATAGAGCTGCTATACTATATAAGAGTATTTTTAAGAGTATATATAATTTTTAATAGGTCTTAAATTATAAATGAGTCTAGAGGATCTAACGCCCACCAAATTTGGGTTGAGTTTAGTCTGGATTTGGGTCATTAAAAATCTTAGTGGGTCGAGTCTTTAGTCCAAGCAAACCCGATATATTACCAACCAAAACCTAAATGATACGACAAGAGAAGTATGAGGGTTAAAAAGGTGTTTTCAATAGGCTTGAAAAACAAAATAAACTATAGACTCGGGATCAATCATCAAAAGCTGGATTGAACTCGTTTGGTTAACATAATGAACTAAACTTGAACATATTTTCTCCATTCGATAAAATGTAAAATTTGGCTCGAGCTCAACTTGATTAGTAAAAAAATAATAAACTATGTGTAAAAAATATCAAGTTACTCGACTCGATTCGTGTTCGTGTCAACTAAAGTCTAAAGCTCGTTAAAATTCAAATAAAACTTAGACATATTAATACTATGTTCGGTTCTATTCGATTTGTTTATACCCTTACTTTCAACCTTAAGGCTAGGTTTTTATAGGCCAAGCCGGGGTAAGCTCATTACTCATATTCTGCTAAGGATCAAACTTCCATCACTAAAGCAAGGGAGATTTTGTTAAGGATCGAAAATGAGAGGTTTCTTCCAAACAATCGATAATAATATTAGTGGCATGAAACTCGCGTGCGGGGTTATCCATGCTCTTTCATCCCCGTTGTTCTCTCCATTCTCGTTATGATATTTGAAGTATACAAATTTTCTCATTACCAAATTATTTGATGTTTGACTCTTTCATGTTCTTGCTTACATTTTGTTGGGTAAAATGGAATGTTTACTGTTTAAGAAAATGGCTAAATGTTTGGATATATCGGCTTAGTCGAGGCCTGTATTAAATACAGTCTTCGCAAGACGAAAACGCCCCATATACTAAGTGCTTACAATTCCGACGCTCGTCCCTAAGTTACCACGACTTTTCTGTTCGAGTTTCAACACTTGCAAACTCGAAACCACAACGAACACAGGAAGTATTTGAAACTTTCAAGCTTTGAAGGAGGAATAATGTCAATATGCTGTAATGCAATTACCGATTATTCGACTAATGTTTTTATATTGTTCGTATGTTATTTCATCTGCAGGGGGTTCTAATTTATAGGCATCAGGTGTCTGTATAGAAAGATCATGTCTTTTAGCTCGAAAAAACATGTTTACAGCGAAGAGATGCATCTATTCAGACTTCCGCATCGACGCACGACCTGGCGCACATCCCGTGCGTGTGCCCTTGCTTGGATGCGAATGAAATGACAAAGTTTCAACTTGACACATGACCTGATGCACGGGTTGTGCGTCCGCCCATGCTCGGAAGCGAAACACTTCAGTTGAAATCTTTAATTAATTAATAAAATTAATTAATTATTAATTTTAAAGGTTTTTGGTCCAAAAAGAATAAGGGTCTTGAAGCCCAAGCCCGGGCGGCGGACAAGCATGTAGGTCCTCACCCCTTTAAAAACTTGGGTGCCCCCAAGGGCCCAAACCCATAAGTCCAACTTAGGATTTATAAAGTGAGCAAACTTTACCTCCTCTTCCTATGTGGGATGGAGCATCTCTCCTTCCCCACATTTTCCATTTTTCATTTTCTAGTATTAAGTGGCTAACTTCTAGCATTAATTTCTCATTCACCCGGAATTGATTTTGAGAAATTGCAAATGCTATTTTCATCTACTCTCTTAGTAGAATTTTTACAAATAATTTAATTTCATTTTTCACTAATGGAAACCACTTAATTATTTGGTAAAAATTGGGTCAACACCCATTTTACCAAAACAAATTCCAACAATCCCCTACATGAATGAAATTAATGCATGTGTGTATGCAGATTCGCTTGAAAGTCTCAGCGAACTGTTATTGCATCAGGATAGGTAGCTTGTGGCTTTGAACCTTCCTTAGTAAAATACTATCGGATTTACTAGCTGCTTAGTGACGCGATTAGCCGTTTGTGTAAACCGAGACAACAATACTTACACAATAATAATTCTAACACTTATTGTTCTCACGTTGTGTCCATTTCGGCCCTGGACCATATCTTAGATTCATAAGCATTTCTTTGAAGCGGCCATTACTTCTCGCTTATATAGGTGATCTCCTATTGAAGAGTATTCTGCCATACTCCACCTTTCGGTATAGGAATCATTAAAAGTCTTAAACTTAATCTCACCACATTCATCAGGTTTTCATGCACTTGGATGTTTCGAGAATGAGCTAACACATTTTTCAAGTGTTCAGCTGAACATTCATAACTTAGTTGTCCCATTGAACCAAGGTCTTGAGATCCCCAATTCACAAGGTTGGGTACCGCTATGAATATTCTTTAGTTTGTGGATTTAAACCTATTCCCCTTAACAGTTTATACAATTGACCTCGATTTATGCCTTTTGTAAGTGGATCCGCAAGGTTTTCCTTTGACTTCATGTAGTCAACCGAAATAACCCCATTCAAAATCAACTGTCTAATGGTATTATGTCTTTGACAAAAATGTCCAGACTTACCTCTTTCCTTTGCAAGAAAAGACACATTTAATAAATACATCATTTCTTTATTTAATGATCGTACCATCATTTATATCATGAATGCCGAATTTATTTCCTTGGGTGCTTCTACTTTAGCTAAAGTACCCCCACACTTCAAGGTATTCTCCTTTATGTGGTTTGCTAAAAAGTAAAGCTCCCCCTCTTAGTTTCTGGTATCTTTATTCAACACAAGATTTTCTAGAACTTTTATGGCTCTCGGCCACTTATATTTTATTTTGTTAGAACATTGTCCCAACAATCCAGTTAGAATCTCGTTCTAACAGATTTCAGACCATAGTCCCAACAACTCCATTAACACCTTTTACAGGGTGTGTAACCTTTGGTGATATCACATCTTCAGTAACACTTCGGATTTCACTTGATGGTGTGTCTACCTCTAGTGTTACAACACTTTGGGCAACACTTCATGCAATTGTGGTTTTGGTCCCACAACACTTTTGGCAACAACTCCTGTTACATTTAAAAATGCAACAGAAACTCCACTGGTGTTCCATAAAATGTGGTCACACCCCCACAATGGTCGATTTTCATTCGGAATCAGGGTTGTCTTTCTCAATCCGAAGCCGAACTATCAAATCCTCAAGCCCCATTTCTTTCTTCTTGTGCTTGAGGAGTTCTTAAAATCTTTATACGATGGCGACAATTTTTCGATAATCGTAGTCACTTGGAATGACTCACTCAGAATCATCCCTTCAGACACTAAGTCGTGAAGTATGATCTGAATTTCTTGTACTTGGCTAATCACCGTCTTGGTAGCCATCTTATAATCCATAAATTTACTGGCAACAAATTTCTTTGTGCCGGCATCTTCTGTTTTATATTTCTTCTCCAAAGAGTCCCACAACTCTTTGGATATTTTGAACGAACTACAAACATTGTAGAGAGTGTCGTCTAGCCAGTTCAAAACATAATTCCGACATAGAAAGTCGCTGTTATGCCAAGCATCCACAACGATTCTACGTTGGTTGTTGTTGCGAAATTTATTGTTTAGATTTTGATGAATGCCATGTAAAACTTAGACTAGAAAGTTGGCACTCCATTTTCCTTGTAATTTGTATTGTAATAGATAGGGCTGTATGAGCCGAGTGAAGTCAAGTCGGCTATGCCTGGACATACGAGAAGTCAATCAAGATCGGAGTGAAGACTCATTAGCAGCGGTGAGTGTGGCAATGAAGAGATATCAAGAACTCGACTGAAGGAGTATCAGCTGTGACACAGCTGTAAGAAGAGTCAGTCAAGTCAACCAAAGAAGTCAAGCCAAGTCAAATTGAAGTGACAGATGAGTCTCTCCATCATTGGAGCAGACTCAAGTCACCTGGGGAAAAGGCAGTCAAGTCAAGACAACTGAAAAGAATCTTTTGCATAGAAGTCAAGAATATTACCTAAACAAGTAATACTTCCATGTTTGCCATGTCTTAAAGTGCTCGATCCCCGGAAGCGTGCAAAAGGAATAAACTAATGGGAAGCACTTCACCTTGTATCGACTACGAAAAGATGAATGCTTATTTAATACAAGGAAATGTCAATATCAAGGACTGCAACAAGACAAGCCAACGAACACAAGTGACTTTTGAAAATCAGCCTATCTCTTCTGTAGGTCCCAAGGGGTGTAAGTGTAAGGTTTAGAAGGGGGTTGAATAAACCTTACCAAATTTTTGATTTAGTCCTTTTAAAAATTCGAGTTGATACTACTACACACCGTGTCCTTGGTGGATAGCCAATTTAGTTAATCAAGAGAGTTAGTCTCTCAACGGACTCAACCGAGCATTCTTTGAATAACTCAAATTGTTAAAGTCTAAATTAACTCAACGTGGTTTGTTTTCGTGAGAAGACTTAACACCCTTAAGTTTGATTAAGTAGAGATTTAGAGCTTGATTTAGTACTTAGAGATTATCTAATGGATAGCAAATATGTCGTGAGAAATAAACAAATATGATGCAAGAATTAAAGTCTTTGAAATGTAAATGACACAATAAGATTTTTATAGAGGTTCAAGATGGGGTAATTCTTCTACTCCGCTCTTCTCCAACTCCTAGAGAAATCCACTAGGTATTGATCAAGATATACAAAGTGGTAATGTCCGGATACAAGTCTTGATCACACAAATGACTTGATCCTTTGGGACTCGATGCGAGACGCCTTGATCACTCGGTTGGCTTCTCGTGCGACTCAACTTCTTCACAGGCGCTGCCTTGCTACTACAAAACTCACTTGCTCAAGCTCTTTGGATTTGATCACGAAGCCCTCCAAAAGCTCAAGACTTGGTTCGACCTTGAACCTTCCTACAATCCTTCGAGGAATGTAGACCCCTTGATTTTTCAGAATTTTCCTCTTCAACCGATTGAAGTTATCTTTCCTTCACAAAGTTAGTGTTGGATTGATGTTCTTCGTAGTGTAGGCTTGAGGATTGAGCGTTTAATAACTTGAGAATATTTCGGGTTTACGTTCTAATAATTGCTTGAATATTTTTGGTTCGATCTTCTACTCTCGTAGTCATTCCTCGCCTTTTATAGTGATCTTTCAAAAATCACCCGTTGAAGAGATAGGCTTATTTTTGAAAGTCACTTGCGATCGTTGGCTTGTCTTGTTGCGATCCTTGGAATTGCCATTTCCTCGTATGAATTGTTCTTCACCTTTTGAGTTCGACACGGTGTAGTGCTTCCCATTGGTTTATTCCTTTTGCACTCTTCCGGGGTGAGCACTTCGAGAAAGGTAGTATGGAGATATTACTTGTTTAGGTAATTCTCTTGATTTCGTGCAATGGATCTTTTTCGATTATCTCGACTTGACCGCATTTTCTTGCTTTCCCCAGGTGACTTAGAGTCGACTTCCAATCATTGGATGACTCTTCCCTCACACTTCAACTTGAGACTTGGCTTTTCTTGAGTTGACTTGACTGATACTCCACTAAGTCGCATCTCACCGCTCATTCAATAGAGTTCCCGTCTACTCTTCTTTGCTATACTCACTGTCTCGCAATGAGTCTTCCTTCTAGTCTCCATTGTCTTCTTGCATGTTTGGGCATAGTGACTTAACTCACTTGACAAGCCCTATTTATTACAATGCGCTTTACAATAAAAATGGGGTGCCAACTTCCTATTCTAAGTTTTACATGGCATTCATCAAAATCTAAACAATAAATTTCCCAACAATTTCCCCCTTTTTGATGATGCCAAAACTTAAACCATTCAAAAATGTAAATAGCAAAGATACATACGATAGTGTATTCACATAGAATGTATGCGTAGAATCAATCCTTTTATTGATCATAACATTCTTGTTCTTTTACACAATCAAGTTTACAAGGTGTATCATATCAAACATTTGTCTACACAAAAAAATAAAGAATTTATAGCTTTATTGCGGAAGACTTACATAGTATGTATTTACATAATAAAATACATGAAGGGGTGGACAAAGAACACTTCATCTCCTTCGCCGTCTCCTTCTTTCATCTTGTTCAAGATCTTCTCGCTCTTCTTCTCTTTTTCTCATCGTCACCGCTTCTTCTTTCTTTTCATATGCCTTCCTGGCATGCCTTCATCTCTTCTTAATCTCTCTTGTCTTTCCCCCATAGCTGAGTTTGTCTCTTGTTTTCTTCTTCTATTCTTTTCGCATACTCAACATTACTTTTAGCCACTTGCAAATTTGCTACTTGGTCAAGACCACCCAAGAGATCCCTCCTTTATTGCCGGATCTACGTATTCAATGTTTTTGGGCGGAGGCCTGGTCTCAAACCTCTTCCTCCACCACTCGCTTCTTCCTCTACCTGCGGGGCGTGTATTATACTCTTGGGGTCTTCTTCTTTCCAAATGAGTGACCAGCAGAGCGACTCGCTTCGTCTGTCTGCCGCTCTGTCGCCTTCTTCACATAACGTGAGACCCTTTTCCCAAGATAAGTCCCAAGCTTGAGCCATAGACATATTTGCAAAGTATCCTTCGGATGCGGCGTTTTAAATTCATCAACTGATCGTGGCTCTGTCCCAACATCCGAGATGGCATAAGTGTCTCTCTCTTTGGAATGCCTCCATGTTGTTTCAAGATGTTCATAACTCGGGCATCCATTCTTCCTTCCACTTCCTCCATCCCTCGCTTCAATTGTCTTTCTCTTTTCACCATAGATATAGCAGTGTGTTGGAGTGGCGAGTCACTGGGAGTTTGTCAAATAATATCACCGTGACAATACCTTGTTGGGGGTTTGTGCGATCATCAAGGTCACATCTTTCGATCCTTCCCCCTCAACGGACTTTCCTTTCTTTTGTTTCAACACTTCCTCACTTTGTCTTTTCCTTCGCAATCGCATCCTCTTTTTTTCAAACTTTCAGATCTCTTCAGTGCTTTAAGGTATTCCTCTTCCCCCTTTTTGGCATCATCAAAGGAGAGAGGAATGCCTGAAACATACCTTGCAAGCGGAAATCGAGCTCTGCTTTGGTAGTAGAGTTCTCTCCTCGAGTCTCGCTGTGGAGTATGCGGCACGAAATTCGAGCGAGTAGCGTTGGACTCTCTTTGAAATTAGCTTCATTTCAGCCATGAGAAGGCTGAATTTTCTGTCCATATTTTCTTCCGACGCCGGAGATCACTCTTATTTTGCTCACGCAGCAGCTTTATCTCGGCAAAGGTGAGCTTCATGCATGTGCTCAATGTGTTCTCTCAATTTCGTTTTTGCATCGGCATTCTCGGCTCTCCATACAAGCGAGCTTGTTGAACAATGTCCTGAAGTATCTAACTTGTTCCACACACATTGTTTCTTCTTTGTTGCCACCATTCCCTTATCCTCGATCATTTTATGCCTCTCAAGTCGCCAGATAGGTTGGCATCTCTGTTGTCCGATCGCATGTCCATAGAGGCCTGGTGCCTCTCCATCCGCTTCAATTTCAGCAAATAATGCCTTGAACACTTCCCGAACTTCACTGTTTCTTCCGTTGCATCGATGGCCACGCAAAGATCAAAGTCATAGTCACCGAACGATGGTACTGACGAAAATGACAGGAGCTGGTTTGTGGAAGCGTGCGAACTCGTTCTCTTCGACTCTTCATGGAGGTCGGGTACCTCCAAGGAGAAAGGAAATGATTCTACAAAGGAATCATCACGGCCAATCGGATTTGTTCAATGATGAGAGGTGCACGTGAAGTTCCTTTTGGAGTCGAACTGCGCTGCAGCTTGAGGAGCTGTGTAGTGGACTCTGTTTCACCGGGGTCTTTAGTGAAGTGGACCCGACTTTGCCGAGCCTCACTTTGTCTCAACAACCGTTGGTCTCACCGGTTTATCCAATTGAGTGGATCGGTCCTCGGCCTTATCGAGCGTCATCGGATGATGATGAGATTTCCATTGGTGGCTCATCATCAAAATTGAAAGTTTGACGAGTAGTCTTGAGATCGACTTGCTCATGCCGGGAACATCCTCACCGAGTCTTTTGGATCTTTCACGGGGATGACTCGGCTTCTTCGTCGCGCTTTCTCCCGATCCTGCAAGGTTACATTAGGATTATCCTGGGAGTCATGAAGCGCTTATCTCCTTTTTAGATGGATCAATGATAGCGGGAGGGATGTTCTCTACTTGACTTCTTTACCCCGGAAGTCTCAACCTCCCGTGGGCCTTCATTACCTCCTGCAGCCTCGATCGCAATGAGGCCTGGACCTCCCTTTCGACGGTGTCACTGTCTTAGGGTCTTCTCGTGGTGGCATCCATTAGAGTCTCAACCCCATGGATTGCACTTTCATCGCCTGCAGTGTTAACTCCCGTAGGCTGTTCCTTCGTGCCTCGACCGCATCGCAGCCAGGCGTCATTAGCCTTCGGAGCGGTTGGCACCTCACCGAGACAGTTTCAACTATCCGAGCTTCGTTGATGGCAACTTGTCGCTCGTTTTGCATTTGTACTTTCTCCACTTCGCCTCCTAGATTCGTTGTGGAGTCATCTCGCAGATTCTCCGACCTTGCCGCAGCGGTGGAGGGAGTTTCCCCCTCGGTGGCTCACCACCGAGTGACATGGAATGGGGTCACTTGTCTCCAAACTCCCGGCTGTTTTTTACCGAGTGTTCAGGCCGTTGGGGCGGTGGTAAGACACCTTTGTTAGGGGTTGGCTCAACCGGGGTCCCCACTAACCCGCCATCGCCATTTCCTTAATTCATTCTTCCGAGTGAGTCTGGGAAGTGGTGGCGGAACAACGGTGGCGATTTGCAACCACTCCCATTGGATCAATTTCACCGTGTTCGGAGGACTCTCCTGGTCCCTCCATCATGCTCTTCTCATGAAGAATTCGATTCATGCATTGCTTGCTGCATTTGCAACTCTTCTCGTGATGGCGGGGTCTAGATCCTCATCACTTTCTCGATAGAATATCGAAGTGAGAATGTGTATGTTCTGTGGTTCCGGTGAGAGGGCGGAGATCTTGGCCTTCTCTCTTGCCTCGCCTTCTTCTCGCGCTCCTTCTCCTTATCCTTGAAGATCTGCAGGATATCATGCGATTGTCTTCATCCAAATCTTTGGGATCATAGAGGTAAGTCCGAGGAAGTTCAACAGCCTTCCTCTTCTTCTTCTATAAACTCGGGCCGTTGGAACTGTTCCCTGGATCGACTCAATTTCCATTTCCTCCACTCTCATGACGATTTTGGATATCCGGGTAAAGTGGGGATAGGATCATCACATCACTATCGCTCTATCGGCTTCTTCTTGTCTCTCAATGCGCGACTACAAATTGTGTCTTCAATTTGCCTCTGCTGATCGCTTTCAACAGACTTAGTTGTTTCATAAATTACATCTGGGGACTCTCTTTGCTTCAAAGCTTTCTATTTTATTCCATCCGAGTGGGCGACTCAGCCGGTTTCTCAAGCTCGGATCGCTTGATGATTCTTCGTCGTCTCTTAGTTCGTAGTAGAGGGACTTCTGGTTCAGAGAGAGTTTCTTCTGAGTCTTGGGCGGTGGGGGCCGGTCTTTGTGTCTTTTTCGAGGAGCCGCCGTCTTGCTTATCGATCTCCTCTTTTTGACGATCCGAGAAGGTAGTTGAGAGTCCTTCTCGACCGCTAGCTGCTTTGGGCGGGAGACACGGCTGCGGGGCAGGTGACTTCTGCTGCAGGGCGGGAGCGGGTTTGACTTTCTTTCTTGCGCATGAGCAAAGGCGATCTTCTTAGCAAACCGGGGGGCAGCTTTCTTCTTTGGTGGAGAGGAAACCATTTGTATCTTCGAGGGTCACCGATTCCCCCTCACTCGTGTCGCTCTCTTTAGCGTAGGCTCTCTTCTCGTGCGCCTGCAGAGAGGTTTGATCTCAACATCCTCTTGTTTACATGGAACGCCTTTCCATGTCTAAGAGGACTCCTTTCACCTCCATCACCGGCCAATCACTGGCCATATCCTAGGGATCCTCCAAATGTGCCATCTTCCTTGAAGGATTTGTTCCCTAGATTCGGCATAGTCTGCGTGTAGACAAACTCGGCCCGGTTTATTTTCCTTTCTTCAATGATCGCGGCCATTACGATCAACTTTGCTTTTGATTGGTCAAAGCCGCCAAATTTGATGTCAATACATTTGGCAACTATGTCCAACAGCTTGTAAACTATTTTATTAGCATAGTCGGGCTTGGCTATTTCCTTCCAAGCAAAGACCATGTTTACATCAACTTCGTTGATTTCGATGCTCCTTCCGTCGGTAGTGAGCGGTGTTGACCAAATCCTTGGCAGAGATGGTGAGCTTCTTTCCGTGAATGATGACTTTATCCCTTCATCGTGAATCTCGGCGTTCACGTAGAATCGTGCGACCTCCTCCACATAGGTCATCGGATATTCCAAATACGTCGAAACGATTTCCCCGGGCGTTTCCCATTTCTCGGCAATTTTCATCACTAGGGTGTCGTCGGACCCTGTTTCACCATGCCGTCCGAAATCCACAAGAGACCCTGTGGATTTGCTTTCCTAACTTGACAAAATCATAGGTTGATGCCATCCTTCAGATTTTACCAAAGAAAACTTAGAGATTGATTTGAAGATAGATAGGGTTTTGAGAAAATTTTTGCCTTTGCTTCCGAGAGAGAAAATGAACAGCTTTTGGTAGTGTGTGAGAGAAACGGACGAAAAATGGTTTAAGTATGGTTTATGAAAGGGCGTGCGGGTGGTTTTGAAATGGGATCGAAATCAACAGACTTAGATTTGGCACGCCGATTGAGCATTTAATGTCTCGTATTTAATGCAAAGAACATTTATATCCAATCATAAGCTTAGTGTGCGGCTTTTGCCTGTATTAATGCGTCATAATTATGCTTTGACGTCATTCTTAAAAACATTCCCGCTTAGTAAAAACGATCGTTTTTGTCACTTTGCTCATAAATGATTCACTTTTGCCCTCACCCGGTTTAGCTCTTCTTTTCACATTCCTCTTTGTGACTCAAATTGTCGGTGACTTGGTATATTTGTCTTTCCGATCTGGTGATTTACTTAGGCCGATTTGTGAGTTCAACTCTTTTTCCCTTTTTGTGT
Source organism: Rehmannia glutinosa (assembly GCA_016081115.2). Taxonomy (NCBI): domain Eukaryota; kingdom Viridiplantae; phylum Streptophyta; class Magnoliopsida; order Lamiales; family Orobanchaceae; genus Rehmannia; species Rehmannia glutinosa. The sequence goes on along the minus strand of CM071936.1, from coordinate 78,322,372 downwards.
TCCATTTCTTTTCTTTGATTCTTCCGAGTGTCACACTCACCAATTAACCCTAACTCATGCTTGAGTTCTTCAAATCTTGACTCACATAATGGTTTTGTGAAGATGTCGGCCAATTGTTTATCGGTTGAGATATATTCCAAGATGATGTCCTTCTTTTCAACATGATCTCTTATGAAGTGATATCGACATCGATATGCTTTGTTCTTGAGTGCAACACAGATTTTGAGTAATTGCAATTGCACTTGTGTTATCACACATGATTGGAATTTCTTTTTCCTCAACTTCATAGTCTCTCAAACTTTGTCTCATCCATAGGACTTGGGCACAACAACTTGCCGCCAACTATGTATTCTTCGTTCACCGTAGAGGTGGCTATTGAATTTTGCTTCTTGCTAAACCAGAAATCAAAGATGTTTCCTAGCAATTGACATGTGCCTCGAGGTGCTTTTCTGTCCACTCTGCATCCAAAGATAGTCGTAGTCTCGAATAGCCAATTAGTTTGAATCCACCTTCCTTTGGATACCATAAGCCAACTTCTTGGCTTCCTTTCAAGTATCTCGATTCTTTTAGTAGCTTGTCATATGACTCTCTTTTGGAGCGATTGAAATCTCGCACATACACCTACAAAGAAAGGTGATGTCCGCCCGCTTCTTTGTGAGATAGAGCAATGATCCAATAAGTGCTCAGTATCTTGTTTGATCTACAGGCTTGCCATCCGCATCCATGTCCATTTTGATGATGTATTCATTGGTATTTTTACGTAAGACTTCTCCTCCATACCAAATTTCTTCATTAAATCTCTGGTGTATTTTGTTTGACTTATGAAGGTTCCATCCTTCGCTTGTTTCACTTGGAGTCCAAGGAAGAATGTCGGCTCTCCCATCATGCTCATTTCAAATTTACTTTGCATGAGGTTTGAAAATTTTTCACACAGCTCTTTGTTTGTGGATCCAAAAATGATGTCATCCACATATATTTGAACAAGCAAAGATACTCTTTTTGTCTTGAATTAAAAAAGTGTTCTATCTACTTTTCCTTTTGTGAATCCATTCTCGATTAGGAATTGTGACAAAGTATCATACCATGCTCTGGGTGCTGTTTCAATCCATACAAAGCTTTCTTGAGTTTGTATACCTTATCTCCAAGAGTCTTCTCGCTCAAATCCTGGAGGTTGTTCAACATACACTTCTTCTTCCAATAAACCATTTAGGAATGCACTTTTTACATCCATCGATATACAATGAAATTCTTGTGAGCAAAGATAGGCAAGGAACATCCTTATAGCTTCCAATCTTGCTACAGAGCAAATGTTTCATCAAAATCTATTCCTTCTTCTTGGCAATATCCTTTGGCTACTAGTCTTGCTTTGTTTCTTACCACGTAACCTTCCTCGTTCATCTTGTATCCGAATATCCATTTAGTACCAATAACATTTTGATGTGTGGGTCTTTGAACTAATTCCCATACTTTATTTCTTTCAAACTAATTCACTCTTCTTGCATAGCTTGAATCCAATGTGTGTCATCCAATGCTTGTAACACATCTTTGGGCTCTATTTAAGAGATGAAGCATGTGAACATAGCTTCTTGTTGAGTTACGATCTCGTTTTGACACCTTCTCTTATATCTCCAATGACAAGTTATGGTGGATGGTCTTTCACCATCTTACATCAAAGTTGAAGTAAGTTAGTGGGTTCGATTGTCTAGCAAATGTTTGCTTTGATCAGCTCTCTCGCACTCACTTAGCTGCAAATTTTCCAAAGATTTTATGAGACTCGGCTATCTCATCTTCATCCGAGTTAATAGTTCCACTTCAACTTCAAAGATAGGGACTCTTCTCGTATGGTTGGATGATTCAAACTTATCACCGACTCTTCAATGTCTTCTCTATTTACATTTGGCTCATCAAATACTACATGAATGGATTCTTCGCAACCATAGTCCTTTTGTTGAGTACTCAGTAGGCTTTGCTTTCACCGAGTATCCCAAGAAGATACCTTCATCTCGCTTTAGCATCGAAGGCCTTTAGATTGTCTTTGCCATTGTTGTGGATGAAGCATTTACATCCAAATATTCTAAAATATGCAACATTTGGTTTTCTTCCACCAAATCTCATAGGAGTCTTTGTCACCGTCTGTTTATCATACATCTATTTTGAGTGTAGCAAGTTGTGTTGATTGCTTGACCCAAAATCTTTTTGGTAACCCCGCTTGACTAACATGGTCCTTGCTTTGCTTCTTTGAGAGTTCTTCCTTCTTTCTCGCAACTCCATTCTCATTTGTGGAGTCCTAGTCTGAGATAGTTCATGACCAATACCATTTTCAATACAATACTTGAGTTATTATTCCATTGACAAACTCGGTTCCTCATCGATCTTATTTTGATAATGGTTTGGCTCTTCTCGTTTTGAATGCTCTTCATCACCGTGGTAGTTTCTCGAGAGTTTCTTTTTTCTTACACATGAATATTGTCCATGTATATCTTGAGTAATCATCTACTACCACCAAGGTGTATTTCTTTCCACTTATGTTTGGCCGGTTCCACTTGGGCCAAATAGATCCATATGTAGCGGATGCAATATTCTTCTTGTTGAAGATGGACATATCTTTTCTTTGAATGAAGATTTGATTTGTTTTCCATTCTGACATGCATCACATATACTCTCCTTCTTGTATACTGAGTCTGGAAGTCCTTCCACAAGATTACTTCTTAAAAGCTTGTTAATCGTTTTGAAATTCAGGTGACTCGGCTTTTTTGTGCCACAACCAACTTGATTCAAATTTTGTGCTCTTTGCTAATAGACAGTGTTGTGTGTAGCGGTTGGCCAATCTATTACATACATGTTCTTTTGTCTGCATCCTTGCAACACAACTTCATTCGATTCCGTATCCTTGATTTGGCATATACCCATGTTGAATCCAACATTATAGCCCTTGTCACAGAGTTGACCGATGCTTAGCAAGTTGAAGTTGAGTCCTTCAACATATGCAACATCTGTGATTTCTAATCCATTCCTCTTGATGGATCCAATGCCTATAATTTCACCTGGAGCTTCATTTCCTCCAAATATGACTTTTGCTCCTTTTACTTCCTTGAATTTTGACAAATTTTTCTTGTTTCCTATCATATGTCTGGAATAGCCACTATCCATATACCAGGTTCCTTGGCACTCACTTTGTTCCTTGAACCGCAATCAAGGAAATTAAGTTTTAGGTACCCATATTTATGCAGGGTCCTGAGGGGTTAGAATTGTAAGATGATCCAACCAACTTATAGCCAAATGATTTGACTCTAAGGGGTTGCCATCTATCGATGCCATAATCATAATTAATCTTGGCAAATTGCTTGGGATTTTAGGTTCATACAAAATTGTCTCTTTTGTCTGTATGCTGTGTATAAGTTTTAGCAATCGCCTTCTTTGGGTAATTGTGGTGTCTCTGAGTGTAGTGCCTAGGTGCATATGTGTGTCTTTGATGAAAGTTCTTATACTTTTGGAATGGCCTTTCTTTGAGTTCTGGCCTTTGCCATTTGGGCTTATATTCCATAAGTCTATCTTTGATAGTTCACATCATTCCAATCAGCTTGGCTTGGATATTTTCTACCATTCCCATCATATGTATTTCTTTTATAGATTTTAAGGGTTTTTGGTAGCTCTGCTTTTTCTTTACAGAGTATTTTATGTTTGGAGTTTGCTGAGAACTCGATTGAACCTCTTCTCACTGTCCTTTCAGTAAGCACTCAATCGGCCGCTTTCCTTTTCCTTTATAACCAAGGCCAGTTTGCTTATAGTTGTGCTTTGGAGTGAATGTGTGTGCAACATTTAGAGTTTTGGATTTTTTGGACTCTTCATTGCTTGAAGATCCTTTTTCCAAAATTACTTTTGAGTTTGACATAGCATAGAGGAATTAAATCCTAAGCCTGTCTTGTTTCCACATTTTCTTTGACTCATAATAAGATCATCCAATGATTTAGATGCCTTAGTGAATGAGGCAATAACATTTTTGAGGTCATTCTCCCTCTTTTCTATGGCAACTATTTCTCGCTATTAACTTAGCATTTTCGGCCTTTAAACTTTCATTCTCATCGGCTATTTGACTTAGAGTACTCGGCTCCTTAGTCGACTTTGAGTTTTGCTCTTGAGTAGGCTTTTTCCTCATTTAGTAGTGTGTGTGAGGATTTAATGTGTTCAAAATCTTTCATCATTTTGCCTAATGAATCATAAAGATCGAGTGGGTGATGAAGTGTGTGTGTCACACATCACTATCAATAGAATCCGAGTTTGATGAGTTAGAGTGTACCTCATCTTCTTGGTCGGTTGATCTTGTTCCTTGGCCATCAAACAGATCAAGGCTTCTTCTTCGAGTCACTTGAGTAGTCGGCTTCATTGCTCTCGAATCACTTGTCTCTCTTGACTTGGCTGTTTGTTTTAAAGATCTCTGCTGGCAAGACATTGCCTTTTTCTTTTCTTGTCCTCTTTCTCTCAAGACTTTTCTTTCTTCTTCATTTCGTATTTGTTGACTACGAGGATATGGGCAATCAATGGCGTAGTGACCTGGTTGTCTACAGTTCAAAGATAGATATTCAACCTTTTGATCGCTCTTTCCATTCTTGGATTGTCACCCTTTGATATTAAGCTTTTGATGATCTGTTCTCTTGGTTGGCCTATCTTCCCTTGACTTGGAGGGAGCCGAGTGTCTTCGGAAGATTCGCCCTTGCCTCTCTTGTAGTTCTTATTGAAGAACTTGTTGAACCTTTTAACCATCGGGATATTTCTTCGGATCAATGGCTTCTTTGACATCGCTCTCTTCCCATCTTTAACAATTAGAGAGCAATTTTTTTGGGTACAATTGTCTCTTCCTGGTCTTTTCTTCTCACTCAAACTCGTAGGCTTTGAGGTCCGAGAATAGTTCATGGTTGAATGTCTTTGATAGGTCCATGGAATGTCTTAGTGCCATGACCTTCATTTCCCATTCAATGGAAGACTTTTTAGGATCTTCATACACATTTCCTTCGTGTATATTCCTTTCCAAGTGCGATAGCTCGTTGGTGATTTACGTGAACCGAGCATCCGGTTGATCCAGGTTTTCTCCGAGATCATTTTGAAGTTCTCAAATTTCAGACGACCACCGATAATTTGTTTTCTTTGATTTGCTCACGAGCCTTCACAAATCAATGTTAGCTTGTCCCGATTTCTTTAGCCGTTTTGCATGATTTGACTTTATTGAACATGGCTTTGTCCAATGTTTTGTAAAGGATGTCCTTGGCTACATTGTCCAGGTTGTATCTTTTTCTCGTCATCATTTGTCCATTCGGTTCTTGGTTTTTCAACCATAGTCGGGTCTAGGGACAACATCCCTTCTTCACCTTCACCGCAGCTCTCTTCTTACAATCGTGTTCACCTTTAAGATTTGCGGTGGCCCATCCTCTATCACTATCCACATCTCATCATGTAATGCCTTTGATAGATGAGCCCGCATACGAATTTTCCAATCATGAAATTCTTCAATTGTGAACATAGGGATGCGTGTCAAATTTGCTCCCATGATAATAAATTTTAATGATAAAGGTAGTTTTGAAAGTTTAAGTACTAAAGCGGACTTTGAAAAGTTTGGAGATCTAGTTCAAGAACTGGTCATGGAAGGCTCAATGAACCAACCGCTCCGATACCACTTGTAGGTCCCAAGGGGTGTAAGTGTAAGGTTTAGAAGGGGGGGATTGAATAAACCTTACCAAATTTTTGATTTAGTCCTTTTAAAAATTCGAGTTGATACTACACACCGTGTGTCCTTGGTGGACAACCAATTTAGTTAATCAAGAGAGTTAGTCTCTCAACAGACTCAATCGAGCTTTCTTTGTAATAACTCAATTTGGTAAGTCTAAATTAACTCAATTGTGGTTTGTTTTCATTGGAAGACTTAACACCCTTAAGTTTGATTAAGTAGAGATTTAGAGCTTGATTTAGTACTTAGAGATTATCTAATGGATAGCAAATATGTCACAAAATAAACAAATATGATGCAAGAATTAAAGTCTTTGAAATGTAAATGACACAATAAGATTTTTATAGAGGTTCGAAGATGGGGTAATTCTTCTACTCCTCTCTTCTCCAACTCTGGAGGAATCCACTAGGTATTGATCGGATATACAAAGTGGTAATAGTCCGGATACAAGTCTTGATCACACAAAGTGACTTGATCCTTTGGGACTCGATCGAGACGCCTTGATCACTCACCGGCTTCTCGTGCGACGCGACTCGGCTTCTTCACAGGGGCCATACCCTTTGCTACTACAGACTCACTTGCTCAAGCTCTTTGGATTTGATCACGAAGCCCTCCAAAATCTCAAGACTTGGTTCGACCTTGAACCTTCCTACAATCCTTCGAGGAATGTAGACCCCTTGATTTTTCAGTAATTTCCTCTTCAATTGATTGAAGTTATCTTTCCTTCACAGGTGAGTGTTGGATTGATGTTCTTCGTAGTGTAGGCTTGAGGATTGAGCGTTTAATAACTTGAGAATATTTCAGGTTTACAGTTCTAATAATTGCTTGAATGTTTTTGGTTCTGATCTTCTACTCTCAGAGTCATTCCTCAGCCTTTTATAGTGATCTTTCAAAAATCTGCCCGTTGAAGAGATAGTCTTATTTTTGAAAGTCACTTGCCGTCGTTGGCTTGTCTTGTTGCAGTCCTTGGAATTGCCATTTCCTCGTATGAATTGTTCTTCACCTTTTTAGAGTTCTGACACGGTGTAGTGCTTCCCATTGGTTTATTCCTTTTGCACGCTTCTCGGGGATGAGCACTTCGAAAGGTAGTATGAAGATATTACTTGTTTAGGTAATTCTCTTGATTTACGTAAATGCATCTTTTTGATTATCTCGACTTGATTGCATTTCCTTGCTTTCCCCAGGTGACTTAGAGTCGACTTCCAATCATGGATGACTCTTGTCACTTCAACTTGAGACTTGGCTTTTCTTGAGTTGACTTGATGATACTCCACTCACCGCATTTCACCGCTTGCTCATTGATAGAGTTCCCGTCTACTCTTCTTTGCCATACTCACTGTCTCGCGGCGAGTCTTCCTTCTAGTCTCCATTGTCTTCTTGCATGTTTGGGCATTGTTGACTTAACTCGGCTTGACCCCCCTATTTATTACAATGCGATTTACAACAAAAATGGGGTGCCAACTTCCTATTCTAAGTTTTACATGGCATTCATCAAAATCTAAACAATAAATTTCCCAACATCTTCAACGGGCAGATTTTTGAAAGTTCACTATAAAAGGCTGAGGAATCACTTTGAGAAAAGGTTACCTGAAACCACGAACATTAAAGCTGTTATTCGAACTGTAACCTGCAATTCATTCTCAAGTTATTCAAGCAAATCCTCAAGTCTAAATTTCGAAGAAAATCAATCCAACACCAAGCTGTGAAGGAAAGAGAACTTCAAACTGTTGAAGAGGAAACTTTTGAAGAATCAAAAGGGGTCTACATTCCAAGGAGGATTGTAGAAAGGTTCAAGGTCGAACCAGTCTCGAGTTATTGGAGGTCTTCGTGATCAAATCCAAGAAGCTTGAGCAAGTGAGTCAAAGTAGCAAGCGACCACAATGAAGAAGGCCGAGTCGGACGAGAAGAAAGCACTGTGTGACCAAGGCATCTCCAGATCGAGTCCCAAAGGATCAAGTCACCGTGTGATCAAGACTTGTATCCGAACCGATAACCACTCTGTACTCTGATCAATACTTAGTGGATTTCTCCAGGAGTTGGAGAAGAGAGGATTAGAAGAATTACCCCATCTTCGAACCTCTATAAAAATTATTGTGTCATTTACTTTTCAGCATTTAATTTCAGCATATCATTTTATATCTGCTGATAATTTGCTATCCAACTGATAAATAACAAAGTGCTAAAACCAAGTGTTAAAACAAACTTAAACCAAACTTAAGGGTGTCAAGTCTTCCGCTGAAAATTTAGACTAAACAACTGAGTTATTCTATCAACAGCTCAATCGAGTCTGTTGAGTGGCTAACTCTGCTAGTTAACTAACTTAGCTGTCCATCAAGGACTTAGCTGTGTATTTAACTCTGTAAGGTTTATTCAACCCCCCCTTCTAAACATTACTCACACCCCTTGGGACCTACAAGTGGTATCAGAGCAGTTGGTTCATTGAGCCTTCCGTACTGGTTACTGAACTATATCTTCAATTTCTAAAAGAAGTTTTTAACACTTTTTCTTTCAAAAGCCATTTTTAAAACAACAAAGTTATTATCATGGAAGCAAATTTGACACGCATTCCTATATTCACCATTGAAGAATTTGATGACTGGAAAATACGTATGCAGGCTCATCTATCAGCATTACATGATGAGATTTGGATAGTGATAGAGGATGGGCCTCTGCAAATAATGAAGGTGAACACAGCTGCAAGGAGAGCTGCTGCAGCTGAAGGAGAGGAGGCTGCTTCTCCTAGACCAGCTATGGTTGAAAAACCAAGAGCTGAATGGACAAATGATGACAGAAAAAGATACAACATAGATAATGTGGCCAAGGATATACTTTACAAGACTTTGGACAAAGCCATGTTCAACAAAGTGAAATCTTGCAAGACAACCAAAGAAATCTGGGATAAACTAACTTTAATTTGTGAAGGATCTGAGCAAATTAAGGAAAACAAATTATCTGTTGTTGTTCAAAAATTTGAAAACTTTAAAATGCTTGCGGGCGAGACAATGGATCACCGGACGCTAGATTCACCGAAATTACAAATGAGCTCTCAGCACTTGGAAAGGAATACACACAAAAGGAAATGTGCATGAAGATACTAAGGAGCCTCCCAGCTGAGTGGGAAATGAAGACCATGGCTCTAAGGCACTCGATGGACCTATCAAAAACATCCAATCATGAACTATTCTCAGACCTCAAAGCTTATGAGTTTGAGCTGAGAAGAAAGGATCAAGAGGAGACAGCTGTACCCAAAACAGCTGCACTCATAGTCAAGGAAGGGAAGAGAGCTCAGACCAAAGAAATCATTGACCAGGAGGAAATTGCCTTGATGGTTAAAAGATTCAACAAGTTCTTTAACAAGAACTACAAAAGAAACAAAGGTGAATCCTCCCGAAGGCATTCAACTCCCTCCAAGTCAAGGGAAGATAGGCCACCAAAGAGAGCTGAGTATCGAAAGGTCGAATATCAAAGAGCCGACAACCCAAGAAATGAGAGAGATGACCAAAAAGTTGGAAACCTGTGTTGGAATTGCAGACAACCAGGACATTTTGCTATTGACTGTCCATATCCTGTAGTCAACAAATACAGGAATGAAGAAAAAAGAAGAGTCTTCAGAGAAAGAAGACAAGAAAGGAAAAAGGCAATGTTGGCTGCTGAGACTACTGATACATCTAAGTCAAAAGAAGCAGCAGACTCAGAGAGTAGTGAAGCTGACTACTCAAGTGACTCTGAAGAAGAAGCCTTAATCTGTCTAATGGCTAAAGAACAAGATCAACCTGACCAAGAAGATGAGGTACACTCTAACTCATCTCATTCGATTCTAGTGATAGTGATTGTGACACACACACTTCATCACCCACCTGATCTTTATGATTCATTAGGCAAAATGATGAAAGACTTTGAGCACATTAAATCCTCACACACACTATTGAATGAGGAAAACAACCAATAAAAGCGAAAAACTCACAAAACTAAGGAGGAGCCGAGTACTCTAAGTCACATAGCCGATGAGAACAAAGAGTCAAGGCCGAGAATGCTAAGCTAATAGCGAGAGATAATCTGCTATAGAAAAGAGAGAAAATGATCTCAAAAATGTAATTGCTTCATTCACAAAGGCATCCAAATCATTGGATGATCTTATCATGAGCCAAAACGAATGTGGAGACAAGACAGGCATAGGATTCCATTCCTTTGTGCATAGTCAAACTCCAAAAGTGATCTTGGAAAAAGGATATTCAAATAATGAAGTATCTCAAAAATTCAAGACACCAAATATTGCACACACATTCATTCCAAAGCACAATCACAAACAAACTGGCCTTGGATATAAAGGAAAAGGAAAACAACCAGTTGAGTATGCTGAGAGGACAACTGAGAAGAAATCCAGCAGAGTTCCTCAGCAAACTCCAAACAGGAAGTACTCTGTGAAGACTAAACAGAGCTACCAGAATCCCTAGAAGTTCTATCAAATGAACACAAATGATGGGAATGGTAGAAACTACCCAAGTCAAGCTGATTGGAATAATGTGAAACATCAACAAAGACCTATGGAATACATGCCAAAATGGCAAAGACCTAGAACTCAGCAAAGGTCATTCCAAAGGCAAAAGAGCTATTATCAGCACACATATGCACCCAAGCACTACACTCAGAAATATCACAACTATACAAAGAAGGCAATTGCTAAAACACACACACATACATACAGACAAAAGAGACAGCTGTATGAACCTAAAGCCCCCAAGCAATTTGCCAAAGTGAATTATGATTATGGCACAGATAGATGGCAACCTCTTAGAGTCAAATAATTTCGCTATAGGTTGGTTGGATCATCTTATAGTACTATCCCCTCAGGACCCAGGCAAGTATGGGTACCTAAAATGAAGCTCAGGAAATGAAGCTCCAGGGGAAATAAGAGGCACTGGATCTATCAAGAAAAATGGATTAGAAATCACAGATGTTGCATACGTTGAAGGCCTCAATTTCAACTTGCTAAGCATCAATCAACTATGTGACAAGGGCTATAATGTTGGATTCAATATGGGAGTGTGCCAAATCAAAAAAACTGAATCAAATGAAGTGGTGTTGCAAGGATCCAGACAAAAGAACATGTATGTGGTAGATTGGTCGACTGCCACACCAATCACTTGTCTGCTAGCAAAGAGTACAACCGAATCAAGTTGGCTGTGGCACAAGAAGCTGAGTCATCTGAATTTCAAGACAATTAACAAGCTTGCAAGGAGTCACCTTGTAGAGGGACTACCAGACTCAGTGTACAAGAAGGAAAGTGTTTGTGATGCATGCCAGATGAGAAAGCAAATCAAATCATCATTCAAAGAGAAGTCAAGTCCATCCTCAACAAGGATATTGCATCTGTTGCATATGGATCTATTTGGTCCAGTTGAGCCAGCCAACATAAGTGGGAAGAAATACACTCTAGTAGTGGTGGATGATTATTCAAGATATACATGGACAATCTTCATGTGTAAAAAGAAGGAAACTCTACAGAAGTTACCTCAACTGATGAAAAGAGTTCAAAATGAGAAGAGTCAAACCATTATAAAGATAAGATCTGACAGAGGGACTGAGTTGGTCAATGGGATAATAACTCAGTATTGTGTTGAAAATGGTATTGTTCATGAATTATCTGCAGCAAGGACTCCACAGCAGAATGGAGTAGCAGAAAGAAGGAATAGAACTCTCAAGGAAGTCGCAATGACCATGTTAGCCAAGGCCGGGATCGCTAAAAGATTTTGGGCTGAAGCCATCAACACTGCATGCTATACTCAAAATAGATGCATGATAAATAGACAGCTGACAAAGACTCCCTATGAAATATGGACAGGGAGAAAGCCAAATGTTGGGTACTTTAAAATATTTGGATGTAAATGCTTCATCCACAACAATGACAAGGATAATCTAAAGGCTTTTGATGCTATAGCTGATGAAGGTATCTTCTTAGGATACTCATCTGAAAGCAAAGCCTACAGAGTGCTGAACAAGAGGACTATGGTTACAGAAGAGTCTATCCATGTGGTTTTTGATGAACCTAATATAAATGGAGAAGACATTGAGGAGTTAGCTGATAAGCTAAATCAACCAACTATGCAGAAGAGTCCCTATGTTAAAGCTGAAGCTGGAGTAATTAATCAAGATGAAGGTGAAATAGCTGAATCTCAAAGACAGCTGGAAAATCTGCAGCTAAGTGATGATGGGAGAGCTGCTCAAGATAACACAGCTGCAAGACAACAGAACCCATCTAACTTACACTAACCTGATGTGAGATGGCTGAGAGACCATCCACCAGAGCTAGTCATTGGAGATGTAAAAGATGGTGTAAGAACCAGATCCATAGCTCAAAAAGAAGCTATATTCACTTGTTTTATTTCCCAAATAGAACCTAAAGATGTGTCCCAAGCATTGGATGACACACATTGGATTCAAGCCATGCAAGAAGAGCTGAATCAGTTTGAGAGAAATAAAGTATGGGAATTGGTGCAAAGACCAACCCATCAAAATGTGATTGACACAAAATGGGTTTTCAGAAACAAGATGAATGAAAAAGGTTCTGTGGTAAGAAACAAAGCAAGATTGGTAGCCAAAGAGTATTGCCAAGAGGAAGGAATAGATTTTGATGAAACATTTGCTCCTGTTGCAAGATTAGAAGCCATAAGGATGTTTCTTGCCTATGCTGCACACAAGTACTTCATTGTATATCAAATGGATGTAAAAAGTGCATTCTTAAATGGACTGTTGGAAGAAGAAGTCTTTGTTGAACAACCTCCAGGATTTGAGCAGAAGACTCTTGGAGATAAGGTGTACAAGCTCAAGAAAGCTCTATATGGATTATAACAGGCACCAAGAGCATGGTATGATACATTATCTCAATTTCTAACATATAATGGATTAACCAAAGGCAAAGTGGACAGAATACTCTTCAGAATTCAAGATGGAGAGAGTATACTGCTTGTTCAAATATATGTGAATGACATTATTTTTGGATCCACAAACAAAGAGCTGTGTGATAAGTTCTCAAACCTCATGCAAGGCAAATTTGAAATGAGCATGATGGGAGAACTGACATTCTTTCTAAGACTTCAAGTTAAACAGCTGAAGGATGGAACCTTCATAAGTCAAACAAAGTATACCAGAGATTTAATGAAGAAATTTGGTATGGAAGAGAAGTTTTCTGTGAAAATACCAATGAATACATCTGTCAAGATGGATATGGACGCAGATGGCAAGCCTGTGGATCAAACAAGATACAGAGCACTTATTGGATCACTGCTCTATCTAACAAAGAAGCGGCGGACATCACCTTTCTTTGTAGGTGTGTGTGCAAGATTCCAATCTGCTCCAAATGAAAGCCATATGACTGCAGCTAAGGGAATCCTAAGATATTTGAAGGGATGCCAGGAAGTCGACTTATGGTATCCAAAGGAAGGTGGATTCAAGATAATTAGTTACTCAGACTCTGACTATGCTGGATGTAGGGTTGACAGGAAAATTACCTCAGGCACATGTCAAATGCTTGGAAATAGATTGGTTTCTGGTTTAGCAAGAAGCAAAACTCAATAGCCACATCTACAAAAGCTGAGTACATCACCTTGAATACATCTCAACTGATAAACAAAACAGTTAGCTGACATATTCACAAAACCATTATGTGAATCAAGATTTGAAGAACTCAAGCATGAGCTAGGGTTAATTGAGCTAAGTTGACACTCAGAAAACTCAAGGAGAAGAGATGGAACAAGAAAAGATGAAAATTGAGCAGATTTCTTAAATCAGCCAAGTGAATCAGCCGTATCGGAAAGTCAGCTGTATTGAGTTAGCTGACAGCTGAATCACTATGTGAATAGAGAGAAGAAGACTTGAGTCAGCTAAGGAGTAAGCTGAATCATTTATGAGCTAAGTGACAAAAACGCAGTCATTTTTAATAAGCGATAATGTTTTTAAGGATGACGTCAGCGTAATAATGACAGGTACAGTCAAAAGCTGCACGACAAAGCATGTGATTGGATATAAATACTGCCGCATTAAATGCGAGCAATTAAATGCTAATCGGCGTGCTAAATATGAGCCGTCGATCTTGATCAAATTTCAAAAACCGAAAGCACGTCCTTTCATAACCCATATATACCATTTTGTTCAGTTCTCTCTCACATTACTCAAAACTGTTCATCTCTCCAAAAGCAAAGAAAGCATTTTTCTCTCAAAACCCTACCAAATCTTCAGTGCAAGTTCGTCAAAGTTCATTCGGTAAAAACTCAGAAAAATGGCATCAACCTATGATTTCACCAAGCTAGGGAAACAAATCCACACTGGTTCTACCGTGGATTTCGAAGGGATGGTTAAACAGGGTTCAGATAAAACCCTTGTGAAGAAGATAGCCGACAAAATCGAGAAATCTGGACTGAAACCCTTTCTCACAATGGAGTTTCAGATGACATACATTGAGGAGATAACACAGTTCTACGTGAACGCTGAGGTTCACGACGAGGGCATCAAGTCCTCTGTTCACGGAAAGGATTTTACAATCACTGATGAAGATCTAGCGGAGCATTGTTTGCTGCCGTCGGAAGGAGTGCCGGAGATATTTGAGGCTGATGTAAACTTGGCTGCTGCATGGAAGGAAGTGGCCAAACCCGAGTGTGCTGCAAAAGTTGTCTACACAGCAGATAAGAAGCTGCTGAAGGAAGATTATCATAAGCTTTTAGATATTGTTGCCAAATGTGTAGACATAAAATTTGGAAGCTTTAATCAGCTGTCCAAAACCAAGCTAATCGTCATGGCTGCGATCATGGAGGAGAAGAAGGTAAACTGGGCTGAGTTTGTATACAACAGACTCTGCCAGAATGTTGGAAATAAGTCCTTCAAGGATGATGGGTCATTTGGAGGATCTCTGGGATATGGCCTTGTAATTGGCCGCTTAATGGAGGTGAAGGTTGTTCCCCTTCGCCATGGAAAATCATTCCATGTTAACAAGAAAATGTTTTGGGCTAACTTGTTTGGAGCCCAGAAGAGAGCTTACGCCAAGAGCGCGGACACTATTGAGGGAGAATCAGCTGACCCCGAGGAAACATCTGTTTCCTCCCCTCCCAAGAAGAAACCTGCCCACACAGCTGCGAAGAAGCCAGCTGCCCTAGAAGCGAAGAAGAAAACTGCACCTGCCCCTGCAGCCGAGTCACCTGCCCCTGCAACCGTGCCTCCTGCCCCTGCAGCCGCAGTGGAGAAGGAATCTTTAATACCTTCTCCAGGCATAAAGAAGAAGAGGACTGCCAAGGCGAGAAAGGCAGCTGCCTCTAAGGCAATTCCAAAGGCCTTTACCATCGAGGAATTGGAGGAAGTCGAATCAGACATTCCTCTGGTGCAAACTAAGAGAAGAAGAAGAATTATCAAGCGTTCAGAGCTTGAGAAGACAGCTGAGTCTGCTACTCAGCTGGAAAAGATCTCTGAGACTGCTGAAGAGGTGCAGTCTCCAGAAGTGCTTAATGAAACCGCCAAATGGAAGCTGAGCCGCTCGAGGGAACAATTCGAGAGACCTGAATTCATAAAAGAAGAAGAAGAATTGCTGAATTTCCTTGGGTTGACCACAGTGGTCCAGACACTGGATGAAGAGAACTGCCTAGACATCTTGCAGATCTTCAAAGAAAAAGAGAAGGAGAGATTGGCAGAAGAAGCTGAAGCCTGTGAGAAGGCCAATACTTGTCCTTTCACTGTAACCACTGATCATACTCATCCTCACTTCGATGCCTTCTCAGGAAGTGATGAAGACTTGGACCGAGCTGCTGCTACTGGGTAGTTGGAAATGCAGCAAGCCATGCGGGAATCCAGGATAATGCATGAGCAACAGCTGACGGAAGGACCAGGAGAGTCTTTCAAATCTCAGCTGGAGATTGATCCATTGGGAGTGGTACAAAAGATTGCCACTGTCATTGCTGCAACCACTTCCCCAGCTCATTCAGAGGATGGATCTAGGGGACCTGGCAATGAAACTGGGAACTTGGGGACCCAAGTCTAGCCAACCCCTGCTGAAGGTTTCTTACCACCTGCCCCTACGGCTGAACACTCAAAGGACACAGCCGGGAGTCTGGAGAAGAGTGACCCCATCACAAGTCACTCAGCTGGTGTTCCAGCTGAGGGGGAAACTCACTCCACTGTAGCTAGGTTGGAGGATGTTGCAGTTGACTCCACCCCGAATCTAGGAGGCGAAGTGGAGAAGGAACAAGAAAAAGAAACACAACAAGTTGTCACTGAAGAAGCTCGGACAGTTGAGTCTGTCTCAGCTGAAGTGCCAACCGCTCTGCAGGCTGATGACGCTGCTGATGCAGTCGAGGCACAGGATGGATCTGCCCCGGGAGTTAACACTCTGGCCAATGAAAGTGCAATCCACGGAGTTGAGACTCTGTGGATGCCATCGTAAAAACCCTAAGACAACATTGCGCTGTCGAAGGGATTGTACAGAGCCCCGCGCGCATTGAGACTGCAGGAGGTAATGAAGGCCTAAGGGAGGTTGAGACTTCCCTAGGTAAAAATCAAGGAGATAAGAGCATTCCTCAGACCATCATTGCTGATTCAGAGGAGGAAATCAGTGCTCTTCATGACTCCCAGGATGATCTTGATACAAATTTCCTGGGATCTGCAGATGAAGCTGAGTCTACCCCAACTGCACATCAAAAAGAATCAGCTGAGGATGCTCAACCAAGTACGAGTAAGCCGCAATTTAAGGCGGCTCGTCAAAAGTTCAATTTTGATGATGAGCCAAGTCTTCAAGACTCATCATCTTCCGATGACGCTACTGATAAGGCTGAGGAACAATCAACTCAAAAGGATAAACCAGCTTAGACCGAAGAAGAAAGGCATTAAGGCAGTGAGGCTCGGCCGATTGGTCAATACCACCAGAGGCCCCAGCTAAAACACAATCATCTGCGCAGGCTCCCGAAGCTGCAGCAGAATCAACTCAACCGGGCACATCACAGGCACGAGTATCCGTGGAAACCATACCATATGTCCGTGATGATGCCTTTGAAGAGACTTTCCCTTTCTCAATTGAGCTGCCTGAACTTGATGAAGAAACAGCCCAGAGCAGAGACTCTTCAATGTCAGACCTGATCCAGTTATTCCCACAGATACCATCATCCCAGCAGACTTTGACTTTGATGCTGCTTGGCCTCCAGCTGAGACAGAGGTGACAACTGATGTTCGAGGGGTCTTCAAGACAATCCTTGCAGAGATTGAGAAGATGGAAAGGCACCAGGCCACCATGGATATGCAGCTGGATAACAGAGATGCCAACCTTACGGCCGATCTGTGTGGAATAGTGGTCAGAATCAGAGAATGGTACCAACAGCAGCGTACAATGCGTTTAGAACAGGTCAGATATTTCAAAGAATTGTACAATAAAATGTTGATCTGGAGCACTGATAATGCTGATATGAAGAGGAGGATGCAAGAAAACATTGACAGAATGCATGCCTCTCACAACACTGAAATGGAACTGCTGCGAGAATTTCACAGGAAAGAACTTCTGCGCGTAGAGGAAAACATGAATAACAAATTCAGTCTTCTTATGACTGAAATGAAACTGGTGGTAACCGAGTCCAAAGCCACCCACTCAGAATTTCGAACAGCATACTCCGCAGCAGACTCCAAACACAACTCAACTATCAACCTCCTAGACTTCATACTTGCTGGTATGTTCCCAGGGGTTCCTCTCTCATTTGATGATGCCAAAAAGGGAGAAGAGGAATCCCAGAAGATGCTTAAGGGGACGGTTGGTGAGAAGGAAAAGGAAACAGCTGTCGCAGAAGGGAAATATACAGTTGTTGAGAAGAATAAGGAGAAGGGAAAAGCAGTTTAGGGGGGAGGTGCAAAAGACATGACCCTAATTCTTGCTGAAACCCCTCAACAAGGACTCATCACAGCTGACATCATCAAACTTCCAGTCACTCTGCCGCTCCAACACTCTATTGTACCCATGTCTGAGAAGAGGAAAATAGTAGAAGCAGGGATGAAGGAGGTCGAAGGAAAAATGGATGCCCGTGTGATTGACATTGTCACGCCCCAAATGGGACACGACGATGATCCACAACTTAAATACAAATGAACCAACAGTCCGCAAAATATTAATGAGAACCCAATAAGACAGTCTAGTCTAAATAGCGTGAAATAAATAACGAGATACAAGTTACCACTTAAAGTCTACAATCCGTCATCCAAATTACAACCCGAAAATCAACAAAGTAGCAACTTAAAGTCAAAGGGTCATACGCCCCTCAATTACAAACCCGAATGGAATGAAATACAAAAGTCCGACAACAATATAAGAAAAGAGTCCAATCAACAACAAGAAGCGAAGAAATCCAACAAGCGTAGTACAAGGTCTCAATCCAGAGCTTCTGTTCAAAGATCTCCAACGAAATCCTCATCTAAGGTTAGAAAACAGTGGGGATGAGACAAAAATCTCGATGGATGGGGTGATCGTAATGCGAGTGTGGCGCAATATTGTTAATGTGAGAAAAACAGATTATATGAAACGCGTGAGTATGATGCATGATTTCACACACACGTTCACAAGCGTCGTGATAAAATAATATAATAGTATATTTATACATTTCAAGAAAAACATTCATGGTCACACAGCACTATGTGAATCGGTCCAAGACAGTAGGATTGCGTGGAAGTGTAACGTCAATCCTATGCAAGGCAAATAATGGTTGCATACGGTTTGTAGCGCCAACCAATGCAAAACAGGTAGCGGTTGCGTGCGATGAAATGTAACGCCAACCAAAATGGGACGATAACTCCGGAATCGTGTGGATCAGACAGCGATTCCTTCGTTCTTCCTTGTAACTCCCCAGTCAGTATGGTCCAAGACCGGCACCTTATCGCTCCGTAGACAAAGACAAAATCCACAGTGGAGCTGGCGAGGCTCGGATCTGTCATAATCATGATTATACCTCAGTACTACGACCCGCTTCCCTTGGACAAACTCCGTCCCTCAATTGCGGGATTAGGACGATGGGGCCGGAAGAGTGGAATAGCAGCCGAGCTGCCCGGTTCCATCCCCGACGTATCCATTACGATTGTGAGCTCGACACACCAAGTTGACTCAGGCAGGAAAGTAATTCAATTACAGGCAGTCAACCAGGCAGTCGAGTATTATTGATTCAGGGAAGCAATTTAGGAAACTTTTTGAAAAGCGCGAGTGGCAATTATGGCGTTGGTGGAGTTTTGGATAAAGATGATTATTGGAAGGATAAGCAACCTTCGATATCTTGAAAGATTGGGTGGGACATAAGTCCCGTTATAGATTCAATTCGCAAGGCGAGGAAGTCGCTCCGCGATCGGGTATTAATCGGTCAAATTGATCCGATAAGTCAGGGTTTTTGGGAAAGTAAAATACTTAAATTAAATCTCCAAGTCAGAGAGTCCAGGGCTGTTTTAGTAAAAGAGAAAATAATTTGAGTTAGGTCCTTTATAAAAGGAAAATTGTAATTTAGCCCTGTTATGTAAAAACTAACACTTTTGGGGTTAAAAATTGAATAATTAAATATCCCGACCTTGAAAAATTATGAGATCAGTTCCTAAATTCTCCAAATTGTCCAGAGATTCAGGTTTTTAAAGTTTTGAGATCTAGTTTTTATAAAAATCTCACATTGGCCCCAAATTTGTAAAAATTGTCAATTCGGACCTTAACTTTTAAAAATTCGGAACTCACAAACCGGAAGGGCTTTTAATGTGATTCCAGTTGGAAAATGTCACTAAGGTTATTAGGTTATTGGGACAAAATCAGTTTTTAAAAGCAATATGCGTAGGTCCTTCAATTTTTGAAAATATCATTTTTGTCCCATTTTAAAATAATTGCCTTTAAGGCTTTTAGGGGTCCAATTGTTATGAAATTTGAACCTTGGGTCCAAAATATAATTAAGTTATAGTTAAGTTAGTATTTCCAGGTGCATGGGCTGTATAAGTCCTGGAAATTTCATTTGGGTCCTCAAGTTTAATATTTTACACATTAGTCCCTCAATTTTAGAAAAATTACTTTCCAAGCCGTAACCACTTGGATTTTTGGAATACTTTTAAAATGTGTCATTCCCAGTAACTTAAGAGTAAAAAATTCAATTTTTAAAGTTTAGGTCTGGTACAGTTTTAAAAATTGCAAAGTAGCCCTTAAACTTTCAAAATTTTACAATCTAGTCCTTGGGCTTTTTAAGGTTGATTTTATTTATCTTAAAACTCTTAAAACTTTATTAAATGTCCAAAAATCATTTTTGAACCTGAGTACAGTCCCAAATTTCGAAATTTGCAGAGGGGTCCTTTAACTTTTATTTTCTTGCAATTTAGTCCACCAACTTTCCATTTTTACATTTTTAAGTCCAAAATTGAAATTTAATCAATTATGCTCGACTTTTCCAGGTTATAAGGCATCCAAAACATAGATTTTAAAGATCATACACATGCATGTCCAATACATACAAGAATTCATCAATTAAAGCATTAAAGTGTAAATGCATGCACCTAAAATTCAATAAATAATAATTTTGAGCAACTCTTGAGAATTTTCATGATTTGATATATAAAATTGATATGCAATACATAATTATATATATCTCAAGGCTCATGATTAAAGTTTCTACATGCATTTAATCAAAACACCTAAAAGTTGGAAGAATAATTTTCCACCCACCTTAAATTTGGAAATTGTGAAATAAAAGGATAATTTCACAATTTTTGGATGCGGCTTCTTAGGTCAGTCCCCTAAGTCAAGAAAATATCAAAATTTGGAGTTAGAAAAATGAGAGAAAAATTAAGGAGAAAAAGAAGGAAATAAGGAAATGAAAAGGACTACACTTTACCTTGTGTAGTAGATGTTTGGAGACTAGTTGAAGCTCAAAAATTGGAAATTTTGGCTCAACTCCAAAATCTCCTAAGGTCAGCCCCTATTTCTCAAAAATAAAAAAGGGGTGTTAAAATTTGAAAAAAATAGAAAGAGTAGGAAAGAAGGGGTCTAGTACACAATTCTTACCTTGTAGTCTAATTTTCTCTACTATTTTCTTCTTCACGCTTGAGGTCCTTCTTCAAAATGTTGTCAAGTTCAAACCTTCAAGTTCTTCTAAATGTACCTCCAAACCAAATTCAAACTTAAGTTAAGAAGGTGGAAGAGATGAACAATGTGATATCAAAAAATGGATTGAAGCTAAAATTTCTTACCTTGTATGATGATGGTTCGATTTTTAAGAAGAATAGGGAGGAAATGTTGAAATTTTTTCTAAGTATAGAAGAAGAAGGTGAAAGGAAGAATAGAGAGAAGTTGGGAGTTTTTAGAGAGAAGGAGGGGGATTTTTGTTAGAGGATAAATGTGTTAGATGAAATGAGATGAATTTTTTCTGTGTAATAGGCCATATGGCCGTGTAGTATGAGAGAGAGGGAGAGAAAATTTTGATCAAATTGTGTCTTGTAATTTGTCTCTTGCATGGAGACAAAATGCAAGTCAAAGTGTGGGTCAAATTGGAATTTGAGAGGAATAAGGAGAATGTTGGGAAGAATGGAATAAGTTGGGAAAAATAGTAATAAAGAATTGGTGTATAAGATGATGTGTATAATGTTTGAATTAATGATATAATTATACACAAGATGACTAATATATGGTGTAGGTGTACAAGAGTTGGATGATATTTTTATCCCAAAAATACCATGTTGGCCGTCCACTATGAGGGCAATATGGTAATTCCATATATTTGTTTTTGTCCCAAATTTGATGATAATAGATGAAATATATCAATCTCCAAAATATTTAGTGATTTCCTTGATCACTTGTAAGTCTCATGATCACTTAATCTAAATCAAAAATCTTAATTCTATAAGGTAAAAGTCTCCAAAATAAATAGTCTCTTAATATTCTAAGGTGACTAATAAATACAAAAATAGTAATAATGATCAATCAAGTGATCATAAATGAGGGATATAATTAAATAAGATCATGATCACAAATAATTAAATAAAATGAAATAAAATACAAAATGTATATATTATTATTAATTACTCGTCAAAATGACGCGGTAAAATAGTCGATCAAATGTATAAACAACAATAAGGATCAATTAATAGCTTCGGAAAAATCGGGGCTTCATAGACATATTGAAACAATACGGAGGCATTCCAGCAGGAAGAGACACTGATGCCATTCTAGACGACGGAGACGACCCACGATCAGTAGAAGAATTCAAAACGCTCGAATCCGAGGGATACTTCAAAAATATGTCTATAGTCCAAGCCTGGGACTTGTGTTGGGAAAAATGTCTTAAGCTGTGCGAAGAAGCTGACAGACAGCAGACTACGAGCAGTCACTCTGCAGGTCACTCTGTTGGAAAGAAGAAGACTCCAGTACAATATATGCCCAGAGGAAGAGGAAGGAGTGGTGGAGGCAGAGGTTTTCAACCTAGACCTCTACCCAAAAACATTGAATATGTAGATCCGGGCAAGAAGGGAAGGATCTACTGGGCTGGATATGACGAAGTAGCCAACCGGGAAGTGGCTAGGAAGAATGCTGACTATGTCAAAAGGATTGAAGAAGAAAATAAGAGACAAGATCAGCTGTGGGAAGAGAGTCAACGAAGACAAGAAAGGAAAAGAAAAGACGAAGCTGCCAGAAGAGCCTACGAGAAAAAGAAAGCAACTGAAGAAGAAAAGAAGAGAAAGAGACCAGAAGACGACAGAGCTGAAGAGGAAAGAAGGAGACAACGAAGGCGATGAAGTGTTGCTGTCCACCCCTTCATGTTGTTTACTATTGTAAATGCATATGTATGTAAGTCTTCTGTACGATTGAATTAGAATCTATAATTTCTATATTTTTGTGTAAATATAGAATGCCGTATTTGCTCTGATACACTTTGTAAATAGCTGTGTAAAGGACAAGAATGTTATGATCAATAAAAAGATCAATTCTACGCATACATTCTCTGTTTCTACATTGTCTGTATGTATCTTTGCTATTTACATTTTCTATGTATGTTTTAAGTTTTGGCATCATCAAAAATGGAGAAATTGTTGGGAAATTTATTGTTTAGATTTTGATGAGTGCCATGTAAAACTTAGACTAGAAAGTTGGCACCCCATTTTCCTTGTAATTTGTATTGTAATAGATAGAGCTGTAAGAGCTGAGTCAAGTCAGCTATGCCTGGACATACAAGAAGTCAATCGAAAAATCGGAATAAAGACTCATTGTGTAGCGGTGTGTGGCAAGGAAGAGATATCAAGAACTCGACTGAAGGAGTATCAGCTGTGACGCAACTGTAAGAAGAGTCAGTCAAGTTAACCAAAGAAGTCAAGCCACGTCAAATTGAAGTGACAGATGAGTCTCTCAATCATTGGAGCAGACTCAAGTCACCTGGGGAAAAGGCAGTCAAGTCAAGACAACTAAAAAGAATCCGTTGCACAGAAGTCAAGAATATTACCTAAACAAGTAATACTTCCATGCTACCATGTCTTAAAGTGCTCAGTCCCAGAAGCGTGCAAAAAGAATAAACCAATGGGAAGCACTGCACCTTGTGTCAGACTCTGAAATACTGAATGCTTATTTAATACGAGGAAATGTCAATATCAAGGACTGCAACAAGACAAGCCAACGAACATAAGTGACTTTTGAAAATCAGCCTATCTCTTCAACGGGCAGATTTTTGAAAGTTCACTATAAAAGGTTGAGGAATCACTTTGAGAAAAGGTTACAGAACCACGAACATTCAAGCCGTTATTAATCAGTAACCCAATTCATTCTCAAGTTATTCAAGCAAATCCTCAAGCCTAAATTTCGAAGGAAATCAATCTAACACCAAGCTGTGAAGGAAAGACAACTTCAAACTGTTGAAGAGGAAACTTTTGAAGAATCAAAAGGGGTCTACATTCAAAGGAGGATTGTAGAAAGGTTCAAGGTCGAACCAGTCTCAAGTTATTGGAGGGCTTCGTGATCAAATCCAAGAAGCTTGAGTAAGTGAGTGAAGTAGCAAAGCGACCCCGAAGAAGCCGAGTCGGACGAGAAGCCACCGTGTGACCAAGGCATCTCCAAACCGAGTCCCAAAGGATCAAGTCACTGTGTGATCAAGACTTGTATCGGGTGATAACCACTATGTACTCGATCAATACTTAGTGGATTCCTCCGAGAAGTTGGAGAAGAGAGAGGATTAGAAGAATTACCCCATCTTCGAACCTCTATAAAAATTATTGTGTCATTTACTTTTCAAAGATTTAATTTACTCGCATATCATTTTATATCTGGCGATAATTTGTTATCCAACTGATAACTAACAAAGTGCTAAAACCAAGTGTTAAAACAAACTTAAACCAAACTTAAGGGTGTTAAGTCTTCCGCTGAAAATTTCATCACACCAAGTTTAAGTTTAGACTAAATAGTGAGTTATTCTATCAACACTCAATCGAGTCGTTGAGTGGCTAACTTTGTCGGTTAACTAACTTAGTTTGTCCATCAGGACTTAGTGTGTATTTAACTCGTATTTTTTAAAAACCAAAATCGAAAAGTTGGTAAGGTTTATTCAATCCCCCTTCTAAACCTTACTCACACCCCTTGGGACCTACATTTGTCGATTTCTTCATCGCCAACGGTAGGAGGGTCCTCCTTCAGAAAACGGGACAGACCCAAAGTCGTGAGGTAGAACAACATCTTCTGTTGCCAGTGTTTGAAGTCAACGCCGAAAAACTTGGGCGGCTTTTCGCCGTGAGCAGGAGCAGCAACCATCGGAGTGAACGAAACTGAAGCCATTGTCTTGAACATAAACGTAACTTTTTGTCTTGTGATTGTTGGGTAAAAATGGAAGGTTTACTATTTAAGAAAATGGCAAAGTGTTTGGATATATCGGCTTAGTCAAGGCCTGTATTAAATACAGTCTCCACAAGACGAAAACGCCTCATATACTAAGTGCTTACGGTTCCGGCGCTAGTCCCTAAGATACAACGACTTTTCTGTTCGAGTTTACAATGCTTACTAACTCGAAACCACGACGAACATAGGAAGTATTTGAAACTTTCAAGCTTTGGAGGAATAATGTCAATATGTTGTAATGCAATGACCGATTATTAGACTCATGTTTTTCATATTGTTCGTATGTTATTTCATCTGCAGGGGGTTCTAATTTATAGGCATCAGGTGCCCGTATGGAAAGATCATGTCTTTTAGCTCGAAACAACATGTTTATAGCGAATAGGTGCATCTGTTCAGACTTTCGTATCGACGCACGACCTGGCGCACGACCCATGCATGTGCCCGTACTTGGATGTGAACGAAATGGCAAAGTTTCGACTTAACGCACGAGCCGATGCACGGGCCGTGCGTCCGCCCATGCTCGGATGCGAAGCACTTCAGTTGGAATCTTTAATTAATTAAATAAAATTAATTAATTATTAATTTTAAAGGTTTTTAGTCCAAAAATAATAAGGGCCCAAGCCCAGGCCCACGGCCCAGACCCGGCGGCGCGTGCGCACGTGTGTGCTTTGAACTCATAGTGACAAAAATCGGCGATTTTTTGAATTTATCGCGGATTCATGGGAAAAAGTAAAATTTCCTTTAAAAACGCGAGTTGTTAGTCATATCGCGATATATACGAAAATATCGCGAAATTGACGATATATTCGTGAATAATCGGCAATATCTCGTCAGTTTTGAAATTTGAATTCAATAGTGAAATGATGGCTTCCGTCACAAGCTTACAAAAGTTGTTGCAACTTGCATGATTGCATCATGCATGATTCTTGGAAAGTTGGAATTCGATAAATCCAAATATACTTTCACTAATTCACAATCTAAATTTTTTATAATTTAATTTTCTCTAGACTCTAATGACTTAATGATATGATTTTGATGGGCATACTTGATCTAAAGTTTAAATGATATTATTTTTGTTTACAAGAGAAAAATAATGTATCTAAATTGAGTAGATTTTGTATATAAATAAAGGAAATTCCATAATGTAATACCTTTTGATAAATGGTTTTATCATGATTTTGATGATTTTGATTTTACACCAAAACAATGGTTTTAAAGGTTGTCCAAATACTCCTAAATGATTTAAAATGGTTTTAATATTTTTCGGAGTATTTCCTCAAGTTTATTTTCGATATAAAATTGGACAACACATTTAATGTTTTTAAGTCAATGGGTTTTTACATTGAAACTATGTTGTCCTAATACTCCCAATTGATCTAAAATGTTTTTACTATTTTTTGGAGTATTTATTGGAATTTATATCGGACAACACTTTTTGTGTAAATGTTTTATTTCTTCAAAACTATATTTCTAATGTTGTCCTAAATACTCCCGATCGGTTTAAAATATTTTTACGAATTTTTCGGAGTATTTCTTGAGGTTTATTTTCGTCAAAAATCGGACAACATTGCATTTAGGCGGTCGGCCAGTCGACCAAAGAGGCGACACATGCACTGGAGCAAAACATCAAAACAAAACTTTGTTCTTTCGGTTTTCAAAGGTGCAACCGTCGCCCTAGTCTTCGACCGATCGAGGTGCACTTCGACCGGTCGCCTGTGTTAATTTGCTTTGCGACATGTTTCAAACTTCTATTTCTGTGCGACCGGTCGCCCTATGCTTTGACAGCAAAATTCTAACCGTTGTGCAGCAGACAACTTTCCCTTAAATTGTGGGATAGATTTCTAATAGCTATAATCTTGATTTTAATTGCAATTTTTTGTAGATATCAGATTCCAAGAGGAGCCTATGCTTGATCAATCATCTCCTATAAATAGAGGAAGTTTTGGAGCAACCAATACAACAATTGAGACACAACACAACAAGATACACTTCAAGCAAATACTTGGTCTTTCATTGTTATTATTCTTGTTGTAAATTTACCTAGCTTATCACTTTCACATCCTTGAGGTCTAGGCTATTCTTGATTACACTTTGCACTCAAATTGTATTATTCATTATTGAGTTGTAATCTTGATTTTTGGTTATCATTCAACACAAGATATCCTTGTGAGCGTTCTTGTGGTAAGAACACACTTGGATGATCTAGGTGATAGGTGCAAGAAGATTGTGGTGATCTTCTTATTGAGGTGTTGAAGAATTTGGTATTCTTCAAGGTTGAAGATTGTGGTAATCTTCACAAGGTGCCGTTGAAGGAAGATTGTGGTGATCTTCAAAGGGAGATTGTGGTAATCTCCAAAGGTGTTGTTGAAGAAGAGTGTGGTGCTCTTCAAGGTGTTGTAAGTTGAATTTGTATTAATTTTGGTAATTAATAAAATTCTTTTTCTTTTTAAAATCCATCCCGGGATATCTTTGGGGTGGTAGAGGATTAGGCCCTAGGTGGGTTGAACCTCTTTAAATCGACGTGTGTTGTTTACATTCCGCACCTTTATTATTGTGTTTGAGCATTCGGTTAAAAAAAGAGGGCGAAATTGAAAAGATGGAGATAATCTATTCACCCCCCCTCTAGATTATCGTAGCCGCTTGGACTTACAAGTGGTATCAGAGCCAAAATCTTTGGCAAGCTCGTTTCACATCGCGAGTGAAGAGAAACGATCGTCGGCTACGAACGAAGCTCATCTTTCCGGCACCTCCACCACCAAGCCACCTCGGTTTGATTCCAAAAATTTTATATTTTGGAAAGAAAGAATGGAATGCCATTTACAAGGTTGCGGGTTTGATATTTGGAACACCGTCATCAATGGAGAATCCATTCCGACGAAGAATACACCACACACCTCTAAAGGCTTCAAAGAGCTCAATGATGAAGAGAAGAGAATTTGATCATGTTGTAGGTATTCGATCGGCACATGAAGTATGGCAAAAATTAGAAGCCATCTATGAAGTGTATGCAAATGAAAGGAGCAACTCAAAAGCATCTACTTCACAAATGGATACAACATCAAATCCAACAACATGGGATGAGCCCTCTACAACCTCCCATGATGAAGAAGTTGAACAATGCCTCATAGGCATCGAAGAAGAAAATGAGGTAAGTTCTAAACCCTCTACTTCCTATGATAATGATTATAGTGATTTGCAAAATGATTTTGATGAATTACAAGATGAATTCCAAAACTTACTTGTTAAATACAAATATTTGAAAAAGGAATTCATTGTTTTAAAGAATGATAAGGATAGTTTATTTACTTCCTATGAATCACTATCATGTGCTCACACCATCACTCTTGACAAGGTTAGAAACCTTGAGAAAGAAAATAGTACTCTTGTTGAGGATATAAATTGCTTGAAAAATGATTTATCTAAATCCAACTTGAGTACCGATAGAATGACCAATATTGTTGATTGTTGTGATAATTCGAAACTAGAACTTGATCATAAGCCTAAGGATGTCAATAACATGAAAAAGAATCAAGTCTCTAAGCACGTTGGTCATTATGCTCCTAGAATTATTACATGTTTTTATTGCGGTAAAAAGGGTCATACGGTAAATACTTGTCGGGCTAGAAATAGCTCCAATTATTGTTGGAGACCTAAAAGTCTCAAGACTAATCCCAAAGGACCCAAACACATAAGGGTACCACAAAACAATGTCATATTAGGTACCCGACGAAATAATGATCGAAGAAAATTTATACCGCCAAGAAGACATCAAATGACCGTTTCATTTGATCAAAGAAGGAGAAACTATTTTCGACAAAGCCAATTTCCAAGAAGAGCATATAATCAAAAATGGGAAGAACACAATCCTTGGAAATGGCAAAGACATCATCAACAAGATGATTTTCAAAGAAGAATAGACCGTCAACAATGGGAAGGACAAAATTTTTGGAGATGGAGTAATTGGAGAGATTACCATCAACATGAAGATTTTCAAAAGGAAAAATATCATCAACAATGGGAAAACCCATGGAAACGGCATAATTGGTAAACCGTATCTCCCTAATTAAATATGCATTTTATTTGTCTATTATGCATGTTTTTATTTGTTTCCTACTTGCAAAATGAGTTTTCATGTATTTAAATTTTAAATTAAGGTCTTCAAAACTTATTTGTATTTTTAAAATTTTTGAAAAAGAAGACCTTATATGACGTTTTTAAAACTCTTGTGCATTTTTGTAGACTAAAGTATGTTATCATCTCTTATGGATTTTTATGGCATGAGCTTACTTGCGATATCTCTTAGCCTACACTTTTATCATTATGATTTGTGCTAGATTTGTTTTAAGAATTGTGTAGGATTTACATATTTTCACAAATGGCCATTTACGTCATTATTTGTCAAGAAAGGCATAAATTATCGAGGTACGTTTACTTGTGTTATTCTTACTCTTATAGACTCGATATATGTATTGCCATGTGCCTATGTGCTTGTTTTTCATTGTATTTCATACAAGTGCCATTAAGAGGATTTTTAGTTTTTTTTAAAGGCACTATTCGATATTTGATTGCACATATTTGCTTTGTCAACTCTTGTTCAAATACTTCTTTTAAATGAGGTCTCTACTATATGCTATCGGATTTTCAAATTTCAAAAGAGACCTTTTGTAGCTTTCTTAAGCTTATTTGAACTTGCATGATTTATTAGACTCTTGATGATATTCTAAATGCATAGTATGTGTTTCTTGCCTCATGGTCAATATATATAATGTCTCTTACTACTATGCTCTTTTGCAAGATACTTTGTTATTGATGATTGAGACATGTTTTTACACTTGGGCTATTTTTATTCTTGATTATATAAGGGATGCCGTTAATGAGTTTGTTAAGTTGTGTAGATGAGAAATGAAGTACTCCAAATATTGGTTACCTCAAAATATTTGGATGTATATGTTCTATTGTTTACACCTTAGACAAATCGGATGCCCTATGATGATAGTAATGAAGTAGACAAAAAGGGTATTCCGGAACAAACTCGATAACCAAGGCAACATTGGTCGAACTAAGGCGAGGTTAGTAGCTCAAAGGTATTTTCAAGAAAAAGGTAATTGATTTTGATGTAACATTTACACTCATAGCACATTTAGTAGCTATTTGCATTTTACTTGCCCATTCTTGTTTTAAGAAAATTTCAAGCTTTACCAAATGGATGTTAAATCCAATTTTCTCAATGGTTTTATTCAAGAAGAAGTCTATGTAAAACAACCTCCGGGTTTTAAATTTTTCTAGGCAAATGATTTTTATAAAAGGCCTTGTATGGTTTAAAACAAGTACCCCATATGGTATGATAGACTTAGCTATTTTTGCTAAATGATTTTACAAGAGGTAAAGTTGATACTACTCTCTTTGTTTTTGAAAAAGGGCAAGATTGTTTACTTGTGCAAATTTATGTTGATAAAATTTATGGTGCTACTAATAAATATTTGTGCAAGATATTTTTCCAAGTCAATGCAAGGTGAACCTAAGATGATCATGATGAGGAAGCTCAAATTTGATCATTGGAATTCAAATTACTCAATGCCAAGAAGATGGTTATATTTCAAAAGAACTCTTGAAGGAGTTAAGCATTGAAGAAAGAAGAACTATCTCAACCTCTATGGCTAAAGATTGACAAAGGTTGAGAAAGGCATATCGGCCGACAAACAAATTCGAGGTATGTTTTCTTGTATTATTTCTATAGACTCGACATTCCATATGCATTATGTCTATATGCTCGACTTCTAAAATTATCCCAACAAATCTCATTAAAGTGCCGTTAAAAGAAATTTTCAAATATTTATAAGGCACTTCTTCTTATGACTTGTTCATCCAAAGCTTTTAAAACGTTCTTTTTTTGGGATAACAAGTCCGGTGAAAATTATTCAAAATATAGTTCGTCATCATCGAACTAAATATATTGAGATTCGATGTTTTTTTTTAAAAGGGATTGAGTTTTTAACAAAAACTTGAGATGTGTTTAATTCCGTCTCAAGGATAACTCGCGGACTTTTTAATCGCCCACCGCCGAGTATTTTACCTCATTTCGAGCTTGATTATGACATAATGTATATTGAATGAGGTCTACGTTTGCATTTTGCACGTTTTAAAACTTAGGGGCGAAAAATCGGATTTTTGGATCAAACTTCGGAATTTTGCAAAACAGAAAGAAGCAGTGGGCTGAAGGGGCTGAGGTCGACCGGTCGCCCTAGCCTCCGACCGGTCGCCCCAGCCTCCAACCGGTCGCCCCTGCTGAGTTTTCAGATATATTGCTTTCTGTTTCCAGAATTTGGCATTTTGGTATTTTTCTTCTCTATTTCGTCCCCTTTGTCATTTGCACACACATTTCACTTCAAATGGGTTTTGTTGCATGAATTACATAGTTTGGGGATTATCTAGCTCGATTATCATCATCAATGCTCATCTTTACCGATTGAATGGTAAGAATTTCAATCTCTTTACCTCAATTGGGTTGAACCCTTGAGTTTGTGGCTTATATGTATTCTTCTTGATACAATTCATATATATTTGTGATGAGCTTATTGATTGTTGGTGAATGATATTTGTTAAATTGAATTTGGTGATGAAAAACTTGGCTTGATTTCATTTACAAGGGTTATATATACCTTTCTCAATTTTTGACGCCCGCCAAGTGTTCGATAAAACGTTTCAATGAAAAATTCATCACTTATATGATTCTCTCGATTTCAAAAGTCTTATATATTTATAGAGATCATGTTTTGCTTATCAAATGAGTTTTCATAAACTTCTACAAGTCGTATAATTCGACTTTTCCCTCCTATTTGGTTTATAAGCTTCAATGTTCAAATAGCTCGTTACATCGGTTTAGTTGCGCACTTTGATATGATTATATGATGTTTTTATCGTGCTAACACTCTTTTTGATGATTCCAAAGGGGGAGAAATAGGTTATAAGCTCATTAGCTCATAAAAGCTAAGATAAGCTTAACGAAAAGAAGCTATAAGCTATGGCTTCATAAAGCCATAAGTTGTGGATCATATTTAGTCCACTTGGTGCAATATGGTTATGTATGAATCATGGTCCATTGGTTGTAGTATGGACTTATATATGGTTCTAATGATGTATTTTTGACAGGGGGAGCTTTTAAGTTATTGATACTTAAGCTCAATATCGAAAAGCTAATATTTTAGCTTATGTTTAAGTTGCTTCTATATAACTCTTGTTGTGCATGTTGATAGGGGGAGCATTTGCTATATGTTTTTAAGTCAATGGGTTTTTACATTGAAACTATGTTGTCCTAATACTCCCAATTGATCTAAAATGTTTTTACTATTTTTTGGAGTATTTATTGGAATTTATATCGGACAACACTTTTTGTGTAAATGTTTTATTTCTTCAAAACTATATTTCTAATGTTGTCCTAAATACTCCCGATCCATTTAAAATATTTTTACGAATTTTTCGGAGTATTTCTTGAGGTTTATTTTTGTCAAAAATCGGACAACATTGCATTTAGGCGGTCGGCCAGGTCGACCAAAGAGGCGACACTGTGCACTGAGCAAAACATCGAAAGCAAAACTTTGTTCTTTCGGTTTAAGTTTCGGTCGATGCAACCGTCGCCCTAGCCTTCGACCGGTCGAGGTGCACTTCGACCGCTCGCCATGTGTTAATTTGCTGCGACATGTTTCAAACTTCTATTTCTGTGCGACCGGTCGCCCTATGCTTTGACAGCAAAATTCTAACCGTTGTGCAGCAGACAACTTTCCCATAAATTGTGGGATTGATTTCTAACAGCTATAATCTTGATTTTAATTGCAATTTTTTGTAGATATCAGATTCCAAGAGGAGCCTATGCTTGATCAATCATCTCCTATAAATAGAGGAAGTTTTGGAGCAACCAATACAACAATTGAGACACAACACAACAAGATACACTTCAAGCAAATACTTGGTCTTTCATTGTTATTATTCTTGTTGTAAATTTGCCTAGCTTATCACTTTCACATCCTTGAGGTCTAGGCTATTATTGATTACACTTTGCACTCAAATTGTATTATTCATTATTGAGTTGTAATCTTGATTTTTGGTTATCATTCAACACAAGATATCCTTGTGAGTGTTCTTGTGGTAAGAACACACTTGGATGATCTAGGTGATAGGTGCAAGAAGATTGTGGTGATCTTCTTATTGAGGTGTTGAAGAATTTGGTATTTTTCAAGGTTGGAGATTGTGGTAATCTTCACAAGGTGCCGTTGAAGGAGGATTGTGGTGATCTTCAAAGGGAGATTGTGGTAATCTCCAAAGGTGTTGTTGAAGAAGAGTGTGGTGCTCTTCAAGGTGTTGTAAGTTGAATTTGTATTAATTTTGGTAATTAATAAAATTCTTTTTCTTTTTGAAATCCATCCCTGGATATCTTTGGGGTGGTAGAGGATTAGGCCCTAGGTGGGTTGAACCTCTTTAAATCGACGTGTGTTGTTTACATTCCGCACCTTTATTATTGTGTTTGAGCATTCGGTTAAAAAAAGAGGGCGAAATCGAAAAGATGGAGATAATTTATTCACCCCCTCTCTAGATTATCGTAGCCGCTTGGACTTACAATACCTTAAACGAATTAATCCCGATTTATTCCCGAATAATCTTGCGAATTCGGTCTGTTTGACGATATTTTTCCGATTCTTTCCGTATTATTCCCGAATAAAACCCGAACTACGAAATATTAATGGTGTCGAATAATTTTCGAATACAATATTTGTTACTATCCTTTGAACTAATTCCACAAGCATGTAGGTCCTCACCCATTTAATAACTTGGGTGGCCCCAAGGGCCCAAACCCATAAGTCCAACTTGAGATTTATAAAGTGCGCAACCTTTGCCTCCTCTTCCTATGTGGGATGGAGCATTTCTCTTTTCCCACATTTTCCATTTTCCATACCATTTTCTAGTATTAAGTGGCTAACTTCTAGCATTAATTTCTCATTCACCCGGAATTGGTTTTGAGAAATTCCAAATGCTATTTTCATCTACTCTCTTAGTAGATTTACAAATAATTTAATTATATTTTTCACTAATAGAAACCACTTAATTATTTGGTCAAAATCGGATCAGTACCCATTTTACCAAAACAAATTCCAACACATTTTACTTACCAGTAAAAACGAGAGACAAGAACTTAAACAAGATTAGGGAAATGAAGCATAGGAAAGAAACAAGCAGATACGAGGAACTAGTTAAAGAGCATTATCATCTGATGTTGCATTTATAATAATCCATTTGATTATGGTAAAGGCAAAAAAATTCTGTCACGTTTTTCTAATTTAATTTAAATTTATTTTTTTAATATTTCATTTTTTATTCTCATACATATATAAATTAGGAGAACTTTAAGATATCTACTACATGCAAGTATTATATTATGTAACCTGCAAGTTTTTTTTTACAAGAAAAATTTCATTAATTAAATTCAAACTAGCGATACATCGACAGAAGGCAAAAACAAATCTGTTAAAAACCATAAAAGATGAAACTATGAAAAAATTTATAGCATCTAGGTTAATAACAAAAATTGGCTTAAAGCACATAACTTTGAAAAATCTATAGTGCCTAGAATACCCATAATTTCATATCTGTAACATATTGAATACCACAATCTAATTTGTTATCTCTGCCAGATCGAAAACTTGTTTGTTTGAATCGTCCGCAGAAGGAAAAACACTATACCAAGATGGCGACAAACCAAACGCCGTACCAGACAGTGAAATCGCAAACAAGAAAATAAACAAATAGCCCAGATCTATGTGGAAAACCACTTATTTTGAAAATAAATTGATAAAAAGATATAGATTGGGTGGTTTCAGACCAAAAATCACCCTTTAATTATGAATGTCAAGAAAGAGAGAGTTTGAGAGAAAAGTGAGGCTAGGTTTTTTTTACAAGGTTTAAGAAGCGATAAAATTACACGAACACATAAGATTGTGACATAGAAGTTTTACTTCAATTTAAGATAAATACCCATCCTTCCGGGGGGAAAAAAACATTGATTTACGCTCCCACCATTTTTTGGATATTTATATGCTTTTACCTATTTATACGCTCTTTTTTGTTCATTTGTTATTTTCTGTGTCATTTTTGTTGTTTCTTATTTGTGTCTATGTTGTTTTCTTGGTTTTATCTATATTGTTTCAATGTTTCAATATAGTTTTTATATATTTTTACGTTGTTTTTGTTCCTGTGTTTGTTTTCAATATCATTTCTAGGTTGTTTCTATATCATTTTTTATGTTATTTTGTTGTTTCTTAGTTGTTCCATGTTGTTTTCGGTGGTTTCAATGCATTGGATCAAAAACTGAATTGTGTTATTTCTATACTGTTTCTTTTATTTTTTTGGAAAAGTTTCTATATTTTTTTAATGTGTTTTGTTTTAATATGTGATGTTAATATGTAGTTTTCTTGGTTGTTTCTAGGATTTCGAATATAAGATTGATTATTTAATTGTGGTTAAAATTGCATTTCACTAAAATTTTAGTTAGCTGAAACATGTTCGAAACAGCTTTGAAACAATATCATTAAAAAGCCCGCAGAAAAACATGCGAGCGTAAAAACTTCAGAAAAAAAGCGGGAGCATAAAAATGTCCGAAAAAAAATCAGGAGTATAAAAATGTCTTTTTTCATAGAATGTAGGGCAATTGTATCATTGTCACGAAATTTAATCTATGGCCTCATTAGAAAAAAAAATTGTTTATAAGAACCACTACACACATTTACATACGATATAACTAACCCCTCATCCCCGCACGACGCCCACCCCATTCAAAATTACAAAAAGGATTAGGTCCAGCTCGCTAGATTCAGAAAACACGATAAATTACTGAAGCTCTTCCGATAAAAAACAAAAAGGAACTGCAGAAATTGATCGGCTAGATTCCATTTTTTCGCCGATTTCTCTCAAATCTCGCAGGAAAACTTCAACCATTGTCTCCCTGCTGTGAAAGGACCAATCCAATAGTATTGGGCCATGGTTTGGACTAAGTCACTGTTATTTTCAAGCGATTCAGCTCAAGATGGCCCACTAAAACCCAGGGCAGAACTGTGCCAGCAGTGTCACCCCAGTTTTCCATGGGCCGGACCAATTCAAAACAGCTCAATTGACAACTTCAATAGGACTCACTATTATGGAGCACACTAGGATAACAACGGGCGAGTTTAGGACAAGTTTGGCTAAACTCGAGACTCGTCCTACCAAGAAAAAGCTGGGCCCATGACCCTCATCGGATCCAAATCCCGGTGGGTTCAACGGACCTGCACACATTAATTTTAGTAGAAATTACATAAAATACCTTCTTTTCCTTAAACATACCACAAAAATACGCTCCTATCACTTTTGTACCTATTTTTTTCTTTTTTTACGCTCCTGCATATTTTTGGATTATTTTTACGTTTTTTTCGTTTTTTTTTGTTCTTGTATTGCTTTATATGTTATATATGTTGTTTTGATGTTGTTTAAATTTGTTTCTTTGTTGTTTCGATGTTTCAAAACCACTTTTACCTATTTTTTATGCTATTTTTTGTTCATGTTTTGTTTTGTACATTGTTCCTATTGTTTCTGTGTTGTT
Organism: Rehmannia glutinosa; assembly: GCA_016081115.2. Classification (NCBI taxonomy): domain Eukaryota; kingdom Viridiplantae; phylum Streptophyta; class Magnoliopsida; order Lamiales; family Orobanchaceae; genus Rehmannia; species Rehmannia glutinosa. Next base: position 78,286,195 of record CM071936.1, on the reverse strand, counting down.
CTATAATATTTTTATTATTCTAATAATTTTTTTGTTGTTTCCATGTAGTGTTCAATGTGTAAATATAAGTTTTACCTATTTTTAAGCTCTTTTTATTAATGTGGTGTTTTTTTATATTTTTTACGTTATTTTTGGGTTGTTTTCATACCATTTTAATGGTATTATGATGTTTCTTTGTTGTTTCCACATAGTTTTCGATGTTTAATACAATTTTTACCTATTTTTAACTCTTTTTGCTCATATGGTGTTTTCATATTGTTTCTGGTTTGTTTGTATATAGTTTCTTGGTTGTTTCCATGTTTTTTATATTTTCATGCATTGGATCAAAAATTGAATTGTGTTTTTTTATTCATGTTGTTTTTATAATATTTTTAATTTGTTTGATTTTAATATGTATTGTTTTATGTGTATATTTCTTGATTTTTTTATAAGATTTCGAGTATAAAATGGATTATTTAATGGGGGCAAAATTTATTTTTTCACTGAAATTTTATTGGAAGAAACATGTTTGAAACATGTTCGAAACAATCTTGAAACAACAATGTAAAAAACCCGGAAATTTTGTCGGGAGCGTAAATTTGTGTAAAAGAAAGGGCGGGAGCGTAAATTTGTCCAAAAAAGTACCGGGAAGCGAAAAAAGCTGTCATTGTCTCCATAAAGTGGGGCAATTGTGTCAAAAGCCCTTAATTTTATTTATATTCAATTATACTAGTAAGTAATAGATTGATGCAAAATAACAAACTTACAATATTAAAAAAAAATATAATAAACATTCAAATTCATATATTATTATAATAACGATAAAAGTGTATCATGAAGTGTGAAATACTCTAACATAAAAAGGTCAATATTTGCAACACAAATATACAAGAAAAAGAAAGAGTAATTAGTAATCTAATTAAGTGAAAAAATTAATATATTAAAGTAATATTATTTTAAAAAAATAATATATAGCGGGGAGGACTCAATAGGACTCGCTATCTATCCTGAACCCATCGAGTTTTAAAAGTTTGGACCCCAGACACCTCGAAACTTGTTCGACTGAATCCGAACTATTATTTTTGGTGTCAAAAATAAAAGAAGTGAAACTATCATACATTGCTTTGAGAACAAAAAGGATGGACACCTTAAGGCTATTTAAGGAACCCATGTGTTTTGATTTCAAGTACACCAATTAAAAATACTATAATCTTTATATTTTGATTCTTCTAAATTCCTTTGTTGTATTCTTTTATAGAGTTGGGAGAAGGCTGTGAGTTAGTCAAAGATTTATAATAGTGTGGGAGTATTGGAGTCGAGAGAGAGAATTTCTTTGTGATTGTATACATTTTTCATATAGTAGAATTACTTTGCGGATCGTTGTATTTCTCCGGTTTTGGAGTTTCCACGTATATCTTGTGTTGTAGTTTGTGTTATTTTATTTCTCATTTATTTTTGCTTGTCCTTAGGAGTGAATGGGGATCGATTTTCCCGACAAGTGGTTGCAGCTTTCACAACACGTAAAATAATATATTTTTGCTTGTCCCTAGGAATGAATGGGGATCGATTTCTCAGGTCTCTTGAAATTCTTAGTATGCTCTATGGTTGCAGCTTTGTCTTATCTTCCACATCGGAAAACATTTCTTGAGAGATAAGTTCTGGGAGTCTCTTAAAGTTCTTAGTATGCTCTGTGATTGCAGTGTTGTCTGATCTTCCACATCATAAAATATTTTTTGAGATGGTTATTCATTAGGTTAGGGGTATATAAGCAGGTATGTCAATGTTTTCAAATTCAATTAAGTTTGACGTGGAGAAATTTGATGGAAGAATCAATTTGGCTTGTGGCAAGCACAAGTCAAAGATGTGATGATACAATCCGAATTACACAAGGCTCTGAAAGAAAGGTCAGGTTCGGGTAATACTAACAAGTCAGATGGTGCTGGCGAATTGAGCAGAGTATCTGACAAAGATTCTGCAAAGTCTAGCATGAGTGATGAAGATTGTGAGGATCTGGTTTTGAGGGATGCAAGCACAATACGTCCGTGTTTGGCTAAGAATGTTCTTGAAAATGTACATGGGATTTCAAATTCTAAGGAGCTATGGGAAAAGCTTGAGGCTTTGTACCAAGCAAAGTGCATTTCAAATCGGTTGTACTTGAAGGAGCAGTTTCACACACTGCGGATGAATGAAGGACCTAAAATCTCAGATCATTTGAGTACACTAAATGGTATATTCTCAGAGCTTGAGGCAATTGGAGTGATGATTGAATATGAGGATAAGGCATTACAACTCATCTTGTCTCTTCCATATTCCTAGGAGCACATGAAACCGATTTTGATGTATGAGAAGGAAACTATAATTTTTTCTGAAGTCACAGGTAAACTTCTTTCTGAAGAGAGACGGCTGATGAGGGATGGGCGAACTTCAACAGAAAATTCAGTAATGGTGGCATCAAGCAAAAGGAGGAAGAAAGACTCCAAAAATGTTGTTTGTTGGAAGTGCGGAGCACCTGGGCATACAAAGCGTAATTGTCAAGGTGGAGCTGGTGCGGCAAATAGCTCCAAATCAAAGGCTAACATAGTGATAATGAAGATTTTCTCTGAGGAGAAAATGTACATGCTTATGGCATGTGTTTAGTTGCCATGAAAGAGGATGTGATGATATTAGAAGGTTCATAAGTTTGCACATAAGCACTGACTTGGCATGGATGCATGTGTGTGGTGGATGTTATGTCAATGATTGAAGGACTTCTAGGAGAGTCAAGAGCTAGAAGCTGCATCATAAATTTTAGCAGGTTTTTCGACATGTGCTGAATGGAATTCTTAGAAAGGTTGATTCTAAGTGGTCTACTTATATGGTGGAGTATGTTGTTCTCTGATTTGAGGATGATGGTTTTCTGGTTTGAGAACCACGATTGTCGCTGAAGACAATGGAGTTTCTTTTATTTTGCCAAGGTGGAGTTTATTGTTTTTGGTGTTAAAAATAAAAGAAGTGAAACTATCCCACATTGCTTTGAGAATAAAAAAGATGGGCACCTTAAAGCTATTTGAGGAAACCATGTGTTTTGATTTCAAGTGCACCAATCAAATACACTATAATCTTTGTATTTTGATTCTTCTAAATTCTTTTATAATATTCTCTTGTAGAGTTGGGAGAAGGGCGTGAGTTAGTCAAAAATTTATAATAATATGGGAGTATTGGAATTGGGAGCTAGAGAGAATTTTTGTGTAATTGTATAATTTTTTCATACAATAGAATTGCTCTGCGGGTTGTGGTTTTTCTCTAGTTTAGGAGTTTCCATGTAAATTTTGTGTTGTGGTTTGTTGTTATTTTATTTCTTATTTATTTTTGCTTGTCCCTAGGAATGAATGGGATCGATTTTCCCAACACGAACCTGTCCTGAATGGGGTGGATTCGTTTATTTGAACTCGCCTCAACTATCATCACTAAATTAAGCACACGTGCCAAAATGAGCAATTCATTAATAGGGGTGTATGACAGCTATTTGTGTTGGAATTTGGTTTTGCAAAAATTGGTGTTGACCCATATTGGACCAAATATTTAAGTGGTTTTCATTGGTGGAAAATAGAATTAAATTATATGATAAAATTCTACTAAATGGGTAGATGAAATTAGCATTTGAAATTTGTCAAAACCAATTTCGGGTGAATAAGAAATTAATTCTACAAATTTGCCACTTAAAACTGAAAATTGACATGAAAATTGGTAAATATGGGGGAGGAGTGACACTCCATCCCACATAGAATAGAAAGAAAATATTAGCTCAATTTATATAGCCCAAGTGGGAATAATGGGTTTGGGCCCTTGGGGCACCAAAGTTTTTAAAGGAGGGAGGACCTACATGCTTGTGAGCTTCGTTCAAAACACGCGCGCGTGCGTGCCGCCGCCACCCGCCCGGTTCGTGGGTCATGGGCCTTGGCTAGGGCTTGGGCTTCAAGGCCTTTATAGTTTTGGACAAAATTTATTTAAACCTTTAAGAATTATTTTTTACTCAAACTGGGCTTGCGCGATGGTGCTTGCTGGAGTGCGCGACGTGCCGAGGATAGTGAGTTTTTGCTGCCGCGCGCTGGAGTGCGCGGTCACACATTTTTGAACTAAGCACCTGTTAGAGTTACAAGGTGGATTTTTTGGCTGTAAACATGTCTTTTCGAGCCAAAAGACATATTCTTTCCATGAGGCATCTTGATGCCTATATATAAATCTTTCCCTGTAGAATGAAAACACATAAATTAATCAGATAAAGGACCAAGATCATTCTGCATTATTTGTATATTGATTTTTCCCTTCCAAAATCTTGAAAGTCTTAAACGCTTCCTTGTTCGCTGTAGGTTCGACTTTGGAAAGTGCTGCTAAGTTGAATCTAAAAAGTCATTGTATCTTAAAGACGGTTGCCGAAACCGTAAGCATTTAGTTCGGGGAAATTTCGTCTTGTAGAGATAGTATCAAATACTAGCCTCAACTTTAAACTCTATCCCATTTTCATTTTTTATACACTTAGTCATTTTCTTGTTAAGCAGTTACACCTTAACAATAATTGCAAGACGAAATTACTTCAGCTGTTTTCAAGACGATAGCAAACATATGTTTCATTGTGATGGCTGCTTCTCTTGCTCATGGAGAAAAACCGGTGAAGTTCTTCGGAGTGGACTTCAAAAGATGGCAACAGAAGATGCTATTTTACTTGACAACCTTGGGTCTTTCCCGATTCTTGAAGGACGACACTCATATCATTGGTGAAGAAGAAACAGACAACCAAAGAAAGATCGTTATAGATGTTTGGCACAACAACGATCCTTTGCCGAAACTATGTTTTGAATGGGCTGGAAGACACCCTCTATAATATCTAGAGTTCATTCAAAATATCCAAAGAGTTGTGGGACTCTTTGGAGAAAAAGTACAAAACCGAAGATGCCGACACAAAGAAATTTGTTGTCGGCAAATTTCTGGACTTCAAGATGGTTGACAATGCAAGAAATTTAGATCATACTTCATGACTTAGTATCTGAAGGGATGATTCTAAATGAGTCATTCCAAGTGGCTGCGATTATCGGAAAATCGCCGCCATTGTGGAAAGATTTTAAGAATTACCTCAAGCACAAACGCAAAGGAAATGGGGCTTGAGGATTTGATAGTTCGACTTTGGATTAAGGAAGAAAAATGAAAATCCAAAGTAAAAACCAGCAAATCTGGAATGATGGCCAAGGCCAATCTTGCAGAATCGAGCACTAGCTAGAAACGGAAGCAATCCAGAAATGCTAAAGGAAAAGCCAAAATATTTAAAGGGAGTTGCTACAACTGTGAAAAACCGAATCACATGGCCAAGGATTGCCGACACCGGAAAAAAGGCAACAAAAATGGCAACCAACAACAAGCCAATGTGACCGAGGACAAGTCTATTCCGATACACATGTACAAGCTCGATCTCACCGCCATTGTGTTTGAAGCTAATATGATGGATAACCCAAGGGAATGGTGGATAGATACTAGAGCTACTTGTCTCATTTGTGCTGATAAGAAGATGTTTTTCTCCTACACTTCGATAAATGGAAGGAAGCTGTTCATGGGGAACTCTTCGACTTCCAATATCGTGGGGCTTGGAAAGGTTGTGCTGAAGATGACTTCCGGGAAAGAGCTTACGCTTATGGCATGTCCCGGATAAATGCAAGAATTTAGTTTCCGACCCTTTGTTAAGCAAGGCCAGATTTAGACTAGTGTTTGAGTCCGACATGTTTGTAATGACCAAGAATGGTCAGTTTCTTTGTAAGAGGTACTTTTATAAAGAGCTCTTCAAAATGTTAGTAATGAATGTTTTCTGCCAAGAGGGAAGAATAAGAATATTACTTATGTTTACTTTTTAGATTGTTCTAATTTATGGCATGATAAATTAGGACACGTAAATTTCAACACAATTAAAAGGTTAGTAAATCTACCAACATTTAAAACCAATTGACAAGACAAATGTGAAGTTTGTGTTGAAGCAAAATTGGCTAAAACACCATTTCGTTCGGTAACGAGAAGTACCAAACCACTTGAGTTAATTCATACTGTAGGTCCCAAGGGGTGTAAGTGTAAGGTTTAGAAGGGGGGGTTGAATAAACCTTACCAAATTTTCGATTTAGTCCTTTTAAATATTCAGAGTTAATACTACACAACTGTGTCCTTGATGGACAACCAATTTAGTTAATCAAGAGAGTTAGTCTCTCAACGACTCAACCGAGTAATTTGTTGATGGAATAACTCACCTGTTGGTCTAAATTAACTCAATGTGGTTTTGTTTTTATTGGAAGACCTAACACCCTTAAGTTTGATTAAGCAAGGATTTAATGCTTGGTTTAGTACTTATGAATTATCAAGTGGATAGCAAATTTATCAGCAGATTTAAACAGTTAAGATGCAGGAATTAAAATGCTGAAATGTAAATGACACAATGAAATTTTTATAGAGGTTTGAAGATGGGGTAATTCTTCTACTCCTCTCTTCTCCAACTCCTGGAGGAATCCACTAGGTATTGATCGATATACAAAGTGGTAACAGTCCCGATACAAGTCTTGATCACACACGGTGACTTGATCCTTTGGGACTCGATCTGAGACGCCTTGATCACTCACCGTGGCTTCTCGTGCGACTCGGCTTCTTCACAGGCACAGCATTTGCCTTTGCTACTCTGACTCACTTGCTCAAGCTCTTTGGATTTGATCACGAAGCCCTCCAAAAGCGTAAGACTTGGTTCGACCTTGAACCTTCCTACAATCCTTCGTGGAATGTAGACCCCTTGATTTTTCAGTATTTTCCTCTTCAACTGATTGAAGTTATCTTTCCTTCACAGGTGAGTGTTGGATTGATGTTCTTCGTAGTGTAGGCTTGAGGATTGAGAATGTTTGATTTTCTAATAATTGCTTGAACGTTTTTGGTTCAGTCTCAGAATTTTGTGTCATATTCTCAAATAAACTCCTCAGCCTTTTATAGTGATCTTTCAAAAATTTGCCCGTTGAAGAGATAGGCTTATTTTTGAAAGTCATTTGCAGTCGTTGGCTTGTCTTGTTGCAGTCCTTGGAATTGCCATTTCCTCAAGAATGTATGTTCAGCTCTTTACTGAGTTGATCTGTGTGTTCAGCTCTTTTTCACCCCTTTTTGTGTTCAATTTCTTTTCTTTGATTCTTCTGAGTGTCAGCTCAACTCAATTAACCCCAACTCATGTTTGAGTTCTTCAAATCTTGACTCACATAATGGTTTTGTGAAGATGTCAGCCAATTGTTTATCAGTTGAGATATATTTCAAGATGATGTCCTTCTTTTCAACATGATCTCTTATGAAGTGATATCTGACATCGATATGCTTTGTTCTTGAGTGCAACACAGGATTTTGAGTAATGGCAATTGCACTTGCGTTATCACACATGATTGGAATTTCTTTTTCCTCAACTTCATAGTCTCTCACCGTCTCATCCATAGGACTTGGGCACAACAATGCCGCAGCCTATGTATTCTCGCTTCACCAGAGGTGGCTATTGAGTTTTGCTTCTTGCTAAACCAGAAATTAGCCTGTTTCCTAGCATTTGACATGTGCCTCAAGTGCTTTTTCATTAACTCTGCCTCCAAAGATAGTCGAGTCCGAATAGCCGATTAGCTTGAATCCACCTTCCTTTGGATACCATAAGCCAACTTCTTGACTTCCTTTCAAGTATCTCAATATTCTCTTAGTCGCTGTCATATGGCTCTCTTTTGGAGCAGATTGAAATCTTGCACATACACCTACAAAGAAAAGGTGATGTCCGCCCGCTTCTTTGTAAGATAGAGTAATGATCCAATAAGTGCTCAGTATCTTGTTTGATCTACATGCTTGCCATCTGCATCCATGTCCATTTTGATGATGTATTCATTGGTATTTTCACGAGAAGACTTCTCCTCCATACCAAATTTCTTCATTAAGTCTCGGTGTATTTTGTTTGACTTATGAAGGTTCCATCCTTCAGTTGTTTCACTTGGAGTCCAAGGAAGAATGTTAGCTCTCCCATCATGCTCTTTGTTTGTGGATCAAAAAATGATGTCATCCACATATATTTGAACAAGCAGTATACTCTTTTTGTCTTGAATTCTGAAAAGTGTTCTATCTACCTTTCCTTTTGTGAATCCATTTTCGGTTAGGAATTGTGACAAGGTATCATACCATGCTCTGGGTGCCTGTTTCAATCCATACAAGGCTTTCTTGAGTTTGTATACCTTATCTCCAACAGTCTTCTGCTCAAATCCTGGAGGTTGTCCAACATACACTTCTTCTTCCAGTAAACCATTTAGGAATGCACTTTTTACATCCATTTGATATACAATGAAGTTCTTGTGAGCTGCATAGGCAAGAAACATCCTTATAGCTTCCAATCTTGCTACAGGGGCAAATGTTTCATCAAAATCTATCCCTTCTTCTTGGCAATATCCTTTGGCTACTAATCTTGCTTTGTTTCTTACCACAGAGCCTTCCTCGTTCATCTTCTTTCTGAACACCCATTTGGTGCCAATAACATTTTGATGTATGGGTCTTTGCACTAATTCCCATACTTTATTTCTTTCAAACCGATTCACTCTTCTTGCATAGCTTGAATCCAATGTGCGTCGTCCAATGCTTGTAACACATCTTTGGGCTCTATTTGCGAGATGAAGCATGTGAACATTGCTTCTTGTTGAGTTCTGGATCTTGTTTTGACACCTTCTCTTATATCTCCAATGACAATTTACGGTGGATGGTCTCTCGGCCATCTTACATCGAGTTGGAGTAAGTTAGTCAGTATTCGGTGATCGTCTTGCAAACCGTGTTCTTTGTGTTCGGCTCTCTCGTAATCACTTAGTCCGCAAGTTTTCCACTATTTTTGAGATTCAGCTATTTCATCTTCTTCCTCGAGTTTATAATTCCAGGCTTGACTTGAAGATAGGGACTCTTCGTATGGTTGGATGATTGACTTATCGGTGACTCTTCAATGTCTTCTCCATTTACATTTGGCTCATCGAATACCACATGAATGGATTCTTCCGCAACCATAGTCCTTTTGTTGAGTACTCTGAGGCTTTGCTTTGGTGAGTATCCTAAGAAGATACCTTCATCGACTTTAGCATCAAAAGCCTTTAGATTGTCCTTGCCATTGTTGTGGATGAAGCATTTACATCCAAATATTCTCAAATATGCAACATTTGGTTTTCTTCCACCCAAATCTCATAGGGAGTCTTTGTCACCGTCTGTTTATCATACATCTGTTTTGAGTGTAGCAAGTTGTGTTGATTGCTTCGCCCAAAATCTTTTTGGTAACCCCGCTTGACTAACATGGTCCTTGCCGCTTCTTTGAGTGTTCTCGCTTCTTCTTTCTCGCAACTCCATTCTCATTTGTGGAGTCCTTTAACTGGCGATAGTTCATGACCAATACCATTTTCAATACAATATCGAGTTATTATTCCATTGACAAACTCGGTTCCTCTCGTCTGATCTTATTTTGACAATGGTTTGGCTCTTCTCGTTTTGAATCCTCTTCATCACCGTGGGTAGTTTTTGTAGAGTTTCTTTCTTCTTACACATGAATATTGTCCATGTATATCTTGAGTAGTCATCTACTACCACCAAGGTGTATTTCTTTCCACTTATGTTGACTGGTTCCATCACCAAATAGATCCATATGTAGCGGATGCAATATTCTTGTTGAAGATGGACATGTCTTTTCTTTGAATGAAGATTTGATTTGTTTTCCCTTCGACATGCATCACATATATTCTCCTTCTTGTATACTGAGTCTGGAAGTCCTTCCACAAGATTACTTCGTGCAAGCTTGTTGATCGTTTTGAAATTCAGGTGACTCAGCTTTTTGTGCCACAACCAACTTGATTCAGTTGTGCTCTTTGCTAATAGACAGTGTTGTGTGTAGCGGTTGACCAATCCACGACATACATGTTCTTCTCATGCGCATCCTTGCAACACAACTTCATTCGATTCAATATCCTTGATTTGGCATATACCCATGTTAAATCCAACGTTATAACCCTTGTCACGAGTTGATCGATGCTTAGCAGTTGAAGTTGAGTCCTTCAACATATGCAACATCCGTGATTTCTAATCCATTCCTCTTTATGGATCCAATGCCTCTTATTTCACCAGAGCTTCATTTCCTCCAAATATGACTTTTGCTCCTTTTACTTCCTTGAATTTTGGCAGATTTTTCTTGTTTCTGTCATGTGTCCGGAATGCCACTATCCATGTACCAGGTTCCTTGGCACTCATTGTTCCTTGAACCTGCAATCAAGGAAATTAAGTTTTAGGTACCCATACTTGTCCGGGTCCCGAGGGGTTAGAATTGTAAGATGATCCAACCAACTTATAGCCAAATGATTTGACTCTAAGGGGTTGCCATCTATCGATGCCATAATCATAATCAATCTTGACAAATTGCTTGGGAATTCTAGGTTCATACAAAATTGCTCTTTTGTCTCGTATGCTGTGTATGAGTTTTAGCAATCGCCTTCTTTGGGTAATTGTGGTGTCTCCGAGTGTAGTGCCTAGGTGCATATGTGTCTTTGATGAAAGCTCTTATACTTTTGGAATGGCCTTTCTTGAGTTCTAGGCCTTTGCCATTTGGGCTTATATTCCATAAGTCTATTCTCGATAGTTTACATTATTCCAATCAGCTTGGCTTGGATATTTTCTATCATTCCCATCATATGTATTTCTTTTATGGATTTTCTCGGGTTTTTGGTAGCTCGCTTCTTCTTTGCGAGTATTTTCTGCTTGGAGTTTGCTTTGAGGAACTCGGCCGAATCTCTTCTCAGCTGTCCTTTCAGCGCACTCAACTGGCTGTTTTCCTTTTCCTTTATAACCAAGGCCAGTTTGCTTGTTATGGTGCTTTGGAGTGAATGTGTGTGCAACATTTAGAGTTTTGGATTTTTCAGACTCTTCATGGCTTGAAGATCCTTTTTCCAAAATTACTTTTGAGGTTTGACATAGCACAGAGGAATTAAATCCTAGGCCTGTCTTGTCTCCACATTCTCTTTGACTCATAATAAGATCATCCAATGATTTAGATGCCTTAGTGAATGAGGTAATAACATTTTTGAGGTCATTCTCCCTCTTCTCTATAGCAACAATTTCTCGCTATTAATTTAGTATTCTCACCTTTTTAAACTTTCATTCTCATCGGCTATTTGACTTAGAGTACTCGGCTCCTTAGTCGGCTTTGAGTTTTGACTCTTGAGTAGGCTGTTTTCCTCATTTAATAGTGTGTGTGATGATTTAATGTGTTCAAAATCTTTCATCATTTTGCCTAATGAATCATAAAGATCGGTGGGTGATGAAGTGTGTGTGTCACGATCACTATCACTAGAGTCCGAGTTTGATGAGTTAGAGTGTACCTCATCTTCTTGGTCGGAGTTGATCTTGTTCCTTGGCCATCAAGCGGATCGGGGCTTCTTCTTCGAGTCACTTGAATAGTCGGCTTCATCTGCTCTCTCTCAATCACTGTCTCTCTTGACTTGGTCATTTTTTCGATGTCTCTGCGACCATCATTGCCTTTTTCTTTTCTTGTCTTCTTTCTCTCAAGACCTTTCTTTCTTCTTCATTCCCCGTATTTGTTAACTACGGGATATGAGCGATCAATGGCATAGTGACCTAGTTGTCTACAGTTCAAAGATAGATATTCACCTTTTGATCGACTCTTTCCATTCTTGGATTGTCGGCCTTTGATACTCAACTTTTTGATAACTGCTTTCTTGGTTGGCCTATCTTCCCTTGATTTGGAGGGAGCCGAGTGTCTTCTCGGAAGATTCGCCCTTTCCTCTCTTGTAGTTCTTGTTGAAGAACTTGTTGAATCTTTTAACCATCGGGCTATTTCTTCCGGATCAATGACTTCTTTGACCTCGGCTCTCTTTCCATCTTTAACAACTAGAGCAAAAATTGTTTTGGGTACAAAATTGTCTCTTCCTGGTCTTTTCTTCTCGGCTCAAACTCGTAGGCTTTGAGGTCCGAGAATAATTCATGGTTGGATGTCTTTGATAGGTCCATGGAATGTCTCGGTGCCATGATCTTCATTTCCCATTCAAATGGAAGACTTTTTAGGATCTTCATACACATTTCCTTCTCGTGTATATTCCTTCCCAAGTGCGAGATAACTCATTCTTGATTTACGTGAATCGAGCATCCGGTTGATCCAGGTTTTCTCCCGAGATCATTTTGAAGTTCTCAAATTTCAGATGACCCACCGATAATTTGTTTTCTTTGATTTGATCTCGAGCCTTCACAAATCAATGTTAGCTTCCCCATTTCTTTAGCCGTTTTGCATGATTTGACTTTATTGAACATGGCTTTGTCCAAGGTTTTGTAAAGGATGTCCTTGGCTACATTGTCCAGGTTGTATCTTTTTTCTGTCATCATTTGTCCACTCGCTTCTTGGTTTTCAACCATGACCGTCCAGGGAGCAACATCCTCTTCTCCTTCAAACCGCAGACTCTTCTTACAAATGTGTTCACCTTTAAGATTTGCGGTGGCCCATCTTCTATCACTATCCACATTTCATCATGTAATGCTTTGATAGATGAGCACGCATACGAATTTTCCAATCATCAAACTCTTCAATTGTGAACATAGGGATGCGTGTCAAATTTGCTTCCATGATAATAACTTCTAATGATAGAAAGAGTTTTGAGAGTTTAAGTACTAAAGCAGACTTTGAAAATTTTGGAGATCTAGTTCAAGAACCGGTGCGGAGGGTTCAATGAACCAACCGCTCCGATACCACTTGTAGGTCCCAAGGGGTGTAAGTGTAAGGTTTAGAAGGGGAGGGGGGTTGAATAAACCTTACCAAATTTTCGTTTTAGTCCTTTTAAATATTCAGAGTTAATACTACACAGCTGTGTCCTTGATGGACAACCAAGTTAGTCAATCAAGAGAGTTAGTCTCTCAAATGCACTCAACCGAGCCGTTGATGGATTAACTCACCGCTGAGAGTCTAAATTAACTCAACTGTGGTTTTGTTTTTCATTGGAAGACTTAACACCCTTAAGTTTGATTAAGCAAGGATTTAGTGCTTGATTTAGTACTTATAGATTATCAAGTGGATAGCAAATATGTCGTGAGAATTAAACAATAAAGATGCGAAATTAAAGTCTTTGAAATGTAAATGACACAATGAAATTTTTATAGAGGTTCAAGATGGGGTAATTCTTCTACTCCTCTCTTCTCCAACTCCTGGAGGAATCCACTAGGTAATGATCGATATACAAAGTGGTAACGATCCGGATACAAGTCTTGATCACACACAATTGACTTGATCCTTTGGGACTCGATGAGAGACGCCTTGATCACTCACCGCTTCTCGTACGACTCGGCTTCTTCACAGGCGGCCTTGCTACTACACTCACTCGCTCAAGCTCTTTGGATTTGATCATGAAGCCCTCCAAAAGCTTAAGACTTGGTTCGACCTTGAACCTTCCTACAATCCTTCGTGGAATGTAGACCCCTTGATTTTCCAATATTTTCCTCTTCAACTGATTGAAGTTATCTTTCCTTCACAGGTGAGTGTTGGATTGATGTTCTTCGTAGTGTAGGCTTGAGGATTGAGAATATTTCAGATTTTCTAATAATTGCTTGAACGTTTTTAGTTCAGGTCTGTCTCTTGTGTCACTCGTATCACTTGTGTCCCTCATTCTCAAATAAACTCCTCAGCCTTTTATAGTGATCTTTCAAAAATTTGCCCGTTGAAGAGATAGGCTTATTTTTTAAAGTCACTTGCAGTCGTTGGCTTGTCTTGTTGCAGTCCTTGGAATTGCCATTTCCTCGTATGAATTGTTCTTTCACCTTTTTAGAGTTCGACACGGTGTAGTGTTTCCCATTGGTTCATTCCTTTTGCACGCTTCTGGGACTGAGCACTCCGAGAAAGGTGATATGGAGATATTACTTGTTTAAGTAATTCTCTTGATTTTTGTGCAACGGATCTTTTACAGTTATCTCGACTTGACTGCATTTCTTTGCTTTCCCCAGGTGACTTAGAGTCAGCTTCCAATCATTGGATGACTCTTCTCGTCACTTCAACTTGAGACTTGGCTTTTCTCGAGTTGACTTGATCGATACTCCACTCACCGCATCTCACCGCTTCTTCATAGAGTTCCCGTCTACTCTTCTTTGCCATACTCGGTTGTCTCGCAATGAGTCTTCCTTCTAGTCTTGATTGTCTTCTTGCATGTTAGGGCGTAGGCGACTTAACTCACGGCTTGGCTAGCTCTATTTATTACAATGCATTTTACAACAAGAATTGGGGTGCCAACTTCCTATTCTAAGTTTTACATGGCATTCATCAAAATCTAAACAATAAATTTCCTAACAGTGAGGTTAAGTTTAAAACTTTTAATGATTCCTATACCGAAAGGTGGAGTATGGCAGGATACTCTTCAATGGGAGATCACCTATATAAGTAAGAAGTAATGGCCGCTTCAAAGAAACACTTATGAATCTAAGATATGGTCCAGTGCTAAAATGGACACAGCATGAGAACAACAAGTGTTAGAATTATTATTGTGTAAATATTGTTGTCTCGGTTTACACAAACGGTTGAGTAGTTCAAGACATCGCATCATGTAAATCCGATAGTATTTTACTAAGGTTCAAAGCCTCAAGCTACCTATCCTGATGCAATAATAGTTCGCCGAGACTTTCAAGCGAATCTGCATATATACATGCATTAATTTCATTCATTCATGATCCATATTGGACTAAATATTTAAATAGTTTCCATTTCTGGAAAATGTAATTAAATTATATGATAAAATTCTACTAAGTGAGTAGATGAAATTAGCATTTTGAATTTATCAAAATGGGTGAACATTGATAATAAATTCATAGACAAATTCGAAATCAATATGACATCGTTCAAGCACAGACAACAGATCTAGACATAGAAAGGCCTCGAAGCTCTTGTGCTCCCGTAGGTGCGAAAGGCCTTGTGGTGTTCTTCGCGACCTAGCCCTCCTCTCTCAGAAAACTTCGAATCTTGTGTTCCTATGTAATTTGATGTGTTGTGTTGTGTATGAAGTGACTTTGGATGATCTTATTTCGTGCAAGCCTTGGGTCCCTTTTATAGATGCTTGTAGAGGTCACTTGTACAGTTGGAATTGGAAAATAACTCGAAAAAATGCGTGGCAGAGTCCCAACGGCCTGGCCGTGTAGCCTCACATGCCCGTGTGGGTTTCTCAGGCCAACTCTACACCCCCATGTGGGTCTCACACGGTCTGGCCGTGCGCCTTGGTTTCGTCCCCTGTTTCTTCCCTTTTTCACACGGTTGTGTCATTTTTCACACTGGCATTTTCAGTACATGGCCGTGTGGCACCACACAGTTCGACTGTGTGACGTATTTTTGTCCATGTGTTTGTCCGAATTGCTCCTGGGGTCTTCATGAAAGTTGTAGCCCGTTCTCTTAGTTCTCCATAGCCACTTGAATCACCTTAATATCCATTTTGTAGAGAAAGTTATGGCCAAAATACTAAACCCTCCGATCTTTGAAACTGTTAGCGCATTTGGACGTTTTTGAAGGAAATTCCCTTTTTGTTCGATCATGCATGCTTCTTTCCCTTCACCTACTTGCTTGTACCTTATCTCCATTTCCTGTAAGAAGTTACAAGAATACGCAGTGTCACGCCCAAGAAGGGAAACCAAGTAAAACACACTAATATGCGTGCAAATGCATTAATTATATATCATTTTAAGCCCCAAGATGTACATATATTTTACACGCATCACTCACGGATCTCTAATCCGTCATATTAATCCATCTTACCCACATCCAGCCTACACGGATCCATATCCTCTCTATCTTAAAAAAAAAAAAAAAAATAACTACAAGAAAAATGCAAATAGACATCACTACAAAGACAACGGTGTTATGACTTTTCTACTATCTTTTCCCCTATAACAACGATTTTGTATTAAATCGGTGTCTGTTAATGAATTTGTTTTTTGATAATAAACAGCGGTTTCCCAGAACCGGTGTCTATTATAAGAATATCCCCGAACATACATCGGTTTTGGCATCAGATTTACAAAACCGCTGTCTATTTGTACAAATTATTTGAGATTAGACACCAGTTGTTTTGACATTGTTATAAAACTGGTGTCTTTAATTATTTAGAAACCATATCTTTAGACACCAATTGAAAATACGGTGTCTAATCATATCTTTATTACACCGGTCTAAAAAACCGGTGTTTATACATATTTTTTTTATTTTACCTCATTAATTAGGTGTTAGTCTTTTTTTTAAAGGAATTAGGTCTATAGTCTAATTGAACATAAACTTATTCTCCCACCATCTCCCGCTCATCTTCGCATCTCTCCCCTGTGACCGCCGCTCGTGTTCCGCCACCACCAACCACCCTATTCAACCTCTCAACCGTGCCTCCCCACCGTTTCCCCACCCTCTCGAAGCATTGGCCACCATCCTCAGCCCTTTCCCGAACGCCACTGATAGACCCTGCAAACATTGTGCCGCTCATTCACCCGCGTTCCATCTGTGCCGCTCGTTCACCACATTCTACAGTCGGGAAATCAACATTTAGGTATTATAGCTATATTTTATTAAGTCTGATTTTCGATTTAGGGTCTAAATCCAATTTTGTATTATTCAAATTCGAATTAGGCTTTTGCTTTTTGATTACCTGTATTTGTTGATATTATTGAGTTTAGTGTCTGAGTTAATGATTTTGGTTATCGGATTGTTTGTTGTTTTCGTGTGATTTTTGGTATGTGATATTGAAGTAACTAGGGTTTCATGGAATTTGTTATTTCGTCTCTCTTGATTGTTTTCGATTTTCATAATTAAGTTGATTACAACTAACAATTATAGAAACCAACTCTTTAGGCAAGGCTAAGAAAAGTCTTATTCTTGATCATGTGAAACTTTGCATTTTTGTGTTGGACACAAGAAACAAAATATGGCAGATGTAGCATATATATCAGCAATGAAACTATTGCATTTTTCTTAATTTGGTTAACTCATTTTCCGATTACTGTGTTCTTGGACTTGGTGATGTTAATTTTTTTTTTGATCGGTTTGGTGATGTTAGTTTCTTATTTATTTCCTTCCTTGTTAAGAGGAAGTCGATTTGCTGCGTTGATAGCAACCAATGTAGGAGAAGTAGAAGATTCAGCAGTTGGTGGAGGGGAGGGAGAATTATTGACCACAATAGGGATATCTGTTGCCATTTCAGCAGATAAAAATCAGAGGCGTAGTAGGAATATAGGTAAAAAAATAATCAACTCGTTAGAGTGAACCAACTGATACCATATAGGAAAATAATTCTGCAGAAAAGTGTGTATTTTGTATTTCTCTTTTGTGCTATGAATATAGGTACATAGGTATAAGATAATCAATTTGAATTTGAAACTACAACTAAAATCTTACAAATGTGGAATAGAATTAGAAAAGCAACAAAGCCTGCATATTCGCAAGAGACTTGTAATTCAAATATCAAAAACTACAACACTAAAGTTGATTGAGTCTTGTTAAAGTGTTTATTTTGAAATGTTTCCATGTTTCTTGCTTGGATTAGTTGTGTTTTTCGATTATCTCAGTCAAGTTGCGTAATAATAGTGTTGTTAGCTTTAGTAATAATACTCCTTTTATCAAGTTAAGTTTCATGTTTTCTTAAGCAAATATTCTTCACAAAGACACACATCGACATGTGAGAAAATCGCTGCGTTTTCCTGTATTAACTTCTCTGACATCTGATTGTGAAATTTACATTGTTTTATTAATCGCCTGAAATTATGTTTCTTGTTCTTTATGTTCTTGTTACTTATTACCAAACGAGAATTTGCATTCTTTCCTTTTCTTTTTTTGTTTATAATTTAAGATGTGTCTTTCAGTTGATTAATATTGCATTCCATTTGTGAAGTTATAATGATAACAATTCACAATGTAGTTTAAAATTTGTGGATCTTCCTTTGATTGTGTTATTGAGAAATCTTGTACCCATCTTTTCTTACTTAATCTTCCCTTGATTGATTGATCTTTGTATGTGTGGGAAGTGATGATCTCTATACGTAGCGTTGGAACTCATGTGGATTTAGGAGGATATTAATTTTTGCAGTTAGAGGCATCAACAAATCAAGAATTGAATCTACAAATCCCATGCTTCAATCTACCCTCAAAAATCCTTTGGCGTGTTGTTCACATTTAGGTAATCGGTGTTTTTCTACATTTACTCGAGTCTCATTTCTCCTTTCTCTTTTTGATTGTGTTTTTTGTGGTTTATATTAATTAATTAATAGGCTGAATAAGAAACATATGAAGTTTATGCCCAGATCACTTTACACCCAGAACCATATGTAAACTATAGCTTTCTTATGTGACCAATATTCTTATGTTAGAGAAAATATCTTTAGTTATTTGACATATTCCCCAATATGAGGCTCGAAAACTGTTCGTCCCTTCTGTAAGATTTTGACATCATCTGATACAAGCACTCACGGAGGTTTCTCTATTTTTTGGAAGCAATGCCAATGAATTGATCTGTTTTCTCAAAGTCGAAATGGCAGATATATGCATAATCCTTCAAACAAGAAAAGGAGAAACAAATAAAATTATTTCTTTTGGTATTGTAAGCATGATTCTGCCATGCATACAAACATCCTTTTTCAGTGGATTCTTATACTAGACTGATCTAGTGCTTTCAGCTTTTGTAAGGAATGCTTCACTTGGAAAGTTCTTGGTGTGTTTGTGAATACATGGAAGCTGCTCATATGATGATGGATAGGACAATCAAAATTGTTTGTGGTTTTTGTAGTATTTTTCAACTGTGAATTTTCTTTCATAAAGCTTATGTTGCCTAAAGTTAAGCTGATCTTTCTCATTTATCTTGGACCTTCCAAGTAGATATTCAATTTTATCACCTTATGTTCCTAGCCAATAAATAATTTTTTTATCGTGATCTGTTCTCAGAAAAATAATTTAGAGTATTTCAAGAATGCAGATCCAGATTTTGGGTCATTTGAGTAGCTTGTATTTGGGGTTTCCAACATATTATTTTTTTTCAACTGTTCGAACTTCATGTACGAGGGGTTGGACTGGTTAGCAAACACTATGAAGGAGCACAAGGCTGCTCGATTTTCTTCAGTGGGCCCTTCATTCTACCAAGGTCAAAACCCATCTTCTTTCTTACAAGTCTGAGAAAATCAACAAGTATATGTAGTAATATTAATGACTTCTGTATGCTGTTATTTGCAGGACCAATGGCAGCCAGTGAGCGATTTATGCATTTTCTTCAATTCAAGGCCAGTGAGTCATTATTGATAGTAACTCTTATCGTTCCGATAATCGCTTCCAAATTCTCTTGCCTTTCTCTTCTTTGAGGCATATATTTCAAGCATGCACTGTGTTTCATGCACCACCATTTGATCCCTAGTGAAATTGTATGATAGCTTTTAATGTTTCAAGGATTTTCTATTCTGGATACCAGCCTTGATTTTTGATCAGAAAATCGATTTTCAATTTCTCCTCTATGGTATTTATATGTGTACCTTTTTACCTGTCATGCACATTACTTTAAGAACTGTCTTTTACAAGAATGAAATCCTCAAGCATTGTAGATCAGTTTGTTCAAAGAATGACATAATGTTCTTACTAGGCAAACTTGTTTTTAGTGATCCTGTTAGTAGCGTTGATTCACTTTTTATGCAAGACTAAGTGAATCTGGTTTCATTTGCCTTACATATTTGGTAAAATTCTAATGTTTTAAGTATAAGCTCTGGAGAATCTGGTTTTAACATCATCCTAGTTTTCTACCAAATAGCAGAGTTTTGTTTTGAGTATCTCAAATAGATTCGCCAACACAACATCTTAAGACTTTTCTCAGCATCTTTCATTTTGGTGCTCCTGTTAGTAGCATTGATTCACTTTCTATGCAAGAATAAGTGCGAATTTTCCCAGTTATGTATAAAAGTCAAATGATCATAATGAATTAACTTGTTATGTTTTTGAGCATATAATAACCTTTTCAAGTGCGATTTTCCTGAGTTTATTTAGTACATCAAGATGCATTTTAACTTGAATATGTCAAGTTTCTTTGAAAGCAATACCATTCCGATTGTTCTGTTTCAGTCAAGGACATGCAATTTAAGGGAAACAATCATTGTTGAGAGCTTGATCGAGAAGATTTCCATTTCTCCTCTTCATTCTATGTATGGTGGCTTTTGACCTTAACCCACATCTCTGTTAGAATGCTATTTGCATGACCCAAGGTAGTCTTCCTTGTTAGAATAAATCCAGGTAAGATAATGAGTTACAGTTGCATTTTTCCATCACAATAAAAAATAAAAAACCCAAAAATAAAAAAATATCCCTATACAAGATATTTTTCTCACTATCTTGGTTCTTAGACATAGAGTATATTGTATATAGGGATTGTTTTAATTACTTTGTTATACAATTTATAACCGTTTGATTGTTGTGGTATTATTTTATTCAGGTACTTAAAAGAATTGATGCTCTCATGGATAGTTAGAATATTTTTGAAAGCTTGAATGACATGAGCAATGTTGATCTAGATTTTGTTGCCTTTAGTTGAATGTATAACCTTTTGTTGGTTGATGAAATTGGATTATGAATTTGTAGTTGCTTTATCAAAATGAAACTTCGCTACTAGTACTTTTTGTTGGATTTTGGATCTTGGTGACTTTAGTATTGCACTTTTTGTTGGTTGGTGGAATTGGATTTCATGATGAATTGCTTATTGATATGGATTTTTTGCAGCTTTGTATTATATCTAGTGGTTACAAATTTAGATTTCCAAAAGACATCTGTTATGTTTGATATGTCAGACATCGGCTTCGAACCACTGTCTTTGCAAAAATGAACAACCTTTTTAAAACTGCTTCTGAAAACATTAAGACAATGGTTTTGAACCGGTGCCTTTGAATTAAACGACACCGGTTTAAAATCGGTGTGAACAAGCGATGTCTATTCATCACAAACATTGGTTTTGAGCCGATGTCTTTAAATAAAATGACACCGGTTTAAAATCGGTGTGAATGTTCAATGTCTATTCATCAAAAGACAGCGGTTCTAAACCGGTGTAAAAAATATAAACTTTTGACATTAGGGTCTTAGAAAACGGATAATACATATCCAAGACAACGGTTTAAAACCGGTATCTTTATAGGAAATGACACGGGTTCTCAGCCGCTGTCAAAAGTTCATGCTTTTAACACCAGTGGCTCTAACCGCGGTCTATTGACATTTTTTGTAGTAGTGAATCTAGCAACATCAGCTCGTCGTTCAAAGCACATGTAGCAAATCGTCATTGGACAACAATACTATACTACCTCTACATACACACTCTCTCTTTGCAATAACAAAATCGAAAGAAGACAAATTAAAAGCAATAAAAAATGATTTATCCATTTACTGCTATCTTTCTCCATTGGTAAGTTCTTGATGTGTGAGTAAGAGGAAAAAAAAAGAAGGCCAGAAAAATGAAAATAAAAAAGAAAGCATAATGATTGTGCAGAGGCCAAATAAAATCTCATATTCTTTTTCAATTCCAAGAATTTCGTAAGATGCTATCGTCATAGGGAGGACACGTATGTGTATAATATCTCTCAGATTGTATTATATACTGCAATTGTGTATGTATAGTGTGTATCCTATTTTCTGTCTCCCTGTGTAGGAGTACATATGAATATGTACTTAAGACTTCATATGAATATGTTGGGAAATTGGTATGGTGTTGGTGGGTTCCCGCGAAGGAGGGAGATTGAGGGTGATTGAGTTGTTGATTGGCGACAGAGATGAGGGAAAAGTGGAGAGGATGTCAATAAGGAATGAAGAGTTCATGAAGGCAAAATTAAGGAGAACTACGAAAAAAATTAATACTTTTCGTGGAACTACTAATACTTCGCAGTGTAAAAACAAATACTTTTCAGGGGATCATTAATTTCAAGTTTGTTACTTTTAAAGCAAATACTTATTAGAATAGAAGTGATAATTTTTTAATAAAAAGTGATACTTTTAAACAAGGTTGTATATCGCTTTTAAATAAATAAATAAATAATATCACTTTGTTACTTTGAAAAGTGATACTTTTCAGAGTAAAAAGTGATACTTTTTAAATAAAAATAATACTTTTCGATTATATAGTGATACTATACCACCATTTAATATTACAAAAATGCCACCGCCTTTCCAGCGCCCCCAAAAAATCACTGTGAAAATATATACTTTTCAAAGTAAAAGTGATAATGTTGGGGGCAAAAATGATAATTAATTATTTAATATATAATTCGATTTATATATTAATTTAATCTTAATTGCCCGATGGGCTCTTAATAAAATAACCCGGCACAAAGGAGCCTGGGACTGGCCAATAGGCCGATTCACGGCCCACAATGGTCATCTCCCAGGTATAAAAACATCCCTCCTATTCATTTGTAAGTACATTCTCACATTCTGATAATTCTCCTACGCATTTATTCAGTATTCAATTACTGTCTTAATTATTCTCTTGTTCACCTGCTGACTCGAGCGTCGGAGGGGCCTCCCTGGGACAACTCCTAGGGCACTCTAACGTTTGCGCGTGTGTGCAGGTAAGTTCCTAATCAAAGGATTTCCAGCTTTTGGAGAAGAAGACTTGAATACTTTCCCCTTCGGAAAATGGATTTAATCAGTACCATTGACTTGGAGTGGTCTGCCTTAAAAAGCAGCATCATTTTGGCGCCATCTGTGGGAAACAACAAAAGCACATGAAGATGCAAACTCGATCACAAGCACGTGAAGTTGGATCTCAAGCTGCAGGCCATGGGGCCAAAGACCAGCAAGAAGAAGGACTGCCCGGAAGGTGGGGGCTAGCCTTCCCCCTCCTGGAGGAGTGCCGTCCCTTCCTCCATTTGCTAGAGGTGCACCGCCCCCTCCTCCTGGGGGATCCGCCCACTGAAGAAATTCGTCTGTCTCTGAAAGCCCTCCAGGCTCTACTTGATCAAGCTGCCCAAAAAGCATTGAGGCACCAGACTTCAGCTGATGCCGCTGGAAGACAGCCACTGAAGACCCTGACCTTGGAGATTAGGGAGCAAGAGAAGAAGGCCGCGTCGAAAATCGCGAAGAGCCGCCACCAGTTGAAGAATCTCAAGCGCCTTGCCAAGCTAACTCATGGGCAATCGCTTAATGAAGAGGTGCCATTTGGCCCCTGTTATTTTGACTAAACCTCTACCTTCGAATCAAGACCTCCAATCTCCCGGGAGTATGATGGAACCGAGATTCACAGAACACTTGGACAAATTCTACGCTAAGGCGAATCTCTACGACATGACGGACGCCTCTTACTGCAAGGTGTTCCACACTACTTTGACCAAGCGGTTGTTGACTTGGTTCAGTCAACTCCCCGTGGGATCAATCTTCAGGATGAAAAAGCTTACTGAAGCCTTCATGCAGCAGTTCTCCATCAAGAGAAAGTGCCCCAAGACTATCGCTCACCTCTTTTAGGTGAAGCAGAAGGACGGAGAGACGATGTAGGAGTTTATGAAATGGTTCGTGGAAATCGTCATTAAAGTCGCTAATGTCCAGTACGAGACTTTGGCCGGGATTTTGCAGCAAAATCTCCGCCAGAGGCATCTAAAGGAATCCCTGGCCAAAAAGCCTCTCTCCACCTTGGAGGAGTTATTGAGCCGAGCAGAAAAGCATATTCGAGTGGAGGAGTCCACCATGCCTGAACCCAATGCCAAGCGCAAGTCCCGAGAAGACAATAATAATTAACCTCGGAAGGGTCCGAGAAAAGGTCTTGGGCCAAGCTACATACTTCTGAACGCTCTGATAGCAGAGGTGCTGATAGCCGTCCAGAAAAAGGGGATCATTGATCCACCACAACCGCTGAGAAGCAATCGTACATGAGCATGCTCCAACTTATACTAAAGATATCATAGAGATAGGGGGCACACTACCGAGAGAGAACGACTTATCCAGAAAGGCCACCTTAAGGACTACGTGGATCATAGTAAGTTTTGCCGTGGTCCTAGGCCACACGAAGAAGAATCTCAACAAGACCAGTGCCGCTCAGACCCCTGCAGGAAGGAAAGGCAAGACAATCATGTAGCTAGAGTCATCAATGTGATCTCCGGAGGACCAGAGGCAAAAGATGCTCGAAGTGCTCTTCGGGAATGTAGCAAGGAGAGAAGGGGCGACCCAAGGAAGCCCCATCCAAGAAAAGAGTCATAGAATCACATCCAACTAAGAGCATGCCTAACACATTTGGCACTCAAAACTATATCCCTAAAACCCAAGTCCACCGAGACGTCATTGTTATATCTGTCGTGCTGGCCAACTTTGTGGTCAAGAGGGTGTTGGTGCATATGGAAAGTGCAGTGAATGTCATATTTCGGGAATCCTTTGACAAGATGAGGATCGACCCAGCACAGATGGTTCTGGTTTCTGTGCCACTGATTGGCTTTACCGAAGAAGTGATCAAGTCCTCAGGCAAGATCAACATACCACTCACATTGGGCATGGATGCCCCGCATCAGGTTACGAAGATGGTCCGTTTCCTCATTGTAGACACTCCCTCTCCGTACAATCTGATATTGGGAAGGCCCAGTCCGAACTAGTTCCGGGCCATGCCCTCTACAGTTCACTTAAAGCTGAAGTTCTCCCTTGACTGCCAGAGACTTTAGTATTTGTTATTTTTGACTGTTTTCAGTTTATTTCCGCCCGAGAGGCGTTAAACATTTATTTACATTTCAGTACTATTTCCGCCCATGGGGCGTGAAACTTTGCCATCATAATGAATAAAAAGCACTTTCACATTTCTACTTTGATTTTGTGAATGCAGTTAATGGCCAGATATGGCCACGGTCAATGACCACTTGGGTGCTCTCCTCAACAAAACCCATCTTTCCGGCTAAGTCCCCGGATGGGAGGGGCCTTATCACGGGGGTTATCATAAATAACATCCTACCGCTAAGACCTCAGAGGGGAAGACCTCACTCAGCTAAGACCTCAGGTGGGAAGACCCATTCTGGCTAAGACCTTAGATAAAAGGGGCCTCCTCACGGGGGTCCCAGTAATTCACCTCCTCCGACTAAGACCTCGGAGGGGAAGACCTCACCCAGCTAAGCCCCCGAGTGGGAAGACCCCTTCCAGCTAAGACCCCGAATGGGAGGGGCCTCCTCACGGGGAGTCCTAGTAATTCACCTACTTCTACTAAAACCCGAAGGGGAAGACCTCACCCGCTAACACCCCGGGTGGGAAGACCCCTTTCGGCTAAGACCCCAGATGGGAGGGCTTCCTCACGGGGGTCCTAGTAATTCATCTCCTCTGGCTAAGACCTTAGAAGGGAAGACCTCACCCGGCTAATACCCTAGGTAGGAAGACCACATTCGACTAAGACCCCGGATGGGAGGAGCCTCCTCCTAAGGGCGTCCTAGTAATTCACCTCCTCCAGCTAAGACCCCAAATGGGAAGACCTTGTTAGTCCAAGTGGCTACGATAATCTGGAGGGGGGGTGAATAGATTATGCCGAGTTTTTGCAAATCGCCCTCTTTTTCAAATGAACAAGTAATTGACAAGAAAGTAAATGCGGAAATTAAACAACACTCGATGATTTATAGAGCTTCACCCAACCTAGGGACTACGTGCTCTACCACCCCGGTATATCCGAAGTGGATTTCAAAAAAGAAAAAAGATTTTATTAACAATTACCAAAATTGTTACAACACCACCTTTGAAGATTACCACAATCTTCTTAAAACACTGTCAAGGAGATTACCACAATCTTCCTTCAACACCTATGAAGAGTACCACACTCTTTAACACCTAAGATCACCCAAGTGTGTTCTTACCACAAGAACACTAACAAGGATATCTTGTTTTGGATGATAGAAAAATTCAAGATTACAACTCAATAAATGAAGTATACAAATATTGAGTACAAGTGTAATCAAGAATGAAAGCCTAGATCTCAAGATTGTGCAAGTGCAAAAACTAGGCTATTACAACAAGAGTGTAAAAAAGAAAGCTTTGAGAATTTGCAGATTTCTTGTTGTGTGTTTGCTTGTATGTGTTCTTTTTTGTGTCTTCAATTCATCCTCTATTTATAGGAGAGTCTTCACCAACAGAGGCTCCTCCTTCTTCACTTTTGTCTACAAAAAGAAGATCACAAGATGTAGAAATATTGTACAAAAATCAAAAGTAAATCTTGCTGATAAGGATTGCAACGGTTGAAATTTTTGCTGTCAAAAATTACACAGGGCGACCGGTTGCCCTATAGAAAATTTCGAACGTTTGAATGAAAATAGTGCGATCCAGGTACGGGTTGCGGGGGGGTCGGCCGGTCGGGGGGTCGACCGTGCCGCTTGGTTCGGCCGTTCGGCCCCGCCCGACCGTCCCCCTTTTATTTTTTTGACTTGATGACATTCTGCTTTCAAGTTTTCTTTCTTCAGTACTTTGGCCGATCGTTTGCTCGACCGTCGACGACTCAAATTTAAATGTTGTCCGATTTTTGTCAAAAATAAACTTCAAGAAATACTCCAAAAAAATTAGTAAAAATAAATCAATTTGGAGTATTTGGACAACATTTAAAACATAGTTTTGGTGTATAAACCAATTAACACAAAATCATCAAAAGGTGTTGTCCAATTTTTATCAAATTAAAAACTCTAAGAAATACTCCAAAAATTAGTAAAAACATTTTAAATCATTTAGGGGTATTTGGACAATATTTATAAACATTGTTTTGGTATAAAAACTCATTTAAACAAAATCATCAAAATCTTGATAAAAACATTTATCTAACAAACTCCCCCTTTTTGATGATTACAAACCAAAATAATTTTAGGAAGTCGATTTTAAAAACGAAATATATTTTCCGGTCTAAAACATTTATCCATTACAAGCAAGATTTATCATAAGTACAAACATACAAGGATAGGAGCAAAGATTTTTCAAAAAACATTTTAGCACAAACTCCCCCTATCAACATGCATAGCAATAGTAAGTATAGAAGCAATAACTAAAAGCTAAAAGCTTAGCTTTTACCACTTAAGCTTGAATTTAATGAGCTTATAAGCTCCCCCTGTCATCAAACATCATTAGTCAAGCATAAAAGTCCATAATACATCACATGGACTAAGTATTGTTCACGACTTTTGGCTTTTAAGAGCCCTAGCTTATAGCTTTTCTTGCAAGCTTATTTTCGCTTCTTTGAGCGTATGAGCGTTTTTCCTGTTTCTCCCCCTTTGGAATCATCAAAAAGAATGTTAGCACGATAAAATATCATACAATTATATCAAAGTGCGCAAGTTTATCGATTTATCGAGCGATTTGAACAATGAAGCTTAGATTCCAAAAAAAAAGGAAAAATTGATCAATTGACTTGCAAAAGCTCATTTTATTGATAAAACATGATCTCTATAAACTTATAAGACTTTTCAAATCGAGAGAATCATGTAGGTGATGAATTTTTCATTGAAACATTTCATCGAACACTTGGCGTGCGTCGAATAAAACTAGAAGTATATAACGCCTTTGAAATTCCTTTAAGCCAAAAATTTTCATCACCAAATCAGTTGAACAACATTCAATACATCATAAATAATAAGCTCATCACAATCATATGAAACATGCATCAAGAATATTGCAAATAAGTCAAAATCTCAAGGGTTCAACCCAATTGAGGTAAGAGAGTAGAATTCTTACCATTTAATCGGTAAAGATTAGCAATGATGATGATAATCGAGCTAAATGAAGTCCAATATATAAAATAAATGCAACAAAACAAATTTGAAGTGAAATTTGTGTGTAATTGGCGAAGGGGACGAAAAATGAACGCAAAAGACCAAAATGACAAATGGTGAGAACAAACACGATTTTAAGCAAATTTTAGCTATGGTCGACCGGTTGGGGGCATGAGAGACCGGTCGACGGCTTGGGCGACCAGTCGGCCTTGCCCCAGTCAGCCTAGTGATTCTTTCTGTTTTCCAAAATCCGAAGTTTGAACCAAAAATCCGATTATTCGCCCCTAGGTTTTAAAAACATGCAAAATGAAAACGTAAACCTTATTTAATATGCATTATGCCTAACTGAGCTCGTATAGATGCAAAAGTCTCCGAAGATAGCGGTTTTGTAAAAATATCCGCCAATTGATCTTGAGATGGTAAGAAAGATATCTCAATTTTACGTTTTGAAACACAATCCCTTAGAAAATGATGTCGAATCTCAATATGTTTAGTACGGTTATGATGAACCGGGTTTTGAGCAATATTTATAGCGGATATGTTATCACAAAAAATAGGAACACTTTCAAAAGAACATTTATAATCCGCTAAAGTTTGTTTCATCCAAAGCAATTGAGTACAACAAAAGGCCGCAGAAATATATCCGGCTTCGGCTGTTGAAAGTGAAACACAATTTTGTTTCTTTGAAAACCAAGAAACTAGGCAATCACCTAGAAATTGACATGATCCGGAAGTACTTTTACGATCATCAATATTTCCCGCATAATCCGAATCACTATAACCTTTAAGAGAAAAATTTTCATTCTTTGGATAAAATAAACCATATTGAATAGTGCCTTTCAAATATCGAAAAATCCTTTTAACGGCACTCATATGAGATTCTTTGGGATTGCTTTGAAAACGAGCACATAGGCATACGGAATGAAGAATATCCGGTCTACTTGCGGTTAAATAAAGTAAACTACCAATCATACCTCGATATTTGGATTCATCAACCGGCTTGCCTTTTTCATCTTTGTCAATCTTGACGTTTGTTACCATTGAGGTAGAGACGGTTCTTCCTTCTTCAATGCCAAACTTCTTCAAAAGCTCCTTTGTATATTTTGATTGTGAAATATAAATTCCTTCTTGGCATTGCTTAATTTGAAGTCCAAGGAAGAAATTGAGCTCCCTCATCATGCTCATCTCGAATTCACCTTGCATTAACTTAGAAAATTTCTTGCACAAGGATTCATTAGTAGCACCAAAAATAATATCATCAACATAAATTTGCACTAATAAGCAATCTTGCCCTTTTTCAAAAACAAAGAGAGTAGTATCAACTTTGCCTCTTGTAAAACCATTTTGCAAAATAAAAGAGCTAAGACTATCATACCATGCACGGAGTGCTTGTTTCAAACCATACAAGGCCTTTTTAAGTTTATAAACATCATTAGGCCTAGAAAAATTTTCAAACCCCGGAGGTTGTTTTACATAGACTTCTTCTTGAATAAGACCATTTAAAAATGCGGATTTTACATCCATTTGGTAAAGCTTGAATTTTTAAAACAAGAATAGACAAGTAAAATACGAATAGCTTCTAAACGTGCTACGGGTGCAAATGTTTCATCATAATCAATACCTTCTTCTTGACAATAACCTTGAGCTACTAACCTTGCTTTATTTCGAACAATATTGCCTTGGTCATCAAGCTTGTTCCGAAATACCCATTTTGTGCCAATAATTGTTTGAGATAGAGGACAAGGTACTAGTTCTCATACATCATTCCTTTCAAATTGATTTAACTCCTCTTGCATTTCTAAGAACCAATCTTCATCTTCAATAGTTTCCTTAGCATTTTTAGGCTCTTTTTGAGATATGAGAGCTTTCTCGGAAAATTTTCCTCGAGTCATTACTTTGTCTTCTTGAGGAACATTTGAGCTTGAAGGTTGAGCATCATCTGGAACAATGGGTTCAACAATATCCTCTTCATCACTTTCATCATTGGGTATCCTTTCAACACCCGAAGCTTCATTGAATTTGACATGGATGGATTCTTCAACAACCCCACTAGTCTTATTGTAAACCCGATATGGTTTGCCCTTGGTTGAATACCCCATAAATATTCCTTCATCGGCCTTAGGATCAAGTTTGTCCAATTGATCCTTAGTATTCAAAATAAAACATTTACATCCAAATATTTTGAAATAACTAATATTTGGAGTTCTTCCTTTCCAAAGCTCATATGGAGTTTTATTCATTTTAGGACGAATATAAACTCGATTAATGACATAGCAAGCGGTACTTACGGCTTCGGCCCAAAAATATTTTGGAAGTGAAAATTCATTGAGCATGGATCGACTCATTTCTTGAAGTGTCCGATTCTTCCTTTCGGCTACTCCATTTTGTTGAGGTGTCCTTGGAGCCGAAAAATTGTGACTATATCCCTTGGTTTCACAAAAGACTCTAAATTCTCCATCAAATTCTCCACCTCGATCACTTCGAATAGACTTAATAGTATCTTCCTTTTCATTCTCAATAAGTCTACATAACTTAACAAACTCATTAACGGCATCGCTTTTATTTGTAAGAAATAGAGCCCAAGTATATCTAGAAAAATCATCAACTATAACAAAAGTGTAATATTTTCCACTTAGACTTGCCGTACCAATATCCCCATACAAATCTAAATGAAGAAGTTGTAAAGGCTTGGTTGTGGAAATTTCATTTTTGGGCTTAAAACTACTCTTAACTAATTTGTTCTTTTGACAAGTGTCACATAAGCCAAGATTTTCAAAATTCAATTTGGGTAGTCCTTTTACATGTTGGTTTTTGTAAAGAGTTTGCAAATTTTAATATCCAACATGTCCAAGTCGCCTATGCCATAAACTAGTTAAATCATTATTGGCGACAAGACAAGAAATATTTTGACTAACCAAATCACTTGTCCAAATTTTGTAAAGATTGCCTTTTCTAATTGCTTCAAAAATAATTTTATCATTTTTGGAAATAAGGCATTTTTCTTTATTAAAACAACATTATAATTTGAATCACAAAGTTGGTTAACACTTATCAAATTAAACTTAAGCCCTTCTACTAAAAGAATATTACTAAGAGAGAAAGAAGAGTTACCGAATTCTCCATTTCCAAGAATTCTTCCTTTGCCATTGTCGAACATGACCATACCCTCTTCTTGGAGCTTGATGTTGGTAAAAAGTTCTCTCTTTCCGGTCATATGGTGTGAACATCCGCTGTCCACGAGCCATTTTGAATCCTCCATAGTTGTTATAGCCCCTATGACCTACAAAAGAATTATTTTTAGGTACCCTATAGTTTTGGGGTCCATGGGGGTTAGCCTTGAGACCTTTGGGTCTCCAAACAAAGCTAAAATTATTCTTCAATTTACAATGACTAACATAGTGACCAATTTTACCACAATAAAAACAAATAAGATTATGGGCACTACTAGCACGTACAAAAGTCGGACCTTGGTCTTTTTTTCTTTGAAAGAGGTTGAAAAGGTTTATAGCCAAGTCCTAATTTAGAATGCTCACCTCTTTGTGCATCTAAATTTTTGTAACTTTATCCGTACTTAAGTTAAAACGATGCACATCCTTTTTCAAACATTCAAGATCATTTGTGAGCGTTTGTTTTTCGGTTTCAAGAGTACGGACTTTAGTAAGAGTAATAGCATGAGCTTTATCAAGAGATTCATAAGAAGTAAACAATTTATCCTTTTCTAATTTAAGCTCTTTATGCTCCTTTTTTAAAGTCTTGTATTTAACAATCAAAATTTGAAACTCATTTTGTAATTCATCAAAATCACATTGTAAATCATCAACTAAGGAAGAAGATGAAGGATTAGAGTGTACCTCGTTGTTTTCGTCGTCTATGGCCATAAGACCATGTTCGGATTCTCCTTCTTCATCAGTTGTTTCAAGTAGCTCATCCCAAGTTTTGACTTTCGCATTTAGAGCCTTATTTTTCGTAAAAGGCTTCTTCTTCTTTTGTTCCTCCTCCTCGAGTTTTGGGCAATCGGCTATGAAGTGCCCGAATTTTCCGCATTTAAAACATGAGTTGTCTCTCGGTTTTCTCGCCTTATTTTTATTCACAAATTTTGCAAATTTACGAACAAGTGCGGCCGTTTCCTCATCATCCTCATCAATATCATAATATGCATTATTAGAAGAAGATGCAAGACCTTTAGGAATATTTTGCATACCCGATTGATTGATGGATGGTTTGGAATTTTTCCTCTACTTGAGATAGACTTCGTAGATGAGGAGGTTCCCGATGAGCTCATCGAATTTGAGTGTCTCGAGATTTTGTGCTTCCGTGATAGACGTCACCTTTTCGGACCATGAGCCAGGAAGGGCGTTTAACACCTTGGTCACCTTGTCTTCTTCGGAGATGACCTTTCCAAGAGCCACAAGAGGATTGACAATGTTGTGAAGCCTTTCCACCATTTTTGATATGCTTTCACCATCATGCATATTGAAATTTTCAAAGTCCTTCACAAGCATTGTTTTTCTTGCTTGCTTCACTTTCTTTGTGCCCTCATAGATGGTTTCTAATTTTTCCCAAACTTCATGTGCCGACCTTATGCCTCTTATACGATTATACTCGGTGGCAGTAAGAGAGCAATGTAAAATGTTTAAGGCCTTACCGTTTAGAGAGAAAGCCTTCTTGTCATTTTCATCGAACTCCTTGAATGGTTTGGGAGCCGAGGTGCCGTCCTCCAATTTCTTGGTAGGTTAATCAACTCCTTCAATGACCACATTCCAAATATCAAATCCGCACCCTTGTAGAAAACACTCTATACGGTCTTTCCAAAATACGTAGTTGTTGGCATCGAATAGTGGCGGCTTGTTGGTAGAGGCGCCGGTGGTGAGATAAGATTCGTTCGTAGCCATGGATCTTTCCTCTTTACTCGAAACGAGCTAGCCAAAGAGTTTGGCTCTGATACCACTTGTTAGTCCAAGTGGCTACGATAATCTAGAGAGGGGGGTGAATAGATTATGCCAATTTTTCGCAAATCGCCCTCTTTTTCGAATGAACAAGTAATTGACAAGAAAGTAAATGCGGAAATTAAACAACACTCGATGATTTATAGAGCTTAACCCCACCTAGGGACTACGTGCTCTACCACCCCGGTATATCCGAAGTGGATTTCAAAAAAGAAAAAAGATTTTATTAACAATTACCACAATTGTTACAACACCACCTTTGAAGATTACCACAATCTTCTTACAACACCTTCAAGGAGATTACCACAATCTTCCTTCAACACCTATGAAGAGTACCACACTCTTCAACACCTAAGATCACCCAAGTGTGTTCTTACCACAAGAATACTAACAAGGATATCTTGTTTTGGATGATAGAAAAATTCAAGATTACAACTCAATAAATGAAGTATACAAACTTTGAGTGCAAGTGAAATCAAGAATGAAAAGCCTAGACCTCAAGATTGTGCAAGTGCAAAAACTAGGCTATTACAGCAAGAGTGTAAAAAAGAAAGCTTTGAGAATTTGCAGATTTCTTGTTGTGTGTTTGCTTGTATGTGTTCTTTTTTGTGTCTTCAATTCATCCTCTATTTACAGGAGAGTCTTCACCAACATAGGCTCCTCCTTCTTCACTTTTGTCTACAAA
Organism: Rehmannia glutinosa; assembly: GCA_016081115.2. Taxonomy (NCBI): domain Eukaryota; kingdom Viridiplantae; phylum Streptophyta; class Magnoliopsida; order Lamiales; family Orobanchaceae; genus Rehmannia; species Rehmannia glutinosa. The sequence continues at coordinate 78,252,838 of CM071936.1, read as the reverse complement.
AATAAGATCACAAGATGTAGAAATATTGTACAAAAATCAAAAGTAAATCTTCTTGATAAGGATTGCAAATCATTGAAATTTTTCTTTGTCAAAAACACAGGCGACCGGTTGCCCTATAGAAAATTTCGAACATTTGAATGAAAATAGTGCGATCCAGTGCACGGGTTGCGGGGGTCGACGTCGGAGGGGGGTCGGCCGTTCCGCTAGGGTGCGGCGATGGGTCGGCCCCGCTCGACCTGGCCCCCTCTTTCATTTTTTTGACTTGATGCGCTCGCTTTCAAGTTTTCTTTCTTCGTGTAATTTGGCCGATTGTTTGCTTGACCGATCGATTGTTTGCTCGACCGGTCGACCTCCAAATTGAAATATTGTCCAATATTTGTCAAAAATAAACTTCAAGAAATACTCCAAAAAAATTAGTAAAAACATTTTAAATCAATTGGGAGTATTTGGACAACATTTAAAACATAGTTTTGGTGTAAAAACCAATTAACACAAAATCATCAAAAGGTGTTGTCCAATTTTTATCAAATTAAAAACTCTAAGAAATACTCCAAAAATTAGTAAAAATATTTTAAATCATTTAGGGGTATTTGGACAACATTTATAAACATTGTTTTGGATAAGACCCCGGGTGGGAGCGGCCTCCTCACAAGAGGGTCCTGGTGAATTCTCCTCCTCAGGCTAAGTCCACAGAGGAAAAGGTCATCCTCGTAAGGATCCCCGCAAATTCTTCTCCACGATGAAAATGTCCAAGAAAAAAAAGCAAAAATGCTGAAAACATGTGGGGAAAAGATCAAACTGATGAAACAAGAACTTGGGATGAGCTCCAGGAGAGCGCCTCTTCCGAGAACCGGAAGGGCACCCCATGAGCTCCAGGAGGTCGCCCCCTCCGGACTCTGGAAGGGCAACTCATAACATTAAACACAAGTATTTCTGGCTATTTTAAAGAAATTAAGACTTCCTTCCGAAGTGAAGAGTCTATCTCTACACAAAATATGACAAATCTTCCACAGAAAAAAGTCACATGCAAATAATACAGATAAAACATGATAAAATAGAGTAGAAATGCATAAGGAAGCAATATAGCGTAAGTGCAATGAAATATCATCCAGCCCCATGGGGCAAAGAAACACCTCGAAACAAAAAGAGAAAGCAAGAAATATTCAAGTACATAAAGCAAGCCCTAAATATGTGGGCATGAATCAAAGGTCATCTGGGCATAAAACAACTATTAATACTCAATCGTTGGGGGCTTTGCCTCCTTCAACAACATCAACTCCTCGAGGCTCCTCTCCATCGCCGCCGGCGTCTGTGCCATCGGCTTCATCGGGAAGATCGTGCAAGGCCTCGGTCTCCCCATCCTCCTCATCAGAAAAATTACAGTTAAAGATGCATATCACCTCGCTAGAGGCTTTTCCACTCTTCCGTAGAAGTTTCTGGCAATGGCACACCGCCTTATCAAAGTAGGAGAAAGACTCTCGCATCAGATCTGAACGATAAGACAAGGAACCCTTGTAGGCCTCAACCGAACTGGCCTTCTCCTTGGCCAATAACTCAACATCAGTGGGAGACTGGAAGAACAACTCACCCGTTTCCGCCTCATTGGCAAGCTGATCCTTCGTCGGGCATACTTCTTGGACAAATTCGACATCTCACACTTATGATGACTAACTCTAGCCTTAAGGGTTCTTACCTCACTCCAAAGCTGACGGTTCTCCATCTCCATCACTAGGCCTCGATGGTTCGAAGCCGCCGAGAGGTTCAGAATCTACAACAAAATTTGTGCAAGTCTTAGCCAAATGAAAAGATAAAGAATGAAGAATGAAGATGCAAAGTAACCACGAAAGCTTACCCGAGAAATATCCCTGCAAAGGTTAGTCTTTATGTCATTGAAGGACAGAGACCCAAGACGGGATTGATCATCTGACGACAGACCTTCTCTCGTGCTAGCATAGCCTAAGCCAGAATCTATGTAGTCCCAATGGGTCTGAATCCCCTCACGATGGTTTACTCTGTTGGAGAAGATAGCTCGGGGACCAATGGTCTCGGAAGCAGTAATACCAGGCTCCGTCCTCGACCTCTTCCCCACAGAAGAGCCAGAAGGAGGACGAGGAGTAGGAATAACATCGACACGGTCACCGGAGCGAGAACCCGAGTACTGATCACTCTTTAGACGATGAAGGCGTGGCCCTCGCTCAATATCACTCTAGGCCGGGGCGCTCGAACTCCCTCCAGCAATAGACTTTTCCTTGGCCTTCTCATTTTCCTTCCTCTTAAAGGCCATCACCTCTGTGAAGCTCTAACTCCCCTTACCTGAAAGCAAGCAAGAAGCAATATCAGAAAATGGAAGCAGTCAAAATATACAAGTAAAACGAGAAGTAATACAGAGAAGTAAAGCAAGATGGAGTACCCAAGAACTCCCTAACATTCAGAAAACTCTCAAACAATCCCTTGGATCTATAAACTTTCACCATCTCCTATCGGGAAGCGAGAGTGCCTCAGGACGTCATGGTTTCCGAAACCCATTTGTGAGGGAGCTCCCAACCATTGTCCCTTACATAGAAGAAGTCCTCCTTCCACAACCTACCAGGAGAAGGAAACCCCTTAAGAAACTTGCACTGAAGGCGGTGGAAGAAGGTGTCACCAGGAGACTTCCGAGCATAAAACAAAGAATGAAACCCATCTACATGGAGATAAGCCCAACTACCGCAAATAAGCATGCTCATAACCCCGTATGCATGCATAAGCTTAAGGAATCAACTGACCAACACATGCTCCCACGGATTTAAGGATCACAATGAGGAAATTATCCGGAGAAAGAACAAAACCAACAGAGAAACTGTAAAGATACACCGTGATGAAGCCCTCGGGTGGATGAGTAAGTCTATTGCCCTGGCCCGGGTGCTGAAGGAAGCTCTAGCCGCTCCAGCAACCTACGAAGATAAATAAATGATACTCGGCTGGCCAACTCTCCTGGACCAACTGCCTGACTCTCGGGAGAAAGCCTATGCTGAAACTTGGGTCGATGGACATCTTCTAGACTATCTTGCTTGGACTCCTCCTCGGAAAACTCATCACTTGGACTCGAGTCCGGCTCAAGCTCTACTTCCTTGTCACCATCATAATAGAACTCCGGAGCGAGAGGGGGGATATCAAAGTCCATGGATAAAGGTGAAAATGGAACAACATAACTAGAAATTGAACGCTCAGTAATGCCCCGGCGTCCAAGCGGAACTGAAGAAGGACTGGAATCCAAAATCTGGCCCGAAATATGCGAAAAGCCTATGGAAGACGGGGAAACCTGAGAAAGAAAATGGACCGGGGGCTTGGGACGCCCCACGGGTGCGCCGTGGCTGCCGGGGGCGCGGGGGGCGCTTCTTCCGCTTGTGAAGTCTCATCTCTCTCCTCACTCGACACACTCTACTCATCACTCTAACTCTCCATGGGCTCTCACCTCAACTTTCAAGATATTTTCTAAGTCTTCTATAAAACAAAATATTTCAAAGTTAAAGAGTAGAGAGAGAAATATTACCTTTGGAAGACATGGTCAAAAGCTCTCCTCCCCAAGCGTCCTTATGCAAAAGTAGTCAAAGATTCTCCAAAGGCAAGAGAAGATATACAACAAGATATTTAATTATTTAATATATAATTCGATTTATACATTAATTTAATATTAGCTTGATATTTACAAAACTGTCACCGGGCTTTTTGACTGGAGCAGGGGTCATGGGGGATCCGTCTCACAAAATGCGACCCGTAAGACAATTATATGAGTATTTGTCTTGATCTAATTATTAATTGGATTTAATAGTTGAACAAGGTGTAATCGAGTAAAATACGAAACGATCTTAAATGACCTGATCTTATTACACATATTTGACAAGTTTTTTTATTAAACGAATTAAGCTAAAGTGGAGTTTCAATTATGGTATCAACAATGCATGTTCATATATAATTTAGGGATAATTACAAAAAGAAAACTATGAGGTTGGGTTAGTTTCAAAAGACTTCAGAGATTTCCGAAAATTACCAAAACTCTCGGCGAGGTTTGATTTTTGTCTTACATTTTCTCTTTATAAGTAATAAATATTTCAAAAACCTCCCTAATATTTATAGAAATATTACAGTTACCTCCATAAATTTAAAACATAATCAAGCCTGAGGATTTATTTTATAATTTTGAAATATATTTGGATTTTTTTGTAATTAGCCCAAACTTGAGGCTTTTTTTTTTCTTTTTTTTTTGTAATTATCCCTATAATTTATTATGTTTAGCCCGCTAAGTTCAGATGAACTTTTATCAAATCAACGTCGACTGATCGAGTATTGGATTAGTGTAATTTGTTTTTCCAACCCTACTACTCATTTACCTCCAAAGTTGTTCGGATAATATATCAAAGTCTTGATTAAATTGTGTGGCATTATCTGCAAGAATATATATATATATATATATATATATATATATATTGGTGAATGTCAAATGCTTATTTTATATGCTATTGACTATAGTAGCGTAAACCATAATAAAACGTAACCCTTATATCTTTGGCAAAGGGAATAAATGGAAAGGTGCTTCCCGTATACTTGTTCCACCGTAAAACCATTCAAATATTTGTGGATATTGATAGTTTTGCGTGCTTTTGGAAATGGATTCTTAGTTTTAGAGCATTATTTTTCCTCGTGCCAGAACCTGTCATATTATTCTGAATTGACACGCATGAATTGTATTCCTTTCTGATAATCTATTTTTATGCGTGCGCACATATATATATATATATATATATATATATATATATTTGAATAGGATCAAATGAGACCACATAATTAGAGTGAGACAGTGTGAACTAATCATGGCCACAAATCTCAAATTTTAGATGGTTAAAATTTACCCAATTTAATGGCTTTTTTTATTTTTTTTAAATCAATAAAGGGTAAACTAGTAATTTTATTATTAACAATTTCATTACCCATCGCTCCTCCACAGCTGCCCACCCCCACCTCCACCCCCCTACACACACTGATACACGCAGACAAGCAGGCACCTCCTCTCCACCCACAAAAAGTTGTACTAAAAAATCTGAACTTCCCAACAATGGTTGGACAATCGAGGAAGAAACGTTGCTCCTCAGCTGAAGCGGTCATGCTTGGAGCCTTAGCATTCCTTCAATTTTACAACTATTTCGAGAAATTTAGAAAAAATTGCAGCCATTGTGTTCGATATAAAACCAAAAAAAGAAGAAAGAAAAAGAAAATCAAAACTCTACTATATTTGGCTAATATTTTTCGATCCACTCAGATTTTGCTACTTATGCACATACATCTATTCATTACCTAATCCTTGGATTTAAATTAATTAAACTTTTACTTCTCTTCTCTCTCTCAGAAGGGGGAAGCTTCTCAGCTCGATCACCCATTGACTCTTTCGATTAATCGAGGCATTTATTACGTCTTTGGGTGTGTGCGCTTTGTCATTATGTTGGGCTTAGCCTTCTCCTTTAGCAACTCATCTTTGATTTTCCATGTCAGTTGGAGGATTGGTGAAGAAGACGATGCTGATGGAGAAAACGAGGGCCTACAAGGAGACAGTGAGGATTGTTGTATAATTAGATGTTTTTCGATGTATATTTAGATATGTTTTGCTATATAAATAGTTAATTTTTGATGTAAATATTTATGTTGCTGTATGCTTAAGTTTTTTTGTTGTATATTTATATGTGGTATGTTGTATATTTATATGTGTTTTTTGTATACTTATATTTTTGTTTGGCAATTGTAATATACGAAAAATATGTTAAACATACAAAAAATAGTTAAATACAACACAATAATAATGAGCGTGATTTTCTCTCTCTCTCTAAAAAACCCATTGGTCCCCCATATATTTGTTTGACCGAGTTTAAGTAATGTTAAACATACAACAAAATATATCAAATATATGCTAAATATACAACACAATAATGAGCGTGATTTTCTCTCTCTATAATTGATTTACTTAACCCACGGTCCCCACATATATTTGTTTGACCAGTTTAATATGCAGTAAAATAATGTTAAACATACAACAAAATAGTGTTAAGTGTACATCAAATATATGCTAAATATACAACACAATAATGAGCGTGATTTTCTCTCTCTCTCTCTCTCTCTCTCTCTCTCTCTCTCTCTCTCTCTCTCTCTCTATAATTGATTTACTTAATCCACGGTCCCCACATGTTAATGAGCGTGATTCTCTCTCTCTATATATAACTGATTCCTTGATTCACGGTCCCCACATATTTTTGTTTGACCATTTTAATATGCAAAGAAAATTATGCTAAACATACAAGAAAATAGTGTTAAGTATACAACAAATATATAATAAGTGTACAACATACTGCATGGCAGAGCACATGCACGATTTTCTCTCTCCAGCGCGATTTTCTCGGGATTTTCTCTCTCCCCACGTGATTTTCTCTCTCATAATAACTGGTTACATATTTAGATGGTCCCCCCACTTGGTTAATTTGACAATTATACTCTTATTTTGCATTAATTAAATATTTAATGTAATTTTAACCCCTACTTATCTTAGCCATTGTTGTAGATAATGTGTAGTACCCCGTACTCGATATAAAAATATATGAAATAAATATTTTAGTTAATATAATTATTAGAGTTAAGCGGAATGATTTAGCTAGTTCTTGAAGTATTAGAATTTGGACAGTAAAATTAGTTAGCACTTTTAATGGATTTAAGTTGGAAATGTATTGTTGAGATTATTAGCATTATAATTGACCTTGTATCATAGTGGTAATTTATTAAGAATTAATTAATCTCAATAGATTAATTAAGTCATGATTATCTTTTTTTTTAACCATTTTCCTGGATAACTAACTACGTTTGATGATCATAAGCCTAATTTCTTATTTGGGCCTATACAGTTAACTATTTCAATTAAACATTGGCCCAAATGAAACCTAAAGTTCAACATCCATTTTTCTGTTACATTTTTACAAAACATTCTTATTTACTATTGGCCCATTTTCTATTGAAACCACACCCAACTCCAAGATCCATTATCCATTAACCACTCCTCAAACCCATTTCTACACCTCACTTTGTTTGAGAGACCCGATAAGATCAAGCAAGAACTAAAATACCAAAACTTAGCTAATTTCCTTAGTTATCTACCTTGAGTCAGTCGAGAGCAGCCGTGAGCTTGGGAAAGGGGAGAGAACCGATTTTCTTTCAATTTTCTTATTTCAAACTTGAACTTAAAACATGGGATCGAGTAACTAGAGATCAAATTTGTACGAGAATTAGGGCCAAAAAGAATCTCAGTTTGCAGGGAGTTTGGAAAGCCAATTGGAGATTCAAGTTGCCCAATGAATAAGATTTCTCAGGTATAAGTTGATCTTATAATTTCTATGGATTGATGGGCATACAAAAATTTAGTTTTAAATGGTGTTTAATTAATTTGACATAAATTGTTTGAACCAGACTAGAGTACTTGAATTCTTAAAACTTTCCTTTTCGATAAGAACCTTGGTGGGGGGTTAGAACCTTGTCATTCCTATTAAATAACACTAAAGCTATAAACTAATCTGGACCTTTGATTTCTTTTGTTTCTTTTAAATATTGCAAGAATTTTGGTCATTTGTTTCAAAGAACTGAAAGTTTGAAGGACCATTGGTAAATTGATTTAACTAAACTCAATTTCAACTTTGCTTTATATCAGAGGTTTTATATTGTTATTTTATATGTAAAAATATTATTTAATATTGGTTAAAATTAAAATTTTGGCATTTACCTGGACTTTTATAGAAATTGAGGTCAAAGTCTAATCATAAAAATTGATAAAGTGCAGGAGACGAGTCGAGCCCAATAGCTAGGATTTGCGTCATGCACATCATTAAGGTTATCTTTGGTTCAAAGGTGGGCAAATTCTCATCTTTCTAAAGAAAAATTAAGTTTGCTTGTAATTTCATAAATTTCACGACATTAGTTATTTCATAAACTTCATGACAATAAGCAATTGCATAATTTCACGATATACATCATTTTCATAAAGTTCACGATATAAGGTTGTTCTATGATTATATTCTGCGTTTCTTCCAGAATAATTTTCTTTAAGAGAAAACATAAAGTATATTATTCATGATCATATTCGCTTGCATTTTAACTATTGTAACTGCTTGACTCAGCCTTTGGGCAAATAAATATCACTTTGACAAAAATATTGACTGTTTGAGTCTATTGCGGCATGGGTAGGTTAGACAATGGATCGAACAGGTTGCCTGTGGTCCTTGTTTGACTACCCATATGCCTAATCCCATTTTCGGGTCGGGCGGAGACTTGGCGAGAACTTGGGTCGTAGAGCGGTATATTCATGAATATGACGATCTCTCGGGCAAAAGCCCAGGCCAAAGAGACGCCGAGCTGAGTGGGAGGGATAAGGTGACGGGCTTTGGCCAAATATTATTGGAAGCAACAAGGAGAAAGGACAGGTCGGTGTTCGATCAACACGATCCTATGTTTCTTATTTCGGGTGACGAACTAATTGATTAACTGTTTATATTTTGTTTTTAAAATAAGATATCCACTATTTGTTTTAAAAATTGGGATATCTATTGACCGTTTGAAAAGTAAAATATTTAACGTACTTGACTAACTGTTGTTCAATGTGCATTGCATCACTGATAGAATCAAACATTAATATCTCATTATTGAATTGCAATATATTCTTGATCATTACCGCAAATAATTCTTATGCGCATCATTTTCATGCATACATAAATATTTTTAGACACACTAAGTGCTTTTCTCAAAGAAACACTTCATATTTCATTAAACAAATATTGCATTCCTCTACCCCAACCCACTCAAATCGTTTAGCTCATCCCACGATTTTTATAGAAACTCTTGAAACCGAATGTTCTGGGATTGACGAGACCGACACGAGACTTCTTGCTTCGAGTTGACTTCTACATGGTAGTTTATGCTTGAAGGGCTTATCTGTCGTGTAATGGAACAATATAACCATATCATCTTGTAATAGCTAGGTAAGTTACAACTCTAGAATAATTGTATGTCATGAGTTATAAGCTTCCGTTGTATTTATTGGTTTTTTTTTAGTTATTTGTACTTAGATAATAGCTCTTGTGGAGCCTAAGTTTGAATAGTTGGGTTGTACCCTGTTGGATGCTATTCTATTTTATTGGGTATGTAAATTTGGGCGTGACATAATGGAGGGTTGAGATGAGTCCACACTGTCTCACTATAATATGTGGTCTCATTTTAACCTCCCCCATATATATATATATATATATATATATATATATATATATATATATGAGACAATGTAGACTCATCTCAACCCTCCTCTAGTTATATCAATGGTTAAGATAAATAGGGGTTATAATTACATTAAATATTTAATTAAATCAAAATAAGAGTATTGTAGTCAAATTATCCAAGTGGGAGACCATCTAAATATGGAATCAGCTATTAGGAGAGAGAAAATCACGTGGGGAGAGAGAAAATCGCGAGAAAATCGCGCTGGAGAGAGAAAATCACGCATGTGCTCTGCCATGCAGTATGATGTACACTTATCATATATTTGTTGTATACGTAACACTATTTTACTGTATGTTTAACATAAATACATACATCAAAAATTAACTACTTATACAGCAAAACACATGAGTATACATCGAAAAATATCTAAGTGTACAATAATCATCACTACCTCCTCGTAGGCCCTCGTTTTCTCCACGTCAGTATCGTCTTCTTCACCAATCCTCCAAACCTGCCCTTTATTCTGAAACCCCATAAATATCTCTCGAACTCCTGACTGTCCGAGTTGGTTGATGGTGGGGGTGGTGGGGTTACTGGGGTGGCCGGAGATTCAGGTGAGGACGAATCTTGATAAGTTGAAGAGGAGCTTGTTGATTCCATCATCAATCACGGGTTTTAAGAAAATATAGATATGTGAGCCATCTTGAACACCGTAATCTTTGAGAGAAACTTCATCTTTATCCAGCAGATAACGCTCACCATCAGCACTGAGCATCAGAATGAGGCGATCCGTTGGAAGTACGTTTTTCGTTTCCCTATTTCTTTTTTTAAGTCTTGTACAGAAGCATCTTCTCCTATTTCGATATAGAACAGACGTCCTGTCAATATCTCTACTACTAGCTTCATTTTCACGGAAAAGCATTTCATTTCCAGGGAGTCAGCGAATTTGATTTGAAGTGTTTGTGCATGGAAATTGAATTGTGGTTGCTTTGTGATTGCGTGTGTTGTGAGAGGACTTGAGACAAATTTTAATTTAGTGTAATTACACAATTACAATGATGCCCTTTTCAGACTTAAAATAAATCAAAAATATATATTATGTGGTCTAAAATTACAGATTTGTGGACAAGATTAGTCCACACTGTCTCACTCTAATTATGTGGTCTCATTTGATCCAATATATATATATATATATATATATATATATATATATTATTTTTTATATACATTTCCAAAGACAAGATTAAACGCAGAAAACTAAGGGTGCGATTGGATATGCTTTCATTTTGAAATTTTTTCTTTTGCTAGAGATTAGTGGTAAAAAAAATTTGGAAGAAAAAAGATGAATTTTGAGAGTGTGAATGGATGTGAGAAGAAAAAATAATGATGAAAGTTGATTTGATTTAAAAATAGTGAAATAATGATTGGATATAATTGGTAGTTGGAAATGTGTGAGTGAGTGAGTAGTGAAATTTGTGGGAGAATGTGTAATAATAATTATTTTTTTTGTGAAAAAACATGTAGATGTGATTGGTAAGAGAAAAAATGAGAAAACGTGAAAGTGAGAGAATATTGTATTTTCTAAAAATTTTCATAAACAATTGTATATTTGGCTAAAAAAAATTCTCCAGCGTAACGAAAATGAAAACCCTTCTATATCCAATCACAGCCTAAGGAAATTTCATTCTACCCACTTGATTAGTTTATTTTCCTGTTAATTTATGCATTTGTTGATTTGGGAAGTGGGCTACAACACGAATAAGAGTATATCTCTTGTAAGACCATCTTACGGATCCTAATGCGTAAGACATAGCACAAGATCCGAGTCCAATACTCAATACTCCAGATCTTGTATTAAAAAGAAATCCCAGAATATCTCTCCCCCCTTTTCACGCTGTTCACGCCTCCCTCCTCTCTCTTCTCTTCTCTTCTCTTCTCCCATTGTCTCCCTCTCTTTCTTTTCTTCACCCATATTTCTCTCTCTATGTGCGCACAAAGCACTATCCACACCCACACTAACACTCACACACATGTGCATCCATGGATAGAGGGCGAGCAACGGCTTGCGGTGGAGAACATCGGCTTGGGTTTTTTTCTGACAAAATCTCGTAATTGTTGATGTTTAGATTGGAGTGGAAATATAGTGATTTTTCGTGGTTGATTGAAATGAATTTAATTGTGGTGTTTTAGGAGATTGCCAAAGAAAATGGCGACAATGACTAGAGAGACCTATCTTTAGGTATTTCATTGGATAAACACAAAGAAGAAAAACATTGCAGAATTTGATCAAAACTGATCATAATAATATTTTTCAGGAAAATACAAGTACTTTTCAGAGAAAAACTAATACTTTTCAGGGAATTTAATATTATTAGTTTTGTTATTTTGAAAACATATACCTTTTGAAGTAAAAGTGATACTTTTTCAAATAAAAAATGACACTGTTAAATAAGGTTATATGTAAATTTGCAAATAAATAATCAATTTTATTACTTTGAATACGTATATTTTTTGAATAAAAAGTGATTCTGTTTTAATAAAAAATGATACTTTTTTAATAAAATACGATACTTTTCGAGTCTAAAGTGATACTATGTTAAGAGGATCTACCAATGCAATTTTGTTACTTTAAAAACATATACTTTTTAGAGTAAAAGTGATACTTTTATTAATAAAACGTGATACTTTTGAAACTGCATATAACTTTTCATGTAAATGACCAATTTTGTTCCTTAGAAAACGTATAATTTTCAGAGTAAAAGTGATACTTTTATAATAAAAACGATACTTTTGTAATAAAAAGCGATACTTTTACCACTGCCCCATAGTCATAGAGATACTATTCCGCCGCCCTGATATTACAAAATGCCACCGCGCCGTGATGCTTTTGTTTCACCTTCTTATATTACAAAAATGTCACCACCCCAAATAATTACAAATATGCCACCGGAATTTGGGTGGATCCGTCTTGGGCATTGGGTTGGATCCGTCTTATTGATTAAGACCCGTAAGACAATCCTATATGAGTTTTTGCCCATGAACAAATGGTTGTTAGAAGAGTTTCGAGTAAGTCCTTCTAATGCTTAACAAGGGTTTGGAAGAATCAATTGATAAAAAGCTAGAATGATTATTGCTAATGTTGCAAGTAAAACGAATGAGATATTTTTTCATTAATTTTGGACTCGTGCCCTTCAATATTATAGGAAGTGTTTGCAAAGACCAGAAAAAATGATTCTCAACTTTTAATTGGAAAAATTACTTTTTAGTGTTTCCAAATATCAGGTTATGCTTTTGATCATTTAATCAAAATCTAAATGAATGGGGTGCAATATTTTAAATTTCTGATTCTGATTCTGGTTTGATTTTTACGCATAAATAAAACATTCTTACAACCTATCTATCAAATATTCTCTCTTAACTTAATCAAATTTTCACCTTCTATTTACAAATATCAATTTCTCTGATTCTCAACCACTTGTCATTTTTCGGACAATAAATCACTCCTCCAAATATAGAAGTGTATGCAAACACTCCCATAATATTTACTTTTTATTTTCAAGTTAATGGAAAATCTTATTCTTTAGTATAGCCCTACATGGTCAATCACTACTATGATGCAATAATATTTTCCTTATCGTTCAAGATTGATTTATTTATTTGTGCTCTTTTGTTTTTCCACCACAACTTGGTATGTAACATTGATATTTTGTATGTTTTTTTACTACTTCATTTGATTCGATTACCCTTAAATAATTAATTTTCACGGTCTAATCAATCATATCATTTAAACCAGTTAAAACCCAATTTTGAAATTACTATTTTAATTCTTAATTAATATTTATGAAAAATTAAAGCATTGAACTAATTTGTGTTTTACTGTACTAAAAAAATTGTATTTTGTTTATAAAAATGTGATTATTTGAATTATGGCCGTTTAATACATTTTCTCTATTGATTATTTATTTTTCTAACCTTTAATAAAATGTATTGCATAATTATTAGTTTACTACGTTATTAGTTTACATAATATAACAAAACATATAATTCTACTAGTTGGTTAGACTGAAAAAAAAAGGATGAATCCCATCTCTGAAGGCACCCACTGCCCTTGCCCTAGAGCTTCGTGGAGGATGTGAAGCGCGACTTATGCCTCAACTAGTCAGGGTCCTTGAGTTGCCGAAGACTGAGTCACCACACAAGAAGTCTTCCTCCACCCTGTAAATCGTTACTAGAGAGATTTGAACAACCACACTATAGGTGCCAGCAAGCAGACATCACGTCACCCAAGTCCTTTACCAGTTGAGCTTTGCTCCAGAGGCACTAGTTGGATAGACTGGTTCCCACGGATCGTTGACAAACAACGACACTGATTTAATTATATGTATTAGAATGTTTTTGGAAAACACTAACTAGGAGTTATTACGTACATGCATGCATCGCATATTTCAGAAGTTATTTGACACATTACATCAATTTAAGGCATTTGACGAAACGTTCTAATCTGATTTTTACATTAATGAAGACTTACTATGCGTGACCAAGTGATGCCACGTATCACTATAATAAGTAGTTACTGTTGTTAAAATGATTAGCTTAGAAAAATACTATTTTATATTTAACATTTGGAAAAATAAATAAAAATCCTTCATTGATTAGACTTCTCTTAATTTATTATTAATTATAACCTTAGCCGCATAACATCAGTCAAAATCTTGAATCAAATACATATATTCATTTCAAACACTTGCATAAAGTATCAAATTACACTCCAGAAAACAAAGATTAATTAGATTGAAGTCATATTAATAATTCTAAGCAAAATAATGTAAAACTTGATGATCCAAAAACAACCACAACACGATCAACCAAATTTTGCTCCACAAACCATATCAAATTCACCCAACTAAACCAACCACAAGATGATCAACCAAATTTTGTTACTCAAACTATATTAAATTCACCTAACTAAACCAACCAAATATGAACCAGAAACTAGCGGAAATGAACCAAATGTGAACCAAAAACTAGCGAAACGAACCGATGTGAACCAAAAAAAGCTATCGAAAAATGAGCCAAATCAAACCGAAAAAAAGTTAGCGGAAACAAACCAAACGTGAACCAAATCTGAACCAAAAAGCTAGCAAAAACAAAACCAAATATGAACCAAAAAACTAACGGAAACGAACCAAATCTACTAAGCTACTATGCATTGCCAAACCATCAAAACACATTCTGATTTGCCAAAGATTAAATCATCCACCTTCATGTCCTTCTACAAACACTTTGCCCCCAAAAAAAAAAATCGTGGCGTTGTCCCGATCCGCGAAAGTGGTTGAGGTTAAAACATGGCTCTTGATACCATGTTGAAATCAAAAAAATACAAAATTGATTGAGAAAATAAAGAGACTTATATGCAAAACCAAAAGTTGAATTACAAAATAGAAAATCTAAACATAAAAAATCTAAACATAAAAGAAATCTAGAAATCCTAACCATAGAAGGACTAAAACTAAATAAGGAATCCTAATATAATAATAACATATTTTAATAAGATTAATTAGATTTTAAAATTAAGAATTTTTGAACTATTTTTTTTATTACTTCTTAAAAAAAAAAAATAATGTAGGAATGAGGTGGGAATGAAATGGACATTCCTCAATTCATTTTCATTCACATGATTAGTATAGTTTAGTAATAGAAATATCCATTCACATGGGAATCCTATAACCAAAAGTTAGGATTAGTCTCCCCCATAGATTTAGTTATTCTGAATCTTCAAGAATGACTCTAATTTTGTTTATAATGAAATTATCTTTCTAATAATAACCAAAATATATTGGATATAATCAGGCGTTTTCTTCCCTATCCCTGGGAGGCTTTAGCGCGCAACCCAACCCCTCCCCAAAAAAAAAATTTTGTTTGAAAATTCAATTATTTATATGTATATTTTATTTTAAAAATATTAACTTTTAGTACTAAATATTTATTTTTTATTTATTTAGCACCCCCAAAAAAAAAATTACTTAGCCCCCCTCCCGATGTTACAGGTCTAGCTCCGCTCCTGGATATAATCTCGATTTCTGTAAAGTAATGTTATAAATAAATCAAATAATTATTTATAAATTAAGTATAAATTATATTTAATATTTTAATAAATCATAGCCAATTTCTTCTAATATTTAAAAGTTAAAATAAAAAACTTGATATAAGACTCTTTTGTGGATTTTTTTATTTTCTTAAAACATATATTGTATAAAATATTGTCTATATCATAAATTTAAATATATATCAACACAGATTGCATTAATATTAAATCCATTTGCATAATATATTAACATAAGTTTATCTAAAAAGTTCTATTTAAGAATAATTTGATATTTAAAACTATTAATTCCTACATTAATATTATTTATTTATAATTATCATCAATAGATTGAAATCAAATAAAACATTTGTCATTCCATTAATTTTTATCCATACACATACCAAGCATAGGAGTGATATCATCATATCATTTCTTTCGTATCGTTACTCCATTTATAATTTCATTCTTACATTTAACTCCATTCATGCATATCAATCATGCCGGAAAAATTTCTATAGTCAAATTATCTTTGTTATCGATTTTCAATTCAATTAATCGGACAATTCAACTGTCGATCAATTTGATCAGTCTAATAAAATTAAACATAATTTATTTGTTATGTAGAATACTAATTACTAATTGTGCACCACTATAGTTTAAAGGTAACTAATAAATAACCAATGAAAAGAAATTTAATACATATAATTAACTCAAAAATCATTTATATATATATATATATATATATATATATGCTACTTTTTAGGGCAAATCACTCAAAGTCAATGGGGTTGACATAATCCTCTTCCCGAGGGGGAAGTCTTCAAGTCTTCTTCTCTGAGAACTGGAAAATCCTTTGACCGGGAACTTGCCTGCACACACACGCAAACGTTAGAGGGCCACAGGGGTTGTCCCAGGGAGGCCCCTCCGATGCTCAAGTCAGCACGGTGAACGAGAGAATAAAACAGTAAACGAATAACAAATTAAATGCGTAGGAGAATTATTCATTAATTAACTTACAAATGAATAGGAGGGACCTTTTTATATCTGAGATATGAGTCCTGTGGGCCGTGTAGTAGAATTCGGTCAATGGGCCAGTCTGCGTAGGAGAAATCGGCCTATGGGCCAGTCCCGAACACCTTTAAGCCTAGTTATTTTATTAAGAGCCTATTGGGCAATTAATATTAAATAAATATATAAACTGAATTATATATTGATTAATTAAATATCGTTTTTGCCCCCAACATAAGCTCTCCAACTCTAGTGCTGCAGAGGGATGAAGCAGTACGGGAGCTAAACAGGTACCATAGCTGGCTTGTCTTGTTGTATATCTTGTCTTGCCTTTGGAGAATCTTTGACCGCTTTTGCATAAGGACACTTGGAAGGAGAACTTGTGACCACGTTTTCCAAATGTAATATTTCTCTCTCTACTCTTTAACTTTGAAATTTTTTGCTTTGTAGAAGACTTAGAAAATTTCTTGAAAGTTGAGGTGAGAGTTGAGGTGAGAGCCCATGGAGAGTTGGAGTGATGAGTGGAGTGTGTCAAGCGGAGAGAGAGATGAGAGCTCCATAGGCGGAAGAGGGCGCCCTCGGGGGTATAGGAGGGCATGCCCCCGGGAGGTATCCAAGCACCCCGACCCATTTTTATTCGCGCTTTTCCCCATATTCTCTAGATTTTTCATATATTTCCAGCCGGATTCTGAATTCCGATCCTTCTTCTGTCCCGCTCAGAGGTCGTGGTGTCACCAGGCGTTCAATTTCATGTTTTGTCATTCCATTTCCACATTTGTCCATGGATTTTGATATTCCTCCTCTCGCTCCAGAGTTGTGTTTTGATGGTGAAGGAGAAGTAGAGCTTGAACCGGATTCGAGCTCAAGTTATGATTCTTCGGAGATGGAGTCCGAGAAAGATAGTCCCAAAGAAGTCCACCGCCCCAAGTATCAACATAGGCCTCCTCCCGGTAGTCGGGCAGTTGTTCCGGGAGAGTTGGCCAGTCGAGTATCATCTGTTTGAATTCATAGGCTGCTGAAGCGGCTAGATCTTCCTTCGGCGCTTGTGATGTTGGTCCCGGGTTCAGGCAATAAAGTTACTTATCCACCCGAGGGCTTCATCATGGTGTACCTTTACAACTTCTCTACTAGCTTTGTTCTTCCCCCGGATAATTTCCTCATCGCGTTCCTTAGATCCGTGGGAGCATGTGCGGGTCAGTAAATTCCTCAGGCTTATGCATGTATACAGGTTATGAGCATGCGATGCGACAGTTGGGCTTGACTCCTATTGTAGATGGATTTCATTCTTTGTTCTATGCCAGGAAGTCTCCTGGTGACACCTCCTTTCACTTCTTCCCGCGCCCCCAGTGCAAGTTTCTTGAGGGGCTTTCTTCTCCTGGTGAGTTGTGGAAGGAGGACTTCTTTTTCGTGAGGGATAATGGTAGGGAGCTCCCTCACGAACGGGTTTCGAAAGTTATGACGGCCTGAGGTACTTCCTAAAAGGAGATGGCAGAAGTTTATAGATCCAGGGTATTGTTTAAGAGTCTTCTGAACGTTAAGGAGCTCTTGGGTATCCCACCTTGCTTTACTTCTTTCCATTGCTTCCCACTTTTGTTGTATATTTTTATTTCCACCATTTTCTGATATTGCCTTTTGCTTTCTTTTCAAGTACAGAGAACTATAACATTGTGGAGCTGATGGCCTTTAAGGAGAAGGAAAAGGAGAAGGCCAAAGGAAAGTCTGCTGCTGGCGGGAGTTTGGCGCCCTGCCCTGAAGTGACAGTGAGCGAGGTCCGCGCCCTCATCGCCAGGAGAGTGATCGACACCCGAGCTCTCGCTCCAGTGACCGCGTTGATGTTGTTTTGGCTCCTCGTCCTCCTTCAGGCCCTTCTGGAGGGAAAAGGCCGAGCATGGAGCCTGGGGTTGCTACTTCCGGGATTGTTGGTCCCCGAGCTATCTTCTCTGGTGGAGTGAACCGTCGTTAGGGGATCCATCCTATTGGGATTATGCGGTCTCGGCTTGGCTACGCCCGATCGAGAGGAGCTTTGTCGGCGGATGATCGATCCGTCTTGGGTGTCTATCCTTCAAGGACATCGAGACTCACCTATGCGGGGATATTCCTCGGGTAAGTATAGACCCCAAGGGGTGATAATGTAAATGTTAGGAATTTTATTGTTTAGATTTTGATGAATGCCATGTAAAACTTAGAATAGAAAGTTGGCACCCCAATTCTTCTTTGTAAAATGTATTGTAACAATTAGAGCCAAGCCGAGTTAAGTTAGCTACGCCTAACATGCAAGAAGACAATCAAGACTGAAGGAAGACTCCCATTGCGAGGCAATTGAGTATGGCAAAGAAGAGTAGACGAACTCTCTTTGAAAAGCAGTTGAGATGCAACAGAGTGGAGCATCGATCAAGTCAACTCAAGAAAAGCCAAGTCTCAAGTTGAAGTGAAAGAGTCATCCATGATTGGAAGGCGACTCTAAGTCACCTGGGAAAGCAAGGAAATGCGGTCAAGTCGAGATAACTACAAAAGAACCGTTGCCGCGAGAAATCAAGAGATTTACTTAAACAAGTAATATCTCCATACCACCTTTCTTGGAGTGCTCGGTCCCTGAAGCGTGCAAAAGGAATGAACCAATGGGAAGCACTACACCGTGTGTCGAACTCGAAAAGGTGAAAGAACAATTCATACGAGGAAATGGCAATTCCAAGGACTTGCAAGCCAACGACGCAAAGTGACTTTCAAAAATAAGCCTATCTCTTCAACGGGCAAATTTTTGAAAGTTCACTATAAAAAAAGGCCGAGGAGTTCGTTTGAGAAGCATGATATATGGATGACACACATATGAGATAAACAAGCATATCGAAAAAAGCAAAACATTCTCAATCCTCAAGCTGCATCTCGAAGTACATCAATCCAACACTTACCTTGAAGGAAAGAGAACTTCAATCGTTGAAGAGGAAAATATCGAAAACAAGGGGTCTACATTCCGGAAGGATTGTAGAAAGGTTCAAGGTTGAACCAAGTCTTAAGTTTTTGAGGGCTTCGTGATCAAATCCAAAGAGCTTAAGCAAGTGAGTCAGTAGTAGCAAAGCAAATGCCTGCGTGAAGAAGCCGAGTCGTGCGAGAAGCCACCGAGTGATCAAGGCGTCTCGGCCGAGTCCCAAAGGATCAAGTCGGCTTGTTGTGATCAAGACTTGTATCGGGACTGTTACCACTTTGTAAACCGATCATTACCTAGTGGATTCCTCCGGGGAGTTGGAGAAGAGAGGAGTAGAAGAATTACCCCATCTTCGAACCTCTATAAAAACTCTATTGTGTCATTTACATTTTAGCATTTAAATTCCTGCGCACTTTTAATCGCTTATATCTGGCGATAAATTTGCTATCCATTTGATAAAATTATAAGTACTAAACCAAGCTCTAAAATCTTGCTTAATCAAACATAAGGGTGTTAAGTCTTCCACTGAAAATAAAACCACGGTTGAGTTAAATTATAGCCAACAAATGAGTTACTCCATCAATGCCCAAATTTGAGTCATTGAGAGATTAACTCTCTTGAGTGACTAATTCGATCGTCCATCAAGGACACAAATTGCAGTGTAGAATCAACTCTGTAGATTTAAAAGGACTAAATCGAAAATTCGGTAAGGTTTATTCAACCCCCTTCTAAACCTTACACTTACACCCCTTGGGACCTACAAGTGGTATCGGAGCGGTTGGTTCATTGAACCCTCCGCGACCGTTCTTGAACTAGATCTCCAAACTTTTCAAAGTCTCGCTTTAGTACTTAAATTTTCAAAACTCTTTTTATCATTAAAAGTCATTATCATGGAAGCAAATTTGACACGCATCCCTATGTTCACTATTGAAGAATTTGATGATTGGAAAATTCGTATGCGGCTCATCTATCAAAGATTACATGATGAGATGTGGATAGTGATAGAAGATGGGCCTCTGCAAATATTAAAGGTGAACACAATCATCACGAAGAGTTGCGGTGAAGGAGAAGAAGATCTTTGCTCCCGGACGATCATGGTTGAAAAACCAAGAACCGAGTGGACAAATGATGACGAAAAAGATACAATCTGGACAATGTAGCCAAGGACATCCTTTACAAAACCTTGGACAAAGCCATGTTCAATAAAGTCAAATCTTGCAAAACGGCTAAGGAAATGCAGGACAAGTTGACATTGATTTGTGAAGGCTCGAGCAAATCAAAGAAAACAAATTATCATGGTCAGTACAAAAGTTTGAAAACTTCAAAATGATCTCGGAGAGAACATCAACTGGATGCTCGATTCACGAAATCACAAATGAGTCATCTACACTTAGAAAGGAATATACACGAAAAGAAATGTGTATGAATTATCCTAAAAAGTCTTCCAAATGAATGGGAAATGAAGGTCATGGCACCGAGACATTCCATGGACCTATCGAAGACATCCAACCATGAACTATTCTCGGACCTCAAAGCCTACGAGTTTGAGCCGAGAAGAAAAGACCAGGAAGAGACAATTTGTACCCAAAACAGTGCTCATTGTTAAAGATGGGAAGAGAGCCGAGGTCAAAGTCAAAAGTCATTGACCCGGAAGAAATAGCCCGATGGTTAAAAGATTCAACAAGTTCTTTAATAAGAACTACAAGAAAGGAAAAGGGTGAATCTTCCGGAAGACACTCGGCTCCTCCCTCCAAATCAAGGGAAGACAGGCCAACCAAGAGAACAGATCATCAAAAAGTTGAGTATCAAAGGGCTGACAACTCAAGAATGGAAAGAGCTGATCAAAAGGCTGAATATCTATGTTGGAACTCAGAGACAACCAGGTCACTATGCCATTGATCGCTCATATCCTGTAGTCAACAAGTGCGGGGATGAAGAAGAAAGAAAGGTCTTGAGAGAAAGAAGACAGAAAAGAAAAGGGCAATGATGGCTGCGCAGAGATCACGAGACAAAAAGTCAAGAGAGACAATTGATTGAGAGCAAAGATGAAGGCGACTACTCAAGTGACTACGAAGAAGAAGCCCGATCCGCTTGATGGCCAAAGAACAAGATCAAGAAGATGAGGTACAATCTAACTCAACAAGCTCGGACACTAGTGATAGTGATAGTGACACACACACTTCATCACCTCTTGATCTTTATGATTCATTAGGCAAAATGATGAAAGATTTTGAACACATTAAATCCTCACACACACTATTGAATGAGGAAAACAGACCTACTCAAAAGTCAAAACTCAAAGTGACTAAGGAGCCGAGTACTCTAAGTCAAATAGCCGTTGAAAATGAAAGTTTAAAGGCTGAAAATGCTAAATTAGTAGCAGAAAATTGCTGCTATAGAAAAGAGGAGAATGACCTCAAGAATGTTATTGCCTCATTCACTAAGGCATCTAAATCATTGGATGATCTTATTATGAGTCAAAGAGAATGTGGAGACAAGACAGGCTTAGGATTTAATTCCTCTGTGCCATGTCAAACCTCAAGAGTAATTTTGGAAAAAGGATCTTCAAGTCATGAAGAGTCCGAAAAATCCAAAACTCTAAATGTTGCACACACATTCACTCCAAAGCACAATACTAAGCAAATCGGCCTTGGTTACAAAGGAAAAGGAAAACAGCCCGATTGAGTATCTTTGAAAGGGCAGTGAGAAGAGATTCACCGAGTCCCTCAAATGAGACTCCAAACAAAAAATACTCTGTAAAGAAGAAGCGAGCTACCAAACATCCCAGAAAACCCATAAAAGAAATACATATGATGGGAATGGTAGAAAATATCCAAGCCAAGTGATTGGAATAATGAGAATCACAAGACAAACTTATGGATATAAGCCCGATGATGGCAAAGGCCTAGAACTCAAGAAAGGCCATTCCAAAAGTATAAGAGCTTTCATCAAGACACATATGCACCTAGGCACTACACGCAAAAACACCACAATTACCCAAGGAAGGCAATTGCTAAAACACATATGCAGGCATACTGGACAAAAGAGACAATTTGTATGAACCTAGAATTCCCAAGCAATTTGCCAGGATTAATTATGATTATGGCACGATAGATGGCAACCCCTTAGAGTCAAATCATTTGGCTATAGGTTGGTTGGATCATCTTACAATTCTAACCCCTCGGGACCCGACAAGTATGGGTACCTAAAACTTAATTTCCTTGATTGCGGGTTCAAGGAACAGTGAGTGCCAAGGAACCTGGTACATGGATAGTGGTCTGTTCCCGGACATATGACAGAAATAAGAGAAATCAAAAATTCAAGGAAGTCAAAGGAGCAAAAGTCATATTTGGAGGAAATGAAGCTCCTGGTGAAATAAGAGGGATTGGATCCATCAAGAGGAATGGATTAGAAATCACAAATGTTGCATATGTTGAAGGACTCAACTTCAACTTACGAGTATCGATCGGCTACGTGACAAGGGCTACAATGTTGGATTCAACATGGGTATGTGCCAAATCAAAGATATTGAATCAAATGAAGTGGTACTACAAGGATGTAGACAAAAAATATGTATGTAGTGGATTGGTCAACTCGCAACACCCAAAGACATGTCTACTAGCAAAGAATACGATTGAATCAAGTTGGCTATGGCACAAAAAAGCCGAGTCACCTGAATTTCAAAACAATTAACAAGGGCAAGAAGTCATCTTGTAGAAGGACTTCCGGACTCGATTATACAAGAAGGAGAGTATATGTGATGCATGTCGAAGGAAAACAAATCAAATCTTCATTCAAAGAAAAGACATGCCCATCCTCAACAAGAATATTGCACCTACTTCATATGGACCTATTTGGCCCAAAGGAACCAAACAAAGATAAGTGGAAAGAAATACACCTTGGTGGTAGTAGATGACTACTCAAGATATACATGGACAATATTCATGTGTAAGAAGAAAGAAACTCTACAAAAACTACCACACGGTGATGAAAAGGATTCAAAATGAGAAGAGTCAAACCATTATCAAAATAAGATCGGATAGAGAACCGAGTTTGTCAATGGAATAATAACTCGATATTGTATTGAGAATGGTATTGGTCATGAACTATCGGCAGCAAGGACTCCACAAACAGAATGGAGTTGCGAGAAAGAAGGAACAGAACTCTCAAAGAAGCGGCAAGGACCATGTTAGGCTGGCGGGGTTACCAAAAGATTTTGGGTCAAGCAATCAACACAACTTGCTACACCCAAAACAGATGTATGATAAACAGACAAATGACAAAGACTCCTTATGAGATCTGGACTGGAAGAAAACCAAATGTTTCATATTTCAGAATATTTGGATGTAAATGCTTCATTCACAACAATGGCAAAGACAACCTAAAGGCTTTTGATGCTAAAGCTGATGAAGGTATCTTCTTAGGATACTCAGCTGAAAGCAAAGCCTATAGAATACTCAAGTGCAATTGAAGAAAAAGAAATTCCAATCATGTGTGATAACACAAGTGCAATTGCAATCACTCAAAATCTGTGTTGCACTCAAGAACAAAACATATTGATGTCGAGATATCACTTCATAAGAGATCATGTTGAAAAGAAGGACATCATCCTGGAATATATCTCAACCGATAAACAACTAGCCGACATCTTCACAAAACCACTATGTGAGTCAAGATTTGAAGAACTCAAGCATGAGTTGGGGCTAATTGACTGAGTGACACTCGAGAAATCAAAGAAGAGAAATGGAGCAGAAAAAGGGGAGAAAAAGAGTCGAAAAATGCAAAATCGGCTTAGTAAATCACCGTATTGAATGAGACATCTACACCGAGTCAGCTGATAGCTGAGTCGCTAAGAAAAATGTGAGAAGTAGAGTTAAATCAGCTAAGAGATAAGCAGAATGACTTATGAGCAAAGTGACAAAAAAAAAACGCAGTCGTTTTGACTAAGCGGGAATGTTTTAAGGAACACGTCGGCCAATGATGATGTGTACGGACATAAAGCCGCACACCAAGCTTATGATTGGATATAAATGCTGCCGCATTAAATACGAGACATGAAATGCTCAATTAGCGTGCGAAATCCAAGCCGTTGATTTCGATCACAATTCAAAAACCGCCTGCACGTCCTTTCATAAACTATATTTAAACCATTTTCGTCCGTTTCTCTCTCACACTTCTAAAATTGTTCATCTCTTTCTCTCAAAAGGCAAAGGCAAAATACTCTCGAAACCCTATCAACCTTCAAATCAATTTCTGAGTTTTTCTTTGAAATAATCCTGAGAAATGGCACCAACTTATGACTTTACAAAGTTAGGAAAGCAAATCCACACCGGTTCGACGGTGGATTTCGACGGAATGGTGAAGCGGTCCGATGACACCCTAGTGAAGAAAATCGCCGAGAAGTTGGAAACGCGTCCGGACTAAAACCGTTTCTAACGCTAGAATATCCGATGACCTATGTGGAGGAGGTCGCACAATTCTACGTGAATGCCGAGATTCACGATGAAGGAATCAAGTCATCTGTTCATGGGAAGCAACTATCATTGCCAAGGATTTGGTGAATATTGCTCACTACCGTGAAGGAGCATCCGAGATTAAAGAGGCTGATGTAAACTTGGTGACGCATGGAAAGAAATAGCCAAGTCCGACTTTGCTTTGATAAAATAATATACACAAGACAAACAAGAGACTCTAAGGAGGATTATCACAAATTCTTTGGACATAGTTGCCAAATGTATCGACATCAAATTTGGCGACTTTGACCAATCAAAAGGCAAAGCTGATTGTGATGGCTGCAATCATCGAAGAAAAGAAGATAAACTGGGGCTGAGTTTATCTACAATGCAGACTCTCTGCCGAACGTGGGAACAAGTCCTTCAAAGAAGATGGCACATTTGGAGGATCCTCGGGATATGGCCCGGTGATTGGCCGGCTATTGGAGGTGAAAGGAGTCCCTCTTAGACATGGGAAGGCTTTCCATGTTAACAAGAGGATGTTCGAGCTAACCTCTCAGGCGCTCGAGAGCGAGCGAGCTTACGCCAAGAGAGCCGACACTAGTGAGGGGGAATCACTGACCCAAGATACAAATGCTTCCTCTCCAAATTAAGAAGAAAGCCGCAAATGCTAAGAAGAAGATCACTGCTCTGCAAAGAAAGGAAACCAAACATGCTCCTGCCCCTGCAGCAGAGTCACTGCCCCAGCCGTGTGTCGCTGCCCTGCAGCGGCGGTCGAGAAGGACTCACAAATACCTTCTCCGATCGTCAAAAGAGGAGAACCGAGAAGCCACGACGGCTGCTCCTCGAAACAAACACCCACTGCACGCCCCACCGCCCAAGACTCGAGAGGACACCGTCTCTCGACCGAGAAATCCCTCGGTACAAACTAAGAGACGAAGAAGACTTGTCAAGCGTCCGAACAGGAGAAACCAACAGTCGATCACTCATTAGCACAAATACCGGAGACTACTGAAGAAGTAGAGTCTCCGGATGTAGTTGATGAAACCCAAGTCTGTTGAAGGCGATCGTGAGGCAACCCGAAGACACAAACAGTAGCTCACACAAAAGTGAAGCACAAGAAGAACCTACCGGAGCGGATAGTGATGTCATGATCCTATCTCCACCTTACCCGGACATCCAAAATCGTCATGCGTGAGTGGAGGAAATGGAAGTTGAGCAAGTCAAGGGAACAGCAGTTCCAACGACTGAGTTCATAGAAGAAGAAGAGGAACTCTGCTAAATTTCCTTGGATTAACTCATCGTGCTCCCACTGATGAAGACAATCGCACAAAATCCTGCAGAGATCTACAAGGACAAGGAGAGAGAAAAGCAAGTCAAGAAGCCGAAGCACGTGAGAAGGCAAGCATCCCTATCTCCACCACTACGTAACACACACATCCTCTCCTTGATGTCTTCTCGACAGCCGACGAGGAACTGGAACCAGAAATGTTTCCGCCACGAAGAGTTGCAAATGCAAAGAAGCATTGCACGAATCAAGAATCCTTCACGAGCAAAGATTAATGGAGGGACCAGGAGAGTCCTCCGAAACACACTGAAATCGATCCAATGGGAGTGGTTCAAAGAAATAGCCACTTGTTGTTGCCGCTACCACTTCCCACTCACTCGAGAAGAAGGCAATAAGGAGCCGGCGATGAAACTGGGATAGTGGGGACCCCATCGAGCCAACCCCTATTGAAGGTGTGCTACCACCGCCCCAACGGCCGAGCAATCAATCGAAACAGCCGGGAGCTTGGAGACGAGTGACCCCATTCCAAGTCACTCACCGGTGCGCCACCGAGGGGGAAACTCCCTCCACCGCAGCAAGGACGGAGGATGTGCAGATGACTCCACAAAGAATGTAGGAGGCGAAGTAGAGAAAATTCAAACACAAGAAGAACAACAAGTTGCCATCAACGAAGCTCGGGCGATTGAGACTGTCTCAATTGAGGTGTCAATCGCTCTGAAAGGCTAATGACGCCGCTGATGCGATCGAGGCACGAGAAGGAATGTACTGGGAGTTAACACTGGGCGATGGTGGCAACAAAGAAAAACAATGCGTGTGGAACAGGTGAGATACTTGAGACAATTGTTTAACAAGTCTGCTGATGTGGAGAGCTGAAAATACCGATGCAAAGACGAAGCCGAGAGAACACATTGAGCATATGCATGAAGCTCACACCGCTGAGATCAAGGCTGCTGCGTGAGCAACATACAAATGATATACGGCGTTTGGAAGAACACATGACAAGAAAATTCACCTTCTCATGGTGAGATGAAGCCGATTTCAAAGAGAATCCAACGCTTACTCGATCCAATTCCGTCTTTGCATACAACGCAAAGACTTGAAGCGAAACTCCACCATCGAAGACTCGACTTCATGCTTGCCAAAGATGTTCCCTGGGGTTCCTCTATCCTTTGATGATGCCAAAAAGGGGAAGAGGAATACCTTAAAGCAAAAAAATCAAGCCGAAAAGAAAGGAGCGGTGAGAAGGGAAAATCACCGAGGAAGTCTTGAAACAGAAGAAAGAAAGGAAAGCTTGTTGAGGGGAAGGATCAACGGATGTGACATTGATGATTGCACAAACCCCCAACAAGGTCCTCACACAAATGACATTATAAGCGGCAAACTCCCTGACTCTGTCTTCTATCTATGGCCGAGAAGAGAAAATCAATTGAAGCGAGGATGAAGGAAGTGGAAGGAAGAATGGATGCCAGGGTGATGAACATCTTGAAAGAACACGGAGGCATTCCAAAGAGACGAGAGACACCTATGCCATCTCGGATGTCGGGACAGAGCCACGATCGGTCGATGAATTTAAAATGCTCGAGTCCGAGGATACTTTGCAAATATGTCTATGGCTCAAGCTTGGGACTGATCTTGGGAAAAGGGTCTCACATTATGTGAAGAAGGCCGACAGAGCGTGAGACAACCTGATCGCTCTGCTGGTCACTCCGCTGGTCACTCACCGGAAAGAAGAAGACCCCAAGACAAGATATCGCCCGCAGGTAGAGGAAGAAGCGAGAGTGGAGGAAGAAGCTTGGACCTGGGGCCTCTGCCCAAGAATATTGAATACGATCCAGGGAAAGAAAGGAGGGATCTCTTCAAGGCCGGCTTGACCAAGTGGCAAATTTGAAAGTGGCGAAAACTAACGCCGAGTATGCAAAAAGAATAGAAGAAGAAAACAAGAGACAAACTCGGCTATGGGAGGAGAGACAGAAAAGATTAAGAAGAGATGAAGTCGCCAGGAAGGCATATGAGAAGAAAAAGAAGGCGGTGACGACGAGAAGAAGAGAAGAAGAAAGAAGATGATCTTTGATCAAGACGAAAGAAGGAGATACAAGAAGATGAAGTGTTGTTGTCCACCCCTTCGAGTATTTTATTATGTAAATACATACAATGTAAGTCTTCCTCAGTAATAAAGCTATAAAATCTTTATTTTTCTTGAAGACAATTATGTGTTCGATACACCTTGTAAATTTGTGTTAAGGAACAAGAATGATATGATCAATAAAAGAATTGACTCTACGCATACATTCTATGTCAATACACTATCTGTATGTATCTTAGTCTGTTTTTTTTTTTAATTTAAGTTTTGGCATCATCAAAAAGGGGGAAATTGTTAGGAATTTTATTGTTTAGATTTTGATGAATGCCATGTAAAACTTAGAATAGAAAGTTGGCACCCCAATTCTTGTCAGAAAATGTATTGTAACAATTAGAGTGGCCAAGCCGAGTTAAGTTAGCTACGCCCTAACATGCAAGAAGACAATCAAGACTCAGAGGAAGACTCATTGCGAGACAATTTGAGTATGGCAAAGAAGAGTAGACAGGAACTCTATCGAAAAGCAAATGAGATGCAATGAGTGGAGCATCATCAAGTCAACTCAAGAAAAGCCAAGTCTCAAGTTGAAGTGACAAAGAGTCATCCAATGATTGGAAGTCGACTCTAAGTCACCTGGGAAAGCAAGGAAATGCGATCAAGTCGAGATAATCAAAAAGAACCGTTGCCGTAAATCAAGAGATTTACTTAAACAAGTAATATCTCCATACCACCTTTCTTGGAGTGCTCGGTCCCCCTGCGTGCAAAAGGAATGAACCAATGGGAAGCACTACACCGTGTCGAACTCGAAAGGTGAAAGAACAATTCATACGAGGAAATGGCAATTCCAAGGATCGCAAGCCAACGATCGCAAAGTGACTTTCAAAAATAAGCTATCTCTTCAACGGGCAAATTTTTGAAAGTTCACTATAAAAGGCCGAGGAGTTTGTTTGAGAAGCATGATATATGGATGACACACATATGAGATAAACAAGCATATCGTAAAATCAAACATTCTCAATCCTCAAGCTACATCTCAAGTACATCAATCCAACACTTACCTGTGAAGGAAAGAGAACTTCAATCAGCTTGAAGAGGAAAATATCGAAAACAAGGGGTCTACATTCCGGGAAGGATTGTAGAAAGGTTCAAGGTTGAACCAAGTCTTAAGTTTTGGAGGGCTTCGTGATCAAATCCAAAGAGCTTAAGCAAGTGAGTCAGTAGTAGCAAGGCAACCGCCTGTGAAGAAGCCGAGTCGTTTGAGAAGCCACCGAGTGATCAAGGCGTTCTGATCGAGTCCCAAAGGATCAAGTCGGCCGTTTGTGATCAAGACTTGTATCCGGATCTGTTACCACTTTGTAAACGATCATTACCTAGTGGATTCCTCCAGGAGTTGGAGAAGAGAGGAGTAGAAGAATTACCCCATCTTCGAACCTCTATAAAAACTCTATTGTGTCATTTACATTTTAGCATTTAAATTCTCGCACTTTTAACTCGCTTATATCTGTTGATAAATTTGCTATCCATTTGATAAAATTATAAGTACTAAACCAAGCTCTAAAATCTTGCTTAATCAAACATAAGGGTGTTAAGTCTTCCAATAAAATAAAACCACAGTTGAGTTAAATTATAGCCAACAAATGAGTTACTCCATCAATGTTCCAATTGAGTCTCATTGAGAGATTAACTCTACTGAGTGACTAATTCGACCCCCCCTTCTAAACCTTACACTTACACCCCTTGGGACCTACAGTAAAGTATAGAAAGGGAGGAGGGGTTGAATAGACTTTGCCAAATTTTCGATTTAGTCCTTTTAAAGTCAGAGTTTAGTCACAAGTCAGTTGGGTCCTTGGTGGACATCCTAGTTTACCTACACAACAGAGTTAGCCACTCAACAGACTCAACTGAGTTGATGATAAGATAACTCAGCTGATTCAGTTAGCTCTTCAGAAATTCAGTAAACTTGGTTTTTACAGCGGAAGACTTTCACCCTTAGTTTTAAATATGTTATTCAACACTGGTTTTTAGATTAGTTATTATCAGTTGACTAAGGAAAATATAACAGACATCAATATAAATATGTACGAATATAAAATGTAAATGACACAAAGCAATTTTTATAGTTGTTCGAAGATGGGGTAATTCTTCTGATCTACTCTTCTCCGCCGGAGGAATTCACTAATGTAACAGTGACTTTGTTACAAAATGGTGATAGTCCAAGCTAGGCCTTTATCACACAACTGGCTTTGCTTCTCGGACTCAGCTATTAGATAAATATTTTTATCGTAATTTTGATGATTTTATTTAACTGAGTTTTTCACCAAAACAATGTCTCTAAATGTTGTCCAAATACTCCTAATCGATTTAAAATATATTTACTAATTTTTTGGAGTATTTCTTGAAGTTTATTTTTTGATAAACATCGGACAACTCCTCTATTTTGAGGTCAACCGGTCGCCCCAGAGGGCAATCCGTACCTGAAAGTTGTTCAAAACAGAGAACAACCTATTTGCTGAAAATAGGGAGGTTGACCGGTTGAGGGGGGGTTCGACCGGTGTCTGAAGAAAAATTGTTTTTCCGTAAAATCTCTTTGTTTCTACGTCGAACGGTCGAACCAAAGGGAGATCGGTCCAACCCCTGTTCGACCGGTCCAACAGTGTATTTTTGGGACAAAATTTGATTTTCACATATTAGAGGTCGACCGGTTGACCTAAGATTTTATTAGCAGTAACTATCTGTTGCAATATACAACTTTTCATGAAATTGTGGGATTGATTCTAACAGCTATTTTCTTCAATTGATTGGCATTATTTTTACAGATTTCACTCTTCTAGGAGGAGCCTTTTCTCGGGATGAAATCAAGAAGCTCTCTTATAAATACTTGAAGGCTTGAAGGATCAATACAAGACAACACAATACAAACAACAAGCAAAAATAAGAAAACTTCTTGTTCCTCACTTTCAACATACTTGTTGTATTTAGCCTAAGTCTTACACTTGCACACCTTAAGTATTAGGCGTCATTCTTGATTACACTTGCACTTCAAAGTTGTATACTTCATTTGAGTTATAATCTTGAATTGGTTTTAATCATCCAAGACAAGACATTCTTTTAAGTGTTCTTGTGATATTAGCACACTTGGTTGATTGAAAAGCTTGGTGCTTTTCGTGTTGAAGAGTTTGGTGCTCTTCGTGGTGAAGATGAGTTTGGTGCTCTTCGAGGTATTGGAAGAGTTTGGTGCTCTTCGTGGTGAAGAAGAGTTTGGTGCTCTTTGAGTTGGAAGATTGTGGTAATCTTCATAGGTGTTGTTGTAAGAATAGTTTGGTGCTCTTCAAGGTAAAGGTTGTATTTGTTTGGTACAAATAAACGTTTTCCTTTTTCGAAATCAATTCCAGACATACTGGGTGGTAGAGGATTTGGCCCTAGCCGAGTTAAACCTCTATAAATCATTGTGTGTTGATTTATTTTCGGCACTTGTATTTCTTCATCATCTTCATATTCGTAAAAGAGGGCGTAATTCGGAAAATCGAGATAATCTATTCACCCCCCTCTAGATTATCGTAGCCACTTGGACTAACAAGTGGTGTCAAAGACAAACTCTTTGGCAAGCTCGTTCCACATCGCGAGTAAAGAGGAAAGATCCATGGCTACGAACGAAGCCTACCTCACCACCGGTGCCTCCACCAACAAGCCACCACCATTCGATACCAACAACTACGATTGTTGGAAAGACCCAATGGAATGCTTCTTACAAGGTTGCGGGTTCGATATTTGGAACATGGTTATAAATGGAGTATCCATCCCGATGAAGAAAAGGAAGACGGAACACAAATTCCCAAAGCCCTCAAGGAGTTCGATGATGAAGACAAGAAAATTTTCTCATTGAATGGTAAAGCTCTTAACATCCTTCATTGCTCTCTTACCGCTACTGAGTATAATCATATTCGAGGAATAAGGTCGGCACATGAAGTATGGAGAAAATTAGAAACCATTTATGAAGGTACTAAGAGAGTTAAATAAGCTAGAAAAACAATGCTTGTTAAAGATTTTGAAAACTTCATAATGCTCGAGGATTTCGAAAATGGTGGAAAGACTAGACAACATTGTCAATCTTTTATTGGCGTTGGGAAAAGTAATTTTGGAAGAAGACAAGGTAACCAAAGTTTTGAATGCTTTCCTGACTCTTGGTCCGAAAAGGTGACGGCTATCATGGAAGCTCAAGATTTAGAAACTCTAAATTTTGATGAGCTTATTGGAAATCTTCTCATCTATGAAGTATATGCAAATGAAAGGAGTAATTCAAAAGCATCTTCTTCTCAACCGGATATAATATCATATCCAAAAACATGGGATGAGCTTCTTGCAACATCCGGTGATGAAGAAGCCGAACAATGTCTAATAGGTATCGATGAAGACAATGAGGTACGCTCTAATTTTTATATTTCTTTCATTAATGAATTGCAAGATGACTATGATGAATTGCAAAATGAGTTTCAAATTATGATTGTTAAATACAAGCTTTTGAAAAAGGAGTTTAATAGCATGAAATTATAAAAGGATAGTTTACATGCTTCTTATGAATCTCTTACTAGTGCTCATAATGTTACACTTGAGAATGTTATAAATCTTGAAAAAGAAAATAGTACTCTTGTTAAGGATATTGATTGCATGAAAAAGGATATGTTAAAGTTTAACTTGAGTACCGATAAAATCACCAAAATTCTTAACGTACAATGTAGTGATCATTTGAAACTAGGACTTGGTTATAAGCCTAATACTATCAATGATATGAAAAAGAACCAAGTATCTATGCATGTTAATCATTATGCTTCTAGAACTATTACATGCTTTTATTGTGGTAAAAGTGGTCATACAATAAATACTTGTCGGGTTAGAAATAACTCAAATTATTATTGGAGACCCAAAAGTCTCAATGCTAATCCCAAAGGACCCAAACACTTGAGGGTAGCACAAGATAATTTCATGTTAGGTACTCGGCGCTATAAAAGCCAAAGGAAATTTAAATTGTCAAATAAACAACAAACGATCACGCCATATGATCGAATGCGGAGATATTATCAACAAAGTCATGTTTCAAGAGGAAGATATATTAAACAATGGGAAAGACACAACCCTTGGTAATGACGATATTGGTAACTCTTATCTTTTTCTTAAATATTGTTTATTTTTAGTCATTAATTATTATTGTGCAATTTATTTCAAAATACGTAACTCTTATATGTCCAAGGTTCAATATTGAAATAATTTCAGAGGTTTTCCCTGACTTTGATGTTTTTCAAGATATGAGGTCGTATGTTTATACTTTCGATTTTCTAAAATTCAAAACAGACCTTACTCAAGCACATTAGAACTTACATGTTTTATCAAACTTTTGTTGGCTCTTGCAAAAGCATAGTATGTGCTACTTGTTTTATTTCTTTATTAAATTCATATCAACTTACCCGATATTATCCGGTACTACTAAACTCTTGTGCAATAAATTTTCTTTGAGAATTTGTAGGAGATACTTGGGTGTTAAAGGACAAATGATTGTAGAGATATCAATGGTTATCTACATCAATTGGTCAAGTTTGAATTGGTTGACGAAAACACAATCGAGGTATGTTCATCAACTTTTATTTTACTCTCATAGACTCGATATTCTTCATGCTGTATGCATATGTGCTCGATCTCAAAGCAATCCCAAATTATCTCATTTAAGTGCCGTTAAAAGAATTTTTCAATATTTGAAAGGTACTCTTTCTTATGGCTTGTTTTATCCAAAGTTTTATAACGTTTTGTGATAACACGTCCGGGATATATATTTCTCAAAACCCGGTTCTTCATAACCGAACTAAACATATTCAGGTTCGTCATCATTTTCTAAGGGATTGCATTTTCAAATGAAAAATTGAGATGTGTTTTGTTCCGTCTCAAGATCAACTCGCGGATATTTTTACAAAACCATTAACCGCCAAGTCTTTTGCTTCAATTCAAGCTTGTTTAGGCATAATGTATATTGAATGAGGTCTATGATTGCATTTTGTGCATTTTCAAAACTTAGGGGTGAAAAACCGGATTTTTAACTCAAAATTCGGACAGAACCACAACTGAACCTTCAGAGACCGGATGACAGGGAGGTCGACTTATATTATGAGTATATCATCCATATTACTCATCTTCTCCGATTAATTGGTATGTTTAATTCCCTCTTTAATCTCAATTGGGTTGAACCTTTAAGAATGTGCTTTTACTTGGTGACTTAATGTAATTGTTATATCATTGTGTTGTGAATTATGATTGTTGATGAATTGTGATTGTAGAATTGTGTTTTATGATGAATTTTTGGGTATGATTACATTTCTAAATGTTATATGCAACTTCGATTTTATTCTACGCACACTAAGTGTTCGATAAATTGTCTTAGTGAACATCTCATCCTTTACAAGAATTTCTTGATTTCAAATGTATTATATGTTTATAGAGATCATGTTTTATCAATCATATGAGCTTCTACAAACTTTCTTCTCAAAATTTCCCTTACAAGTTGGAATTTTAAGCTTTATACTCAAAAGCATGATAATTTGATTCATTGCACACTTTGATATGTATTTATGGTGTTTTTATCACACTAATAGTCTTTTTGATGATTCCAGAAGAGGAGAAAAATAGAAAAAGCTCATAAGCTTATTTTTAGATCAAAGAAGCTAGAAAAAGCTCGAAACAAAAACCTATAAGCTGTGGATGAAAAAGCCAAAAGTTGAGGATGAAACTTAGTCCAATGGATGCATAATGGACTCTTAATTATGACTAATGATTTCTTTTTGACAGGGGGAGCTTTTAAGTTCTTGATCTTCAAGCCAATATTGTAAAAGCTGAGCTTTTAGCTTTTAATTATTTGCTTCTATATTTACTCTTGCTGTGCATGTTGATAGGGGGAACTTTTATAAAATGTTTTGAAAAATCGTTGCTCCTATCCTTCTGATTCTTATTCATGAAAAGCGTCGCCTAAAATGGATATTGGTTTTTGACAGGAAAAATTTGTTTCATTTTTAAAATCAACCTCCTAAAACTATTTTGGTTTGTATTTTTCAAACTACACTTTGAGGTCGTTGGTTTGTCTTGTCTTGACTTTGATGTAGACTGATCCTTGAATTTAATGCTCTGCAGCCTTTCCTTAAACTCTGCAGGTTTTCAAGGACATCTTATTGGTTCCTTGCTTTTTGTACTCTTTCAGCAAAATAACTTTAAGGATGGTAGTCTGACAGATACCTACGTCCAGCAAACATTTGACTTTGCTTAGACAATGGATCTCTTCAGCTTTCTTTGATCATTTCTGCTGCATAACCCATTCGACAGTTAACTCCACTTATCTCGAAGTGACTCAGCTGTCAGTCTGCTGGCTGAGACAACTTTTGTATCACTTTACTAAGACTTCACTACACTTCACTTAGCTGCCACATAGCTGATTCTTCATCTCGATCTTCAGTCGAGTCATGCATTCTTCAACTTGGCTGCTTTTTCACCAGCTTATAGAACCCTATATATTATAAGTTGATTTATAGTAGAATTGGGGTTCCAACTTCCAAATATATGTTTTACATGGTATCATCAAAATCTATGACATAGATTTCCCAATAATTTCCCCCTTTTTGATGATGCCAAAACTTAGAAAAAATAGCAAAGTAAACAGTGCATAAACAAAGAATGATTGTATGAATGTCATTTTATTGAACATATCATTCTTGCATTTTACAAACCTTTACAAAGTACAATGAAAAAGCATACAAAGTACTTACAAATTTTGAGTATTTACATTGAAGTAAAAATCCAACATGAAGGTATCTTCAGCAGTCTTCAATGACTCTGTTGTTTCCTTCTTCTATCATTTTCTTCTGCTCTTCTTCTATCTTCATCCCTTTTCTTCTTTTCATAGGCTCTTATGGAAACTGGGTCTTCTCTCCTCTGCCTCTCTTCCCATTCTTGATGTTGCCTTATGTTTTCCAATTCCTGTCTCTTAGCTGCTTCAGCATTCTTTCTGGCAACTTCTCTATTTTCCAGTTCATTGTATGCAACCCAGTATAACAGGTCTTTCTTCTGGGGATTTATGTATGTAACGTTTTTAGGCCTTTGTGGTGGAGTGCCTCTGCCTCTTCCACCACTTCCTCCCCTACCTCTTCCAGAGTCTGCTGCTCCACCCCTTTGAGTGTACTGCACATGCTGAGTCCTAGAAGTCTGCTGCTTCTCGACTAGTTGACAATTCTCCAAGACTTTTTTCCAGTACAGACCCCATGCTTGTTTTATAGTCATCCATTCGAAAAATCCTTCTTCTTTGAGGGTTTGTAACTCCTCAAGTGATCTTGGCTCTGACCCTGCATCGGGAGCGGGTTCTTGTGGAAGCTTTACAACTAGTGAGTCTGGAAGTAATCCTGTTGGGGGACCTTCGAATCTGGTTTTCAATTTTTCAATGCTTCATCTTCAGCTGACAGCTCTTTTGGCAGCTGGGATAGGAGAGAGCTGGTGGATGAGCGAAGTTGGGGTTTTTTCAAGAACGATCTTCAGAGGGGTCTTCTTAAGGGATCCTTCCCCCTTATTTCCACTTTCTTCCCCCTTACCATCTTCTCCCTTTTTCGCATCATCACCATTAAGAGATGTCTGAGGAGATATAACTTCATTTCTCGTGCATTGCTGAGTGAGATGCTCTTTGTTTTGAATGCAAAACTTTCATTTCTGCACTTATAATTTTCAATTCAGCGTTGATAACCATCAGCTCCGAGCGCAGATTAACTTCAGTTCTTTGAAGGTCTTGCTTATTGTAGGTCCCAAGGGGTGTAAGTGTAAGGTTTAGAAGGGGGGTTGAATAAACCTTACCAAATTTTCGATTTAAGCCTTTTAAATCTACTGAGTTCTACACAACAGTGTCCTTGATGGACAGTTGAATTAGTCACTCAAGAGAGTTAATCTCTCAACAGCACTTCCGAGCCGTTAATAGAGTAACTCACCGGTGTTGGCTATAAATTGACTCAACCGTGGTTTTGTTTTCAAAGGAAGACTTAACACCCTTAAGTTTGATTAAGCAAGTTTTTACAACTTGATTTAGTACTTATAGATTATCAAATGGATAGCAAATTTATCACAGATATAAGCAATTAAAAGTGCGTAAATTTAAATGCTTTGAAATGTAAATGACACAAGAAAGTTTTTATAGAGGTTCAAGATGGGGTAATTCTTCTACTCCTCTCTTCTCCAACTCCTGGAGGAATCCACTAAGTAATGATCGGTTTACAAAGTGGTAATAGATCCCGATACAAGTCTTGATCACAACAAATGACTTGATCCTTTGGGACTCGGGCCTGAGACGCCTTGATCACTCACCGCTTCTCGACGACTCGATTTCTTCTTCACAGTAGTTGCTTTGCTACTATGACTCACTTGCTTAAGCACTTTGGATTTGATCACGAAGCCCTCCAAGAGCTTAAGACTTGGTTCACCTTTGAACCTTTCTACAATCCTTCCCGGAATGTAGACCCTTGTTTTCAAAGGTTTCCTCTTCAACTCAAGGTTGAAGTTCTCTTTCCTTCACAGGTAAGTGTTGGATTGATGTACTTGAAATGTAGGCTTGAGGATTGAGAATGTTTCGATTTTTGATAAGCTTGTATATCTTCACGTGTGTGTCATTCATCCATTCTTCTCAAACAAATTCCTCAGCCTTTTTATAGTGAACTTTCAAAAATTTGCCCGTTGAAGAGATAGGCTCATTTTTGAAAGTCACTTTGCGATCGTTGGCTTGCGCTTCTTGGAATTGCCATTTCCTCGTATGAATTGTTTTATCACCTTTTCGTAGTTCGACACGGTGTAGTGCTTCCCATTGGTTCATTCCTTTTGCACGCTTCGGGACCGAGCACTCCAAGAAAGGTGGTATGGAGATATTACTTGTTTAAGTAAGTCTCTTGATTTACGTAAACGGTTCTTTTACGCTATCTCGACTTGACCGCATTTCCTTGCTTTCCCCAGGTGACTTAGAGTCACTTCCCAATCATTGGATGACTCTTCACACTTGACTTTGAGACTTGGCTTCTTTGAGTTGACTTGATGATGTTCCACTCACCGCATCTCATCTCGCTTTCTTCAATGAGTTCCTGTCCTCTTCTTTCTTTGTACTCAAATTGCCTCACAAGAGTTTTCCTTCAAGCCTTCGCTTGTCTTCTTGCATGTTGGGGCGTAGGCCGACTTAACTCGGCTTGGCCACTCTAATTGTTACAATACATTTTACAAAGAATTGGGAGCCAACTTTCTATTCTAAGTTTTACATGGCATTCATCAAAATCTAAACAATAAAATTCCTAACAATTTCCCCCTTTTTGATGATGCCAAAACTTAAATCATACAAAGATGCAGATAACAAAGATACATACGATAGTGTATTGACATAGAATGTATGCGAGAATCAATCTTTTTATTGATCATATCATTCTTGTACTTAACACAATCAATTTACAAGGTGTATCGTAGTATGTAATTGTCTTCACAAAAAATTGAAAATTTATAGCTATATTACGTAAGACTTACATTGTATGTATTTCATATAAAATACACGAAGGGTTGGACAAAGAACACTTCATCTCCTTCATTGTCTCCTTCTTTCATCTTGATCAAGATCTTCTTCTCTTCTTCTCTTCTTCTTCTCGTCACCGCTTTCTTTTTTTTTTCTTCTCATATGCCTTCCTGGCGCCTTCATCTTTCCTTGTTCTTTCCTGTCTCTCCCGCCATAGCCGAGTTTGTCTTTTGTTTTCTTCTTCTATTCTCTTTACATACTCGGCGTTGGTTTTAGCCACTCGCAAGTTCGCCACTTGGTCAAGCCCACCCCAAGAGATCCCTCCTTTCTTTCCCCGGATCTACGTATTCAATATTCTTGGGCGAGGCCTAGTCCAAGCTTCTTCCTCCACTCATCGCTTCTTCCTCTACCTGCGGGCGTATCTTTGTCTTTGGGGCTTTCTTCTTTCCAAATTGAGTGCCAGCGAGTGACCAGCAGAGGATCGCGGTTGTCTCATTGTCTCATTGCCTCGTCACCTTCTTCACATAATGTGAGACCCTTTTCCCAAGACAGTCCCAAGCTTGAGCCATGGACATATTTGCAAAATATCCTTCGATTCGAGCGTTTTGAATTCGTCAATCGATCTTAGCTCGTCTCCGACATCCAAATGGCATACGTGTCTCTGTAACCGAATGCCTCCGTGTTCTTTCAAGATGTTCATCACCCTGGCTTCCACCTCCTTCATCCCTCGCTTCAATTGCTTTTCTCTTCTCGGCCATAGATACAAAGCAGTGTTGGAGTGGCGTAGTCACGGGGAGTTTGTCGCTTATAATGTCACCGTGACAGACCTCGTTGGGGGTTTGTGCAATCATCAAGGTCATATCTTTTGATCCTTCCCCTCAAAGAGATTTTCCTTTCTTTTCAAAATTTCCTCACCGATTTTCCTTTCTCACTTTGTTCCTTGTCACCGCTTCTCCTTTTTTTCACTTGATTTTGTTTGCTTTAAGGTATTCCTCTTCCCCTTTTTGGCATCATCAAAGGATAGAGGAACCCCAGGGAACATGCTTTGGCAAGCATGAAGTCGAGTCTTCGATGGTTGAATTTTGCTTCAAGTCCGCTTGCGTTGCTTATGAAATTCAAATTGATCGAGTAGCGTTGGATTCTCACAAATCGCTTCATCTCGCCATGAGAAGGCTGAATTTTCTTGTCATGTGTTCTTCCAAACGTTGTATATCATTTGCATTTCGCTCACGCAGCTGAGCCTTGATCTCGGCGGTGTGAGCTTCATGCATATGTTCAATGTGTTCCCTCACCGTTTCGCATCAACATTTTCGACTCTCCCACACCAAAGACTTTTGAATAAGGTTCAAGTATCTCACCTGTTCCACACGCATTGATTCTTTGGCTTTGTTGCCACCATTCCCTTATCCTCGACCGTGATGCCTCTCAAGTCACCGTAAGGTTGGCATCTCTCGTTGTCCAGCGCATGTCCAAAGAGGCCTCGATGCCTTTCCATTCGCTCAACTTCAAAGAAAGAGTGCCTTGAACACTTCTCGAACTTCACCGATTCTTCATTGCGGTGATGGCCATGGCCATACAAAATCGAAATCAAAATCGGAACAATGGTGCCTCGAGTGAAAGACAGGAGGTGGTCTGTGATAGCGTGCTTGCTCATTTTCTCGACTCTTCGTGGAGTTCGTATCTCCAAAGGAGAAAGGGAAAGATTCCACAAAGGATTCATCACCGCCAACCGGGATTTGTTCGATGATAAGCGGTGTGCGTGAAGTTCTTTTGGGAATCGATCCACCAGTATCTTGAGGAGCCGAGAGCAAGGGTCTCTGGTTCAAATTGGGTTTTGGTTGTGAAGTAGATCCCGCTTGAGCCTCACTGCCTTAATGTCTTATGCCTTCGTTGGTCTCAAATGATTTTTCCATTTCAAGAGACTTGTCCTCGGCCTTATCGCCAGCGACGTCATCGGACGATGATGAGATTTCTAGTGGTGGCTCATCATCAAAGTTAAACGTTTGACGAGTAGTCTTGGGATCGACTTGCTCGTGCCTGGAACATCCGCACCGAGTCTTTTGGATTTGTCATGGGGTTGACTCAGCTTCTTCTTCGCCTTCCGATCCCGGAAAAGTGACATCGGGTTGTCCTGGGAATCATGAAGTGCGCCGATCTCCTTCTCGATGGGTCGATGATTGCGGGAGGGATGTTCTCTACTTGACCTCTTTACCCCGGGAAGTCTCAACCTCCCGTGGGCCTTCATTTCCTCCAAAGCAGCTCTCTACTGCTGCGAGGCTTTTGTCCTCCCTTTCGACAGTGTCACTGTCTTAGGGTCTTCTGATGGCATCCATTGGAGTTTCATCCCCATGGATTGCACTTTCATCGCCTGTGTGTTAACTCCCGTACATTCCTTCCTCGTGCCTCGACGCATCGCCGCCGCGTCATTAGCCTTCGGAGCGGTTGGCACCTCACCGAGACAGTCTCAATCGCCTGAGCTTCGTTGATGGCAACTTGTCGTTCTTCTAGTGATTGTAATTTCTCTTCTTCGCCTCCTTGCTTCTTTGTCGAGTCATCTGCAAAGATCCTCCGACCTTGCCGCAGTGGAGGGAGTTTCCCACCGGGCGCACCAACCGAGTGACTTGGAGTGGGGTCACTCGTCTCCAAACTCCCGGCTGTTTCAATTGATGGTTCGATCGTTGGGGCATGTGGTAGCACACCTTCAATAGGGCTTGGCTCGACCGGGTCCCCATTGTCCCGTTTCATCGCCATTTCCTTTATTGCCTTCTTCCGAGTGAGTCAGAAGTGGTAGCAAAGAATATCAGTGGCTATTTGTCAACCACTCCCATTGGATCGATTTCAGGTGTGTTTTGGAGGACTCTCCTGGTCCCTCCATCGATCTTTTGCTCGTGAAGGATTCTTGATTCATGCAATGCTTGCCGCATCTGCAGCTTCTTCTCGCGGCAAAGACATTCTCTCGTTCCTCGTCACTTTCGTGAGAAGACATCAAGGAGAGGATGGAAGTGTTCGTGGTGCCGAGATAGGGGCAGATACTTGCCTTCTCACGTGCTTCGGCTTCTTCACTTGCTTTGCTCTCTCCATGTCCTTGTAGATTTGCAGGATGTCTAAGCAGCTTGTCCTCATCAAGTCTTGAGCACAGATAGTCATCCCAAGGAAATTTAGCAGCCTCCTCTTCTTCTTCTATGAATTCAGGCCGTTGGAACTGTTCCTTGACTTGCTCAACTTCCATTTTCTCCACTCACGCAGACGATTTTGGATGTCCGGGTAAGGTGGAGATAGGATCATTACATCACTATCCGCTTGGGCCGGTTCTTTTGAGTTTCAATTTGTGTGAGCTACAGCTGTGTCTTTGGGTTGCCTCTGCTGACGCCTTCAAAGCAGACTTGGTCAAGCTTTCATCAACTACATCCGGAGACTCTACTTCTCCGGTAGTCTCCCGTATTTGTGCTAGCCGAGAATCGACTCACCGGGTTTCTCCTGCTCGACCGCTTGACGAGTCTTCTTCGCCTCCTGGTTTGTACCAGGGGGGAATTTACAGTTCGAGGCGGCGTCCTTCGAGTCTTGGGCGGCAGGGCCGGTGCTTGTGTTTGTTTCGAGGAGCCGGCCGTCTAGGCTTGTCGCTTCTCCTCCTTTTGACGATCGGAGAAGGTATTTGGGAGTCCTTCTCGATCGCCGCCGCAGGCAGGTGACATGGCCGGGCGGGCAGTGACTCTTGCGGGGCGGGAGCATGTTTGGTTTTCTTTCTTTGCGGGGGGGCAAAGAGACTTCTTGGCAAAACGCAGGGGCAGCTTTCTTCTTGTTGGAGAGGAGGCAACTGCGTGTCTTCGGGGTCACCGATTCCCTCACCGTGTCGCTCTCTTGGCGTAAGCTCGCTTCGAGCACCGAGAGGTTAGCTCAACATCCTCTTGTTAACATGGAATGCTTTCCCATGTCCGAGAGGGACTCCTTTCACCTCCAATAGTCGGCCAATCACTAGGCCATATCCCAGGGATCCTCCAAATGACCCATCTTCTTTGAAGGACTTGTTCCCCACGTTCGGCAGAAATCAATAGATAAACTCAGCCCAGTTTATCTTCTTTTCCTCGATGATTGCAAATGCCATCACAATCAGCTTTGCCTTTGATAGTTGGTCAAAGTGCCAAATTTGATGTCGATACATTTGGCAACTATGTCCAACAATTTGTGATAATCCTCCTTCAAATAGCTCTTTTGTTTGTTGTGTATATAATTTTATCGGCAAGGTCGGACTTGGCTATTTCTTTCCATGCGTCGCCCAAGTTTACATCGCTTCCTTAATCTCGCTTGCTCCTTCACCTGGGGTAGTGAGCAATATTCACCAAATCCTTGGCGATAGTCACCGCTTCCCGTGAATGATGACTT
The DNA here is from genome assembly GCA_016081115.2 of Rehmannia glutinosa. Taxonomy (NCBI): domain Eukaryota; kingdom Viridiplantae; phylum Streptophyta; class Magnoliopsida; order Lamiales; family Orobanchaceae; genus Rehmannia; species Rehmannia glutinosa. The sequence goes on along the minus strand of CM071936.1, from coordinate 78,209,796 downwards.
GATTCCTTCATCGTGAATCTCAAAGGCATTCACGTAGAATTGTGCGACCTCCTCCACATAGGTCATAGGATATTCCAGCGTTAGAAACGGTTTTGATCCGACGCGTTTCTAACTTCTCCGCGATTTTCTTCACCAGGGTGTCGTCGGACCCCTGCTTCACCATTCCGTCGAAATCCACGGTCGAACCGGTGTGGATTTGTTTTCCCAACTTGGTAAAGTCATACGTTGGTGCCATTTCTCAGAATAATTTCAAGGAAAAGTTCAGAAATTTGATTTGAAGGTTGATAGGGTTTCGAGAGTATTTGCCTTTGCCTTTTGAGAGAAAGAGATTGAACAGTTTTTAGAAGTGTGAGAGAGAAACGGAAGAAAAATGGTTTAAATATGGTTTATGAAAGGACGTGCAGACGGTTTTTGAATCGTGATCGAAATCAACGGCTTGGATTTCGCACGATATTGAGCGATTCATGTCTCGTATTTAATGCGGCAAAGATTTATATCCAATCATAGGCTTGGTGTGCGCTTTATGTCTCCGTACACATCATCATTATGTTTGACGTGTCTCTTAAAACATTCCCGCTTAAGTCAAAACGATCGCGTTTTTGTCACTTTGCTCATAAGTTATTCAACTTATCTCTTAGCCGATTAAACTCGCTTCTCACATTTCTCTTAGTGATTCACTATCACCGACTTGGTATAGTCGACTTTCCGATCTGGTGATTCTTCGAAATGATTTTTGTTTTGAGCTCTTTTTCACCTTCTTTCCTGTTCCATTTCTTTTCTTTGATTCTTCGTGTCTCACTAAGCTCAATTAGCCCCAACTCATGTTTGAGTTCTTCAAATCTTGACTCACATAATGGTTTTGTGAAGATGTCGGCTAGTTGTTTGTCGGTTGAGATATATTCCAAGATAATGTCCTTCTTTTCAACATGATCTCTTATGAAATGATATCGACATCTATATGTTTTGTTCTTGAGTGCAACACGATTTTGAGTGATTGCAATTGCACTTGTGTTATCACACATGATTGGAATTTCTTTTTCTTCAACTTCATAGTCTCTCACCTTTGTCTCATCCATAGGACTTGGGCACAACAAACCGCAATTTGCCTATGTATTCCCGCCTCACCAGAGAGTGGCTATTGAGTTTTGCTTCTTGCTAAACCAGGAAATTAGTCTGTTTCCTAGCATTTGACATGTGCCTCAAGTACTTTTTCTCCGTCCACTCGCATCCAAAGATAGTCGAGTCCGAATAGCCAATTAGCTTGAATCCACCTTCCTTTGGATACCATAGGCCTACTTCTTGGCTTCCTTTTAAGTATCTCAATATTCTCTTAGTCATAATCATATGGCTCTCTTTTGGAGCAGATTGAAATCTTGCACATACACCTACATCAAAAGTGATGTCCGCCCGCTAGCCGTGAGATAGAGCAATGATCCAATAAGTGCTCAGATCTTGTTTGATCTACGTGCTTGCCATCCGCATCCATGTCCATTTTGATGATGTGTTCATTGGTATTTTTACTGAAGACTTCTCCTCCATACCAAATTTCTTCATTAAATCTCTCGTGTATTTTGTTTGACTTATGAAGGTTCCATCCTTCACTGTTTCACTTGAAGTCCAAGGAAGAATGCCGGCTCTCCCATCATGCTCATTTCAAATTTACTTTGCATGAGGTTTGAGAATTTTCCACACATGACTCTTTGTTAGTGGATCCAAAAATGATGTCATCCACATATATTTGAACAAGCAAGATATACTCTTCTTGTCTTGAATTCTAAAAGTGTTCTATCTACTTTTCCTTTTGTGAATCCATTTTCAATCGGGAATTGTGACAGGTATCATACCATGCTCGGGTGCCTGTTTCAACCGTGCAGGCTTTCTTGAGTTTGTATACCTTGTCTCCAAGAGTCTTCGCTCAAATCCTGGAGGTTGTTCAACATACACTTCTTCTTCCAATAAACCATTCAGAATGCACTTTTACATCCATTTGATATACAAGAAATTCTTGTGAGCAAAGATAGGCAAGAAACATCCTTATAGCTTCCAATCTTGCTACAGGGCAAATGTTTCATCAAAATCTATCCCTTCTTCTTGGCAATATCCTTTGGCTACCAGTCTTGCTTTGTTTCTTACCACGAACCTTCCTCGTTCATCTTATTTCTCGAATACCCATTTGGTTCCAATAACATTTTGATGTATGGGTCTTTGTACTAATTCCCATACTTTATTTCTCTCAAACGATTCACTCTTCTTGCATAGCTTGAATCCAATGTGTGTCGTCCAATGCTTGTGACACATCTTTGGGCTCTATTCTGCGAGATGAAGCATGTGAACATTGCTTCTTGTTGGGTTTTGGATCTCGTCTTGACACCTTCTCTTATATCTCCAATGACAAGTTCTCGTGGATGGTCTCTCGGCCATCTTACGTCGGGGTTGAAGTAAGTTAGCCGGATTGATCGACTTGCAGCCGTTGTGTTTTTGCGTGGTCGCTCTCTCATGATCACTCACCGCAGATTTTCCACCGCTTTTGAGATTCACTATCTCATCTTCTTCTCAATTGATAATCCTGCCTGGCTTGAAAAGATAGGACTCTTCAGTAAGGTTGGATGATTCACTTATCACCGACTCTTCAATGTCTTCCCCATTTACATTTGGCTCATCGAATACTATATGAATGGATTCTTCTCAGTAACCATAGTTCTTTTGTTGAGTATTCTAGGCTTTTTGCTTTCAAATGAGTATCCTAAGAAGATACCCTCATCGCTTTAGCATCAAAAGCCTTTAGGTTGTCTTTGCCATTGTTGTGGATGAAGCATTTACATCCAAATATCCTGAAATATGCAACATTTGGTTTTCTTCCATCCCGTATCTCATAGGGAGTCTTTGTCACCGCTATTTATCATACATCTGTTTTGGGTGTAGCAAGTCGTGTTGATTGCTTGACCCCAAAATCTTTTTGGTAACCCCGCTTGACTAACATGGTCCTTGCCGCTTCTTTGAGGGTTCTATTTCTTCTTTCTCGCAACTCCATTCTCATTGTGGAGTCCTTGTCACGACGAGTTCATGACCAATACCATTCTCAATACAATATCGAGTTATTATTCCATTGACAAACTCGGTTCCTCTATCCGATCTTATTTTGATAATGGTTTGACTCTTCTCATTTTGAATCATCTTCATCACCGTGGGTAGTTTTTGTAGAGTTTCTTTCTTCTTGCACATGAATATTGTCCATGTATATCTTGAGTAGTCATCTACTACCACCAAGGTGTATTTCTTTCCACTTATGCTTGCTTTGGTTCCACTGGGCCAAATAGATCCATATGAAGCGGTCTGCAATATTCTTGTTGAGGATGGGCATGTCTTTTCTTTGAACGACGACTTGATTTGTTTTCCTTCGACATGCATCACATATACTCTCCTTCTTGCATCTCGAGTCCGGAAGTCCTTCTACAAGATGACTTCTTGCTAGCTTATTAATTGTTTTGAAATTCAGGTGACTCGGCTTTTTGTGCCACAGCCAACTTGATTCAAATTGTGCTCTTTTTGCTAGTAGACAGTCTTTGGGTGTTGCGATTGACCAATCCACTACATACATATTTTTCTGTCTACATCCTTGCAAAGACAACTTCATTTGATTCAATATTTTTGATTTGGCATATTCCCATGTTGAATCCAACATTGTAGCCCTTGTCACGCGAGTTGATGATGCTTAGTAAATTGAAGTTTAGTCCTTCAACATATGCAACATCTGTGATTTCTAAACCATTCCTTTTGATGGATCCAATGCCTCTTATTTCACCAGGAGCTTCATTTCCTCCAAATATGACTTTTGCTCCTTTGACTTCCTTGAATTTTGACAGATTTCTCTTATTTCTGTCATATGTCCGGAATGACCACTATCCATGTACCAGGTTCCTTGGCACTCACTGCTCCTTGAACCCGCAATCAAGGAAATTAAGTTTTAGGTACCCATTCTTGTGCGGGTCCCGAGGGGTTAGAATTATAAGATGATCCAACCAACCTATAGCCAAATGATTTGACTCTAAGAGGTTGCCATCTATCGATGCCATAATCATAATTAATCCTGGCAAATTGCTTGGGGATTCTAGGTTCATACAAATTGTCTCTTTGTCTCAGTATGCCTGCGCATATGTGTTTTAGCAATTGCCTTTCTTGGGTAATTGTGGTGTCTTTGAGTGTAGTTCCTAGGTGCATATGTGTGTCTTGATGAAAGCTCTTGTGCTTTTGGAATGGCCTTTGTTGAGTTCTAGGCCTTTGCCATTTGGGCTTGTATTCCATAAGTCTAGCCGATAGTTCACATTATTCCATCGGCTTGCTTGGATATTTTCTACCATTCCCATCATATGTATTTCTTTTATGAGTTTTCTGGATTTTTGGTAGCTCGCTTCTTCTTTACAGTATTTTCTGTTTGGAGTCTCATTTGGACTCGGTGAATCTCTTCACTCCTTTCAAAGACTCTCAACCGGGTCGTTTTCCTTTTCCTTTGTAACCAAGGCCGCTTTGCTTAGTATTGTGCTTTGGATTGAAAGTGTGTTCAACATTTAGAGTTTTGGATTTTTCGGACTCTTCATGACTTGAAGATCCTTTTTCCAAAATTACTCTTGAGGTTTGACATGGCACAAAGGAGTTAAATCCTAAGCTGTCTTGTCTCCACATTCTCTTTGACTCATAATAAGATCATCCAATGATTTAGATGCCTTAGTGAATGAGGCAATAACATTTTTGAGGTCATTCTCCTCTTTTCTATAGCAAAGCAATTTCTCGCTATTAATTTAGCATTTTCACCTTTAAACTTTTATTCTCATCACTATTTGACTTAGAGTACTCGGCTCCTTAGTCGACTTTGAGTTTTGACTTTTGAGTAGGTTGTTTTCCTCATTCAATAGTGTGTGTGAGGTTTTAATGTGCTCAAAATCTTTCATCATTTTGCCTAATGAATCATAAAGATCAAGTGGGTGATGAAGTGTGTGTGTCACGATCACTATCACTAGTGTCCGAGCTTGTTGAGTTAGATTGTACCTCATCTTCTTGATCTTGTTCTTTGGCCATTAAGCGGATCAAGGCTTCTTCTTCGAGTCACTTGAGTAGTCACCTTCACCGCTTTGCTCTCGAGTCACTTGTCTCTCTTGACTTGGGTTTGTCTCGTCCATCTCTGCAGACCATCATTGCCTTTTTCTTCTCTTGTCTTTTTTCTCTCAAGACCTTTCTTTCTTCTTTTCGTTTCGTACTTGTTGACTACAGGATATGAGCAAATCAATGGCATAGTGACCTGGTTGTCTACAATTCCAACATAGATATTCAGCCTTTTGATCGACTCTTTCTATTCTTGAGTTGTCGCCCTTTGATACTCAACTTGTTGATGATCTGTTCTCTTGGTTGGCCTATCATCCCTTGATTTGGAGGAGCCGAGTGTCTTCTCGGAGGATTCACCCTTTCCTCTCTTGTAGTTCTTGTTAAAGAACTTGTTAAATCTTTTAACCATCGTATATTTCTTCCGGGTCAATTGCCTCTTTGACCTCGACTCTCCTTCCATCTTTGACAATTAGAGCACTGTTTTGGGTACAAATTGTCTCTTCCTGTCTTTCCTTCTCACCAAACTCGTAGGCTTTGAGGTCCGAGAATAACTCATGATTGGATGTTTTTGATAGGTCCATGGAGTGTCTCAATGCCATGACCTTCATTTCCCATTCACCGAAGACTTTTTAGGATCTTCATACACATTTCCTTCTGTATATTCCTTTCCAAGTGTAGACAGCTCATTTGTGATTTCTAAACCGAGCATCCAGTTGATCCAGGTTTTCTCCGAGATCATTTTAAAGTTCTCAAATTTTTGTACACCACCGATAGTTTGTTTTCTTTGATTTGCTCACGAGCCTTCGCAAATCAATGTCGGTTGTCCTGCATTTCCTTAGCCGTTTTGCAAGATTTCACTTTATTGAACATGGCTTTGTCCAAGGTTTTGTAAAGAATGTCCTTGGCTACATTGTCCAGGTTGTATCTTTTTTCTCATCATTTGTCCACTCGGTTCTTGGTTTTTCAACCATGACTAGTCCGGTCTTTGATCTTCTTCCCCTTCACCGCAACTCTTCGTGCACACGTTGTTCACCTTTAATATTTGCAGAGGCCCATCTTCTATCACTATCCACATCTCATCATGTAATCTTTGATAGATGAGCTCACATACGAATTTTCCAATCATCAAATTCTTCAATAGTGAACATAGGAATGCGTGTTAGATTTGCTTCCATGATAATAACTTTTAATGATAGAAAAGAGTTTTGAAAGTTTAAGTACTAAAGCGAGACTTTTGAAAAGTTTGGAGATCTAGTTCAAGAACCGGTGCGGAGGGTTCAATGAACCAACCGCTCTGATACCACTTGTAGGTCCCAAGGGGTGTAAGTGTAAGGTTTAGAAGGGGGTTGAATAAACCTTACCAAATTTTCGATTTAAGCCTTTTAAATCTACTGAGTTCTACACAAATTGTGTCCTTGATGGACAGTTGAATTAGTCACTCAAGAGAGTTAATCTCTCAACAGAACTTCAAATAAGTTAATAGAGTAACTCAGTTGTTGGCTATAAATTGACTCAACTTTGTGGTTTTGTTTTTCAATGGAAGACTTAACACCCTTAAGTTTGATTAAGCAAGTTTTTACAAACTTGATTTAGTACTTATAGATTATCAAATGGATAGCAAATTTATCAAATGAGATATAAGCAATTAAAAGTGCAAAAATTTAAATCTTTGAAATGTAAATGACACAAGAAAGTTTTTATAGAGGTTCGAAGATGGGGTAATTCTTCTACTCCTCTCTTCTCCAACTCCCCGGAGGAATCCACTAAGTAATGATCGGTTTACAAAGTGGTAAATATCCAGGATACAAGTCTTGATCACAACGGCCGACTTGATCCTTTGGGACTCGATGAGACGCCTTGATCACTCACCAAGGCTTCTCGTGCGACTCGCCTTCTTCACAGGCGGCGCTTTGCTACTACTGACTCACTTGCTTAAGCACTTTGGATTTGATCACGAAGCCCTCCAAGAGCTTAAGACTTGGTTCACCTTGAACCTTTCTACAATCCTTCCGGAATGTAGACCCCTTGTTTTCAAAGGTTTCCTCTTCAACTGGTTGAAGTTCTCTTTCCTTCACGGGTAAGTGTTGGATTGATGTACTTGAAATGTAGGCTTGAGGATTGAGAATGTTTCGATTTTTGATAAGCTTGTATATCTTCACGTGTGTCATTCATCCATTCTTCTCAAACAAATTCCTCAGCCTTTTATAGTGAACTTTCAAAAATTTGCCCGTTGAAGAGATAGGCTCATTTTTGAAAGTCACTTTGCGTCGTTGGCTTGCGTTCTTGGAATTGCCATTTCCTCGTATGAATTGTTTTATCACCTTTTCGAGTTCGACACGGTGTAGTGCTTCCCATTGGTTCATTCCTTTTGCACGCTTCGGGGATGAGCACTCCAAGAAAGGTGGTATGGAGATATTACTTGTTTAAGTAAGTCTCTTGATTTACGTACAACGGTTCTTTTACGATTATCTCGACTTGACCGCATTTCCTTGCTTTCCCCAGGTGACTTAGAGTCGCTTCCAATCATGGATGACTCTTCTGTCACTTGACTTTGAGACTTGGCTTCTCTTGAGTTGACTTGATCGATGTTCCACTCACCGCATCTCACCGCTTCTTCATCGAGTTCTGTCACTCTTCTTTCTTTGTACTCAAATGTCTCACAAGAGTTTTCCTTCAAGCCTTCATTGTCTTCTTGCATGTTGGGCGTAGGCGACTTAACTCGGCTTGGCCGGCTCTAATTGTTACAAGACATTTTACAAACAAGAATTGGGAGCCAACTTTCTATTCTAAGTTTTACATGGCATTCATCAAAATCTAAACAATAAAATTCCTAACACTTATGTTGAGCCTTCAGCAACTCCATATTGGTTTTGTATGACTGATCAATTCTGGATATGCGATCCCTCTGCCTCTGCTGAAATTGCAAAATTTCAGCACTCCAAATCACCAACTTTGCGAATAGGGATTTGAAGTAGCTGACTTGTTCCCTTCTTAGTGACTCCATCTGAGATGTCCATTCCCTGATCCTGAGAAATGTTCCGCGAATATCTCCAGCGATCATGGCATCATGATTGTTTAGCCGTTGACTTTCCATATTTTCAATCTCCGAACAGATAACTTTGAAGGCTTTTTGGAAGTCTGCTGCATCAGGTGACTGCTCTTCTGGCCACACTGCATCAAAATCAAACCCTAACGACACTACCCTCAAATCATCTGGAGCCTCGTAGTCTTCAAGATGGATCTCAATGGTGTACTTTGCACTTTTTTCAGCAGATTCAGTTTCTAGGGGTACTTCCTCCACAAATGCAAAGTAATCTGAGAATAAGTCATCTAGAACAACATGAACTTCTCCCACTCCTCCTTCGAGAACCTTTCCTTTGTTCTTAAGACTTGCTTCAGCTCTGTGTGCCTCAATTTGTTTTGAAAGAAGATCATCGGCGGCAATCTGTTGTGTTAACTGCGAGTCGATCGATCCTCAACTTTCTTAACGACTTCACTTTGCATCGAGGTTCTTCCTTTTGAGTTTCCATTTCCTAAGCTAACTCATTAGCATCACGGACTGGTGATGGCACCATTGGGGGTGGGCCATCCACCAAAGTGAATTTCGATAAGGAAGCTTCCTCGCGTACCTTCATCAATTCTGCTGCCATTTCCTCAATTTATGGGTCCTCCAGTGATTTTTGTTTGGGAATGGACTCAGCTTCATCATCTGTGCCATTTCCCTTTGTTTCAACAGCTTTACCTAAGGAAGTCTCAACCTCCTTTGGGACTTCATTACCCTTAACAACAGTCTCAACTACTGTAGGGCCTTCTACATTCCCTTCTGCAGACTAAGCTGCATTGGGGTCTTGGATTGTGGCGTCCTTCGAGGTCTCAACCTCTTGGATTGCACTTTTAGGACCAATACACTCAACTGCCATGATCTCCTGTCCATCCATTGCCTCAGCTACAGCAACATCGTCATTGGCCTTCAGTGCAGTTGGAATTTCAACTGAGATAGTCTTGACCATCTGATCCTCGTCAATCCCACTCTAATGTATCGTTTCAATCTCCTCATCACCTCCTAACTTCAAATTTGTTAGGTCTCCTAGCCTCCTACAACCCGGCTATGGTGTGTGCAATTTTCCCCTCAACTGGCGCACCAGCTGAATCACGGTAAGTGGGATCGCTGGACACAAGAGACTCGGCTGTAGTTTCCTTTGAGTGATCAGCTGACTTGGGAGGTATCTCCACACCTTTCACAGGGGTTGGCTCAGCTAAGTTTCCCTCTTCATATCCATTCTTAGCTTCATTGCCAGTGTCCCTGGTAGGACCTTCGGAGTGCGCTTGTGAGGTTGAAGCATCAATGGTCCTCACCATTTCTAAGATGGCAGGGTAGGAAAGAGTTTCATGGATGATGACTCTCCAGGGCCCCTTTGCAACGATTGCTCATACAACTCCTTAGGCTCTTTCAAGGCTTGTTTCAGCTCAGCCTTCTCTGTTGGATCAGCAGCATCCAACTTTTCTACATCACTATCGCTGCTGGTGGCTAGCTATAAGGCACTTTCAGGAGCTTCTGTGAAAGCGCAAGTGTAAGGCTTTTCGGACTACTCAACCGTCTTTGCTTTCTCTATTGACTTAACCTTTTCATCCTCCTTTCTGTCAAAAAGAATATTAGTGCAGCTGTCTTCTTCCAGCACAGTGTGAACACCAATATTGCCCAAAATTTTTAGGAGGTATTCTTCCTCCTAAATAAACTCCGGGATTTGGAATTGAGACCTGGCAAAACTTAGCTTCCAGGCTCTCCAAATATGTAGCCTCTCTTGTATGTCAGGGTAAGCAGGAGATAGCATTATAAGATCATCATTCTCATTCTGCTGCAAAGGCTCTTCAACAACCTTGCCTTCCTCAGCTACTATAGCGTGCGTCCGAGGGGATCGTACAACTAACTCTTCATTTCCTTTGTCAGCTGTGTCAGGTTGAGATTCCTTAGTTGTTAGCCTAACAGTTGTTTCCTGATGTGGTTGAACAACATCAATCATATCACCACCTTCTTTCGGACTCTGCTATTCACCAACAACAATTTTTTCGTCAACTTCTGCAGCTGGCTCCGCAGCTAAGTCAAACTGTTTCACCAATCTTCTTCTGGTTTTTCTTTTCAGAGGAGCTTCGACTTCTTGTTCCTCTTCTTCCTCAGCAATGGCAGTAGACTCTGCCATTTTCAGTTTCTTCGCTACAGCTGGCTTGCGAGGCGCAACTGACCTTTTCTTCTTTATGACTGGAGAGGGAGGGGGTGGGGGCTTGTTTGGCTGCGGGGGCAGGAGCTTTCTTAGTTGCAGAGGCAAGAGCTGGCTTAGAGGAGGGGGCCTTGGCCGAAGCAGCTGTGTCCACGGGGACATTCTTAGCTGATTTCCCCTCACTGGTAGAAGACTTTTTCGTATGTGCCTGCTTCTAGGCACCAAACAAGTTTGCCCTAAACATCTTCTTATTTGTATGAAAGGTCTTCCCATTGCGGAGGGGGACACCCTTCTTTTCCAGCAAGTGGCCTAAGATCAGACCATAACCCAAAGAACTTCCCAACTTGCCATCTTCTCCAATAGTCATGTTCATCACATTTTGGCACAACTTGCCAAAAATGAATTCCGCCCAGTTGACTTGATTTTCCTCCATAATCACCGCCATAACAATCACCTTGGTCTGAGAGAGCTGATTGAACGATCCAAACTTCATATCCACGCATTTTGCTACCACATCCATTAACTTGTGGTAATCTTCCTTAATCAGCTTCTTCAAAGCTGAAAAGTTCTGCTTTCCAGCAGTCTCAGGCTTGGCTATTTCCTTCCAAGCCGCAAAAAGATTAACATCCTTAATAGTTATCTCTCCTTTAGCCCACTGGTGGGGAAATAACAATGTTCAACAAGGTCAGCAGCAGTCAACTTGAACCCTGTACTGTGACCGACGAGCGAATCTCGTCATCGTGAACCTCAAAGTTCACCTAATACATCGTAATTTCTTCCACGTAGGTGTGTGAAAACTCTGTAGATAGAAACTTCTTGATACCTATCTTCTCAAGCTTCTCAGCTATCTTCTTTGCCAGAACCTTGTCCATGCCCTGCTTGACAAGGCCTTCAAAATCCATAGTCGCCCCCATGTGGATCTTCTCAGCGAACTTAGCATAATCGTATGATGGTGCCATTTAAGTTTTGATATTTGAGATTCAAACGAAGAGAAAACTAGGGTTTAAACTTTGCATTGCAGAGAGAAAACTAAGTATCCTTCGAGAGCAACAATGCAAGTGTGAGGAGAGAGAAAATTGGATTTCTCTATATATGGGATGTGACAGGACAATTTTTGGAATTCAAAAAGGTTAATATTGATCAAAAGTGGAGATCACATTTGAAAACCGCATTAATTTCCCCACATTAAATGCATCAGCATTTATATCCAATCATAGGCAAACTGTCGCAGGCTTTTGTCTGACATCACTTATTACGCTGACGTCAAGCCTAGAAAATTCCCGCTAGCAGAAAACGACTGCGTTTTGTCACTTAGCTCATAAATAACTCAGTTATCTTCATTTATGACATGACTCTACTTCTTTCTTGATTGAATAACCACTCGGCTATGCAGCTAACTTAATACAACTGACCAGCCATATAAGTTGTTTCACTCGGCTGAAATGTGAAACTCTTCTGAAGTGTAGTTCTCTTTTCCGCAACCCTACTGAATGAGTCTTCTGAGCTTTCCAACACAACTCAATAAATCCAAGCTCATTCTTAAGATCTTCAAATCTTGATTCACATAATAGCTTTGTGAATATACTAGCCAACTGCTTATCCGTTGATATGTATTCCAATGTGATGTCTTTATTTTCAACATGAACTCTAATAAAATGATATCTAACATCAATGTGCTTGGTTCTTGAATGCAATACTGGATTCTGAGTAATTGCAATTGCACTTGTGGTATCACACATAATTGGAGTCTCTCTTTCTTCAATGTAATAATCTCTCAGTTGTTGCCTCATCCATAAAACTTGGGCACAACAGCTGCCTGCAGCAATATACTCTGCTTCAACTGTGGATGTATCTATTGAATTCTATTTCTTGCTGAACCAAGCAACCAACCTATTTCCAAGCATTTGACAGGTACCTGATGCACTTTTCCTATCAACTCTACATCCAACATAGTCGGAATCTGAATATCTAACTAGGTTGAATCCTTTTTCCTTTGGATACCATAAGCCAACCTCCTGGCATCCCTTCAAAAACCTTAAGATTCTCTTGGCTGCAGTCATATGACTTTCTTTTGGAGCAGATTGAAATCTAGCACATACACCTACGACAAAGGTGATGTCTGACCTACTTGCTGTTAAATAGAGCAATGATCCAATGAGAGATTTATATCTTGTCTGATCAACATCTTTTCCTTTTTCATCCATATCCATTTTGACTGATGTATTCATGGGAATCTTCACAGATGACTTCTCTTCCATCCCAAATTTCTTCATCAAATCTCTGATATATTTGGTTTGACTTATGAAGGTTCCATCCTCCATTTGCTTGACTTAAAGCTCTCGGAAGAAAGTCAGCTCTCCCATCATGCTCATCTCAAATTTTCCTTGCATATGGTTTGCGAATTTGTCACACAGCTCTTTTTTTGTGGATCCAAAGATGATGTCATCCACATATGTTTTAAAACGTAGTGTACTCTCTCCATCTTGAATTCTGAAGTGTGTTCTATCAACCTTGCCTTTGGTGAATCCATTGTCTATAAGAAACTGAGACAATGTGTCATACTATGCTCTTGGTGCTTGCTTCAAACCATATAATGCCTTCTTGAGCTTGTAGGCTTTATCTCCAATAGTTTTGTGCTCAAAACCTGGAGGTTGTTCCACATAAACTTCTTCTTCCAAAAATTCATTCAAAAATACATTCTTCACATCCATCTGATAAACTGTGAAGTTCTTGTGTGCAACATAAGCAAGAAACATCCTAATTGCCTCCAATCTGGCAACAAGTGCAAAGGTTTCATCAAAATCTATACATTCTTCTTGGCAGTACCCTTTGGCTACCAATCTTGCTTTGTCTCTCACTACAGATCCTTCTTCATTCATCTTGTTTCTGAATACCCACTTAGTACCAATAACATTCTGGTGGTTATGCCTTTGAAGCAGTTCCCAAACTTTATTCCTTTCAAACTGGTTCAGCTCCTCCTGCATGGCTAGGATCCAATGTGAGTCATCCAATGCTTGTGACACATCCTTAGGCTCAATCTGGGAAATGAAATAGGTGAACATAACTTCATGTTGAGTTCTGGATCTGGTTCTCACTCCATCTCTAACATCTCCAATAACAAGCTCTGGAGGATGGTCTCTAAGCCATCTCACATCTGGTTGGAGTAAGTTTGCTGGATTCAGTCTTCATGCAACTAAGTTATCTTGAATAGCTTCTTTTTCATCATCATTCAGTTGCAAACCTTCCAGCTGTCTTTGAGATTTAGCTATCTCATTTTCATCTGGGTTGAGTCTTCTGACATTTGCCTTAATATGGGGATTCTTCTGAACAGTTGGCTGATTCATCATGTCAACTAACTCATTAATGTCTTCTCCATTATCATTAGGTTCATCGAACACTACAACATAAATGACATTAGGTAACACAAATTTTGTAGCACTTTTTACATAAGGTACATATGTAACACATGTTTGTAACACTTTTTACATTACAATATTTATGTAACACTTCTGTAGCACTTTATCAATATGTAACACTTATATGTAACACTTTTATATAAGTAACACTTTTTAAGTATCACTTTTTTGTTATTTCTTTTGTAATGGAATAGGTAACACTTTTATCAATATGTAACGCTTATATTTAACACTTTTTAAGTATCACTTTGTTTTTGTTATTTCTTTTGTAACGCAAATAGGTATCACTTTATTTAAGAAGCACTCTTGGCAACACTATATTTTATTGATTGTAACACTTTTTAAGCTATATTTTAGTAACACAAAATTATATAACTATCATTAAATCATGTCAAAGATTTATTTAATTAATTGATGTCACCAAACCTAAAAATTGTAGACATCATGTACCCTTTTTTTTTAACTGGATTTTTGTTTTCTTTTTACAAAGTATTTTAGTTTTACTTTTATTTTTTTATTTTTTACGAAGGTAATTAATTCCGTCTTAATACCGACACAAAATGCGCATGTATATATTTTATTATTATTACTATTTATTAATTAATTTTTACTAACGGAGACCAATTTCATCGTTAACATTTTTTGTTTTTTTTTTTTACTTTTTTAAAAAATATTACCAATGAAAATTGATGTTGTTGGTAATTACTTAGGAATTTTTTCCGTCGGTAGATTATTTTTTCTTTATTTTCTTTATTATTTAATTTTTTTTCTGTTAGAACTTTTTTATCTGTCGATAAATTAATTTTATATTTTTATATATTTTATATTTTTACCAATTGAATATTTATCAGTCGATAAATTTATTTTATATATTTTTGATATTTTTAATTTGTTGTGTCCTTTAATATATAATATAATATGATTTTCAAACTATATACTATACAATATAAAATTTGATATATACAGTGTATATTATAATTTAATACATATATTATAAAATATAATCTTTATTATATAAAATATATTATATATACATATAATATATATGTGTGTATGTGCGTATATATAAAACAAAGCAAAAGTTGTAATAAGGATCAACTTAACTTAATGGCAAATTGCCACTTCCATACATAACAGGTCGTGGGTTCGAATCTACTTGGTGGCAACAAATAGTATTTCTACGAAGTGCTACAAAAAGTGTTACATAAGATTCATGTGTAACACTTTAGAAGTATTTTTTTAAAGTGTTACAAATATAAAAAGTGTTACAAAAAAGTGTTACATAAGATTCATATGTAACACTTTAGAAATATTGCTTCAAAGTGTTACCAATAGAAAACATAATGTAACACTTAGAAAAAGTGTTACTAAAAGCTAATAAAAGTGATACCTTAGACTATAGGTAGCACGGGCAAGTGCAACGCCATAAAAGTGCTACCTATTGTCTATAGTAACATTTTATGGCCATTAGGTAATATTTTTTGAGTGTTACCTAATGTCATTTATGTTGTAGTGATCAAAGACCACATAGGTAGACTCTTCTGTGACCATAGTCATCTTGTTCGGCACTCTGAAGGCTTTACTCTCAGCTGAGTATCCCAAAAAGATACCTTCATCAGCTTTAGCATCAGAAGCTTTCAAGTTATCCTTGCCATTGTTGTGAATGAAGCATTTACATACAAAGATATGAAAATATCCAACATTTTGCTTCCTCCCTGTCCAAATTTCATAGGGGGTTTTGGACAACTGCCTATTGATCATACACATGTTCTGAGTGTAGGAGACAGTATTAATGGCTTCAGCCCAAAATCTCTTGGGCTATCCAGCTTCAGCTAACATGGTCCTTGCAGCTTCTTTGAGAATTATGTTCCTTCTTTCAGCTATTCCATTCTGTTGTGGAGTTCTTGCAGCTGACAACTCATGAGCAATACCATTCTCTATACAATACTGAGTTATAATCCGATTGACAAACTCAGTTCCTCTATCAGACCTTATCTTGATAATGGTTTGACTCTTCTCATTTTGAACTTCTTTTCATTAGCTGAGGAAGCTTATGCAAAGTTTCCTTCTTTTTACACATAAAGATGGTCCATGTGTATCTTGAATAATCATCTACGACCACTAAGGTGTATTTCTTTCCACTAATGTTGGCTGGTTCAACAGGCGCAAATAAACCCATCTGCAATAAGGGCAAGATCCTGGTTGAAGAAGGACTTGGCTTGTCCTTGAATGAAGACTTAATTTGCTTTCCCATCTGGCATGCATCACAAATGCTTTCCTTCTTGTATATTGAGTCTGGAAATATTTCCATAAGATGACTCCTTGCAAGCTTGTTGATTGTCTTGAAATTCAGGTGACTCAGCTTCTTGTGCCACAACCAACTTGATTCGGTTGTCCTCTTGGCTAGAAGACATGTACTTGGTGTAGTAGTTGACCAATCCACTGCATACATGTTTTTCTGTCTTGATCCTGATAGCAAAACTTCATTAGATTCAGTATCCTTGATATGGTATACTCCCATGTTGAATCCTGCATTGTGTCCCTTATCACAGTGTTGGCTGATGCTCAGCAGATTGAAATTCATCCTTTCAACATAGGGTACATCTGTTATTTTAAGTCCATTTTTCTTTATGGATCATGTGCCTTTGATCTCCCCTGGAGCTTCATTTCCTCCAAATATGACTTTGGCTCCTTTTACTTCCTTGAAGTTTGATAAATTCTTTTTATTCCCTGTCATATGTATGGAACAACCACTATCCATGTACCAGGTTCCTTGGCACTCATATATTCTTTGAACCTGCATCAAGGAAATCAGTTTTTAGGTACCCAAACCTATCTGGGTCCCAAGGGATTAGCACTATAAGGTGATCCAACCAACCTATAGCCAAAAGATATGACTCTAAGAGGTTGCACCTATCAGTTCCATAATCATAGTGAATATTTGCAAATTGCTTGCGAGCTTTAAGCTTATACAACTGTCTCTTTGGTCTGTATGCCTATGGGTGTGCTTGTGCATTTTGGGCATAGTGCTTGGGTGCATGTGTGTGCAGATAATGGTTCATTTGCCTTGGGAATGACCTATTTTGAGTCTGAGGTCCTTGCCACTTAGGCTTGTATCCCATAGGATCAGGCTGCTATCTCATTTGATTATTCCAATCAGCTTGGCTGGGATAATTTCTACCATTCCCATCATATGGCTTTTTTGCTGAAACCTCCGGGCATTGGTAGTTTTGTTTTGATTTCACAGAATATCTTCTGTTTGGAGTCTGCTCTTGAAATTCATTTCAGTTGTCCTGTCGTACTCTGCTGGCTTTTTGCCTTGGCCTTTATATCCCAGGCCAACATGGTTATGATTGTGTTTGTGAGTGGGTGTGAGTGCAACATATGGTGCTTTGGATTTTTGGACTCTCCCATTACTTGATGATCCTTTTTCTATAACCAATCTTGGAGTTTGAGCATGCACAAAATCTGTGAGTCAGCTGTGAGTTTTGGCTTTTGAGCTGGCTATTTTCCTCATTCAAAAGTGTGTGTGAGGTTTTTACGTGCTCAAAATCTTTCATCATTTTGCCTAATGAATCATAAAGATCAGTGGGTGATGAAGTGTTTATGTCACTATCACTATCATCAGAATTGGAATGAGATGAGTCAGAATGTACCTCGTCTTCTTGTTCTTTGGCATCTTGTTCTTTGGCCATGAGGCATATCAAAGCCTCTTCTTTTGTGTCAGAGGAGTAGTCTGCCTCACTGTTGTCTGACTCAGCTGGATCTTTGCACTTGGCTGTGTTAGTTTCAGCAGCTATCGTGGCTTTCTTATTTTTTTGTCTTCTTTCCCTGAAGACTTTTCTTTCCTCCTCATTTCTGTATTTGTTGACTGGTGGATAGGGACAGTCAACAACAAAATGTCCTAGTTGTCTGCAATTCCAACACAGGTTCTTAGCTTTCTGATAGTCAGCTCTGTCAACTCTTTGATTATCAGCTCTCTGATATTCAGTCCTCTGATGGTCAGCTCTCTTGGGTGGTCTATCTTCCTTTGCTTTGGAAGGTATTGAATGTCTCCTGGATGATTCACCCTTGTTCCTTTTGTAGTTCTTATTGAAGAACTTGTTGAATCTTTTTACCATAAGGGCAATCTCCTCTTGGTCAATGACTTCCTTGGATTCAACTCTTTTAGATTCTCTAGCCATAAGTACAACTGTCTTGGGTACATCTGTCTCTTCGTGATCATTCCTTCGGAGCTCAAATTCATAAGCTTTCAAGTCTGAAAATAGCTCATGGTTGGATGTTCTTGTTAAGTCCATTGAATGTCTCAAGGTCATCACCTTCATTTTCCACACAGTTGGGAGCGACTTTAGTATCTTCATACACATTTCTTTTTGTGTGTATTCTTTGCCTAGAGCTGAGAGCTCGTTGGTTATCCGATCAAGAGTTTCACCTGCAAGCATTTTAAAATTCTTAAATTTTTGTACAACAACAGTTAATTTGTTTTCTTTAATTTGATCGAATCCTTCACAAATTAAATTAAGTTTTTCCCAAATTTCTTTAGCCATTCTGCAAGATTTCACTTTGTTGAATATGGCTTTATTGAGGGTTTTATACAAAATGTTATTGGCAACATTATCCAAGTTTTATCTTTTTCTGTCCTCGTTTGTCCACTCACATCGAGGCTTCTCGACAATGGCTGGTTTTGGTGCAGCAGGTATAGCTGGAACAACAGCAGCAGCATGTGTGCCACGTGTAGCAGTGATATGAACCGCATCAACAATTGTGCCTACAACCCAACAATAATATGTTGTTAACCCAAGATCTTCACTAGTTCGATTAAAATTGATGGAAACCTCGATCCGTTTTTTAGCAAAGCAAGAACCTCGGTATGCGTAGATGCCACAAACAAATGCGGAAGTTTGTTTGATAAGTCGAAATTCGCAACAAGATGAACAATCTTGAAGCTCTTTGAAAAAGATTTAGATCTAGTTCAGTAACCTGTGCGAAAGGCTCAATGAACCAACCGCTCTGATGCCACTTGTAGGTCCCAAGGGGTGATAATGTAATGTATAGGAGGGGGTTGAATAGACTTTACTAAATTTTCGATTTAGTCCTTTTAAAGTCAGAGTTTAGTCACAAGTCAGCTGGGTCCTTGGTGGACAGCTTAGTTTACCTACATAGTAGAGTTAGCCACTCAATGACTCAACCGAGCTATTGATAAGATAACTCACCGATTCAATTAACTCTTTAGAAATTCAAGAGCTTGGTTTTTACAAATGAAGACTTTCACCCTTTGTTTTAATTATGTTTTTAAACACTGCGTTTAAGCTTAGTTATTATCAGTTGACTTACGCAAATATAACAGACATCAATATAGATATGTAAGAATATAAGTCCTGAAAATGACACAAACCAATTTTTATAGTGGTTCGAAGATGGGGTAATTCTTCTAATCCCCTCTCTCCGACCCCTGGAGAAATCCACTAATGCAACGGTGACTTTGTTACAAAATGGTGACAATCCAAGCTAGGCCTTGATCACATAGCTGGCTTTGCTTCTGGGACTCAACTTCTTCAGAAAACAGCTATCTCGCTACTTCAACTCCTTCAAACTCTTGGATTCTTCTAATCCACTCTTCAACATTTATCACAAATATTTAATTATTATTCGCATATTAATAGGCATCCAACTATATTTAGCATCATTAATATATCAAATTTCAGCAAAATAACTTTTACTGCATAAATCACGGCTATAAATTCAACATTTAATTAGCTTTTTAAACTTTCTTTTTAAAAACTCTAAATTTGCAGCATAAATGATACTAAATATCAGTCTAATCAGAAAGAATATTTTTTAAGCATTAATAGTATTAAAATCCCAGTATCAATCACATACAAGAATAATGTAATTGTTACCCAAAATCATCTTCCTATCCAAAAGAAAAATAAAGAAAAAAAAAATCACACCTTAAATCACATGTTATAAACTCACGCCCATTTTTATCATCCTTCTTTACATCCAAAATTTTCAAGACATTAAGGTAAAAATCGGTTCTTTATTTTTTTACATCCAAAACACCATATAAGCAAAGCCACCCACCACTACCATTACCATCTACCAACCATGAACGACGCCATGAACACTACCACCATCTGGCCACCAACAACTCAAAACAGAACATAAATTAAAAAGAAAAAGGGAAGAGATTGGACAGAAGGTAGAAGGAGAAGAAGAGGGATAGGCTGGATCGCGCCAATCTCCATCCATGATCGCCGTTGTTGTGGTGTATGGAGGGGGACCGTGAATTGGAGAAAAGGAAATAGAAGGGGTGGGATCAGAGAATAAAATAAATTAGAAATTGGGGGAAAGTTATTTACTAGAAGAAAAAAAATGGTGGTGGGGGTGATTAGTAGACGCAAGGTGGAGAAAAAATTGGGGAGGGGTGTGACTTATTTAAAAGTTTGAACAGAGAGAGATTTTAAGGGAAAGGGGGTTACAGGAAGGAAAAAAAAAAAGAGGAGAATAAGGAGGAAAAGGAAAAAGGAAGGAAAAAGGAAAAGAAAAAGGGGAATTATTTGTGTAGGACTTTGACTATAATCCAATTTTGAGCCAACAACTCAACTTTTATTCAATTTTTCTCTAGCCTTTAAAATTTCAATTTCTCTATTTTTTATTATTATATACGTTTATATATATAAATTTATATGAAAACTATAACATACTAATACTAGTTTAAATTCGACTTGTATGCAACAAGAATTTTCGGGCATAGAAACTTGAACTCTTCGTCGCACTCTACTCTACTCTATTTTTCAGGTGGAGGTGTTTCTAATTCTACGTGCTACGTGTCTATAGCCGTGTGGGACCATACAGAGGTCCGAGACATAAAAGTTTCCTCGGCTAAAATCTCGGCAGTGCGAGCCATGTTTCAATGCAACAGCTACAGTTACATTTTTAATTATAAGCATGTTATTATGTGATGTGTATTTGTGTATTTAGCTTGGACAAAATTGTCCCGACTGAGCTGTTGAATGCTCACCCCAAAAATAATTTATATTTCAGATTGATGACGGAGTTGGTTGGATATGTGGTGGCGGTGACCGGAACCGAAACTAGAATAATAAATGTTATGACTAATTATTACCTACCACCGGTATGCCAAACCAACTCCGAGGCCAAGGTACAAAATAAGGGGTAAAATTGTTCAATTCAATTGATATTACTATTTCTATTGATACTGCAAATTAAATGATTTTTGTTGTGAAAAGAAAAATAATTTGCCATATCTATTCATGCATACCCACATTTATTATAGAGCTATTGACCACATAGTTTTGATACATAGATGAAAATATAGAAAAAACAATACAAACTCTAGAGTACACTTGTGATAGAATACGTGAGGTTCATGACAAATTTATTTAAACAATGTGCGATCTGCAATATTATAATTGACTATAAGTAAAACACTAGTGACATAGATTTTCAAGGTGAATAATCACGATTTACGAATTCTTTTTCCAAGAGTTACTTGTAATAAATTGAGGTGGTTATGATGTTAATATATCTTTTGGAAAGACAATAATTATTGTTCGGATGTCTAGAGTTGTGAAATTGAAATTTAGTTGAAAGGATTTAGAAGTGAATTATATGTTATATGAAAGAAAAATTCTAATGTGATCTTAGGCATGAATTAAAATTGTAAGAGCCGAGAAAGTATAGAGTGTCACATAAGGAGATAGTGTTTTAATGCATAGAAGAGATGAGTGTATTTTCCAAAGAGCAAAGGTTAGTTTTGTACCTTGAGTTGTGTCAGAAAAGAAGTCAATATAAATTTTAGGAAAGAAAACTTTCAAAGGTATCTGATAGTGTCATAGGTTCCCAATCTTCGAATTTGATAGTGGTCAATGTGCTAGTTATTCAAAACTATGTAATTTTTTTTCTAGTTTGGGATTCTACTGGATAGCCAAAAAGAGTCCATTATCGACTTTTATTGGGGCTGTACTGATATCAAATTGACCTTATAGGTTGGCACCAAAGGAATTGCAAGAGCTGAAGGTGAAATTACAAGAATTGTTGGTTAAAGGAATTATTCAACTTAAATTCTCACCTTGAAAATAGCCATTTTTTTTTAAGAACAAAGGTGGGTCTATGAGGAGTATTGATTTCATGGATGATTTATTTGATCAGAAGTAAGTAACGAGTGTTACGAATAAATAAATCTATTTGATTAGTTAAAGGAGCCAGCTTTTTCCCTAAAATCGATTTGAGGTTTGAATATCATCGACTAAAGTTTAACAAGTTTATATTGTGGTTAGACTGTGTAGTATTTCTTGGTCACTTTGTTACCACATGAGGAAAAAAAATTGACCTGAGTAAAGTCAAAGTTGTTAATAAATGACGTGAGCCTACTATTGCCAAAGAAATTCAAAGTTTTATAGGTCTCTTTGGGTATTACATAAAGTTTATATGGAGTTTTCGAAGATTTAAACACCATTTAGATTCATAAGAAAATGTGAGAAGTTTTAGTGTATGGAGAACTGTGATTAAAATTTTCAAGAACTTAAAGTAACTTGGTCAGTTTACCTACAAAACAATATGTTAGCGAATGAGATTGCTAAGTTTAGAATCAAGGTCGTAGCACCTTCTAGTGGATAAAAAATTATCATTTCAACAATGGTTGCACGGTCTGTACTTAGAGATAAGAAAAGGAGATATTAATGATAGATAAATATTTGTACAAGATAAGAAACCATGCTGTGAACCGAAGAAATCGAAGAAATCAAAGGATTTGCTATAGCAACTAATTGTGCATTTATCTATTGAAATAATATTGGGTATACCTAAGGATGAAGAATTAAGAATTAGGATCATTGAATAAGCACATTGTACATCATACACTACTCACCCATGAGGTACAAAGATATATCGAGATTTGAAAGATGTCTTCTGGGTGAGAAGTAAATTTTGGGACCATAGTTAGTTGATCAAAAAATGGAGAAAATAAAGAAAGTTTGGGATAAAATGAAAGTATAGCAAAATATACAGAAATATTATGCTAACAAAGGAAGGATCTACAATTTTATGTAGGAGAAAACATATTCTTGAAAGTGACACCTATGAGAGGTGTTTTTCATTTTGGTGAAAAAGAAAAATTAAAGACGAGGTATATTTTCCCGTTTGAAATCCTGCGCCGAATTAGTGAGCTAGCATACTAATTGACATTACCGCCAAAATTGTCGTATGTTCACAATGTATTTCATTTATCAATACTCAGAAAGTATGTTTATGACCCAAGACATATTGTCAATTATTCGGAATTAGAAATTAGGTACGAATTGACTTATGATAAAGCACCCGAGGCTATCTTGGATTGAAAAATACATAAATTGAGAAATAAACACGTGGCACTCATCAAAGTTCAATGAAGACGACACGATAAGAATGCGGCCATGTGAACGAGAAGAAGATGTTATAGCTAAGTATTCACTTATTAATTTTGATATGTATGCAAATTTGGAGGACGAAATTATTTTTTAGGGGAGTAAGATGTGGCACCCGAGAAATTTGGACAAAATAGAAATTAGGGTTTGATTAATTTAATTATAAGGGATTTTAGAATTTGAAGATTTATTAAAATTTTATTACATTTGGGCTTAGTAAATTATATTAAAGACTTTTTATCTTGGTCATTAGAAATAATTTAAAGCCACTTTATCAAGCCCAAACCCATGATCCCATATTCAAATATGGTAACAATAAGAAGTCAACATTTATCACAAATTTTCAATTATTATTGGCATATTAACAGGCAGCCAATTACATTTAGCATTATTTGTATCAAATTTCAGCAAAATCATTTGTACTCCATAAATCACGGTTATAAATTCAATATAATTAGCTTTTCAAACTTTCCTTTTAAAACTCTAAATTTGCAGCATAAATGTTACTAAATATCAGTCTAATCACAAAGAATATTTTTTTTAGCATTAATAGTATTAAAATACCAGTATCAATCACATATAAGAATAATGTAACTGTTACCCTAAAATAATCTTCCTATCCCAAAAAA
This sequence comes from Rehmannia glutinosa, assembly GCA_016081115.2. Classification (NCBI taxonomy): domain Eukaryota; kingdom Viridiplantae; phylum Streptophyta; class Magnoliopsida; order Lamiales; family Orobanchaceae; genus Rehmannia; species Rehmannia glutinosa. Next base: position 78,186,010 of record CM071936.1, on the reverse strand, counting down.
AGAAAAAACAAATCACACCTTAAATAATATTTTATAAACTCACACCCATTTTTATCATCCTTCTCTTATCCAAAATTTTCAAGAAAGTAAGTTAAAAATCGATTCTTTATTTCTTTTACATTCAAAACACCAAATAAGCAAAGCCACCCACCACTACCATCACTACCTAGAAACCATGAACGACACCATGAACACGGTATCCGGCCACCAACAACCCAAAATAGAACATAAATTAAAAAGAGAGAGGGAAGAGATCAGGTAGAAGGTGGAGGGAGTAGAAGAGGGATGGGATTGATCGCGCCAATCGCTGCCCGTGCGTCGCTGCTACTGTGGTGTGTGGATGGGGACTATGAATTGGAGAAAAGAAAATAGAAGGGGGTGGGATATGAGAATAAAATAGACAAAATAATTGGGAGGGAGTTATTTACTGGAAGAAAAAAAATGGTTGTGGGGGTGATTAGTAGGCGCAAGGTGGAGAAGAAATTGGGGAGGGGTGTGACTTATTTAAAAGTTAGAACAGAGAGAGATTTTAAGGTAAAAGGGATTACGGGGAAAAAAAGGAGAATAAGAAGGAAAAGAAAATAAAAGAAAAGGAAAAGGAAAAAGGAAAAGAAAAAGGGGAAATAATTTGTGTAGGACTTTGACTATAATCCAATTTTGAGCCAACAACTCAACTTTTATTCAATTAATCTCTAGCCTTTAAAATTTCAATTCCTATATTTTTTATTATTATATATATATTTATATATATACAACTTTATATGAAAATTATAACATATTAATACTAGTTTAAATTCAATTTGTAGGCAACAAGAATTTCCTAAGATAGAAACTTGTACTCTTCGTCACACTCTACTCTACGCTCTTTTTCAGGTGGGGGTGCTTCTAATTCTACATTATTTGTCCTTGTTAAATGTCTTATATATGTTGCTTGATAATTATGTTTCTACGTGCTACGTGTCTATAGTCGTGTAGCACAATATAGAGGTCTGAGGCATAAAAGTTCCTCCCGAGAGAATTCTGGCGGTCAAGAGTCATGTTTCAATGCAATAGATACAGTTAAATTTCTAATTATAAGCATGCTATTATGTGGTGTATTTGCGTATTTAGCTTTGAAAAAATTACCCCTACTGGGCTGTTAAATGCTAACCTCAAAAATAAATTTCTATTTAAGATTGATGATGGAGTTGGCTGGATATATGGTGGCGGTGACCCAAATCGAAACTAGAATAATAAATGTTATTTCTAATTATTATCTTCTTGTTTGACTATTTTGAATAAATTGTTTAGAACATGAATTATTTTATGGAATAATGTTTTTTGGGATTTCCATTTAATTTGTTTTTCTATTTAATGGGCAAATGATCTTTTGGAATACTTAGAAAGCGTTTTTTTTTATATCAAATCATACTTTCAATTTATAAATTGTATTTTATTTTAAAAATTGTGAAAATAGGATGTTACATCTATAGTGACATGTGGGGACCGTCTAAAATCACAACTTCAAATGAGAAATTGGTTCATTACGATGATCATTCATGGATTACATGGGTGTATTTTCTCCAAAAAAAGTCAGAGGCATGCCAAGTATTCAAAATTTTATAAATTATGATTCTGACCTACTTTCAGACAAATATTCGTGTGCAACGAATCGACAATGGCAGAGAATATTTTCAACCAGATTCTGGGAAAATATCTCTTGAAAAATGGCATCATTCACCAAAGTTCACGCGTTGATACTCCACAATAAAATGGAGTTTTGGAGAGAAAAATAGACATTTATTCAAGTAGCTCGTCTATCATGTTCACCATGAATGTCCCAAAGTACTTGTTGGAAGATGTTATACTAACAATTACCTACCTCATAAACCGACTACCTAGCCGAACCCTAAACTTTAAAACTCATTTATCCATTCTTACTGAACTTCACTCACTACTTTCAACTTTAAGCCTTTGTCCACATGCTCTCTCACAGTCGATCTAAACTTGATCCAAGAGCCATCAACACCATTTTTCTTAGCTACTCTCCTACCCAAAAAGGTTATCGATGTTATTGCACACGAAATAAGAGAACTTATGTCTCTAGAGATGTGACATTTTTTTAGAACACTACATATTACTCCCCAACTTTGCTTCAGGGGAAGAGTGGTTCATGGGACATCATTGATTCCCCAATACTTGAACTAGACGCTCCCACAGTACACACTATTCCCACTGAACCAAAATTTCCCATTATATTTAGTCCATTATTTCTACTTGAACCAACAGACCCAACCAATACATTAATGAACCCACTAAAAGAAAATGTAGCAGTACTAGAAACAGGGGGATGTTCAGCTATGCCTAATCAACAAAAGTATCTGTTTATTCTAGAAGAAATCTCAAGCAAATAAAGAAATCTTGAATCCTACACACAGCTAAGAAGCAGAACCAATGGTAGAACCTTAGTCTCCAAGTATCTCAGGTAATTTGCAAAATAATCCAAGTCTCGTATCTTATTTAGAAGTAGCAATAGCTATTAGGAAGGGTATATGGTCTTGTACTCAACATCCCATCTCCAAAGTTATTTCATATTCTAATATGTCTTAATGTTTTCATGCTTTCACCTCGAATTTGTCAAGTATTATAATTCCCAGGACAATTGAGAAGGCTCTAAGTATTCTTGAATGGAAAGTTGTTGTTCTTGAAGAGATGGGTGCCCTTAAACAAAATGATACGTGGAGATCGGTAGATTTGCCGTGGAATAAGAATATTGTAGGGTGTAAATGGGCGTTCACGGTGAAGTATAAGTCTGATGGTTTATTGAGAGATACAATGCAAGATTATTGGCCAAATATTTCACTCGAACTTATGGAATTGACTACACTGAAATGTTTGCCCTGTTGCTAAGCTCAATACCATCAAAGTCTTACTCTCATTGGCAGCAAATCTTGACTGCCATTGTACCAGCTTGATGTAAAAAATGCATTCCTGAACAGTGATCTTGACGAAAATATTTACATAAGTCAACCACGATTTTAAGGAGAAATTGACCAGTCGAATTATGTAAGCTCAATAAATCACTCTAATGTTTGAAACACTCTCCAAGGACGTGGTTTGATTGTTTCTCAAGAGTTATTAAAAACCATTGATGGCTCGAAAGCTATTCTAAAAATTTTTGGCAAGTGCACCTATCGTTTTATAGTTTAGTTCCACGAGGATTATGAGTACTAGTAATTACCATCTTTTCATTATCTAATCTATCAATTTTCAGATGTTTGTTTTGTAAAAAGAAGAAAATAAAGAATCTAATTAATCAACCAATTACAAATGATTGAATAAAGGAAGATTGTAAACTATGAGATTAAGAGACAAAGATGTGTTCAAATGTAAATCCCTCTAGAATGTTTTGGTGATTTTAACAAGATAAATACAACTTTGAACCCTTAAGCAATTACCATCCCTTTTTAATATAATCTGATGCTTCATGGACCATAGAAATTCCTAAATTAAGTTAAACCCTCTTTCAAGGTGAAAAACTCATAATCTTAAATTGATTAACCAAAATATCTTTCTAGTTAAAACCCCTCAAGATTGCATTATAATGATTGATGAAGTTTCACATTAGGTTTGACCCTAATCCGAAAGATTTATGTCATCCTATATCTAGGATTGTATGCAACTCCTTTCACTTAAACGGGTTCTTTCTCACCATAAATTTTTCGATTACCAGATGTGGAATAAAATTCAAATCAACATACCAGAAATATTAACTCGAATGAATAAAGCATAATATAAGTGAATCGCACAAAACATGAAGATTATATTAAAAACATTCAAATCATAAACACTAAAGATTGAGCTCAACATGATTTTGACAAAAGCATAAGCTACACAAGAAAATTCAAATTATATAGACATGATTAACGTATCTTTTATCAAGATCACAATAAGACTTCTTCTTTGGTTGTCTTCAATGATGTTATGCTCCAAGTCTTCCTCTCCAAGCTCTTCAATCTCCAATTTTACTTTCCCTCTCTTCACATAATATGTAATTGATGATAAAAAATCTGAATATCTATGTATGTCAATGAATAAATGAATCAACCATACTCTTGGATTTTATAGACATTGTTCTTGTACAAGAACATATTAACAATGCCATCCTTGTTAAATAATTGCTCCACTTCCATAGTTGGGTTGTTGAATCCTTATTTTCATGTGATAATTGTGGGAAGATAGGGACTTAGTGTAGCACAATGATGTGTAAAAGTTGTAGAAAAGTTGTCAAAAAGCTAGGTCAGACAGCTTTCCATAATTTCTGCCTAGAAAAGTTTCAGAAAAGCTCGATAACATGGTCGTGCCAGGCCGTGCTCGAGAAAACTTTACAAACACGGTCGTGTTCACTATGACGCTAAGCTGGGCCATTTACACGGCCGTGTTTATTTACATGTCTAGGCCGTGTTCGTCTGGACAAAAATAAAAACACTGCTATATTTTGGGACACGGTCAGCCGTGTTTTCGTCGGCTTTTGTTGTGTTTCGTGGTTTTGGAGCATGGCCATATTTTTCAACACTCCTGGGGCGTGTTTTGAATGAAAAAATTATATTTGACGAGCCTTTTGCCTTTTGAATCGAGATTGACTTCCTTTATTTGTGTTCATATAAATTTGATCTTTATCTATTCAAAACCGATACGAAACCAATAAGAATTGCTCCAAGTCATTCACCTACATCATTTAGGAGAACCAAAATGATTTGCTTGAAATGTATCTAAGTTTTTATGATAAAATGATAAAAATATTTAAAAACTAATTAAAAACATTCAAGAAAATGTGTATAAAAATACACTTATCAACCATGGATATATTCAAGGACACATAAATCAAATATTATTTGTTAAACACTGAGAAGATGGAAAGATAACAACTTTGATTGTTTACGTCGATGATATCATAATTAATGGGGACAACCTGAAGGAGATGGATGATATTAAATAGATGATGGCAAAGAAATTTGAAACTAAAAACCTTGGAGCATTGTGATACTTTCGGATGATGGAATTTTCGAGAAGCAAGAAAGGTATTTCTATGTCACATAGGAAATGTACTTTAGATTTATTAGAATAAAATGGTATGCTCAAATGTAAACCAAGTGAAACCCCAATTGAACTTGGTAGTAAGTCAAAAAATGCTTGAAGGAGATCCAGTTGACAAGGCAAGCTACTAACGACTTGTTGGGAAACTCATTTACCTATCACATATAAGACCTGACATTACTTTTTCTATAAGTTTAGTAAGCCAATATATGCATCCACCCTCCCAAGGCCATCTTAATGTTGTGTATAGATTTTTGAGGTATCTAAGATAAATGCCTGGAAAGGGAGTGCAAAATAAGAAGATCAAACAGTAAAAGTATTCATAGATGCAGATTGGGTTGGTTCAATTTATGATAAAAAGTCAACTTCTAGTTATTGTACTATGTTATGAGGTAACTTGGTGACGTGACTCATCAAAAAATAATATGTGGTTGCAAGAAGTAGTGCAGAAGTGGAGTATAGAGCTATGGCACATGGAATTTGTGAAGCAATGTGGATAAAGACTGTTGGAAGAATTAAAAATCAAATAATGAAACATATACGACTATATTGTGACAACAAAGCAACCAACAATATAGCTTATAATCTGGTCCGTCATGATCAGATGAAACATGTGGAGAAAGATAGATATTTTATCAAAGAGAATCTGTATAAAGTTATCATCAATATTGAATATGTTCCTACTTTTCAACAACTGGCGGATATACTTACGAAGAGACTGACGGGGAAAGTTTTTAATCTTCTTGTGAAAAAGCTTGGACTCATCAACATCTACAGCCAAGTTTGAGGGGGAGTGTTGGCAGATCAGATGGAATCAGATTTGATTTGATTTGATTAGAGAAAAAATATTAGTCAAAGTTTCATATATGATTTGTTTTCAATATATATGATTTGATTTTAATTTGTGCATATCAATATGCACGGTCTTAGGAATATGTTTAGGGATTTATTATTAGTGATTACTCTATATAAGTGTATTATGATTAGTCTATATAAGTGTATTATCTCAATTGAATACAAATAACACAGAATTAGTATTCAAAGTTTGTTCAATTAGATTTTTAAATTATTTTTTGATTTTAAAATTAATAAAGAGATTCTATGATTTATCAAAGAATCAATTTTTTCACATATTGAATTGGCACACAAAATTGGACAATTGTTTGAATGCTTGTATTTATTTTATATGACGAATTGACTAAGCATGTTAGAGATGATCATGGAGCGAGATCGTTTAATTTTGCTATGTATGTTTAAATGCTTTGATTTTAGTTACGTGAGGTTTGCTTGTCTTTTATTCTCCTTTTATTTTGTTCTGAATGTGAAATTCTATTTTTCTCCCATGTACCTCCTCTTGGAAGAAATTCCAAGGTTTATTATTATTTTCCAAATGTATATAGAGTAGAATTAGGTTGGTGAAGATTTTCTTTGGTTGGACAAGATGAAATAAAAATATAGAATTGCTTGAAAGAGGGTCCATAAATGTATGGATAATGCATTAATGTAATAGATATGATTTACTTATTACTTTAATTATTACCCCAGAGATCTTTATATCCACTTTGGTTCGAGTGGATCACATAGGAAAAGGTCAATGATCATCCATGTTATGTATGTATAGTAAATAAATGCATATGTTTATATAATATTTTTCTTATGATTATGCTTGTAAACTTTGGAAATGTATGCCATTAAATAGACAAGAAAAAATTGATGAGGTCTTGGTAATTAAAACTAACCCTCATTCGAATTCAAATTATTTGGATTAAATAATTTTAAAATTTTTTTTCTCAAAATATTTGAATTAAAATAATTTTTTAAAAATTTATATCTAATGTGAATGGACAAAATTGGGTTGGATCCATAGTCCAAGCCTTCAATCAAAATTAGTTAGAATGTGAATCACTGCCTAACTTAGTTCGTTGGCTATGAATCGGGGGATGTACTAAGTAAAGGTAATAGTTGTGACCACTACTTGTATATTGATGCATGTGGAGATAAATAGCTAAAGATGTCGGACGTGAGTCGGGGGACTTTCTTTAGTTATATTTCAACATGGTTGCTTGATTGGTTGTATTTGACACTTAGTACCATGTGGACTCACATTATTGGGTATATGGTAAACAGTGAAGCGAAATAATTTGAAGGTTGCATAGAGATGCAACTGCTAAAAAGTTAGCTATCTTTTGATTTAAATTGTATGGGCTCATATTATTGAGGTTTATAATAAGATTATTGAACTTCAAAACCCACTAGAAAGTTACATTTCTTGAATTACTATCATGAGGGTGCTGAGATTTGAATAAAATAGCAGGAGACATTTATTATTCAGACCTTATTATAAATGAATAAATTGACAATTGTATGCTTATATTTATTGCCTAATTTTCGTAGATTTATAAATGGCTAAAAATCGACTCGTTGCAATACTCGATACCAATAAACTCATTGGTCAAGGCTTTGTTGATTGGCTTAGAATATTGTTGTAAATGAACAAAGAGTTTGATAAAAAACACGTGAACAAGCTCGGATATCGTTTGTTTATTTAGTTAAACGAGCATATAGTGAACAAATTTTAGTGCTCGTCTAATAAATGAACATAGCTTGAACAATTGTATAATCGTTATTAGTAGCTCGTGGACAAACTCGTTTAGTGTTTGTTTATAAAATATTCACGAACAAAGTCATGTATCATTTGTTTAGAGCTATTCATATACAATCTTGGTAATGGCTCCATCAATAGCTCGATTATGATTCAATTAATAAAAAAATAATATTATTTATTTATAATATGGTGGTGTGTTCTATGTTCTGGTCTCAGATACTTAATTTTAAACTTAAAATTTTATATATAAGTTAAATATAAATATTAAAATATTAAACATATATAATTCTAATAGTATTGTATAATATAATTTATAATTCTATATAATATAATAAAGATTTAAAGTGACAATATTTAAAAATTATCATTAACATATGAATTAAAGTTGAATCCGTTTACGAACATGTAATGAACATGAACTCGCCAAAGGTAATTTTGTTTGTTTATTTGTTATTTGTGAACAAAATTATTCATTTTACGAACACACAATGAATATGAACTCTAATATGAACATGTTCGTGAACAAATTTGAACACTAAATAATTTTATCAAATGGACATGAACAAGCTTTTTAAAATCTTAAGAGAGCTCGACTCAAGCTCAAGCTTATATAAAATTAAACAAACATTTGGCAAACAGGTAAAGCTCGACTCCGTTCGGATCATTTATACCCCTACTAAGAAACCTTCGGATAGCTCTCTAATTCAAATGCTGAGATTATTTTCATGAGCAATCTCCGCCAGAAAATCCTCCAGTCAGTGCCACTAAGGAAGAGCTTGCAGAACATCGTAAGCAAGTTAATGATGAAGTGCAAGTTTGGTGCTACATTCAAGCATCTATGCCACATAATTTGCAAAAGTAAAATAAAAGTCTAAAGCATGCTTCTAATCAACTTCTCCATCTCAAGGTGTTGTATGACAAACAAACTAGGCAAGCGAGAAATCAGATCTCGAAAGAGCTTTTTCGATATCGTATGATGGAAGGATCTTTGGTTCATGATCATATACTAGAGATAGTAGCCTTGATCAAAAGAATTGAGTCCCTTGGAGTTGTTATGGACAACGAATTCTATATGGACCTTGTCCTTCAGTCTTTGCCGTTGTTCGACACTTTTGTGCTGAACTTCAACATGCATAAGATGGAAACTAACCTTGTTCAGTTGGTTAATATGTTGAATATTGCTAAATTCAATATGAAAAAGGAGAAGCATGGCTTACTTGTTGGCTCTTCATCCCAATCTAAGGCTAAAAAGCTAAAGAAAGGTAAGAAGAAAGGCTCTTCAAAAAAGGTCAAACATTTGAAAGCAACTAACTGGTGGGGTGGATAAGGATTTTAAAGCCAATAACAAAAATCACGAGTGTGGAAAAATGAGGCATGGGAAGAGGAATTGCAAGGAGTACCTTGAAAAGATCTAGAAGAGTTTTAGTATATTCTTTGTTGAAGTTAATCTTTCGATTCACGATGTTTCTTGGATATGAAATATTGGTTGTAGTGCTCATCTTCGCATTGATGGTGATGACAAGAAGCAGGGAGCTGAATAAAAGGATAAATGATCTTACGGCTCAGAAATAGAGCAAACGTTGTTGCAAAGGCCGAATGAACCATTTACTTAGCAAGAGAAGATAGTAGGACATATTTAAATTCATGTTTTTGTGTTCTGAATTAATTAAGAACACCATCTATGTTCCCGTTGTGGATAGTGGGTGATTAAGTTTTTCTATTTCCAATGAAAATTGTTCCATTTTTCGAGGTTCTTCTTTAATTTGTGTTGGAGCATTGATGAATGATTCATATATTGTCTATCTAAATACTTCATTCATATTTAAAAAGTAACAAACGTAAATTAGATGATCATAGTTTAATACACTTGTGACAAATAAGATTAGGTCGGATAAAAAAAAAGTATAAATAAGTGGGCAAACAAATTTGAGCTTTCTGGAACTTTTGACATGCCGACTTGTGAGTCTTGCCTTAGAAGATAATGACCAAATCACAATTTTTTGGACAAATGATGTGTGCAACAGCTAAACGAATAAATAACCAATTAAAAGAAATTTAATATACAAAACTCAACTAATAATTTGTACACTCAAACAACCAAAAAATAAATAATCAAAATCTTTTTGATTGATTTTATCAGTTGATTAAATCCAATTTTTAATAAAATTGTTTCGTTGGCCAAGACATCTACTTTTATTACATGTGAATTGCAAGTCTTTATTTAAAAGAAAATGATTTAGAAAGTACCAATATAACCACATTTTAACCACGCCACACTCTAAACTTAATCATCATGCCAAAACAAATAAAGTAGATTCTAGCATTTCAATCTTTAAAGACTAATAATAATGTGACATAACATGACACATTTATGGGGAAGGCACCTCACACAGGAAAAATATAATACACACACACCAAATCGGAAAAGCATATGTGCACACAAGCAGGTGGTACACGTATACACATATATATATCCCATTTGCCTACCCACCCACTAATCCGACCCTTAACACCCCTCTTTCATATAAAAAATGGACGGAAAAATATTTTTATAAATGTCAATGAGACGAGTTAAAATTCAAATAAGTTTTGAATTTGCTTTGTTTTGAGTGGATTTGCAAAATTATATACAAGCTTTGGGTTTTGGTTTTTTTATTTTCAAATACACTCTTGAACATGTCTTGATTAATTAAGTTTTATTTTAATATATGTATTTGTGTATTAAGTATATATATTTTGTTAATTTCTATTTAGAAGAAAAAAATATAAAACTATGTATTAATATTTTTAGAGAGACTACCGGTCCCAGAATATTACAAAAACATCAATGCTAATATTACAAAAATACCACCTGATCGCCTTTGGGATCCGCCTAACGGATTTTGGCTCGTTAGACCATCTGACAGAAGGTTTTATCTTTTAAAAAATGATTTCAAAAGGTTAAAGTGGGTAAGAGACTACTTAGCGAAGTATGTGAAGGAAAAATCCTATAAGTACAAATATATTATAACTTTTCATTAAAAGTTATATGTATTGGAAAGATCAACTAAAAAATCCAGATTTGGAATATATGTATTCTTAGTTACAGGTTTTTTTGATAAATACGGAAATATATATAAAACAAATGTGAATGCTGCTAACAAGCCGCACAACTGGCTGAGTACATGGCCTCAAAAGACAAAAAAAGAAGAAAATGACAAAAATCTGCTCACAAGCCAAGCAGATAGTTTAAAATATTGGGGCCTCGTTAAAACCTATCAAAGTAAAACCCAGAGGGAAAAACTTTTGATAGGAAAATGAGTATCCCATATTAAATATTACAAACACGGAAGAAAACTTGCCCAAAAGCGTCTGCGTGGATCCCTGCTTGAATACTCTCCGGAGCAATGTGAGACCAAACGAAAAAAGTATTCATCTTCGAAAGAGTGTCCGCTACCTTATTTCCTTCACGGTAGATGTGGGAAACGACAAACTCCATTTGTGAGATATAATTCAAGACCCGTCGCCATCTGCACAAATATCTCCAAGGAACCTTGAAAGAGCGAGAGGCAAGAAGATCGCAAACATACGTGGAATCCGACTCCAGCCAGATCCTCCGCCATCCCCTCCTATAAGCGCATTCAATAGCAATAATTCCCGCCAACAATTCAGCTTGAAAAGTAAATCCAACTCTCATGTTTTGGACAAAACAACCCGTAAAGAATCCTCTACAATTGCGAAACACCCCTGCTGCCACACAGCGGCCCGGCGCCCCATGAGCACATCCATTAGTATTAATCTTTATCCAGCCCGGGAGAGGGGGGTACCACCTTACCATGCGCCACGACGTGGGAGGTTTAGCATGACCCTGAACCCTGAGTTTACGAAGAATCCAAATGGTCGATATGAAAGCGGTCTTCCATAAAAAAGCTAACTGAGAGCTGAACTGAAGATGCATAGTTGTAGTGCACAGATGATTGAAACCTCCGTCCAAGGGTAGAACAATCTGGAAGACATCTTCAAGCCAATTCCACATCTCCTTCGCAAAGGAACAACTGGTGAACATATGGTCAATAGAATCTGAATGCTGATAACATAGAGTGCATGCAGAAGGGCCACAAAATCCCCGATTACGAAGATTATCTATTACTGCCAGATGATTGTAAATAGATTTTCAAACCACTATAGATCTACGAGCCGGAATGTAAGGAGACCAAATCCAGTATCCCCATCTAATAGAGGGAAACCCTTCCCTGATGTAATTATAAGCTTCCTTAGAAGAAACTCCGCCATCAACTGAGTGCCTCCAAACCCTAAGGTCGTTCAACTTAGAAGACATAGGGAAATGAAAAATATCGATAACAATATTCATGTAAGCCACAAAAACATTCTCCGTAAAGTGCCATTTCCCATCAAAGAAGTAATCAGAGATAGGGTGGGAGAACCGATCGTGAAACTGTGGTGGAATACCGATACTGTCTGCAATCTATTACCCCAACCAATCATCCAACCAAAATCTCACTCTAGATCCATCGCCCGGGAGTCAAAAATAGTGAGACTGTAATTCCTGAAGCAGCGGTCTCACCCCCATCCAGATGGTGGAACCAATATAAGGAGGCCTGGGGTGAGAAGAATCCAAGAACCAAATACGCAGAATGTTAAAAATTGGACTGTCCAAAGTCAAAACCTTCCAGGCCAGTTTCATTAAAAAAGATCTATTAGCAACAATTAAGAATTGAATGCCCATATCCCCTTCCTCCTTAGGGGAACAACATCTAGCCCAACTAACCGTAACCAGACCCTTCTTATTAATATCACCAGACCACACAAAATTTCTGATCGCCTTTTCCATATTCTTTAATAACGATGTCGGCCACCAGTACACTAACATCGAGTGAACAAAAGAGCTCGTAACCACTGAATTAACTAATGTAATCCTGCCCGCCATAGATAAAGAATTCCCCTTCCAAGTTTGAAATTTAGCAATAATTTTATCGAACAGAGGTTGGAAAATACGAACCGTAGGGGTCCCTTCGAAGAGAGAAGCATCCACATATGTAAAAGGAATGAATCTCGAGAATTTCCAAAGTTGTGCTGAATACTTGTGGCCGCCGCGATATTTTGTCATTAACGTAAATCTTCGATTTCGCAGGGCTGAGAAATTGCCCCGATATATTACCATATCTCTCCAAGATTTCCAATATGCATCTGGAGTTATTCGAATTAGCCCCTCCTGAAATCAAAATGTCATCAGCGTAGAGAAGACTAGGAGGGAATTGAAGGCAACAAGTCGTAACAAATGGAGTTAGACTTCCGTTTCGAACCGCGGACTCCAGGGCTCTAGCCAGGACGTCTTCCGCCGCACAGAATAAGAGAGGAGATAGAGTATCTCCTTGTCTTACACCCCGTGAAAATCCAAAATAACCCTCCGGGCTGCCATTGATAAGGATAGAAATATGAGTAGAGTGGAAAATGGCCGACACCCATCGAATGAACTGATCCCAGAAACCCATACGCCTTAGGAAGTGAAAAATAAAATCCCATCGAAGTGTATCAAACGCCTTTCGAATATCAATCTTCGGAATCATATTATGCACGTGGGTTCGACTCAAAAGGCAGTTGACACTCTCAGAAGCCAAGGCTATACAGTCATGGATCTGCTTGCCCGGAATAAACCCAAACTGCATGTCCGAAATATGCTTCCTCAAAATCACCCAAAGCGGCTAGCAAGAATTCAAAAGTAAAAATATGGCTTATTTTGATATTTATTGTGCTTATATTTATCCTAAACTATGCAAAATTCATTTTACAGGTATTTCTATACTATTTAAGTTATATTTCCACATAATTTAGAGATGACTATTTTTTAGTACTTCATATTTTCTTATATATTCAAATATTATTTTTTGTATTATGTTGATCATTAAATACTTATAAATATTTTTTGTGTAATTTTACTTCATAAAATAATTTTTTAAATCGAGTTTATTCGTCAAGTATTATATGATTAATTTAAGGTATTTGTCCTAAACATTTTAATTATTTCAAATCTACAAATATTATTCATTGAGATCAGATTATGCATGTGAAATAAAGTATTAAAAATTATTTATATATACAAGAAAGGTATACATATAAGTATATTATAAAAATAGGGCATGGATCCAACTAGGGGTGCAAACGAACCGTATCGAGTCGAATATCAAGATATTTTATTCTTATTCAGCCTATGTAGAGAATATTCTAATTCGTGTTCTTTTAATGTTCGGATACAAAAAAAGATTCTTATTTTTATTTAAAAATATATTCAAATACCTACGAATCAATTAGAATATTCTTATTCGAAATCCTACCTATATTTATATCATTTTTCGACAATGTCTAATTAGATTGCAACAATAATTAGAATCTAAACAATAACTTTGGGTCATTGAATTGCTAAATACATCAACAACATATTAATTGCCAAATAAATCAACAAAAAAAGTGTTGATTACAATGTGTTATTACAACGGGAAGCCTTCAACAATGGCTTTTACAAACAAAAAAGAAAAATTACAAGGGAAAAGGAGTCTGAATAATACAGCTTGACACAAGCCGAGTCGAGATGAACTCTTTCTGCTAGACAAATGCGTCCCGGCAAGTGCTCACGGTATGACGTAATGTCCCCAAAGATAAAATGGCTTAATCTCTTTTGTGTGCAGTAGCACCACTGACACAAAAGCACCTTTCGAACTTGAAGGAGTGAGAACTGGTTGCTGGACACGAATGTAAAATGAAGTGTTGTTCGAGATGTTACAATACTTATAACGATACCTTCGAAATATGCAATTTATCTGTGTTACTTCTGCAATGGAAACCAGACTATTAATAAGCAGCAAAATCCAAGCTGCAGGGAATTAAATCTGGTAAGTTAGTGGGCAATTATCATCCTTGTAAAACGTGTTACAACCACCATTGATGACCATTTTCTGCAGTGTTAAAACCCCATAAATGCCACTATTTGAGGAGTTATAGACTCCAACAAACACTTACGGATCTGGACACCTGCCGGGCCCGAAGGGCCGAGCCAGCCCAAGGCCCAAGCCCTAAGCCCATGCACATGCCAAACCCAAGCCCACGTCCAGGCGCAGGCCGAGGCCGGGCCAAGCAGGCGGTCGTGCGCGCGTGTGGACCATTTGTGATCATCACTTATGTTATAGTATATCCAACTAATAACATGTTCTAGTATTTATACTAGGATAAACTATGCTTTATAATCTATTCGGGATGAAGAAAAAGCCTTTCAACTCCCTTTACATAATGCCCATTCGTGTGGCCAACTTTGTGTATTAATTTCTCACTCACCGAAATTTGGTTTTGAGAAATATAAAATACTACGAACATCTATTCGGAACGTAGATTAATAATTTACAATTTAATTCCTCTAGAATTAAATACTTAGCCACTGAAAATTTGGTCACAATTGGGTCGATGCCCACTTTATCAAAATCAAATTTCCAACAATCCCCCACATGAGTGGACATTAATGCATGCATGAATGCAGACACGCAAACCAGTCCTCAAGAGACAATATTACATTCGAAAAGGTAGCTTTTGGCTTTGAACCTTCCGTAGTCAATACCATCGGGTACACTGGCGGCTTAATAGACGCAATGCTTTGAACTATTCCTCCACGGTGTTTACCGAGTCAACAGTATTAACACAATAAGGTCTCAACACCTTTTATTCTCACGTTTTGTGTCCGTTTTGGCCATGGACACATCTTTGGATTCATAAGTATTACTTTGAAGCGGCCCAGAATTCTCACTTACATAGGTGATCTCCTATCCGAGCATCCTGTCATACTCAACCTCAACGAGGTGTAGGAATCATTAAAAGTCAAATGGCTTAGCCTCATCACAACTTTGCAGGTGTTCCTTTACTTGGTATTGCTCTCTAGGTATGAGTTGAAATATTGTTTCCAAGTATTATAATATAAACTTCATATCTTAATTTTCCCATTGAACCAAGTTCTTGGGATCTCCAGTCATCATGGTTGGGTTACCACTATTATGTTTATTTTACTTTGTGGACTTTAAGGCCATTCCCTCTAACAATTTACTCAATTGATCTCGATTCAGCCCTTTTGTCAAAGGATATGCCAAATTGTCTTTTGATTTTACGTAGTCAATTAACATCACACCATTTGAGATCAATTGTCAAACGGTATTGTGTCTCCAATGAATATGTAGAGACTTACTGTTATACATATTGCTCTGTGCGCTTCCTATAGCCGCTTGACTATCACAATGAATCATCACTGAAGACACAGGCTTTCTCCAATATGGAATATCTTCCAAAATGTTTCGAAGCCACTCTTCTTCTTCACCAGCTTTGTCCAAAGCTATAAACTCAGATTCCATAGTGGACCAAGCTATACACGTTTACTTCGTGGACTTCCACGATACCGCACCACCTCCAATGGTGAATATGTGTCCACTAGTTGAATAAGAATCTTTCGAGTCCGAAATCCAACTAGCATCACTGTACCCTTCAAGTACAGCTGGATATCTCGAGTAGTATAGCCCATAATCCAGGGTATACTTCAAGTATTTTAATACCCTGGTTAACGCTTTCCAATGCTCATGGCTTGGATTTCTTGTGAACCTACTAAACATATTTATAGGATAGGTTAAGTCTGGACGTGTACAGTTTGTGATGTACATCAGACTCCTATTATACATGAGTATTCTATCAGAGCCACTGGTTCTGCTTTATTAGTAACTAGATTTACACTTAAATCAGTGGGCGCTTTTTACGGTGAACTGTCAAAAGCATTGAGTTTCTTGAGCAATTTCTTCACATAGTGGGATTGTGATAAGATAATTCCATCAGGAGTCATGCTGATTTTTATCCCTAGGATTACATCAGCAGTCCCCATATCATTCATGTCAAAGTTCCTCTTTAATACTCTTATAGTTTCCATGATTGTATCATGACTACTACCCATGATTAACAAATCGTCCACGTATAGACAAACTATGACAAATGCTTCTGATGTCCCTTCACATATACGCATTTATCACATTCGTTGATTTTAAATCCATTTGACAACATCGTATTGTCAAACTTAAGATGCCATTGTTTTGGAGCTTGTTTCAGTCCGTACAAGGATCTTATTAACTTGTTTACCTTCTTTTCTTGACCAGGTGCAACAAACCCTTAAGGTTGTTCCATGTAGATTTCAACATCTATCTCTCCATTCAGAAATGTCATCTTGAGATCCATCTGATGAATCTCTAGATTGTGCAAAGCAGCAATCGCGAGAAGCACCCGAATAGATGCAATCCTCGTTACTGAAGAATATTTGTCAAAGAAATCATACCCTTCATTTTATTTAAATCCTTCGGCCACAAGCAATGCTTTATATTTATCAATAGTTCCATATGCTTTATACTTCTTCTTTAGGTTCCACTTACATCCTAAAGGTTTATGACCAACAAGGAGATCAACCAACTCCCACATATGATTTTGCAGAATGGACTCGATTTCACTATTGATAGCTTCTTGCCAGAGTGGAGCATCTGGACTACTTAGAACCTCTTTATTTGAGTTCGGCTCACCATCTAACATAAATGTTATGAAGCCAGGTCCAAAGTATTTATCCACCTTAGGCCTCTTACTTCGTCTTAGTTCTTCACCATTCGGTATTGAACTAACTGTTATGTCAAGTGTGTGACGGTGTTGTACCAAGTATTGTTCCGGATCTTTGTAACACCCGGCAACACCTCCAAAAACATCTCTGCAGAACACTGTGAGTCATTTCCGAGATGCAATTCCATTTGTAGTAACACTTGAATACAGTCGTTTATTAAAACTTCCATCTATCCTTTCTTTACAAGGATAAATATTCTCAAAGAATACAACATACCTTGATTTAGTTATGGTACCAACTGTCATTTCCAGATTTTCTTACTTATGTACCATAAAATGATATGCACTACTGTTAAGTGCATAACCAATAAACAAGCAATCGACTATTTTAGGACCGATTTTAACTTGCTTTGGTTTAGGTATTGCAAACTTAGCCAAACACCCCCACACTTTAAGGTATTTATAAGAAGAATTACGATTTTTCCACAACTCGTAAGGAGTCTTATGTTTCCCTTTAAGTGGTATTTTATTCAATATGTGGGCTGTTAAAACAGCTTCCCCCTACATATTCTGAGATAATCCAGAACTAATCAACATGGCATTCATCATATTTTTAAGAGTCCGATTTTTGCATTCAGCAACACCGTTAGACTGTGGTGAATATGGAGCAGTTGTTTGATGAATTATTCCCGACTGGGTAAATAATTCTTCAATCACTGCAACATATTAGCCACCTATATCACTATGAATTATCTTAATCCAGTTGCGAAGTTGATTTTCAACTTCATTTTTTTAATTTTTAAATGCCTCTAAAGCTTCATCTTTGCTTCTTAACAAATATAAGTAGCAAACTCTTGTGCAATCATCAATAAACGTGATGAAATACTTTTTACCACCTTTAGTTTGCACAAACTTCAGATCACACACATCAGTGTGTATCAATTCTAAAGGTGTAGCGTTCCTTTCAACCGAATAAAACGACAATTTAGCCATTTTGGCTTCAACACAAACTTCACATTTTCTTTGTCAGTTTACTTCTGGTAAATTAATTAAATCTAAATTTACCAATTTTTATAGCATTCAGATTTACATGTCCTAATCTAATATACCATAAATTAGAGCACTCGAGAATGTAAACAGAAGAAGATGCATTCTTATTCATTTCATCATCACCAAAACAGCGTACAGTCATTACATTCATTTTGAACAATCCCTTATCTAGATAACCCCTACCAAGAAACTCTCCAAACTTGCTAAGTACAAACTTTTCAGATTCAAAAACTAGTCCAAACCAATGGTTAACCAACAGTGAACTCGAAACCAGATTTTTGCGGATGTCTGGGACATGCAGCACATCCTTCAGCTTTAACTCCTTGCCTGAAGTAAGTTTTAGCACCACCGTTCTAACGCCAGCAACATCTGAAGAGGTGTGATTTCCCATGTGGAGCTTTCTTTCGGTCGACGAGATGTAAAAGGAGAATGCATCCCTATTAGAACAGATATGGCAAGTGGCACCGATATCCACAAACCATTCTTTTAGGTTATCCACCAAGTTGTCTTCAAATACCACCACCGCCATATAAACGTCGGTCAGCTCCCTTTGTTCAACCATATTGACGTTTGACTGTTGTTTTGTTTTCTTTTTCTTTGGTTGACGACAGTACTTTTCCATATGGTTCAGTTTGCCACAATTGTAGCAAGTCGCCTGGAACTTTCTAGCTGCCAATTTCTTGCCTTTGTCATTATGCCTTTTCTTCGAATTACTTGAAGAGACGTGCTCCATCAAGTTGGATTTTGACTCCATCGGCTGAAGCCTGGACTTAGAGTCAATCCTCCTATTATCTTCCTCAATTATGAGTTTGACAATCAGATTCTCTATTCCCATCTCTTTTCGCTTATGCTTGAGATAATTTTTAAAATCCCTCCAACTTGGGGGCAATTTCTCAACCAACGCGGCCACTTGGAATACCTCCGGCAAGGCCATCACTCGATTTTGTACTTCTTCTCCGGCAAGAACTTACCCATAATAAATTTCTTTGTGCCATCATCGTCGATTTTGTACTTCTTCTCCAAAGATTCCCATAATTCTTTGGAGGATTTCACCGCACAACACACACTATAAAGTGCATCACTAAGCCCGTTAATGAACTAGTTATAGTACAAGAAATCATCCTTGTCCCATGCATCAAACGCAACACGTTTTTCAGCATTAGTCTCCTTTTCAGCCACAATTGGAGCGTCCTCAGTCAAGTATTTCGCCAAGCTCAAAGTGGTAAGATAAAACAACATTTTTTGCTGCCACCTCTTGTAGTCAAAACCCATAAACTTTTTGGGTTTCTCAGCCTAAGCAGGAGGGATGATTAGGGTTCTGCTTGTGCTCACCATCGTAAAGATCGATATTTGTCTTGCGATTGTTGATTACAGTGAGTTAATACAAGGGGAAGCCTTCAACAATGGCTTTTACAAATAGAAAAAAAAATTACAAGGAAAAGAAATCTGACTAATACAACTTGACAGAAGCCGAGTCGAGATGAACTCATTCCACAAGACAACTACGTCTTGGCTAGTGCTCACGATACAAAGTAATATCCCCAAAGATAAAATGGCTTAATCTCTTTTGTGTGTAGTAGCACCACTGACACAAAAGCACCTTTCGAACTTGAAGGAGTGAGAATTGGTTACCAGACACGAATGCAGAATGAATTGTTCTTCGAGATGTTGCAACACTTATAACGACACCTTCTAAATATGCAGAGAAATATGTGATTTTTCTTTGTTACTTCTGCAATGGAAACCAAACTATTAATTGGCAGCAAAATCCCACCTGTAGGGAATTAAATCTGGTAAGTGAGTGGGCAATTATCATCCATGTAAAAGCCAGGTGTTACAACCATCATTGATGACTACTTTCTGGGGAGTTACAACCCCATCAATGCCGATGTCAAGATTCTGAGACTCAAAGACACTTACAAATGCGGGCCATTGCAATGTCTAGGTTCATCGGGCGACCCAACAATCACTTTCATCTGAACCAACCCCATTTTTGGGTGACAAAAGTATAGTGGACCTGGACCCGGGCCGAAAGGGCCGGCCCAAGCCGACGCCCACACCTAGGTTGAGGCCCGACCGGCAAAGCGGGCGGGCGCGTGCACGTGCGTGTGGCCCACTTGTGATCATGTAGGTCTCAAGGGGTGTGGTGTAAGGTTTAGAAGAGGGGGGTTGAATAAACCTTACCAAATTTTCGATTTTAGTCCTTTTAAATAATTCAACAAAGTTGACTCAAATCAACTATCTCCTTTGGGGGACAGCTAAGTTGGCTATTTAGCTAAGTTACCCACTCAATAGACTCTATAGAGCTAGTTGATAGTATAAATCGGCTGCTTAAGCCAAATATTTAACTTGGTTGATTTGGTTTTTAACATCGGAAGACTTAACACCCTTTGATTTGATTTAAGCTTGTTTTAAACACTTAATTTTTAGCACTTAGTTAATTATCAGTTGGATAGCAAATATAAACTAACATCATATATAAGTAAATGTGCAGGAATGTAAATTGCTGTAAGTAAATGACACAAATATTTTATAGAGGTTCGAAGATGGGGTAATTCTTATAATCCTCTCGTCTTAAACTCCTAGAGGAATCCACTATGTATCAGATCAGTTCACAAAGTGGTTATCGATCTGAGACACCTTGATCACACAATCGGCTTCTCTTGCAACTCGAACTTTCTTCACAAGCCACCTGCCTTGCTACTTCAGCTCACTTCTCAAGTTCTTGGATTTGATCACGAAGCCCTACAACAAACTTGATACTGGTTCGACCTTGAACCTTTCTACAATCCTTCAACTTGGAATGTAGACCCCCCTTTTTTTTTAAAGTTTCCTCTTCAACTGGTTGAAGTTATCTCTCATTCACATCTAGTGTTGGATCGAGTTTAAAGCTTGAGGAATTTCTTGAATTGCTTTGAGAAATTTACAGGTTAATTGCTTGAATATTGTTTGTTCGTTCGTGGTTCAGGTAACCTTTTTTCAATAGCTTCCTCAGCCTTTTTATAGTGCACATTTAAAATTTGCCCGTTGAAGAGATATGATAATTTTAAATAACACTTTGTGTTCGTTGGCTTGTATTTTCTTGATTTGCAGCCTTGGTGATGTTGACCTTTCCTCGTATGTAATGGCATTCCAAAGATTGCGGGTTTTACGATACAAGGTGCAGTGTTTCCCATTGGCTCATTTCTTTTGCACAATTCTGGGCCAAACACTTTAAGACCTGGCAGCTTGACATAGTACTATATCGAGTAATATTCTTGACTTTATTCAACGAATCTACGTCATTTGTCTTGACTTGACTGTTGCCTTTACCCCAGGTGACTTGAGTCTGCTCCAATCATGGGATTGACTCAACTATAACTTCAACTGATAGTCTTGGCTTCTTAAGTTGACTTGACTAACACTTCTCACAGTTGTTCCCCAGCTGACTCTCCTTCAATCGAATCCTTGACTTCCTTCTACGCCATACTCAACTGACACACAACAGAGTCTTCATCCCAGTCCGTAGTTGACTTCTTGTAATCTTTAACATAGCTGACCTAACTTAGCTCTTCCAGTCCTATCTATTACAATTCAAATTACAAGGAAAATGGGGTACCAACTTCCTAGTTTAAGTTTTACATGGTATCATCAAAATCTAACAAATAAATTTGCTAACAATTTCCCCCTTTTTGATGATTACAAAACTTAAAACATTCAAGATAAGTAAACAACAAACATACAAGCAGTGCAGTAAGAAAGAATGTATGCTTTGAATAATCATTTTATTGATCATAGCATTCTTGTCCTTTACCAAGCTGTTTACAACAAGTATTAGAGCTTTTTATATAAACATGACAATACAAAGTATTTCTAAGCTGAGATACGCAGAGAGTGAAAATTACAAGGAAATTCACTGAGCTTATTATAGAAGACTTACACAAATGTATTTACGACAAAATACATGAAGGGGTTCACATCACACTTCAACGCCTTTGTTGCTTCCTTCTTTTCTCTTCTTCTTCAGCTCTCTTCCTGTCATCCTCTGGCCTTTTCCTCTTCTTATCTTCTTCCTCTATTTTTTTCTTCTCGTACGCTCGCCTAGCAGCAGGGTCATCCCTTCACTTCTTTTTTTCCCATTCGCGAGCAGTCCACTCATTCTCAGCTTTTTGCCTTCTAAGAGCTTCAACGTTCTTTGTAGCAACTTCTAGGTTGGCAAGGTGATCATATCCAACCCATTATATAAGACCCTTCTTGTCTGGATCTATGTATGCTACGTCTTTTGGTTTTGGTTGAGGTTGAGAGTCTCTTCCACCACCACCACATCTTTCCCTTCCTGACTCAGATCCCCTTCCTCTGGGAGTATATTATATTGGAGCCTTCGACTTTCCAGCTGAGTGACTACTGGAAGTCTGTTGCTTATCAACTGATTGACACAGATCCAATACAAGTCCCAGGCTTGCGGTAGAGTCATCCCTTAAAAGTAGCCTTCTGATTCTAGAGTTTGGAATTCTTCTATTGATTTGGGCTCAGATCCATCATCAGGCATGGTAATGTTCCTTGGGGATTTGATCGCAGCGTAGTCCTTTCCGGCTGGAGGACCACCCTATTGCTTCATGATCTCTTGAACGCGAGCTGATTGCTTCTCAGCTACCTCCTCAAATGAAGCTTCGATGGCCTTTCTTTTATCTTTCATGGCCACTGTAGCTTTCTCAACAGGTAGGTTCAGGGGTAGCTTGCTGAGAATTGAGGCCGTGACTTCACCTAGTTGTGGGGTTTCAGCATACATCAATTTCAAATCCTTTGAACTTCCTTCCCCCTCAGCTGTGTCACCTCCTTTCTTTACTTCTTCTTTCAATCCCTTAAGAGAGAGGTATCCCAGGGAATAATACACTTAGGAGGAAATCCAGTCGGCTGTTTGTCGAGTTCTGTTTGGATTCAGCTGCGGAGTAGGCTTTGCAAAACTCGGAACGAGTAACCTTGTATTCAGCTGTGACTATTTTCTTCTCCGCCATCAAAAAACTGAATTTTTCATTCATGTTGTTCTCCAGACGAGCAATCTCAGTCATGTGAAAGTGTTGTAGCAGCTCCATATCTGACTTATGGGAAGTTTCCATCCTCATTATATATTCCTTCATCGTCTGCTGATACATTGAGGTGTCCGCACTCCAAACAAGCATTTTTGCAAAAAGAGCTTTGAAGTAACGGACCTGCTCCGAACGCATGGTTGTCTGCTGGGTAGCCCATACTCTTATTTGCATGATGATCCCTCTCAAATCGGTTGTGAGGGTAGCATCCCGATTGTCCAATCGCAAATCTAGAGAGGCCTGGTGACGTTCCATCTTCTCAATCTCTTCGCAGATCTTCTTGAAGGCTTCACAAAACTCAGCTTTCGGATTTGACTCAGATGTCGGCCACTTTGCATCAAAAATGAAGTCTACTGGCACAATCGTATTTGTGGGAATGACGGGTTCTTCCTGCACAGTATATTTCTTGAGTTCTGTAGCAGATTCATCCTCCATGTCGGGCAGTGTAGCAGTGAATGGGAACATGTCTTCAAAAACATCATCGCGCACGAATGGTATCCCCGAGGCTTCACCTTGAGGGTCTTGACTTTGAAATTCCTGTGATGATTCAGCTTTTTGTGCCTCGACTGCGGCATCGTCATCGGCAGGTGTTGGTGCAGCTGTGAAAGCCTGCGATTGAGCCGTAGGAGTCGTCACTACTACAGTTGTGGGAGCCTGTGCAGTTAACTCTTTCTCAGTTGGAGCATTTGTAGATGTTTGCGCAGCTGACTGAGCCTCAGCTGTGTTAACAGCTTCCTCGGTCTCAATATGTTTTTCCAATTGAGTAATCTTGTCCTCAGCTGTATCATCAGCATCCTCAGAAGATGATGAGGCCTTTGGAGTTGGCTCATCATCGAAATTGAACCTCATTCGAGCCGTCTTATCACTGACTTGGCTCTGAGTTTTCAGAACATCTTCTGCTTTGTCCGTCAATGGATTTTCATGTTGTGTGGACTCAGCTTTATCCTCCGATCCCAAAAATGAAGTATCGATGTGCTCTTAGGAATTGTGAA
This sequence comes from Rehmannia glutinosa, assembly GCA_016081115.2. NCBI lineage: Eukaryota > Viridiplantae > Streptophyta > Magnoliopsida > Lamiales > Orobanchaceae > Rehmannia > Rehmannia glutinosa. The sequence continues at coordinate 78,161,606 of CM071936.1, read as the reverse complement.
GGGCGCTAATCTCCTCTTCTACAGTAGCTCCTTCAAGTTGAGGAATGTTTTGTTAAAATCCGTCTTTTTACCTAGGGAAGTCTCAACCTCCTTTAGGCCTTTATTACCCCCAGCAGTCTCAACTGCTGTTGGGCCATCAATATTCCCTTCGACAGTCTCAACTATCTTAGGGTCTTCTACAATCCCTTCGACAGACGTAGCTGTCTTAGGGTCTTGGACCGTGGCATCCATCGGAGTCTCAACTCCTTGGATTGCACTTTCATGACCCAGAGTCTCAACTCCCAGGGTCTCTCCATAATTTGCCTTAGTTGCGGCAAAAGAATTCATCCGACCTTGGAGCGTGAGATTTGGTGAGACAGACTCAACTGTCCGAGCGTCGTTAATGTCACTCTCATGTTCAGTGTTCTTCTCACCTTCGTCTCCAAACTGCAATGTTTGGTCTGCCACAGCATACTCTGACCTATCTGTGGTGGAGAGAGTTTCCCCCTCAGCTAGCGCACCAGCTGAGTGAATGACAGTTGGACCACTCTTCTCCTGAGACGTGACTATTGTTCCCTCTGAGTGTACAGCCGGAAGGGCAGGTGTCTCAACACCTTCTTCAGGGGTAGGCTTGGCTTGGGGGCCCAAACTCCCAGCTTCGTTGCTATGTCCCTGAGAGCCATCAGTTGAGTGCACGAGGGACGTGGTTGCAGCAATATCCGTCGCAATCAGCTGCGCCACTCCCATTGGATCAGTCCTGGGAGAGACTTTGGATGACTCTCCAGGACCCTCTAGTAGGCTCATTTCGTGCATGGCTCGGGATTCTTTGATAGCCTGTTGTATGTCAGACTTCTCTACCACAACAGATGGATCCATTTCTTCGTCACTATCAGTAGACTCATGAATGTGCTCATAAGTCCCTGTCTACTGACAAATCTTGGATTTATCCAAGGCTCTTGCACGCTCCTCAGCTTTCTCCTTCTCGTCCTCCTTGATAAGGCGAAGGGTTTCCATGCAGCTCTCTTCATTCAGAGCAAATTGGACAGATGCATGTCCAAGGAATCTGAGCAACTCTTTTTCCTCCTCAATAAATTTTAGGCGAGCAAACTGACGCGTAGAGTAATCCAACTTCCATGCCCTCCATTCCATTAATCTCCTCTGAATGTTAGGGTAGACTGGAGAATACATAATCAAGTCATCATCATCATCCTCTCTTGTCTCCTGAATGGGGGCTAATGGGGCTTACTCCCTCTCAGACTCTGTAGCGTCTGTCTGAGAAGTTGAGACAATAAGTTCTTGCATCGGCTCTGTTGTATCAGGTGTTTCAGTTTTCTCAGCTGTTTCCCGCACAGATGGGTTCTCGATCGTCTGCTAATCAGCATCAACAGTCTCCTCTAGGGCATCCACAATTTCTGAAGACTGCTCCTCTTGAGCATCAGCAGTCTCCTCCTGCTTCTCTGGCTGAGTACTGGACTCGGCTATCTTCTCCAGTTCAGCTCTCCTGAACAACCATCTTCTTTTAGTGTGAACCAGTTGGATCTCAAGTTACACTCTTCAGGCTCTTCAAACGTGAAGGCATGTGGTTCATTGGGAGTTTTCTTAGAAGCATCTGCCTTTCTGGATTTGGCAGTCCACTTCTTTGCGATAAGAGAAGGAATTTGGGGTTCCTCCTCTATCTCGGCTGCGGGGGCAGGTGGCTCAGCTGCGTGGGCAGGGGCTTTGGTTTCGGATGCTGGGGCAGGTGTTTTCTTCGATTTGGCTGCTGGGGCAGGGGCAGGGTTTGAAGTAGCAGCTCTCTTCTTAGATGTCTTCTTGGGAGAGAGAGCCGGGGAGGTCTCAGCTATGTCTTCAGCAGGGTAAGCCCCTCACTTGTATCAGCCTTTGTGCAAGAGCCTTCGTCTGGGCTCCGGAAAGGTTCGCCTTGAACATTTTTTTATTTGCATGGAAGGGCTTGCCATGGCGCAATGCAATGCCCTTCACCTCCATCAAATGGACAATGACTAGGCCATATCCGAACGAGCAACCAAAGGTCCCATCCACCTTAAAGAACCTGTTCATCACATTTTGACAGATTCTGCTGAAGACGAACTCAACCTAATTCACCTTTTTCTCTTGCATGATCGCAACCATTACGATCAGCTTGGTCTTGGACAGCTGATTGAAGCTTCCAAATTTCATGTCCACACACTTGGACATTCATCAGTTTGTGGTAATCATCCTTCAGAGACTACTTCTTGGCTGTGTACACAGCCTTTGCAGCAAACTCCGGCTTGGCAACTTTCTTCCAAGCTACAGCTAGTTGACATCCTTCTCAGCGATGTCCTTCAAACCCTTAGCGGGCAGAATGGAGTGCTCAGCGAGGTCTTTTGCAGTTATTTTGATGACCTTGTTATGGACCGATGAACGGATTTCTCGTCCTACACCTCCACATTCACATAAAACATGGCCACCTCTTCCACGTAGGTGTGCGTGAACTACATCATCAAAAGGTCCTTTAGGCCGGACTTTTCTATCTTCTCAGCTATCTTTTTCACAAAGGCACCATCAACGACCTGTTTGATCATACCACCAAAATCCACAGACCATTTGGTGTAGATTTTCTCGGACAACAACGCGAAATCATGGTTTGTTGCCATTTTCAGAAGATTTGACCGATTAAAACTCGAGAAACTTGACTTTGAAGAACTAGAATTTAGAAAAAAGTTGCAGAGAGAATAATGTTCTTTGCTGAAGATGAATAGGTTTGCGTGAGGAGAGAGAAAGTGAAATTTTGTATATAAGGGACGTGAAATGACATTTTTTGAAATTTGAAAATGTTGATCAAAATCAACGGTCAGGATTAAGCCTTCAAAACCGCATTAATTTTCCCACATTAAATGCAACAAAGATTTATATCCAATCATATTCTTTCTTTGTGCACCTTTTGTCGACAACAATTATTATTACGCCGACGTCATTCTTAAAAACATTCCCGCTCGATTAAAACGACTGCGTTTTTGTCACATAGCTCATAAATGATTCAACTTATATCCAAAGTGACTCAACTCGGTTTCTCTCTTCTCATGATGCAACTCAGCTGTCAGCTAACTCGATACAGCTGACTTCCCGACTGGGCTGTTTCATTTGGTTGACGTGTGAAACTTGCTTATTTTCCATTTTCTCATCTTCTTTCTCTGCAGATTGTGTCTTCTGAGTGATCTAACTCAGCTCATTAACCTTAACTCATTCTTGAGCTCTTCAAACCTTGGTTCACATAATGGCTTTGTGAATATATCGGCTAACTGCTTATCAGTTGAGATGTATTCCAAGGTGATGTCTTTCTTTTCAACATGAGCTCTTATAAAATGATATCTGACATCAATGTGCTTTGTTCTTGAATGCAACACTGGATTTTGAGTGATTGCAATAGCACTAGTGTTATCATACATAATTGGAATCTCTTTTTCTTCAATATCATAATCTCTCAGCTGTTGTCTCATCCATAAGACTTGGGTACAACAACTTCCCGTAGTTATGTACTCTGATTCAGCTGTGGATGTAGCTATTGAGTTTTGTTTCTTGCTGAACCAAGAAATCAATCTATTTCCAAGCATTTGACATGTACCTGAGGTACTCTTCCCGCCAACTCTACATCCAAGGATAGTCTGAGTCTGAGTATCCTACCAGCTTGAATCCTTCTTCCTTTGGATACCATAAGCCGACTTCCTAGCATCCCTTCAAATACCTTAGGATTCTTTTAGCTGCAGTCATGTGGCTCTCTTTTTGGTGCGATTGAAATCTAGCACATACACCTCTTGCAAAGGTGATGTCGACACGCTTCTTTGTTAAATAGAGCAATGATCCAATGAGAGCTCTATATCTAGTTTGATCAACAACTTTGCCATCTGCATCCATGTCCATCTTGGCTGATGTATTCATAGGAATCTTCATAGAAGACTTTTCTTCCATACCAAATTTCTTCATTAAATATCTGGTATACTTTGTTTGGCATATGAAGGTTCCATCCTTCAATTGTTTGACTTGAAGTCCAAGGAAGAATGTCAGCTCTCCCATCACGCTCATCTTAAATTTGTCTTGCATGAGGTTTGAGAACTTGTCACACAGCTCTTTATTTGTGGAACCAAAAATGATGTCATCCACATATATTTGAACAAGCAATATACTCTCTCCATCTTGAATCCTGAAGAGTGTTCTATCAACCTTGCCTTTGGTGAATCCATTGTCAGTTAGAAATTGAGACAATGTATCATACCATGCTCTTGGAGCTTGTTTCAATCCATACAATGCTTTCTTGAGCTTGTAGACCTTATCTTCAATAGTTTTACTCTCAAAACCTGGAGGTTGTTCAACATAGACTTCTTCTTCTAACAGTCCCATTTACAAATGCACTCTTCACATCCATTTGATATACGGTGAAGTTCTTATGTGCAAAGATAGGCGATAAACATCCTTATCGCTTCCAACGCAACAGAGTAAAGGTTTCATCAAAATCTATACCCTCTTCTTGGCAATACCCTTTGGCTACCAATCTTGTTTTGTTTCTTACAAATGGATCCTTCCTCATTCATCTTGTTTCTGAAAACCCATTTAGTACCAATAACATTTTGGTGGGTTGGCCTTTGAACTAATTCCCATACTTTGTTCCTTTCAAACTGATTCAACTCTTCTTACATAGCCTTAATCCAATGTGTGTCTTCCAATGCTTGAGATACATCTTTAGGCTCTATCTGGGAAATAAAATAATTGAGCATAGCTTCATGATGTTCTCTGGATCTGGTTCTTATGCCATCTCTTACATCTCCAATGACTAACTCTGGTGGATGGTCTCTCAGCCATCTCACATCAGCTTGGAGTAAGTATGATGGATTCAGCCATCTCGCAGCTAAATTGTCTTGAACAGCTCTTTCATCTTCATTCTGTTGTAGACCTTCCAGCTTTCTTTGAGATTCAGCTATCTCATCTTCATCTGGGTTGAGTGCTCTTACTTTAGCTTCAACATAAGGACTCTTATGCATAGTTGGTTGATTCAACACATCAGCTAACTCATCAATGTCTTCTCCATTTACATTAGGCTCATCAAAAACCACATGGATAGACTCTTCTGTGACCATAGTCCTCTTGTTCAGCACTATATAGGCTTTACTCTCAGTTGAGTATCCCAAAATGATACCTTCATCAGCTTTCGCATCAAAAGCCTTCAAATTATCTTTGCCATTATAATGGATGAAGCATTTACATCCAATTATTCTGAAGTATCCAACATTTGGCTTTCTCCTATCCAAATCTCATAGGAGTCTTGGTCAATGCACGTTAATCATGCATCGATTTTGAGTATAACATGTTGTGTTTATGGCTTCACCCAAAATCTCTTAGGCAATCCAGACTTGGCTAACATAGTCCTTGCGACTTCCTTGAGAGTTATGTTCCTTCTTTCAGCTACTCCATTCTGTTGTGGAGTCCTTGCAACTGATAACTCATGAGCCATACCATTTTCAATACAATACTGAGTTATAATCCCATTGACAAACTCGATTCCCCTGTCAGATCTTATCTTTATGATGGTTTGACTCTTCTCATTTTGAACTATTTTCATCAGCTGAGGTAACTTCTGCAGAGTTTCTTTCTTTTTACACATGAAAATTATCCATGTATATCTTGAATAATCATCCACCACCACTAAGGTGTATTTCTTTCCACTGATGCTAGCTGGCTCAACAGGACCAAATAAATCCATATGCAATAGATGCAATATCCTTGTTGAAAAAGGACTTGGCTTATCCTTGAATGATGATTTGATTTGCTTTCCCATCTGGCATGCATCACATACACTTTTTTTCTTGTATCTGAGTCAATCCTTCTACAAGATGACTCCTTGCAAGCTTGTTGATTGTCTTGAAGTTCAGATGACTCAGCTTCTTGTTCCATAGCCAACTTGATTTGGTTGTACTCTTTGCTAGCAGACATGTACTTGGTGTAGCAATAGATCAATCTACCACATACATATTCTTTTGCCTTGAACCTTGCAGCACTATTTCATTTGATTGAGCATCTTTGATTCGGCATACTCCCATGTTGAGTCCTACATTGTAGCCCTTGTCACAGAGTTGGCTGATACTTAGCAGGTTGAAGTTGAGGCCTTCAACATAAGCAACATCTGTGATCTCCAATCCATTTTTCTTGATGGATCATGTGCCTTTGATCTCCCATGGAGCTTCATTTCCTCCAAATATAACTTTTGCATCTCTGATCTCCTTGAATCTTGACAGGTTTTTCTTGTTTCCTGTCATATGTTTGGAACAACCACTATCCATGTACCAGGTTCCTTGGCACTCAGCTGTTCCTTGAACCTGCAATCAAGGAAATCAGGTTTTAAGTACTCATAATTGCCTGGGTCCTGGGGGGTTAGTGTTGTAAGATGTTCCAACCAACCTACAGCCAAATGGTCTGACTCTAAGCGGTTGCCATCTATCAGTGCCATAATCATGGTGCACATTAGAAAATTGCTTGGGGTTTTAGGATCATCTGATTGTCTCTTTTGTCATGCGCTGTGTGTATGTTTTAGCAATTGCTTTCTTGGGGTAGTTGTGGTATTTACGAGTGTAGTGCTTGGGTGCGTATGTGTCTTTGATGTTCCATAGGTCTTTGCCATTTTGGCATGTTCCATAAGTTTTTCTTTGATGTTTCACATTATTCCAATCAAAGATAGTTTGGGTACTTTCTACCATTCCCATCATATGTATTTCTCTGATGAAATTTCTGGGATTTCTGGTAGCTCTGTTTGCTTTTCACAGCGTATTTTCTGTTTGGAGTTTGTTGAGGGACTCGGCTGAATTTTTCTCACCGTCCGTCAGATTCGGTATGCTCAATCGCTTCTTTCCTTTCCCAATATAACCAAGGCCGATATGATTGTTATTGTGCTTTGGAGTGAATATGGGTGCGCATTTGGTGTTTTGGGTTTTGGAATGCTTCATTGCTTGAAGATCCCTTTTCCAAAATCACTTTTGGAGTTTGACTATGCACAATGGAATTATATCCTATGCCTGTATTGTCTCCACATTCCTTTTGACTCATAATAAGTTCATCCAATGATTTAGATGTTTTTTTAAATGAAGCAATCACATTTTAAAGATCTTTTTCCCTCTTTTCTATAGCAGCTAACTTTGCTATGATCTTGGCATTTTCACCTTGACTTAGTGTTCTCATCAGCTATGTGACTCAGATTACTCAGCTCTTTTGTCAGCTGTGAGTTTTGGTTTTTAAGCTGGCTATTTTCCTCATTTAAGAATGTGTGAGAGATTTTAATGTGCGCAAAATCTTTCATCATTTTTCCTAATGAATCATAAAGATCAGTGGGTGATGAAGTGTGCGTATCACAGTCACTATCACTTGAATCAGAATGAGATGAGTTAGAGTGTACCTCATCTTCTTGATCTTGTTCTTTGGCCATGAGGCAGATCATAGCCTGTTCGTTAGAATCACTTGAGTGGTCAGCTTCACTACTATCTGAGTCTGCTACCTCTTTGCACTTGGCTGGCTCAGCAGTCTCAGCAGCCAACATGGCTTTCTTCTTTTCTTGTCTTCTTTCCCTGAAGACTTTTCTTTGTTATTCATTCCTGTACTTGTTGACTAGTAGATAGGAACAGTCAACAGAAAAGTGTCCTGGTTGTCTGCAATTCCAACACAGGTTCTCAGCTCTCTAACTCTATCTTTTCTTTGATTATCAGCTCTCTGATAATCAGCTCTTTGATGCTCAACTCTCTTGGATGGCCTATCTTCCCTTGCATTGGAAGGTGCTGAATGTCTTCTGGAGATTTCACTCTTATTCCTTTTATAGTTTTTATTGAAGAACTTGTTGAATCTTTTAGCCATCAGTGCAATCTCCTCTTGGTCTATGGCTTCTTTTGGCTCAACTCTTTTCCCTTCACTGGCCAACAATGCAGTTATCTTGGGCACAACTGTTTCCTCTTGCTCTTTCCTTCTCAGCTCAAACTCATTGGCTTTGAGGTCTGAGAATAGTTCATGGTTAGATGTTCTTGAGAGGTCCATTGAATGTCTCAGGGACATGACCTTCATTTCCCATTCAGCTGAGAGGGCTCTTAAAATCTTCATACACATTTCCTTCTGTGTATACTCTTTCCGAAGAGCTGAAAGCTCATTTGTAATCTCAGTAAATCTGGCATCCAGCTGATTCAGAGTTTCACCTGCAAGCATTTTTGAAATTTTCAAATTTTTGAACAGCAACAATTAATTTATTTTCCTTAATTTGTTCTGATCCTTCACAAATTAAGATCAACTTATCCCTAATCTCTTTTGCAGATTTGACTTTGTTGAACATGGTTTCGTCCAACTATCTGTATGTATCTTTGCTATTTACATTTTGAATATTTTAAGTTTTGGCATCATCAAAAAGGGGGAAATTGTTGGGAAATTTATTGTTTAGATTTTGATGAATGCCATGTAAAACTTAGAATAGGAAGTTGGCACCCCATTCTTTGTTGTAAACTGCATTGTAATAAATAGGGCTGGTCAAGCTGAGTTAAGTCAGCTATGCCCAAACATGCAAGAAGACAACCGAGACTAGAAGGAAGACTCATTGCCGCAAGACAACCGAGTATGGCAAAGAAGAGAAGACGGAACTCGATCAAGGAGCAACGAGATGCGGTGAGTGGAGTATCGTCAAGTCAACTCAAGAAAAGCTAAGTCTCAAGTTGAAAGAAGAGTTATCCAATGATTGGAAGCGACTCTAAGTCACCTGGGGAAAGCAAGGAAATGCAAACAAGTCGAGATAATCAAAAAGATCCGTTGCAAAAATCAAGAGAATTACTTAAACAAGTAATATCTCCATGCTACCTTTCTCGAAGTGCTCGATCCCGAGAAGCGTGCAAAAGGAATAAACCAATGGGAAGCACTACACCGACGTAACTCGAAAAGTCAAGAACAATTCATACGAGGAAATGGCAATTCCAAGGATCGCAACAAGACAAGCCAACGACCACAAGTGACTTTCGAGAAATAAGCCTATCTCTTCAACGGGCGATTTTTGAAAGATCACTATAAAAGGCCGAGGAATAACTCGAGAAAAATGTAATGCAAGATACGAAGGTTACCTTGACCATACAAGCAAGAAAGAAACATTTTGTAACCTCGAAATATTCTCAAGTTATTAAACGCTCAATCCTCAAGCCTACACTACGAAAAACATCAATCCAACACTCACTGTGAAGGAAAGATAACTTCAATTAGTTGAAGAGGAAATTCAAGAATCAAGGGGGTCTACATTCCACGAAGGATTGTAGGAAGGTTCAAGGTCGAACCAAGTCTTGAGCTTTTGGAGGGCTTCGTGATCAAATCCAAAGAGCTTGAGCAAGTGGGCTGTAGTAGCAAAGCAAATTTGCCTGTGAAGAAGGCGAGTCATACGAGAAGCCACCGAGTGATCAAGGCGTCTCAGATCGAGTCCCAAAGGATCAAGTCACCGTGTGTGATCAAGACTTGTATCTGGACATTACCACTTTGTATCTTGATCAATACCTAGTGGATTCCTCCGGGAGTTGGAGAAGAGAGGAGTAGAAGAATTACCCCATCTTCGAACCTCTATAAAAACTTATCGTGTCATTTACATTTCAAAGACTTTAATTCCTGCATCATATTTGTTTAATTCTCACGACATATTTGCTATCCATTAGATAATTTCTAAGTACTAAATCAAGCCTTAAATCTCTACTAAACCAAACTTAAGGGTGTTAAGTCTTCCAATAAAACAAACCACGCTTGAGCTAATTCGGTCTTAACAATGAGTTATTCTATCAACAACGGCTCGATCAGTCATGAATGACTAACTCTCTTGATTAACTAAATTGGTCATCCACCTAGGACACAGTGTGTAGTATCAACTCAACTTTTAAAAGGACTAAATCGAAAATTTGGTAAGGTTTATTCAACCCCCTTCTAAACCTTACACTCACACCCCTTGGGACCTACAAGTGGTATTAGAGCGGTTGGTTCATTGAGCCTTCCGCATGATCAGTTCTTGAACTAAGATCTCCAAACTTTTCAAAGTCTCGCTTTAGTATTTAAATTTTCAAAACTCCTTTTATCATTAAAATTTATTATCATGGAAGCAAATTTGACACGCATCCCTATGTTCACAATTAAAGAATTTGATGATTGGAAAATTCGTATGCAAGCTCATCTATCAAAGATTACATGATGAGATGTGGATAGTGATAGAGGATGGGCCACCGCAAATCTTAAAAGTGAACACAATCGTAAGAAGAGAGCTGCAATTGAAGGTGAAGAGGATGTTGCCCCTAGACCGGCTATGGTTGAAAAACCAAGAACTGAATGGACAAATGATGACAGAAAAAGATACAACCGGACAATGTAGCCAAGGACATCCTTTACAAAACCTTGGACAAAGCCATGTTCAATAAAGTCAAATCATGCAAAACGGCTAAAGAAATGCAGGACAAACTAACATTGATTTGTGAAGGCTCGGACAAATCAAGGAAAATAAATTATCGGTGGTCAGTACAAAAATTTGAGAATTTCAAAATGATCCCAGGAGAAAACTTGGATCAACCGGATGCTCGGTTCACAAAAATCACCAACGAGCTATTTGCACTTGGAAAGGAATATACACGAGAAGAAATGTGTATGAAGATCCTAAAAAGTCTCCCCAAATTGAATGGGAAACGAAGGTCATGGCACTGAGACATTCCATGGACCTATCAAAGACCTCCAACCATGAACTATTCTCGGACCTCAAATCCTACGAATTTGAGTGAGAAGAAAAGATCGAGGAAGAGACAAACAGTGTACCCAAAAGAGTGCTCTAATTATTCGGATGGAAAGAGAGGAGGTCAAAGAAGTCATTGATCCGGAAGAAATAGCCCGATGGTTAAAAGGTTCAACAAGTTCTTCAATAAGAACTACAAGAGAGGCAAGGGCGAATCTTCCGGAAGACACTCGACTTCCTCCAAGTCAAGGAAGATAGGCCAAAGAGAAGAGAACAGATCATCAAAAAGTCAATATCAAAGGGACAATCCAAGAATGGAAAGAGTGATCAAAAGGTTGAATATCTATCTTTGGAACCGTAGGCAACCAGGTCACTATGCCATTGATTGCCCATATCCTCGTAGTCAACAAATACAGGAATGAAGAAGAAGAAAGAAAGGTCTTCAAAGAAAGAAGACAAGAAAAGAAAAAGGCAATGTTGGTGCAGAGATCTTTGAGACAGACGACCAAGTCAAGAGAGACAAATGATTCGAGAGAAAGCGGTGAAGCCGACTACTCAAGTGACTCAAGAAGAAGCCCGATCTGTTTGATGGCCAAGGAACAAGATCAACCTGACCAAGAAGATGAGGTACACTCTAACTCATCACACTCGGTTCTAGTGATAGTGACGTGACACACACACTTCATCACCCACTCGATCTTTATGATTCATTAGGCAAAATGATGAAAGATTTTGAACACATTAAATCCTCACACACGCTACTAAATGAGGAAAACAGCCTACTCAAGAGCCAAAACTCACGGTGACTAAGGAGCCGAGTACCCTAAGTCAAATAGTGATGAGAATGAAAGTTTAAAGGCCGAAAATGCCAAGCTAATAAGCGAGAAATAGCTGCCATAGAAAAGAGGGAGAATGACCTCAAAAATGTGATTGCCTCATTCACTAAGGCATCTAAATCATTGGATGATCTTATTATTAGTCAAAGAGAATGTGGAGACAAGACAAAGCTTAGGATTTAATTCCTCTGTGCTATGTCAAACTCCAAAAGTAATTTTGGAAAAAGGATCTTCAAGCAATGAGGAATCTAAAAAATCCAAAACTCCAAAGGGTGCACACACATTCACTCCAAAGCACAATTACAAGCAAACTGGCCTTGGTTATAAAGGAAAAGGAAAACGACCGAGTTGAGTGCGCTGAAAGGACAAATGAGAAGAGATTGATCGAGTTCCTCAAAGAAAATTCCAAACAGAAAAATACTCTGTAAAGAAAAACAGAGCTACCAAAAACCCCGGAAAATCTATAAAAGAAATACATATGATGGAAATGGTAGAAAATATCCAAGCCAAGTGATTGGAATGATGTGAACTATCGGCATAGACTTATGGAATATAAGCCCAAATGGCAAAGGCCTAGAACTCAAGAAAGGCCATTCCAAAAGTATAAGAGCTTTCATCAAAGACACATATGCACCTAGGCACTACACTCGGAGAGACCACAATTACCCAAAGAAGGCGATTGCTAAAACACATACACAAGCATACAAACAAAAGAGACAATTTGTATGAACCTAGAATCCCCAAGCAATTTGCCAAGATTAATTATGATTATGGCACGATAGATGGCAACCCCTTAGAGTCAAATCATTTGGCTATAAGTTGGTCGGATCATCTTACAATTCTAACCCCTCGGGACCCGGACAAGTATGGGTACCTAAAACTTAATTTCCTTGATTACGGGTTCAAGGAATAAAATGAGTGCCAAGGAACCTGGTACATGGATAGTGGTTGTTCCGGACATATGACGAGAAACAAGAAAAATCTGTCAAAATTCAAGGAAGTTAAAGGAGCAAAAGTCATATTTGGAGGAAATGAAGCTCGAGGTGAAATAAGAGGCATTGGATCCATCAAGAGGAACGGATTAGAAATCACGGATGTTGCATATGTTGAAGGACTCAACTTCAACTTGCTAAGCATCGATCAACTTTGTGACAAGGGCTATAATGTTGGATTTAACATGGGTATATGCCAAATCAAGGATCTTGAATCGAATGAAGTTGTGTTGCAAGGATGCGGAGACAAAAGAACATGTATGTAGTAGATTGGTCAACCGCTACATCCAACACTGTCTATTAGCAAAGAGCACACCGAATCAAGTTGGGTGTGGCACAAAAAGTCGAGTCACCTAAATTTCAAAACGATTAACAAGCTTGCCGAGAAATAATCGGTGGAAGGACTTCCGGACTCGATATACAAGAAGGAGAGTATATGTGATGCATGTCGAAGGAAAACAAATCAAATCATCATTCAAAGAAAAGACATGTCCATCTTCAACAAGGATATTACATCTGCTACATATGGATCTATTTGGCCCAAAGGAACCAAATAGCATAAGTGGAAAGAAATACACCTTGGTGGTAGTAGATGACTACTCAAGATATACATGGACAATATTCATGTGTAAGAAGAAAGAAACTCTCTGAAAACTACCACGATTGATGAAGAAAATTCAAAATGAAAAGAGCCAAACCATTATGAAAATAAGATCGAGACGGAGAGGAACCGAGTTTGTCAATGGGATAATAACTCAAAGATTGTATTGAAAATGGCATTGGTCATGAATTATCTGCAGACAAGGACTCCACAAAGAATGGAGTTGCGAGAAAGAAGGAATAGAACTCTCAAAGAAGCGAAAGGACCATGTTAGGTGACGGGGGTTACCAAAAAGATTTTGGGTCAAGCAATTAACACAACTTGCTACACTCAAAACAGATGTATGATAAAAGAGACGGTGACAAAGACTCCCTATGAGATTTGGGTAGGAGAAAACCAAATGTTGCATATTTTAGAATATTTGGATGTAAATGCTTCATCCATAACAATGGCAAAGACAATCTAAAGGCTTTCGATGCTAAAGGCCGATGAAGGTATCTTCTTGGGATACTCAACAAAAAGCAAAGCTTACAGTACTCAACAAAAGGACTATGGTTGCGAAGAAGAATCCATTCATGTGGTATTCGATGAGCCAAATGTAAATGGAGAAGACATTGAAGAGTCTCACGATAAGTCAATCATCCAACCATACAAAAGAGTCCCTATCTTTGAAGCCGAAGTTTGGAATTATAAACTCGAGATGAAGATGAGATAGCCGTGTCTCATAAAATGCTTTGGAAAATTTGCGGCTAAGTGATTGCGAGAGAGCGATCAAAGCAACACAATCGCTAGACGATCAATCCAGCTAACTTACTTCAACCTAATGTAAGATGGTGAAAGACCATCCACCGAACTTGTCATTGGAGATATAAGAGAAGGTGTCAAAACAAGATCCAGAACTCAACAAGAAGCTATGTTCACATGCTTTATCTCACAAATAGAGCCTAAAGATGTGTTAAAAGCATTGGATGACACACATTGGATTCAAGCTATGCAAGAAGAGTCAATCGGTTTGAAAGAAATAAAGTATGGGAATTAGTTCAAAGACCCACCCATCAAAATGTTATTGGTACTAAATGGGTGTTCGGAAACAAGATGAACGAGGAGGGCTCTGTGGTAAGAAACAAAGCAAGACTAGTAGCCAAAGGATATTGCCAAGAAGAAGGAATAGATTTTGATGAAACATTTGCTCCTGTAGCAAGATTGGAAGCTATAAGGATGTTTCTTGCCTATGCATCTCACAAGAATTTTATTGTATATCAGATGGATGTAAAAAGTGCATTCCTAAATGGTTTATTGGAAGAAGAAGAGTATGTTGAACAACCTCCAGGATTTGAGCGAGAAGACTCTTGGAGATAAGGTATACAAACTCAAGAAAGCTCAGTATGGATTGAAACAGCACCCGTGAGCATGGTATGATACTTTGTCACAATTCCTAATCGAGAATGGATTCACAAAAGGAAAAGTAGATAGAACACTTTTTTCGAGAATTCAAGACAAGAAGAGTATATTGCTCGTTCAAATATATGTGGATGACATCATTTTTGGATCCACAAACAAAGAGCTATGCGAAAAATTTTCAAACCTCATGCAAAGCAAATTTGAAATGAGCATGATGGGAGAGCTGACATTCTTCCTTGGACTCCAAGTAAAACAAATTGAAGGATGGAACCTTCATAAGTCAAACAAAATACACCGAGATTTAATGAAGAAATTTGGTATGGAGGAGAAGTCTTCGTGAAAATACCAATGAATACATCGGTCAAAATGGACATGGATGCAGATGGCAAGCCTGTAGATCAAACAAGATATAGAGCACTTATTGGATCATTGCTCCATCTCACAGCAAGCAGGCTAGACATCACCTTTGTTGTAGGTGTATGTGCGAGATTTCAATATGCTCCAAAAGAGAGTCATATGACAAAGACTAAGAGAATCTTGAGATACTTGAAAGGAAGCCAAGAAGTTGGCTTATGGTATCCAAAGGAAGGTGGATTCAAGCTAATTGGCTATTCGGACTCTGACTATCTTTGGATGCGAGTTGACAGAAAAGCACCTCGTGCACATGTCAAATGCTTGGAAACAGTGATTTCTGGTTTAGCAAGAAGCAAAATTCAATAGCCACCTCTACAAATTGAAGCGAAATACATAGTTGTGGGCAAAATTTCTTTGTGCCCAAATCCTATGGATGAGGCAAAGAAAGAGAGACTATGAAGTTGAAGAAAAGGAAATTCCAATCATGTGTGATAACACAAGTGCAATTGCAATCACTCAGAATCCTTTGTTGCACTCAAGAACAAAGCATATCGATGTCAGATATCACTTCATAAGAGATCATGTTGAAAAGAAGGACATCATATTGGAATATATCTCAACTGATAAACAGTTGGCTGACATATTCACAAAAGCATTATGTGAGTCAAGATTTGAAGAACTCAAGCATGAGTTAGGGCTAATCGAGCTGAGCTAACACTCAGAAGACTCAAAGAAAAGAAATGGAACACAAAAAGAGAAAAAGAACTGAATTCTCAAAATCGGCTAAATGAATCGGCCATGTCGGAGAGACAATATACCGAATTAGTTGACAAATTTGAGTCACCGAGAGAATCGTGACTGTAAGAGTTAAATCAACTAAGGGATAAGCCGAGTCATTTATGAGTAAAGTGACAAAAACGCATCGTTTTTTTACTAAGCGGGAATGTTTTTAAGAATGACGTCGGATAATGATGATGTGTACGAGACAAAAAGCCGCATACCAAGCTTATGATTGGATATAAATGCTTTGCGCATTAAATTCGAGACATTAAATGCTAATCGTCGTGCAAAATCTAAGCCGTTGATTTCGATCACATTTCAAAAAACCACCCGCACGTCCTTTCAGAAACCATACTTACCCCATTTCCGTCTGTTCTCTCTCACATATCACCAAAACGGTTCATTTCTATCTCAGAAACAAAGGCAAAACTCTTTTCGGTGAAATCCTGAAAAATGGCATCAACCTATGATTTTGTCAAGCTAGGAAAGCAAATCCACACAAGGTCGACCATGGATTTCGAGGGCATGGTCAAACAGGGGTCCGATGACGCCCTCATAAAGAAAATCGCCGAAAAGCTCAAACGTCCGGCCGAAACCATTTCGACGATGGAGTTCTCGATGACCTATGTGGAAGAGGTCGCACGCTTCTACGTGAACGCCGAGATTCACGATGAAGGGATAAGATTCTCTGTTCATGGAAAGAAGTTCACCATCTCTCGCCAAGGATTTGGTGAACACCGCTCACTACCGACGGAAGGAGCATCGAGAAATCAACGAAGTGATGTAAACCTAGCTCTTTGCTTGGAAGGAAGTAGCCAAGCCCGACTATGCTTATAAAATAGTTTACACAAACAAACAAGAGGTTTCTTTGAAGGAGGACTACCACAGATCGTTGGACATAGTTGCCAAATGCATAGACATCAAATTTGGAAGCTTTGACCAATCTTATCAAAAGCAAAGTTGATCGCAATGGCTGCGATCATTGAAGAAAGGAAAAATAAATCTGGCTGAGTTTGTCTACGCAGACTCTGCCAGAATGTAGGGAACAAATCCTTCAAGGAAGATGGTGCATTTGGAGGATCCTAGGATATGGCCTGTGATTGGCCGGTGATGGAGGTGAAAGGAGTCCCTCTTAGACATGGAAAGGCGTTCCATGTAAACAAGAGGATGTTCGGATCAAACATCTCTGCGCACGAAGAGAGCCTACGCCAAGAGAGTTGACACGAGTGAGGATGCCGAGAATGCGATGCGAAACGAAATTGAGAGAACACATTGAGCACATGCATGAAGCTCACACCGAGATAAAGGCTGCGCGTGAGCAAAATAAGAGTGATCTCCAGCGTATGGAAGAAAACATGGATAGAAAATCCAGCCTTCTCATGGCCGAGATGAAGCTAATTTCAAGAGAGTCCAACGCTACTCGCTCCGAATTTCATGCCGCATACTCCGCAGCAGACTCGAGGCGAAACTCGGCTATCGCCAGACTCGACTTCCCGCTTGCCAAGATATGTTTCAGGGGTTCCTCTCTCCTTTGATGATGCCAAAAAGGGGAAGAGGAATACTTTAAAGCGCTAAAGAGATCCTCAAGTCGAAAAGGAGGGAGCAAATTGTAAAGGAAAGACAAAGAAAGTTACAAGGAGAAAGAAGGAAAGTCTTTGAGGGGGAAGAATTGAGAGATGTGACCTTAATGATTGCACAAACCCCCAACAAGGTCTTGTCACAAATGGTGATATTATCGAAGAACAAACTCCCAATGACTCGCCACTCCAACACTCTGCTATATCTATGGTTTGAAAAGAGAAAGACAATTGAAGCGGGGATGGAGGAAGTGGAAGGAAGAATGGATGCCCGAGTTATGAACATCTTGAAACAACATGGAGGCATTCCAAGAGACGAGACACTTATGCCATCTCAAATGTCGGGGCCGAGCCACGATCGATTGATGAATTTAAAACGCCGCATCTCAAGGATACTTTGCAAACATGTCTATGGCTCAAGATTGGGACTTGTATTTGGGAAAAGGGTCTCACGTTATGTGAAGAAGGCCGACAGTGCGACTACGGCGATCACTCTGCTTTGGTCACTCACCGAAAGAAGATGACCTCGACAATACACGCCCGGAGGTTGAGGAAGAAACAGATGGTGGAGGAAGAGGTTTCGGACCTGGGCCTCGCCCCAAAAACATAGAGTACATAGATCCGAGGCAAGAAAGGAGGGATCTCTTTGGGTGGTCTTGACCAAGTAGCCAATCTGCAAGTGGCTAAAAGCAATCTTGAGTATGCAAAAAGAATCGAAGAAAAAATAAAAGACAAACTCAGCTTTGGGAGGAGAGACAAGAGAGATTAAGAAGAGATGAAGTCTGTCCAGGAAGGCATATGAAAAGAAGAAGAAAGCGGTGAAGATGAGAAAAAGAGAAGAAGACCGAGAAGATGACAGAATCAAGAAGATGAAAGAAGGAGGCAAAAAAGGAGATGAAGTGTTCTTTGTCCACCCCTTCATGTATTTTACTATGTAAATACATACTATGTAAGTCTTCTGCAATAAAGCTGTAAATTTTCTATTCCTTTTTGTGTAGATAAATGTTTGCTCTGATACACCTTGTAAACAGTTGTGTAAAAGAACAAGAGTGTTATGATCAATAAAAGGATTGATTCTACGCATACATTCTATGTGAATGCACTATCTGTATGTATCTTTGCTATTTACATTTTGAATATTTTAAGTTTTGGCATCATCAAAAAGGGGGAAATTGTTGGGAAATTTATTGTTTAGATTTTGATGAATGCCATGTAAAACTTAGAATAGGAAGTTGGCACCCCATTCTTTGTTGTAAACTGCATTGTAATAAATAGGGCTGGTCAAGCTGAGTTAAGTCAGCTATGCCCAAACATGCAAGAAGACAACTGGAGACTAGAAGGAAGACTCATTGCAAGACAGTTGAGTATGGCAAAGAAGAGAAGACGGGAACTCAATCAAGGAGCGGTGAGATGCGGTGAGTGGAGTATCGGTCAAGTCAACTCAAGAAAAGCTAAGTCTCAAGTTGAAAGAAGAGTTATCCATGATTGGAAGGCGACTCTAAGTCACCTGGGAAAGCAAGGAAATGCGGTCAAGTCGAGATAATCAAAAAGATCCGTTGCCGAAATCAAGAGAATTACTTAAACAAGTAATATCTCCATGCTACCTTTCTCGAAGTGCTCGACCCCGAAGCGTGCAAAAGGAATAAACTAATGGGAAGCACTACACCGTGTCGAACTCGAAAAGCTAAAGAACAATTCATACGAGGAAATGACAATTCCAAGGATCGCAAACAAGACAAGCCAACGACCACAAGTGACTTTAAAAATAAGCATATCTCTTCAAAGGGCAGATTTTTGAAAGATCACTATAAAAGGCTAAGGAATAACTCTGAGAAAAATGTAATGCAGTATACGAAGGTTACCTTGACCATACAAGCAAGAAAGAAACATTTTGTAACCTGAAATATTCTCAAGTTATTAAACGCTCAATCCTCAAGCCTACACTACGAAGAACATCAATCCAACACTCACCTGTGAAGGAAAGATAACTTCAATCAGTTGAAGAGGAAATTACTGAAGAATCAAGGGGTCTACATTCCACGAAGGATTGTAGGAAGATTCAAGGTCGAACCAAGTCTTGAGCTTTTGGAGGGCTTCGTGATCAAATCCAAAGAGCTTGAGCAAGTGGGCTGTAGTAGCAAGGCAAATTGCCTGTGAAAAAGCCGAGTCGCACGAGAAGCCGGTGAGTGATCAAGACGTCTCATCGAGTCCCAAAGGATCAAGTCGGTTGTGTGATCAAGACTTGTATCGGGTATCACACCACTTTGTATATCTTGATCAATACCTAGTGGATTCCTCCAGGGAGTTGGAGAAGAGAGGAGAAAGAATTACCCCATCTTCGAACCTCTATAAAAACTTATC
This sequence comes from Rehmannia glutinosa, assembly GCA_016081115.2. Taxonomy (NCBI): domain Eukaryota; kingdom Viridiplantae; phylum Streptophyta; class Magnoliopsida; order Lamiales; family Orobanchaceae; genus Rehmannia; species Rehmannia glutinosa. The sequence continues at coordinate 78,141,990 of CM071936.1, read as the reverse complement.
GTGTCATTTACATTTCAAAGACTTTAATTCTGCATCATATTTGTTTAATTCTCACGACATATTTGCTATCCATTAGATAATTTCTAAGTACTAAATCAAGCCTTAAATCTCTACTAAACCAAAACTTAAGGGTGTTAAGTCTTCCAATAAAACAAACCACGTTGAGCTAATTCGGTCTTAACAACCGAGTTATTCTATCAACAGCTCGATCGAGTCTGTGAGTGACTAACTCTCTTGATTAACTAAATTGGTCATGTCCACCTAGACACACTTGTGTAGTATCAACTCGAACTTTTAAAAGGACTAAATCGAAAATTTGGTAAGGTTTATTCAACCCCCCCCTTCTAAACCTTACACTCACACCCCTTGGGACCTACAATTGGTCTTGCTTCCGCAGTAGCTTCTTCTCCGTCTGTTGCAGCTGCTCTTCTTACAGCTGTATTAACTTTGAGTATTTGCAGTGGCCCATCCTCTATCACAAGCCACATTTCATCATGTAATGCAGATAGATGAGCCTGCATACGAATTTTCCAGTCATCAAATTCCTCTACTTTGAACATAGGAATGCGAGTTAGATTTGTTTCCATGATATTAACTTTGCTTGAAAATTAAAGACTTCGAAAACACATGTGTTAAAACCTTTTGAAAAGATAGAGATCTAGTTTAGTAACCAGTGCGGAAGGCTCAATGAACCAACCGTTCTGATACCACTTGTAGTTCCCAAGGGGTGTGGTGTAAGGTTTAGAAGGGGGTTGAATAAACCTTACCAAGTTTTCGATTTTAGTCCTTTTAAATAATTCAACGGAGTTGACTCAAATCAGTTGTGTCCTTTGAGGGACAGCTAAGTTGGCTATTCAGCTAAGTTACCCACTCAAGAGACTCGATAGAGATGTTGATAGTATAACTCGGCTGCTTAAGACAAATACTTAACTTGGTTGATTTGGTTTTTAACAGCGGAAGACTTTACACCCTTTGATTTGATTTAAGCTTGTTTTAAACACTTGATTTTTAGCACTTAGTTAATTATCGCTGGATAGAAAATATAAACTAACAACGAGATAAAGTAAATATGCGGGAATGTAGATTCTTTGAAAGTAAATGACATAAGTATTTTATAGAGGTTCGAAGATGGGGTAATTCTTCTATTCCTCTCTTCTCCAAATCCTGGAGGAATCCACTATGTAACAGATCGGTTTACAAAGCGGTTATCGATGCCGGAGACGACCTTGATCACACAAACCGCTTCTCTTGCGACTCGGCTTCTTCACAGGCATGCCTTGCTACTTGACTCACTTCTCAAGTTGTTGGATTTGATCACGAAGCCCTCCAACAAACTTGATAATGGTTCGACCTTGAACCTTTCTAACAATCCTTCAACTTGGAATGTAGACCCCTTCTGTTTCTTCAAAAGTTTCCTATTCAATCAAGTTGAAGTTATCTCTCCTTCACGACTTATGTTGGATCGAGTTTAAATCGAGTTTAAGGCTTGAGCTTGAATTGCTTTGAGAAATTTGCAGGTTAATTGCTTGAATATTGTTTGTTCATTCGTTATTCAGGTAACCTTTTCTCAATAGCTTCCTCAGCCTTTTTATAGTGCACATTTGAAATTTGCCAGTTGAAGAGATAGGCTAATTTCAAATGTCACTTTATGTTCGTTGGCTTGTCTTTTCTTGGTTTTCATCCTTGGTGATGTTGACCTTTCCTCGTATTAAATGGCATTCCAGCATTGCATTGTTTTGACACAAGGTGCAGTGTTTCCCATTGGCTCATTCCTTTTGCACAATTCTGGGCCAAACACTTTAAGACCTGGAAGCTTGATATATTACAATATCGAGTAATATTCTTGACTTTATTCAACGGATCTAAGTCAGTTGTCTTGACTTGATCAAGTTGCCTTTACCCCATGTGACTTGAGTCTGCTCCAATCATGGGATTGACTCAACTATCACTTCAACTGATAGACTTGGCTTTTTGAGTTGACTTGACAGACACTTCTCACAGCTGTTCCCCAGCTGACTCTCCTTCAGTCGAGTCCTTGACTTCCTTCTAGGCCATACTCACCGACACACACATCGTAGTCTTCATCCCATCCGCATTTGACTTCTTGTAATCTTTGACATAGCCGACTTAACTCACTCTCTTCCAAATCTATCTATTACAATATAAATTACAAGGAAAATGGGGTGCCAACTTCCTAGTTTATGTTTTACATGGTATCATCAAAATCTAACAAATATATTTCCTAACAGATCATCCACTTATGTTATAGTATATCCAACTAATAAAATCTTCTAGTATTTATACTAGGATAAACTATGGTTTTTAATCTATGTGGGATGAAGAATGTTGACGTGTTTTCTGGTCTACAAAGGAAAATAGGTAGTTTTGAAATCGTGGGGGAGTAATTCGAAATAAAAGACAACCAAATGAGGGCTAATTTGGCCTTTTTATTGAATTAACTGAGCAGACCGTGCCTGATTAGCTTTCGATTTTGTCTTTCTTTCGCTCTCTTTTGATACTCTCCTTATTTTCTCTCTTTTGTTATCTGTTTTCTCTCCTCTTTTTCTCGTTGTTTTCCTGTCCCTTCATTACAATCCATTTTGCCCCTTTTATACCCAATCATAGGGTAATAATTGTTCAGGTAGTGAGACACTTGTCCTTTTCTCAATTACTCCTAGGATATCATGTAGGGTGTATCTAGCTTACTATTTGCAATTTTCCCTTAAAATAATGGTGCTATTTACGGCGTGCGTGGGAAGTAGACATGTGTTGGGAGAAACTTGTTGACCTTGATGGAATATTGTTACTTTTGAGGAACTTATTTTATTGTGGGCATGTTTTCTTGACCGTTTGAATGACGTCACCAGGGGGTCGCTCTCGTCATATGCGCCCTACTCAGTAAGGTGCTCGCTTGATTCCCTGCATGACTTGGCTCCACTGGGTTGAGCTTGGTTTGTGCCACGTCAGTAGCTCGGGAGCTTTTGTCATTTGGCTCGGTTGCTTACGTGGCCAGAGCCATCCTGGTCGACTGGCGTCGTTATTGGCTGAATGGGCACGTGGCTTTATTTTTGTTGAGCTCAGCTCGGATGTCTTTGTTCTTCCTTGGGTCAGCTCGGGTGTCATCAATGGCCCCCAAGTTTAATTCCGAGGAGGGAATTTATTCTGAGTCGGATTTAAACTTTAAATGCTAATCATGAATCTTAATTGAAGGAGAAACCTTAAAAGTCTTCAGTTACTGACAGCTGTCAACTGGCATTAAATGCTGAAAATGGCGCATTAATTGGGTGCTATGATGGTCGACACGTGTCATTCAGTGATTGGACCTTATCGCACAGGAAACAGGGAGACATGACCATTTCTGCAGGGATATGATGTTTCCTGCAGCCTTCTGAATCCGAAAAGACGCGCCTGTTAGGCTGATGCGCTACTCCCGAGGGTAGTTATCCTGTAAATACCCCATCTCTCTTTCATTTCATACTTTCGCATCAATTACTTTCCAAGTTGCGTCGAGAAAACTTAGGTACTTTTTTGAATTTCTTCTTCCTTCCATTTTTCCCAAAAAATATGTCTGTTTCTGAGGATAGCCAAAACTAAAATCGTAGTTTTAAGGTTGAGGTAGAGGATCCCCATTCTGACCCTTCTGTTTCTTCTTCCCCAGTGAGAGAGATACCGCTTTCCAGCCCAAGCATTGTTGAGCTTTCGAGTTCAGAACCTACCCCTGAAGCATTGTTGGAAGAGACGCAACCGTCTTTTATCCAACGCCCGTCACCATTATCCGCGAGGGTATAGTGTACAAACCGGGGTTAGTCCAAGAGGAGCCTAGTGAGGTGGCGAGGAATTCAGATCCTTTAGAAAATCAGCTAGAAGAAATAAATATCGATCCTGGACATCGTGAGCCAGAGGGGAATAGAGCGGCCGATGGCGCAGGGGCCGTGAGACCGTCCGGGCAAGAGCAAAGGGTCGATGAGTGGGCCGATCACCAAGATTGGGACCCCAGGTGAGGAGGAGGGCCCCTGTTGCATGTGGAAGGTTGGTGGACGCCGTCTGATCAGAATGATCAGCCCAGCATGTTGATGCCATTGGAGCTGGAGGCCCTTCATCAGACTTACATGATTCCGCCGACGGTCAATTTTTGGTTCTGGATCATGCGGAGGTTCCCGAGAACCCACCGGAGGGGTACATGGTCGTCTATGCCCATAGTTTATTGTATGGGCTGAGGTATCCACTACCACGCCTGATTACCCAGTGGTTTCAGAAGTGGGACCTCCCTCTTTCCCAAGTGCATCCGTCGACCTGGGCCGCATTATTGGGTTGCTCGTCCTCTTTCACCAGATGGGGTACGACCGTCCCCACTTTACCGAGCTGAATGAGTTGTTCGTCTGGAAGGATACTCTAGCGACCCCGAGCCAAAGGGCAGCCGTCAGGTTGGTATTACACTCAGACTAGGTCCGGGTACCCAGACGGGCTGGTCGAAGGCCTTCCACAATCCTTAAAAGAGTGAAAGGAGAAATGGTTTTGGGTAAGTGGCGAGTGGCAGACTCTCCAAGGGGAGGAGAGGTCGGTCCATCTCCTCCCGTCTAACTTCAGATATAACTTTCGTAAGTACATATTTCTTTCTCTGTGTACATTCTGCCTTTTTCTTCATTTCTTTCCCTCAAAGGGGCTAATTTTCTCTTTTTGTGCAGGGAATCGTCCCTCCGCCGCGGTCACTTTCTAAGCTTTCATACGCTGGTTGGATAATATTCAATCCCTAGCTCGGTCGCATAGGAAGATTAAAGTCCTGGCCACCGAGGCCAGGCTATCGGCGGCTGGTTGGAGACCGAGGCTTCCGGCCGAGTCAGGGGCCGAGGAGGTGGCCCAAGAAGAGGAAGAGGTTGAGGTGGCTCAGGGGGAGCCGGTGGAAAAAAGCCCATCATGGGGGCCGTGCAAGAAAGGACCCCGAGCGGGGTGACAAATGGCCCGATTCGAGCAGGCGATCCCATCCCCGGCAAGGCCTGGCCCGATCCTGGGGCTGAGAGGACTCTTCTGATTGCGGCTTGAGGTACGAATATGGTATATAATTGAATTTTCTCAACCTTCTTTCTTTTTTGTCTTCTTACTTGTTTTACTTTGTTGCAGGCTCTGGGTAGACGTCTTTGACCACCTCCACCGGGTGAGAGAAACCGATGCTCGTAGGTCCGGCCGGGCACGAGCCAAACTGTTGATGCCGAAGCGGCCAGGAGGGAGGAGATCCGCCTAGGAAAGCGCCCGACTAATGGCGTCCCAGAAGCAGTAGAGCCCCCACTGCAAAGGATGAGGAGTGGGGTGGGAATCAATGAGCCCAGTCAGACCGAGCGGGTCGCCCCTACCTCGCGGGTTCCTCCTATGCATATTCCCTCGAGAGGGGCGGCACGGGTTTTGTCGGATGACCTTTAGCGGGAGGCCCACTTCATTCTTCCGAGCCGGGAGAGGGAGGAGGCTTATGAAAGGGTGGCCGGATCGCGCCCTTGGTGGTTTGTGGAATTCGCAAAGTGTTCCACACCTACCGAGGAGTCGGTGGAGGCCTCACCAGATGCTGGGCACGCTGCAAGGGACGTGTCGGTCCGTGCGTGGACGACAGATGTCAAGCAGTTCTACCAAGAGACTGGATGGGAAGAGCAGATCTGGTACTCGATGGGTTTGTCTGGCAGAATCATCGGCATCATGTGGCATGCGATTGGGGGGGCGTGCGACCTGAAGATGCGCCATGCTGACCTTCGGGATGCTCATGCTACTCTACTCGAGGTCCAGGAGTCTTTGAAGACCCGAGCCTCAGAGGTCGTGGCTATTACTGATGCCGAGAGGGAATCTGCCGCAAAGGCTAGGTTTGAGTTGGACTTGGTGCGCAAGGCCATTGAGGATCATCGGTCTGAGTTGGACTCGTTACTGAAGAATATGTGTCAAAGAAATCATACCCTTCTTTTTATTTAAATCCTTCGGCCACAAGCAATGCTTTATATTTATCAATAGTTCCATATGCTTTATACTTCTTCTTTAGGTTCCACTTACATCCTAAAGGTTTATGACCAACAGGGAGATCAACCAATTCCCACGTATGATTTTGCAGAATGGACTCGATTTCACTATTGATAGCTTCTTGCCAGAGTGGAGCATCTGGACTACTTAGAACCTCTTTATTTGAGTTCGGCTCACCATCTAACATAAATGTTATGAAGCCAGGTCCAAAGTATTTATCCACCTTAAGCCTCTTACTTCGTCTTGAGTTCTTCACCATTCGGTATTGAACTAACTGTTATGTCAAGTGTGACAGCAGGTGTTGTACCAAGTATTGTTCCAGATGTTGTAACACCCAAAGCAACACCTCCAGAAACATCTGCAGTAACACCTGTAGCTGTTCCAGATGCAATTCCATATGTAGTAACACTTGAATACAGTCGATTATTAAAACTTCCATCTATCCTTTCTTTACAAGGATAAATATTCTCAAAGAATACAACATACCTTGATTTATTTATGGTACCAACTGTCATTTCCAGATTTTCTTACTTATGTACCATAAAATGATATGCACTATTGTTAAGTGCATAACCAATAAACAAGTAATCGACTATTTTAGGACCGATTTTAACTTGCTTTGGTTTAGGTATTGCAAACTTAGCCAAACACCCCCACACTTTAAGGTATTTATAAGAAGAATTACGATTTTTCCACAACTCGTAAGGAGTCTTATGTTTCCCTTTAAGTGGTATTTTATTCAATATGTGGGCTGTTAAAACAGCTTCCCCCCTACATATTCTGAGATAATCCAGAACTAATCAACATGGCATTCATCATATTTTTAAGAGTCCGATTTTTGCATTCAGCAACACCGTTAGACTGTGGTGAATATGGAGCAGTTGTTTGATGAATTATTCCCGACTGGGTAAATAATTCTTCAATCACTGCAACATATTAGCCACCTATATCACTATGAATTATCTTAATCCAGTTGCGAAGTTGATTTTCAACTTCATTTTTTTAATTTTTAAATGCCTCTAAAGCTTCATCTTTGCTTCTTAACAAATATAAGTAGCAAACTCTTGTGCAATCATCAATAAACGTGATGAAGTACTTTTTACCATCTTTAGTTTGCACAAACTTCAGATCACACACATCAGTGTATATCAATTCTAAAGGTGCAGCGCTCCTTTCAACCGAATAAAACGACAATTTAGCCATTTTGGCTTCAACACAAACTTCACATTTTCTTTGTCAGTTTACTTCTGGTAAATTAATTAAATCTAAATTTACCATTTTTTATAGCATTCAGATTTACATGTCCTAATCTAATATACCATAAATCAGAGCACTCGAGAATGTAAACAGAAGAAGATGCATTCTTATTCATTTCATCATCACCGAAACAGCGTACAGTCATTACATTCATTTTGAACAATCCCTTATCTAGATAACCCCTACCAAGAAACTCTCCAAACTTGCTATGTACAAACTTTTCAGATTCAAAAACTAGTCCAAACCAATGGTTAACCAACAATGAACTCGAAACCGTTTTTGCGGATGTCCGGGACATGCAAAGACATCATTCAGCTTTAACTCCTTGCCTGAAGTAAATTTTAGCACCACCGTTCTAACGCCAGCAACATCTGAAGAGGCATGATTTCCCATGTGGAGCTTTCTTTCGGTCGACGAGATGTAAAAGGAGAATGCATCCCTATTAGAACAGATATGGCAAGTGGCACCGGTATCCACAGACCATTCTTTTGGGTTATCCACCAAGTTGTCTTCAAATACCACCACCGACATATAAACGCTTCACCTCCCTTTGTTCAACCATATTGACGTTTGACTGTTGTTTTGTTTTCTTTTTCTTTGGTTGACGACAGTACTTTTCCATATGGTTCAGTTTGCCACAATTGTAGCAAGTCGCCTGAAACTTTCTAGCTGCCAATTTCTTGCCTTTGTCATTATGCCTTTTCTTTGAATTACTTGAAGAGACGTGCTCCATCAAGTTGGATTTTGACTCCATCGGCTGAAGCCTGGACTTAGAGTCAATCATCCTATTATCTTCCTCAATTATGAGTTTGACAATCAGATTCTCTATTCCCATCTCTTTTCGCTTATGCTTGAGATAATTTTTAAAATCCCTCCAACTTGGGGGCAATTTCTCAACCAACGCGGCCACTTGGAATACCTCCGGCAAGGCCATGACTCGGCAAAGAATTCATGTAGGATCAACATGAACTTCTGCACTTGTTCCATCAGGGTTTTAGAATCAACCATCACAAAATCCAAGAATTTACCCATAATAAATTTCTTTGTGCCATCGACGATTTTGTACTTCTTCTCCAAAGACTCCAATAATTCTTTGGAGGATTTCACCGCACAACACACACTGTAAAGTGCATCAGTAAGCCCGTTAATGAACTAGTTATAGTACAAGAAATCATCCTTGTCCCATGCATCAAACGCAACCCATTTTTCAGCATTAGTCTCCTTTTCAGCCACAATTGGAGCGTCCTCAGTCAAGTATTTCGCCAAGCTCAAAGTGGTAAGATAAAACAACATTTTTTGCTGCCACCTCTTGTAGTCAAAACCCATAAACTTTTTGGGTTTCTCAGCCTAAGCAGGAGGGATGATTAGGGTTCTACTTGTGCTCACCATCGTAAAGATCGATATTTGTCTTGCGATTGTTGATTACAGTGAGTTAATACAAGGGGAAGCCTTCAACAATGGCTTTTACAAATAGAAAAAAAAATTACAAGGAAAAGAAATCTGACTAATACAACTTGACAGAAGCCGAGTCGAGATGAACTCATTCCACAAGACAACTACGTCTTGGCTAGTGCTCACGATACAAAGTAATATCCCCAAAGATAAAATGGCTTAATCTCTTTTGTGTGTAGTAGCACCACTGACACAAAAGCACCTTTCGAACTTGAAGGAGTGAGAATTGGTTACCAGACACGAATGCAGAATGAATTGTTCTTCGAGATGTTGCAACACTTATAACGACACCTTCTAAATATGCAGAGAAATATGTGGTTTTTCTTTGTTACTTCTGCAATGGAAACCAAACTAATAATTGGCAGAAAAATCCCACCTGCAGGGAATTAAATCTGGTAAGTGAGTGGGAAATTACCATCCATGTAAAAGCCATGTGTTACAACCATCATTGATGACTACTTTCTGGGGAGTTACAACCCCATCAATGCCAGTATCTGAAGAGTTACAGACTCCAACAGACACTTACGAATCTGGACAGTTGCAATGTCCAGGTTCATCGGGCACCCCAACAATCACTTTCATCTGAACCAATCCCATTTTTGGGTGACAAAAGTATAGTGGACTGACCTCGCCCAAAGGGCCGCCCAAGCCGATGCCCACACCTAGGTTGAGGCCCGACCGCAAGCGCGGGCGGGCACGCGCACGTGCGTGTGGCCCACTTGTGATCATGTAGGTCTCAAGGGGTGTGGTGTAAGGTTTAGAAGAGGGGGGTTGAATAAACCTTACCAAATTTTCGATTTTAGTCCTTTTAAATAATTCAACAAAGTTGACTCAAATCAACTATCTCCTTTGGGGGACAGCTAAGTTGGCTATTCAGCTAAGTTACCCACTCAATAGACTCTATAGAGTTGTTGATAGTATAAATCGGCTGCTTAAGCCAAATACTTAACTTGGTTGATTTGGTTTTAACATCTAAGACTTATTTTTGTACCTTTTCTTTGCCGTATTGTTGCTGGGCTCTGCATTGGTGCTTGCACTGCTTTAGCTCCGGATCTTGGGCACCCTTTGATTTGATTTAAGTTGTTTTAAACACTAAATTTTTAGCACTTAGTTAATTATCAGTTGGATAGAAAATATAAACTAACATCATATATAAGTAAATGTGCAGGAATGTAAATTGCTGAAAGTAAATGACACAAATATTTTATAGAGGTTCGAAGATGGCGTAATTCTTATAATCCTCTCGTCTTAAACTCCTAGAGGAATCCACTATGTATCAGATCAGTTCACAAAGTGGTTATCGATCCGAGACACGCTTTTTGATCACACAAACCGGCTTCTCTTGCAACTCGCTTCTTCACAAGGCAGCTGCCTTGCTACTTCAGCTCACTTCTCAAGTTCTTGGATTTGATCACGAAGCCCTACAACAAACTTGATACTGGTTCGACCTTGAACCTTTCTACAATCCTTCCACTTGGACTGTAGACCCCTTTTTTTTTTAAGTTTCCTCTTCAACTGGTTGAAGTTATCTCTCATTCACATCTAGTGTTGGATCGAGTTTCTTCGAGTTTAAGGCTTGAGGAATTGCTTGAATTGCTTTGAGAAATTTACAGGTTAATTGCTTGAATATTGTTTGTTCGTTCGTGGTTCAGGTAACTTTTTTTCAATAGCTTCCTCAGCCTTTTTATAGTGCATATTTAAAATTTGCCCGTTGAAGAGATATGATAATTTCAAATAACACTTTGTGTTCGTTGGCTTGTATTTTCTTGATTTGCAGCCTTGGTGATGTTGACCTTTCCTCGTATGTAATGGCATTCCAGCATTGCAGGTTTATGATACAAGGTGCAGTGTTTCCCATTGACTCATTTCTTTTGCACAATTCTGGGCCAAACAATTTAAGACCTGGCAGCTTGACATAGTACTATATCGAGTAATATTCTTGACTTTATTCAACGAATCTAAGTCATTTGTCTTGACTTGATCGCTTCCTTTACCCTGGTGACTTGAGTCCGCTCCAATCATGGGATTGATCAACTATCACTTCAACCGATAGACTTGGCTTCTTAAGTTGACTTGACTAACACTTCTCACAGTTGTTCCCCAGCTGACTCTCCTTCAATCGAATCCTTGACTTCCTTCTAGGCCATACTCAACTGACACACAATAGAATCTTCATCCCAGTCCGTAGTTGACTTCTTGTAATCTTTGACATAGCTGACCTAACTTAGCTCTTCTAGTCCTATCTATTACAATACAAATTACAAGGAAAATGGGGTACCAACTTCCTAGTTTAAGTTTTACATGGTATCATCAAAATCTAACAAATAAATTTGCTAACAATTTCCCCCTTTTTGATGATTCCAAAACTTAAAACATCCAAGATAAGTAAACAACAAACATACAAGCAGTGCAGTAAAAAAGAATGTATGCTTTGAATAATCATTTTATTGATCATAGCATTCTTGTCCTTTACCAAGCTGTTTACAACAAGTATTAGAGCTTTTTATAGAAACATGACAATATAAAGTATTTCTAAGCTGAGATACGCAGAGAGTGAAAATTACAAGGAAATTCACTGAGCTTATTATAGAAGACTTACACAAATGTATTTACGACAAAATACATGAAGGGGTTCACATCACACTTCAACGCCTTTGCTGCTTCCTTCTTTTCTCTTCTTCTTCAGCTCTCTTCCTGTCATCCTCTAGCCTTTTCCTCTTCTTATCTTCTTCCTCTCTTTTTTTCTTCTCGTACGCTCGCCTAGCAGCAGGGTCATCCCTTCGCTTCTTTTCTTCCTATTCGTGAGCAGTCCACTCATTCTCAGCTTCTTGCCTTCTAAGAGCTTCAACGTTCTTTGTAGCAACTTCTAGGTTGGCAAGGTGATCATATCCAGCCCATTATATAAGACCCTTCTTGTCTGGATCTATGTATGCTACGTCTTTTGGTTTTGGTTGAGGTTGAGAGTCTCTTCCACCACCACCACGTCTTTCCCTTCCTGACTCAGATCCCCTACCTCTGGGAGTATATTATATTGGAGCCTAAGACTTTCCAGCTGAGTGACTACCGGAAGTCTCATTTTATAAACCGATTGACACAGATCCAATACAAGTCCTGTGCTTGCATGGCAGAGTCATCCCTTAAAAGTAGCCTTCCCGATTCTGTAGAGTTTGGAATTCCTCTATTGATTTGGGCTCGATCCATCATCGACATGGTAATGTTCCTTGGGGTTTGATCACAACAGAGTCCTTTCCTACCGGAGGACCACCCTATTGCTTCATGATCTCTTGAACGCGAGCCGATTGCATCTCGCCTACCTCCTCAAGTGAAGCTTCATGGCCTTTCTTTTATCTTTCATGGCCACCGTAGCTTTCTCACAGTAGGTTCAGGGATAGCTTGCCGAGCATTGAGGCCGTGACTTTACCTAGTTGTGGGGTTTCAGCATACATCAATTTCAAATCCTTTGAACTTCCTTCCCCCTCAGTTGTGTCACCTCCTTTCTTTACTTCTTCTTCCAATCCCTTAAGAGTCTCCTCTTTCCACTTTTTGCCACCATCACCAAAAGAGAGAGGTATCCCAGGGAATAATACACTTAGGAGGAAATCCAAATTACTGCTTGTCGAGTTCTCGCTGGATTCAACAAGAGAGTAGGCTTTGCAAAACTCGAACGAGTAACCTTGTATTCAAATTTATGACTATTTTCATCTCCGCCATCAAAAGACTCAATTTTTCATTCATGTTGTTCTCCGTACGAGCAATCTCGGTCATGTGAAAGTGTTGTAGCAGCTCCATATCCGACTTATGGGAAGTTTCCATCCTCATTATATATTCCTTCATCGTCTCCTGATACATTGAGGTGTCCGCACTCCAAACAAGCATTTTTGCAAAAAGAGCTTTGAAGTAATCGACCAAGCTCGAACGCATGGTTGTCTGGCATTTGGGCAGCCCATACCCTTATTTGCATGATGATCCCTCTCAAATCGGTTGTGAGGGTAGCATCCCGATTGTCCAATCGCAAATCTAGAGAGGCCTGGTGACGTTCCATCTTCTCAAACTCTTCGCAGATCTTCTTGAGGGCTTCACAAAACTCAGCTTTCAGATTTGACTCAGATGTCGGCCACTTTGCATCAAAAATGAAGTCTACTGGCACAATCGTATCTGTGGGAATGACGGGCTCTTCCTGCACAGTATATTTCTTGAGTTCTGTAGCAAATTCATCCTTCATGTCGGGCAGTGTAGCAGTGAATGGGAACATGTCTTCAAAAACATCATCACGCACGAATGGTATCCCCGAGGCTTCACTTTGAGGGTCTTGACTTTGAAATTCCTGGGATGATTCAGCTTTTTGTGCCTCGATCATGCATCGTCATCGGTGTTGGTGCAAACAGGTGAAAGCCTGCGATTGAGCCGTAGGAGTCGTCACTACTACAGTTGTGGGAGCCTATGCAGTTAACTCTTTCTTAGTTGGAGCATTTGTAGATGTTTGCGCAGCTGACTGAGCCTCAGCTGTGTTAACAACTTCCTCGGTCTCAATATGTTTTTCCAATTGAGTAATCTTGTCCTCAGTTGTATCATCGGCATCCTCAGAAGATGATGAGGCCTTTGGAGTTGGCTCATCATTGAAATTGAACCTCATTCGAGCCGTCTTATCACTGACTTGGCTCTGAGTTTTCAGAACATCTTCTGCTTTGTCCGTTAATGGATTTTCATGTTGTGTGGACTCAGCTTCATCCTCCGATCCCAAAAATGAAGTATCGATGTGCTCTTAGGAATCGTGAAGGGCGCTAATCTCCTCTTCTACAAAGAGTCCTTCAAGTTGAGGAATGTTTTGTTACGTCCGCTTCTTTACCTAGGGAAGTCTCAACCTCCCTTAGGCCTTTATTACCCCAGCAGCCTCTCAATCTGTAGGGGCCATCAATATTCCCTTCAACAAATCTCAACTATCTTAGGGTCTTCTACAACCTTCGACAGACGTAGCTGTCTTAGGGTCTTGGACCGTGGCATCCATCGGAGTCTCAACTCCTTGGATTGCACTTTCATGACCCAGAGTCTCAACTCCCAGGGTCTCTCCATAATTTGCCTTAGTTGCGGCAAAGAATTTCATCGCCTTCGTAGCAAGAGACATTTCAAATGAGACAGACTCAACCGTCCGAGCTTCGTAATGTCACTCTCATGTTCAGATGTTCTTCTCACCTTCGTCTCCAAATCGCAATGTTTGGTCTCGCAAAGATACTCGACCTATCTCGTGGTGGAGAGAGTTTCCCCGCCTAGCGCACCACCGAGTGAATGACAGCTTGGACCACTCTTCTCCCGAGACGTGACTATTGTTCCTCCGAGTGTGCGGCCGAAGGGCGGTGTCTCAACACCTTCTTCGGGGTAGCTTAGCTTGGGGCCCAAACTCCCAGCTTCGTTGCTATGTCCCTGAGAGCCATCAGTTGAGTGCACGAGGGACGTGGTTGCAGCAATATCCGTCGCAATCAGCTGCGCCACTCCCAAAGGATCAGTCCTCGGAGAGACTTTGGATGACTCTCCAGGACCCTCTAGTAGGCTCATTTCGTGCATGGCTCGGGATTCTTTGATAGCCTGTTGTATGTCGACTTCTCTACCACAACAGATGGATCCATTTCTTTGTCACTATCGGTAGACTCATGAATGTGCTCATAAGTCCCCTCGTTTCATCGACAAATCTTGATTTATCCAAGGCTCTTGCACGCTCCTCGCTTTCTCCTTCTCGTCCTCCTTGATAAGGCGAAGGGTTTCCATGCAGCTCTCTTCATTCAGAGCAAATTGGACAGATGCATGTCCAAGGAATCTAAGCAACTCTTTTTCCTCCTCAATAAATTTTGGGCGAGCAAAACCGACGCGTAGAGTAATCCAACTTCCATGCCCTCCATTCCATTAATCTCCTCTCAATGTTAGGGTAGACGAGAATACATAATCAAGTCATCATCATCATCCTCTCTTGTCTCCGAATGGGGGCTAATGGGGCTTACTCCTCTCGGACTCAGTAGCGTGCATTCGAGAAGTTGAGACAACAAGTTCTTGCATCGGCTCTGTTGTCTCGTGTGTTTCGATTTTTCTCGCTTGTTTCCCGCACAGATGGGTTCTTGATCGTCCGCTAATCAAAGATCGCTAGCCTTTTCTCTGGGCATCCACAATTTCAAGATCGCTTCCTCTTGAGCATCGCAGCTCTCTTGCTTCTCCGGGCCGAGTATCGACTCGGCTATCTTCTAGTTCGTCTCCCCGAACAACCATCTTCTTTTAGTGTGAACCAATTGGATCTCAAGTTACACTTTTCGGGCTCTTCAAACGTGAAGGCATGTGGTTCATTGGGAGTTTTCTTAGAAGCAGCTGCCTTTCTGGATTTGGCAGTCCACTTCTTTGCGATAAGAGAAGGAATTTGGGGTCCTCCTCTATCTCGGCTGCGGGGCCAGGTGACTCAGCTGCGTGGGCAGGGGCTTTGGTTTCAAATGTTGGGCGGGTGTTTTCTTCGATTTGTCAGGCTGTCACTTTGGGGCGGGCGGGGGTTCGGCAAGTAGCATCTCTCTTCTTAGATGTCTTCTTGGGAGAGAGAGCCGGGAGGTCTCGGCTATGTCTTCAAGCAGGTAAGCCCCTCACTTGTATCAACCTTTGTGCAAGAGCCTTCCTCCTTCCTGCTCCGAAAAGGTTCGCCTTGAACATTTTTTTATTTGCATGGAAGGGCTTGCCATAGCGCAATGCAATGCCCTTCACCTCCATCAAATGGCCAATGACTAGGCCATATCCCAACGAGCAACCAAAGGTCCCATCCTCCTTAAAGAACCTATTCATCACATTTTGACAGATTCTGCTGAAGACGAACTCAACCCTATTCACCTTTTTCTCTTGCATGATCGCAGCCATTACGATCAGCTTGGTCTTGGACAACTGATTGAAGCTTCCAAATTTCATGTTCACACACTTGGACACGATGTTCATCAGTTTGTGGTAATCATCCTTCAGAGACTACTTCTTGGCTGTGTACACAGCCTTTGCAGCAAACTCCGGCTTGGCAACTTTCTTCCAAGCTGCAGCTAGGTTGACATCCTTCTCAGCGATGTCCTTCAAACCCTTAGCGGGCAGAATGGAGTGCTCAGCGAGGTCTTTTGCAGTTATTTTGATGACCTTGTTGTGGACCGATGAACGGATTTCATCGTCCTACACCTCCACATTCACATAAAACATGGCCACCTCTTCCACGTAGGTGTGCGTGAACTGCATCATCAAAAGGTCCTTTAGGCCGAACTTTTCTATCTTCTCAGCTATCTTTTGCACAAAGGCACCATCAACGACCTATTTGATCATACCACCAAAATCCATAGACCATTTGGTGTAGATTTTCTCGTACAACAACGCGAAATCCTGGTTTGTTGCCATTTTCAGAAGACTTGACCGATTAAAACTCGAGAAATTTGACTTTGAAGAACTAGAATTTAGAAAAAAGTTGCAGAGAGAATAACGTTCTTTGCTGAAGATGAATAGGTTTGCGTGAGGAGAGAGAAAGTGAAATTTTGTATATAAGGGACGTGAAATGACATTTTTTGAAATTTGAAAATGTTGATCAAAATCAACAGTCAGGATTAAGCCTTCAAAACCGCATTAATTTTCCCACATTAAATGCAAAAAGATTTATATCCAATCATATTCTTTATCGCGGCTTTTGTAATCGCCAATTATTATTACGCCGACGTCATTCTTAAAAACATTCCCGCCGATTAAAAACGATCGCGTTTTTGTCACATAGCTCATAAATGATTCAAATTATATCCAAAGTGACTCAACTCGGTTTCTCTCTTCTCATGATGCAACTCACCGGTCACTAACTCGACATAAATTCGACTTCCCGACTTCGGTCAAGCATTTCACTTGGTTGACGTGTGAAACTTGCTTATTTTCCATTTTCTCATCTTCTTTCTCTCAGATTGTGTCTTCGAGTGATCTAACTCACCATTAACCCTAACTCATTCTTGAGCTCTTCAAACCTTGATTCACATAACGGGCTTTGTGAATATATCGGCTAACTTCTTATCGCTTGAGATGTATTCCAAGGTGATGTCTTTCTTTTCAACATGAGCTCTTATAAAATGATATTTGACATCAATGTGCTTTGTTCATGAATGCAACACTCGATTTGGAGTGATTGCAATAGCACTAGTGTTATCATACATAATTGGAATCTCTTTTTCTTCAATATCATAATCTCTCACCGTTGTCT
This sequence comes from Rehmannia glutinosa, assembly GCA_016081115.2. Classification (NCBI taxonomy): domain Eukaryota; kingdom Viridiplantae; phylum Streptophyta; class Magnoliopsida; order Lamiales; family Orobanchaceae; genus Rehmannia; species Rehmannia glutinosa. The sequence continues at coordinate 78,125,057 of CM071936.1, read as the reverse complement.
CATCCATAAGACTTGGGTACAACAACTCGCCATGCTTATGTACTGATTCACCGTGGGATGTAGCTATTGAGTTTTGTTTCTTCTTGAAACCAAGAAACCAATCTATTTCAAGCATTTGACATGTACCGAGGTACTCTTCCTCACAACTCTACATCCAAAGATAGTCCGAGTCCGAGTATCCTACCGCCTTGAATCCTTCTTCATTTGGATACCATAAGCCGACTTCCCGGCATCCCTTCAAATACCTTAGATTCTTTTAGCCAGTCATGTGGCTCTCTTTTGGTGCAGATTGAAATCTAGCACATACACCTACTGCAAAGGTGATGTCTGGCCTGCTTGCTGTTAAATAGAGCAATGATCCAATGAGAGCTCTATATCTAGTTTGATCAACAACTTTGCCATCTGCATCCATGTCCATCTTGGCTGATGTATTCATAGGAATTTTCATAGAAGACTTTTCTTCCATACCAAATTTCTTCATTAAATATCTGGTATACTTTGTTTGGCTTATGAAGGTTCCATCCTTCAATTGTTGGACTTGAAGTCCAAGGAAGAATGTCAGCTCTCGCATCACGCTCATCTTAAATTTGTCTTGCATGAGGTTTGAGAACTTGTCACACAGCTCTTTATTTGTGGAACCAAAAATGATGTCATCCACATATATTTGAACAAACAATATACTCTCTCCATCTTGAATCCTGAAGAGTGTTCTATCAACCTTGTCTTTGGTGAATCCATTGTCAGTTAGAAATTGAGACAATGTATCATACCATGCTCTTGGAGCTTGTTTCAATCCATACAATGCTTTCTTGAGCTTGTAGACCTTATCTTCAATAGTTTTCTGCTCAAAACCTGGAGGTTGTTCAACATAGACTTCTTCTTCTAATACCATTTACAAATGCACTCTTCACATCCATTTGATATACAAAGGAAGTTCTTATGTGCAAGATAGGCGAAAAACATCCTTATCGCTTCTAACTGCAACAGGAGTAAAGGTTTCATCAAAATCTATACCCTCTTCTTGGCAATACCCTTTGGCTACCAATCTTGTTTTGTTTCTTACAACAGATCCTTCCTCATTCATCTTGTTTCTGAAAACCCATTTAGTACCAATAACATTTTGGTGGGTTGGCCTTTGAACTAATTCCCATACTTTGTTCCTTTCAAACTGATTCAACTCTTCTTACATAGCCTTAATCCAATGTGTGTCTTCCAATGCTTGAGATACATCTTTAGGCTCTATCTGGGAAATAAAATAATTGAGCATAGCTTCATGATGTTCTCTGGATCTGGTTCTTATGCCATCTCTTACATCTCCAATGACTAACTCTGGTGGATGGTCTCTCAGCCATCTCACATCAGCTTGGAGTAAGTATGATGGATTCAGCCATCTCGCAGCTAAATTGTCTTGAATGTACTCTTTCATCTTCATTCTGTTGTAGACCTTCCAAATTTTCTTTGAGATTCACTATCTCATCTTCATCTGGGTTGAGTGCTCTTACTTTAGCTTCAACATAAGGACTCTTATGCATAGTTGGTTGATTCAACATATCAGCTAACTCATCAATGTCTTCTCCATTTACATTAGGCTCATCAAAAACCACATGGATAGACTCTTCTGTGACCATAGTCCTCTTGTTCAGCACTATATAGGCTTTACTCTCAGTTGAGTATCCCAAAATGATACCTTCATCAGCTTTCGCATCAAAAGCCTTCAAATTATCTTTGCCATTATAATGGATGAAGCATTTACATCCAATTATCCTGAAGTATCCAACATTTGGCTTTCTCCCTATCCAAATCTCATAGGGAGTCTTGGTCAATTGCCTGTTAATCATGCATCTATTTTGAGTATAGCATGTTGTGTTTATGGCTTCAGCCCAAAATCTCTTAGGCAATCCAGCTTCAGCTAACATAGTCCTTGCAGCTTCCTTGAGAGTTATGTTCCTTCTTTCAGCTACTCCATTCTCATTTGTGGAGTCCTTGCAATCGATAACTCATGAGACATACCATTTTCAATACAATACGAGTTATAATCCCATTGACAAACTCGATTCCCCCATCGATCTTATCTTTATGATGGTTTGACTCTTCTCATTTTGAACTATTTTCATCACCGAGGTAACTTCGCAGAGTTTTCTTTCTTTTTACACATGAAAATTATCCATGTATATCTTGAATAATCATCCACCACCACTAAGGTGTATTTCTTTCCACTGATGCTAGCTGGCTCAACAGGACCAAATAAATCCATATGCAATAGATGCAATATCCTTGTTGAAAAAGGACTTGCTTATCCTTGAATGATGATTTGATTTGCTTTCCCATCCGCATGCATCACATACACTTTTTTCTTGTATACTTTGGTCCGCAATCCTTCTACAAGATGACTCCTTGCAAGCTTGTTGATTGTCTTGAAGTTCGATGACTCACTTCTTCTTGTTCCACACCAACTTGATTTGGTTGTACTCTTTGCTAGCAGACATGTACTTGGTGTAGCAATAGATCAATCTACCACATACATATTCTTTTGCCTTGAACCTTGCAACACTATTTCATTTGATTGAGCATCTTTGATTTGGCATACTCCCATGTTGAGTCCTACATTGTAGCCCTTGTCACGAGTTGGGCGATACTTAGCAAAGTTGAAGTTGAGGCCTTCAACATAAGCAACATCCGTGATCTCCACCATTTTTCTTGATGGATCATGTGCCTTTGATCTCCCATGGAGCTTCATTTCCTCCAAATATAACTTTTGCATCTCTGATCTCCTTGAATCTTGACAGGTTTTTCTTGTTTCCTGTCATATGTTTGGAACAACCATTATCCATGTACCAGGTTCGTTGGCACTCAGCTGTTCCTTGAACCTGCAATCAAGGAAATCAGTTTTTAGGTACGCATAATTGCCTGGGTGTTGGGGGGTTAGTGTTGTAAGATGTTCCAACCAACCTATAGCCAAATGGTCTGACTCTAAGCGGTTGCCATCTATCAGTGCCATAATCATGGTGCACATTAGAAAATTGCTTGGGGTTTTAGGATCATACAGATTGTCTCTTTTGTCCATGACGCTTTATGTTTTAGCAATTGCTTTCTTGGGGTAGTTGTGGTATTTCTGAGTGTAGTGCTTGGGTGCGTATGTGTGCTGATGTTCCATAGGTCTTTGCCATTTTGGCATGTTCCATAGGTTTTTGCTGATGTTTCACATTATTCCAATCAGCATAGTTTGGGTACTTTCTACCATTCCCATCATATGTATTTCTCTGATGAGATTTCTAGGATTTCTGGTAGCTCTGTTTGCTTTTCACATCGTATTTTCTGTTTGGAGTTTGTTGAGGGACTCGGCTGAATTTTTTCTCAGCTGTCCGTTCAGTATGCTCAACTGGCTTCTTTCCTTTCCCAATATAACCAAGGCCAGTGTGATTGTTATTGTGCTTTGGAGTGAATATGGGTGCAGCATTTGGTGTTTTGGGTTTTTGGAATGCTTCATTGCTTGAAGATCCCTTTTCTAAAATCACTTTTGGAGTTTGACTATGCACAATGGAATTATATCCTATGCATGTATTATCTCCACATTCCTTTTGACTCATCATAAGTTCATCCAATGATTTAGATGTTTTTTTAAATGAAGCAATCACATTTTAAAGATCTTTTTCCCTCTTTTCTATAGCAAATAACTCGCTATGATCATGGCATTTTCACCTTCACTTAGTGTTCTCATCGCCTATGTGACTCGACATACTCGGCTCTTTTTGTCACCGTGAGTTTTGGTTTTTAAGCTGGCTGTTTTCCTCATTTAAGAATGTGTGAGAGATTTTAATGTGCGCAAAATCTTTCATCATTTTGCCTAATGAATCATAAAGATTAGTGGGTGATGAAGTGTGTGTATCACAGTCACTATCACTTGAATCAGAATGAGATGAGTTAGAGTGTACCTCATCTTCTTGATCTTGTTCTTTGGCCATGAGGCAGATCATAGCCTGTTCGTTAGAATGACTTGAGTGGTCAGCTTCACTACTATCTGAGTCTGCTACCTCTTTGCACTTGGGTCTGCTCAAGATCTCAACACCAACATGGCTTTCTTCTTTTCTTGTCTTCTTTCCCTGAAGACTTTTCTTTGTTATTCATTCCTGTACTTGTTGACTAGTGGATAGGAACAGTCAACAGAAAAGTGTCCTGGTTGTCTGCAATTCCAACAAAGGTTCTCAGGTCTTTGATCAGCTCTATCTTTTCTTTGATTATCAGCTCTCTGATAATCAGCTCTTTGATGCTCAGCTCTCTTGGATGGCCTATCTTCCATTACATTGGAAGGTGTTGAATGTCTTCTGGAGATTTCACCCTTATTCCTTTTATAGTTCTTATTGAAGAACTTGTTGAATCTTTTAGCCATCAGTGCAATCTCCTCTTGGTCTATGGCTTCTTTTGGCTCAACTCTTTTCCCTTCACTCGCCAACAATGCAGCTTATCTTGGGCACAATCAAGCTTCTCTTGCTCATTCCTTCTCAGCTCAAACTCATTGGCTTTGAGGTCTGAGAATAGTTCATGGTTAGATGTTCTTGAGAGGTCCATTGAATGTCTCAGGGACATGACCTTCATTTCCCATTCAGCTGAGAGGGCTCTTAAAATCTTCATACACATTTCCTTCTGTGTATACTCTTTCCGAAGAGATGAAAGCTCATTTGTAATCTCAATAAATCTGGCGTCCATCTGATTCAGAGTTTCACCTGCAAGCATTTTGAAATTTTCAAATTTTTGAACAACAACAGTTAATTTATTTTCCTTAATTTGTTCTGATCCTTCACAAATTAAGGTAAGCTTATCCCTAATCTCTTTTGCAGATTTGCAAGATTTGACTTTGTTGAACATGGTTTCGTCCAACGTTTTGTAGAGAATATCCTTGGCCACATTGTCCAGGTTGTATCTCTTTCTATTCTCATTTGTCCATTCAGTCTTGGTTTTTCAACCATGATTGGTCTTGCTTCAGCAGTAGCTTCTTCTCCCTCTGTTGCAGCTGCTCTTCTTACAGTTGTATTAACTTTGAGTATTTGCAGTGGCCCATCCTCTATCACAAGCCACATTTCATCATGTAATGCAGATAGATGAGCCTGCATACGAATTTTCCAGTCATCAAATTCCTCTACTTTGAACATAGGAATGCGAGTTAGATTTGTTTCCATGATATTAACTTTGCTTTAAAATGAAAGACTTCGAAAACACATGTGTTAAAACCTTTTAAAAAGATAGAGATCTAGTTTAGTAACCAGTGCGGAAGGCTTAATGAACCAAACATTCTTATACCACTTGTAGTTCCCAAGGGGTTTGGTGTAAGGTTTAGGAGGGGGTTGAATAAACCTTACCAAGTTTTCGATTTTAGTCCTTTTAAATAATTCAACGGAGTTGACTCAAATCAGATGTGTCCTTTGAGGGACAGCTAAGTTGGCTATTCAGCTAAGTTACCCACTCAAAAGACTCGATAGAGCTGTTGATAGTATAACTCAGCTGCTTAAGCCAAATACTTAACTTGGTTGATTTGGTTTTTAACAGCGGAAGATTTCACACCCTTTGATTTGATTTAAGCTTATTTTAAACACTTGATTTTTAGCACTTAGTTAATTATCAGTTGGATAGAAAATATAAACTAACAACAGATATAAGTAAATATGCAGGAATGTAGATTGTTGAAAGTAAATGACACAAGTATTTTATAGAGGTTCGAAGATGGGGTAATTCTTCTAATCCTCTCTTCTACAACTCCTGGAGGAATCCACTATGTAACGGATCAGTTTACAAAGCGGTTATCGATGGGAGACGCCTTTGATCACACAGCTGGCTTCTCTTGCAACTCAGCTTCTTCACAGGGCATGCCTTGCTACTTCAGCTCACTTCTCAAGTTCTTGGATTTGATCACGAAGCCCTCCAACAAACTTGATAATGGTTCGACCTTGAACCTTTCTAACAATCCTTCAACTTGGAATGTAGACCCCTTTTGTTTCTTCAAAAGTTTCCTATTCAACTGGTTGAAGTTATCTCTCCTTCACAGCTTGTGTTGGATCGAGTTTCATCGAGTTTAAGGCTTGAGCTTGAATTGCTTTGAGAAATTTGCAGGTTAATTGCTTGAATATTGTTTGTGCATTCGTTATTCGTAACCTTTTCTCAATAGCTTCCTCGGCCTTTTTTATAGTGCACATTTGAAATTTGCCCGTTGAAGAGATAAAGCTAATTTCAAATGTCACTTTATGTTCGTTGGCTTGTCTTTTCTTGGTTTTCATCCTTGGTGATGTTGACCTTTCCTCGTATTAAATGGCATTCCAGCATTGCATTGTTCTGACACAAGGTGCAGTGTTTCCCATTGGCTCATTCCTTTTGCATAATTCTGGGCCAAACACTTTAAGACCTGGAAGCTTGATATATTACAATATCGAGTAATATTCTTGACTTTATTCAACGGATCTAAGTCAGTTGTCTTGACTTGACTGTTGCCTTTACCCCATGTGACTTGAGTCTGCTCCAATCATGGGATTGACTCAACTATCACTTCAACTGATAGACTTGGCTTTTTGAGTTGACTTGACAGACACTTCTCACAGATGTTCCCCAACTGACTCTCCTTCAGTCGAGTCCTTGACTTCCTTCTAGGCCATACTCAGCTGACACACATCAGAGTCTTCATCCCAGTCCGCATTTGACTTCTTGTAATCTTTGACATAGCTGACTTAACTCAGCTCTTCCAGTCCTATCTATTACAATATAAATTACAAGGAAAATGGGGTGCCAACTTCCTAGTTTATGTTTTACATGGTATCATCAAAATCTAACAAATATATTTCCTAACAGATCATCCACTTATGTTATAGTATATCCAACTAATAACATCTTCTAGTATTTATACTAGGATAAACTATGGTTTTTAATCTATGTGGGATGAAGAATGTTGACGTGTTTTCTGGTCTACAAAGGAAAATAGGTAGTTTTGAAATCGTGGGGGAGTAATTCGAAATAAAAGACAACCAAACGAGGGCTAATTTGGCCTTTTTATTGAATTAACCGAGCAGACCGTGCCTGATTAGCTTTCGATTTTTACAACTTTATTTTGTCTTTCTTTCGCTCTCTTTTGATACTTTCCTTATTTTCTCTCTTTTGTTATCTGTTTTCTCTCCTCTTTTTCTCGTTGTTTTCCTGTCCCTTCATTACAATCCATTTTGCCCCTTTTATACCCAATCATAGGGTAATAATTGTACAGGTAGTGGGACACTTGTCCTTTTCTCAATTACTCCTAGGATATCATGTAGGGTGTATCTAGCTTACTATTTGCAATTTTCCCTTAAAATAATGGTGCTATTTACGGCGTGCGTGGGAAGTAGACATGTGTTGGGAGAAACTTGTTGACCTTGATGGAATATTGTTACTTTTGAGGAACTTATTTTATTGTCGGCATGTTTTCTTGACCGTTTGAATGACGTCACCAGGGGGTCGCTCTCGTCATATGCGCCCTACTCAGTAAGGTGCTCGCTTGATTCCCTGCATGACTTTGCTCCGCTGGGTTGAGCTTGGTTTGTGCCACGTCAGTAGCTCGGGAGCTTTTGTCATTTGGCTCGGTTGCTTACGTGGCCAGAGCCATCCTGGTCGACTGGAGTCGTTATTGGCTGAATGGGCACGTGGCTTTATTTTTGTTGAGCTCAGCTCGGATGTCTTTGTTCTTCCTTGGGTCAGCTCGGGTGTCATCAATGGCCCCCAAGTTTAATTCCGAGGAGGGAATTTATTCTGAGTCGGATTTAAACTTTAAATGCTAATCATGAATCTTAATTGAAGGAGAAACCTTAAAAGTCTTCAGTCACTGACAACTGTCAACTGGCATTAAATGCTGAAAATGGCGCATTAATTGGGTGATATGATGGTCGACACGTGTCATTCAGTGATTGGACCTTATCGCACAGGAAACAGGGAGACATGACCATTTCTGCAGGGATATGATGTTTCCTGCAGCCTTCTGAATCCGAAAAGACGCGCCTGTTAGGCTGATGCGCTACTCCCGAGGGTAGTTATCCTGTAAATACCCCATCTCTCTTTCATTTCATACTTTCGCATCAATTACTTTCCAAGTTGCGTCGAGAAAACTTAGGTACTTTTTTGAATTTCTTCTTCCTTCCATTTTTCCCAAAAAATATGTTTGTTTCTGAGGATAGCCAAAACTAAAATCGTAGTTTTAAGGTTGAGGTAGAGGATCCCCATTCTGACCCTTCTGTTTCTTCTTCCCCAGTGAGAGAGATACCGTTTTCCAGCTCAAGCATTGTTGAGCTTTCGAGTTCAGAACCTACCCCTGAAGCATTGTTGGAAGAGATGCAACCGTCTTTTATCCAACGCCCGTCACCATTATCCGTGAGGGTATAGTGTACAAACCGGGGTTAGTCCAAGAGGAGCCTAGTGAGGTGGCGAGGAATTCAATCCTTTAGAAAATTAGCCAGAAGAGATAAATATCGATCCTGGACATCGTGAGCCAGAGGAAAATAGAGCGGCCGATGGCGCAGGGGCCGTGAGACCGTCCGGGCAAGAGCAAAGGGTCGATGAGTGGGCCGGTCACCAAGATGGGGACCCCAAGTGAGGAGGAGGGCCCCTGTTGCGTGTGGAAGGTTGGTGGACACCGTCTGATCAGAATGATCAGCCCAACATGCTGATGCCATTAGAGCTGGAGGCCCTTCATCAGACTTACATGATTCCGCCGACGGTCAATTTTTGGTTGCTGGATCATGCGGAGGTTCCCGAGCACCCACCGGAGGGGTACATGGCCGTCTATGCCCATAGTTTATTGTATGGGCTGAGGTTTCCACTACCACGCCTGATTACCTAGTGGTTTCAGAAGTGGGACCTCCCTCTTTCCCAAGTGCATCCGTCGACCTGGGCCGCATTATTGGGTTACTCGTCCTCTTTCACCAGATTGGGTACGAGCGTCCCCACTTTACTGAGCTGAACGAGTTGTTCATCTGGAAGGATACTCCAGCGACCCCGAGCCAAAGGGCAGCCGTCAGGTTGGTATTACATTCAGACCAGGTCCGGGTACCCAGACGGGCTGGTCGAAGGCCTTCCACAGTCCTTAAAAGAGTGGAAGGAGAAATGGTTTTGGGTAGGTGGCGAGTGGCAGACTCTCCAAGGGGAGGAGAGGTTGGTCCATCTCCTCCCGTCTAACTTCAGATATAACTTTCATAAGTACATATTTCTTTCTTTGTGTACATTCTGCCTTTTTCCTCATTTCTTTCCCTCAAAGGGGCTAATTTTCTCTTTTTGTGCAGGGAATCGTCCCTCCGCGGGTCAGCTTTCGGAAGCTTTCATACGCTGGTTGGATAATATTCAATCCTTAGCTCGGTCGCATAGGAAGATTGAAGTCCTGGTCACCGAGGCCAGGCTGTCGGCGGCTGGTTGGAGACCGAGGCTTCCGGCCGAGTCAGGGGCCGAGGAGGTGGCCCAAGAAGAGGAAGAGGTTGAGGTGGCTCAGGGGGAGCTAGTGGAAAGAAGCCCACTGCGGGCCGTGCAAGAAAGGACCCACGAGCGGGGCGACGGCGATTCAGCAGGCGATCGGGCCATCCTCGGCAAGCCCGATCCTCCCGTGGGCCGAGAGGACTCTTCCGATCGCGGCTTGAGGTACGAATATGGTATATAATTGAATTTTCTCAACCTTCTTTCTTTTTGTCTTCTTACTTGTTTTACTTTGTTGCGTGCCTGGGGACGTCTTTGGCCACCTCCACCAGGTGAGAGAAACCGATGCTCGCAGGTCCGGCCAGGCATGAGCCAAACTGTTGATGCCGAAGCGGCCAGGAGGGAGGAGATCCGCCTAGGAAAGCGCCCAGCTAATGGCGTCCCAGAAGCATTAGAGCCCCCACTGCAAAGGATGAGGAGTGGGGTGGGAATCAATGAGCCCAGTCAGACCGAGCGGGTCGCCCCTACCTCGCGAGTTCCTCCTATGCATATTCCCGCGAGAGGGGCGGCACGGGTTTTGTCGGATGACCTTTAGCGGGAGGCCCACTTCATTCCTCCGAGCCGGGAGAGGGAGGAAGCTTATGAAAGGGTGGCCGGATCGCGCCCTTGGTGGTTTGTGGAATTTGCAAAGTGTTCCACACCTACCGAGGAGTCGGTGGAGGCCTCACCAGATGATGAGCACGCTGCAAGGGACGTGTCGGTCCGTGCGTGGACGACGGATGTCGAGCATTTCTGCCAAGAGACTGGATGGGAAGAGCAGATCCAGTACTCGATGGGTTTGTCTGGCAGGATCATCGGCATCATGTGACATGCGATTGGGGGGGCGTGCGACCTGAAGATGCACCATGCTGACCTTCAGGATGCTCATGCTACTCTACTCGGGGTCCAGGAGTCTTTGAACCCGAGCCTCAGAGGTCGTGGCTATTGCTGATGCCGAGAGGGAATCTGCCGCAAAGGCTAGGTCTGAGTTGGACTTGGTGCGCAAGGCCATCAAGGATCATCGGGCAGGGGTGGCTGAGCTGAGAAGGGTGGTTTCTGCTCATGTCGGGGAGCTGGAGCGGCGCGAGACCGAGGTTAGGAGGAGCTGGCGGAGACCTCCAGAAAGCAAGTGGAGAAAGCTCGAGTGGAGGCTCGGCTGGAGGCTGTCCAGGCTTATAAGGACTTAGAGGAGTACGCATTCATGCTGACCTGTGGGCATGCTACCAGTATCGGGGAGATCTTCCAGGACCTCAAGGAAGGAAAGTCTGTGGCCGAGCTGGAGATGGAACTTGAGCGATTGAACGCAGATCTAGATGCTTTCCGTCCTCAATTTCCCGGTACGATCAATGAGCAGGTGCTCCTCCGGTAGAGGAAGTGGCCTCCAGCGAGTCGGTCAAAGTTTCTCCTCCCATAGGGACTCATCCTCCAACCCCTTAAGGCATTTTTTTGCTTTTCTAGCTAGTTGGCCTCGGGCCATTGGCTTCGGCCCCCACTATAAAAAATTTTTGGTTTGATGAATGGAATCCTTCTTTCAACTGTCTGATTATTTTGATGCTTTCATGTTGATTTTCTTTTTTGCCAAGTATTGGGCTCGGTTTTCTTGAATAGATACATTGACGAAAACAAATGTTAGTAGGTACTGTGCTCAACTTCGTTTGAGTTCTTTGTAAGAATTTTCCAAGTCTTGTGCTCGGTTTTCTTTCAAATAGATGTATAAGTATGGGGTTGTATCCCTGGTTTTCCTGAATATATATAATTGACAAAAGTAGATGTTAGCAAGTACCGTGCCAAGTATTGTGCTCGGTTCTGACCGAGTCTTCTTAGTGGAATCATTTCCAAGATCTCTGCTCGGTGCATGGCCGAATCTTTTTTGTGCTTAGTGCATGGCCGAGTCTTTTTTGTGGAATCATTTCAAGGATTTATGCTTGGTGCGTGGCCGAGTCTTTTTTGTGCTCAGTGTGTGGCCGAGTCTTTTTGTGCTCGGTGCGTGGGCGAGACGTTTTAGTGAAATCATTTCCAAGATTTGTGCTCGGTGCATGGCCGAATCTTTTTGTGCACGGTGTGTGGCCGAGTCTTTTTAGTGGAATCATTTCCAAGATTATGATCATTGCGTGGCCGAGTCTTTTTAGTGGAATCATTTCCAAGATTTATGATCATTGCGTGGCCGAGTCTTTTTGTGCTCGGTGCGTGGCCGGGTCTTTTTGGTGCTTGTTGCGTGGCCGAGTCTTTTTTGTGCTCGGTGCGTGGCCGAGTTTTTTTAGCGGAATCGTTTCCATGATTTGTGCTCGGTGCGTGGCCGTGTCTTTTTTGTGGATGTCTTTAAGTAGAACTCTTAGAATATCAGATGAAATGATAACTTCATTACAGTTTCCCAGAGTTGAAAGGAACCATTTTGGACCCGTTATTAACACTTCAGGACATCTTCACTGTGTTGGAGTAATATCAAGGAAGCTAGATCGAGTAAAATGTCTAGAAATCCCAGGCTTTTTCTGATAGTATTTCTTCAGGTAGGTCACGTTCCACGGATAGTTGAATTTTTCCCACTTTAAATATTCGAGCTAATATGCACCATTCGACAAAACCATGCTCATTTTGCTCGGGTCTTCCCAGTATGTTTGAAATCTACACTCACAGTTGGTCAATCGGACTTCTCGTCTTCCACAACATTTATCTCCGTGGGTCGGATCTTCAGAGAACATTCTCGAGATTCTCTCTGATTCCCCTTGTGAATTCCTTCTCCGCTCGAGGTCAAAAATTTGACGCAGAAGTGATATACCGAGACAGCTGCTTTCAGGTGGTAAAGTAGAGGTCGGCCAATGATGGCATTATATTCGGAGTCTGAATTGATTATTTTGAATGTAGTGATGGCAGTCCTCTTATGTGTTCCATGGCCCATCTGGATGGATAAATCTACTTCTCCTTGCGGGATGATTCTTCCTCCCCCGAATCCCAGAATGCTGTCATGGCATGGCTTTATGTAGTGGTCATCAACGTTCAGCCTTCGAAAGGCCCGATATAAATGACCGAGGCATAGTTGCCTGAGTCAACCAAAATCCTGTGCACGGGGATGCCCAAGATGGGGGTCGTGATTACCAGAGGGTCCGAGTGGAGGTGCACTAGCTGATCAGCATCCTGGTCGGAAATGGTAAAGTGCCATGTTGGTCGGCCTTCTCGGACCTCCGCGATTCTGACGTGTTGTTTCGCATTCTCGGATACTCGAGCTTTGGCTTTTATTTTTCTGTTGGACTGGTTATCTTTGGCCCTATTCGCGTTAATCATTGTTAATATTTTATGCCCGTTATTATCATTGGGAAATGGTACCCGGGGAGGGTTAGGACGTTGTTTCGGATTGGCTCTAGCAATAGGTGGTGGAGGTGGTGGGAGATTGTGCACATATTGTTTCAAACCTCCCTTCTGTACCAACCTCATGATCTCTCGAACGAGATATTGACATTCGTCTATTTCATGACCGATCGACATGTGGTAGCTGCAATACCGGTTGGAATCCAATTTGGATGAATCCAATCTTATTGGGCGAGCTAGAGATAGCAGGTTAAGGTTCTTGATGTCCCTCCAGATAGCTGAAGGCGCGTGGGTTAATGTATTCTTCAAGGCCACCACCTCCTCTCTAACTTCCTGGTGTGCTCTGTAATTGGTCGTGGTGTTGTCCGCAAATGGCCTAAACCCGGATCTTGGCCCAGAAGGGGTGTCCCTTTTCGTGTCCCTTCATTGATTTTGGTGTCTATGCTCGGTGGGAATGCTGCCCATGGCCTCCTCGACACATATATGTCTTTCTGCTCGGAGGAGAAATTCTTGAAAAGTGCTCACCCCCAATTCATGGATGGCATAATTAAATCAGGTTCCCGGGGTGAGCCCATCCATGGCCGCGATGACCATTGCATCATCAAATACTGGTTCCATCTCATGGATTTGCTTGTTGAAACGTGTGATGTAGCTTTTTAATGACTCATCTCTGCCCTGCTTTATATTGACGAGAGAGTCCTTTGGGGCCGCGCGAACTTTCAAAGCGAGGTAATGGGTGTTGCAAGCTGGCATCATATCACTCCATGAATGGATACATCCCGGTGGTAGAGTTTGGAACCAATGATGGGCCCGGTCGCCTAATGTTAGAGGGAAAGCTCGGCAGAAGATGGCGTCACTCGGGCTGTATAGCTCCATCCAGGCCAGGTATTTGTGAATGTGGGTCATAAGGTCAGTTTCCCCATCGTATAGTCCAATCTAGGGACTTTAAATTTGGCGGGGAAAGGAGTTTCCAAAATGTGGGGAGTGAAAGGTGATACTACGCTCGTCTATCTAACAGCGGGGCTCGGGCGTTGTTGAGCCCCCTTATGTGTTTCCTCTAACTGGTTGAGCCGTCTCCGTAGGCGGGTGATTTCCGCTTCCCGCTCGTCGACTAGGCTGGGCCCTTGGGCCCGGTTAGGCTCGAGACGCTCTCGGTCCTCATGGAACTAGAGTCTGCAATTTACTGAATGTTGGGGTCATTCCTGAATTGAATCCAGTCCCGGGTGTCATACAAATACAGAACGGGCTCGTTGAGTGTGGAGTGGTGGGGACGATTCGGCTACCACACTGTGCTCGAGGGGATTTTCGCACTGCCTCCTCCTATGTTGTATGTTCTTGGTTTGACGGCCTCGGGAATTGGCCTCTTGGTCGTCTGGGTTTATCGGAGGTTGATTTTGAGCGTTTCTCAAGGGGTCTGCGTGAGGGGGATTCGCCTTGGCTTGAGGTGGCATTTGAGGTTGTGGGTTTGCAAAAGCTTGGGCCAATAGTTGCCTCATTTGCTGGAAGAGGTTAGGGTCCGCGGAAAGCTACGTGATAGGTGATGCAATTGTAACCCCAGTTCCTGCTGAAGGAGCGTTTTGGCCATTCATATTTTGGAAAATCTGAGTCCCCTGAGGTAGGTCCTCATTTCCTTCTAAATATCTTGAGTTCTCACTCATTTTCTAGAAAGGAAAAGAAGTGTTGATATTCTCCGCTGGAAATATTTAGGTAGGTGAGAGAATGTTACTCTATTTTTCAGAGGTGGTGCCCCCCTTCCTCTAGTGCCAATTTGTTGACGTGTTTTCTGGTCAACAAAGGAAAATAGGGAGTTTTGATATCGTGGGGGAGTAATTCGAAATAAAAGACAACCAAACAAGGGCTAATTCGGCCTTTTTATTGAATTAACCAAGCAGATTGTGCCTGATCGGCTTTTGGTTTTTACAACTTGATTTTGTCTTTATTTCGCTCTCTTTTGATTCTCTCCTATTTTCTCTCTTTTGTTACCTGTTTTCCCTCCTCTTTTTCTCGTTGTTTTCCTGTCCCTTCATTACAATCCGTTTTGCCCCTTTTATACCCAATCATGGGGTAATAATTGTTCAGGTAGTGGGACACTTGTCCTTTTCTCAATTACTCCTAGGATATCCTGTAGGGTGTATCTAGCTTACTATTTGCAATTTTCCTTTAATGGTGTTATTTACGGCGCGCGTGGGAAGTAGCCATGTGTTTCTTTTGAGGAACTTATTTTATTGTGGGCATATTTTCTTGACCATTTAACTGATGTCACCAGGGGGTCGCTCTCGTCACATGCGCCCTGCTCGGTAAGGTGCTCGCTTGAGTCCCTGCCAGACTTTACTCCGCTGGGTTGAGCTCGATTTGTGCCATGTCGCCAGCCGAGCTTTTGTCATTTGGCTCGGTTGCTTATGTGGCCAGAGCCGTCCTAGTCGGCTAGCGTCGTTATTGGTTGAATGGGCACGTGGCTTTATTTTTGTTAAGCTCGGCTCGGATGTCTTTGTGTTTTCTTGGGTCGGCTCGGGTGTCATCAAAGAAAAAACCTTTCAGCTCCCTTTACATAATGTTTGTTGAAATTTATTTTATAGATTTTGAGGATGCCATGTAAAACTTAAACTAGAAAGTTGGCACCCCATTTTCCATGTAATTTGCATTGTAATAGATAGAAATTGGAAAAGCCGAGTCAAGTCAGCTACACTTGGAAATACAAGAAGTCAACCGAAGACTGAAGTGAAGACTCCGCTGCGAGACAGTTGAGTATGGCTAAGAAGGGAAGTCAAGAACTCGACTGACGATGTATCAGCTGTGAATCAGCCGTGTGAAGAGTCAGTCAAGTCAACTCAAGAAGCCAAGTCTCAAGTTGAAGTGAAAGATGAGTCATCCAAGGATTGGAAGCTAACTCAAGTCACCTGGGGAATAAAAGACTGCAATCAAGTCAAGACAACTGAATGAGATCCGTTGATGAAAGTCAAGAATGTTACTCAGACTGGTAACATGTTAAAGTTGTCAGAGATAAAGTGTTAGTTCCAGTTGTGTGCAAAAGGAACAAACCAATGGGAAGCACTGCACCATGTGTCCGAAACGCTGCAATGCTGCAAGACATTAAATACGAGGAAATGTCAACATCAAGGACTGCAACAAGAGAAGCCAACGAACACAAGTGACTTTTGAAATCAGCCTATCTCTTCAACGGGCAAATTTCAGAAGTTCACTATAAAAGGTTGAGGAAATTCATTGAGAAAAGGTTACCTGAACCACGAACAAGCAAGCAATATTCAAGCTATTAACCTGAAATATTCTCATGTATATTCAAGCTAATCCTCAAGCCTGAAACTCGAAGGAAATCGATCCAACACAAGTTGTGAAGGAAAGACAACTTCAAATCTTTTGAAGAGGAAACTTTTGAAGAATCAATAGGGGTCTACTTTCCAAGGAGGATTGTAGTAAGGTTCAAGGTCGAACCAGTATCAAGTTATTCTCCGGCTTTGTGATCAAATCCAAGAGCTTGAGAAAGTGAGTTGAAGTAGCAAGGCAGCTGCCCTGTGAAGAAGCTGAATCGGAAGAGAAGCCAGTTATGTGACCAATGTTGTCTCTACACTGTTCACCGCTTTGTAAACTGATCTGTTACTTAGTGGATTCATCCAGGAGTTGGAGAAGATAGGATTAGAAGAATTACCCCATCTTCGAACCTCTATAAAAATCAATTGTGTCATTTATTTTTCAGCACATTTACATTTCTGAATACTTACATCATATATGTGATGATAAACTCATATTTGCTATCCAACTGATTAATAACCAAGTGCTAAAATCAAGTGTTAAAACAAGTTTAAAACAATTCAAAGGGTGTTAAGTATTCCGCTGATAAAACCAATACAGCCAAGTTAAAGTTTAGGTTAAACAATGAGTTATTCTATCAACTCTCTCGAAATCTGTGAGTGGCTAACTCGCTAAATAACCAACTTAGTCATCCCTCAAGGACACAAATTGTTTGAGTTAACTCGTAATAGTTTTAAAAGGACTGAAATCGAAAAGTTGGTAAGGTTTATTCAACCCCCCCTTCCAAACCTTACTCACACCCCTTAGGACCTACAAGTGGTATTAGAGCGGTTGGTTCATTGAGCCTTCCGCACTGGTTACTGAACTAGATCTCTATCTTTTCAAAGAGGTTTTAAACGCTTGCATTTTCAAAAATCTTTCATTTATTAGCAAAGTTATTATCATGGAAGTAAATTGACACGCATTCCTATGTTCACTGTTGAGAAATTTGATGATTGGAAAATTCGTATGCAGGCTCATCTATCTTCTCTACGCGATGAAATGTGGCTTGTGATAGAGGATGGGCCACTGCAAATATTGAAAGTGAACACGGCTGTAAGAAGAGCAGCTGCAGCTGAAGGAGGAGAAGTTGTTGCTGAAGAAAGACCAGCCATGGTTGAAAAACCAAGGACTGAGTGGACAAATGATGATAGGAAGAGATACAACTTGGACAATGTGGCCAAGGACATACTTTACAAGACTTTGGACAAAGCGATATTCAACAAAGTCAAATCCTGCAAAATAGCAAAAGAAATCTGAAATAAGCTAACTTTAATTTGCGAAGGATCAGAGCAAATTAAAGAAAATAAATTGTCTGCATTCTCTTTGTTCAAAAAAATTGAAAATTTCAAAATGTTTGCAGGTGAATCCATGGATCAGCTGGATGCAAGATTCACTGAAATCACAAATGAGCTTTCAGCTCTTGGGAAGGAATATACACAAAAGGAAATGTGTATGAAGATACTAAAAAGGCTCCCAGCTGAATGGGAAATGAAGACTATTGCTCTAAGACATTCAATGGACCTCTCAAAAACATCCAACCATGAGTTATTCTCAGACCTCAAAGCCTATAAGTTTGAGCTGAGAAGAAAAGATCAAGAGGAGACAGTTGTACCCAAGACAGTTGCACTGATAGTCAATGATGGAAAGAGAGCTGAACCAAAGTAAGCCATAGACCAGGAGGAGATTTCCCTAATGGTTAAAAGATTTAACAAGTTCTTCTATAAGAACTATAAAAGAAACAAGGGTGAAACTCCAGGAGACATTCATCTCCCTCTAAGTCAAGGGAAGACAGACCACCTAAGAGAGTTGAGCATCAAAGGGTAGAATATCAGAGAGCTGATAATCCAAGGACAGAAAGAGCTCATCAAAGAGCTGAGAACCTGTGTTGAACCGAGACAACCAGGATATTTTGCGATTGATTGTTCCTATCCACCACCAACAAATATAGGAATGAAGAAGAAAGAAATGTCTTGAGAGAAAGAAGACAGAGAAAAGAAGAAAGCCATGTTGGTCTGCCGAGATCGCCGAGACAAATAAGTCTAAAGAAGCGATGAGACTCGAGAGAGTGGTGAAGCTGACTACTCAACTGATTCTGAAGAAGAAGCCATGATCTGTCTTATGTCTAAAGAACAAGATCAATCAGACCAAGAAGATGAGGTACATTCTAACTCATCTCATTTAGATTCAAGTGATAGTGACTGTGATACACATACTTCATCACCCACTAATCTTTATGATTCATTAGGCAAAATGATGAAAGATTTTGAGCACATTAAATCCTCACACACACTTCTAAATGAGGAAAACAGCCATCTCAAAAGCCAAAATTCATAGCTGATTAAGGAGCCGAGTACTCTAAGTCACATAGCTGTTGAGAACACAGAGATGAAGGCTGAGAATGCCAAAATGATAACAGAGATAGCTGCTATAGAAAAGAGGGAAAAATATCTCAAAAATGTGATTGCCTCATTTACAAAGACATCCAAATCATTGGATGATCTTATCATGAGTCAAAAGGAATGTGGAGATAAGACAGGCTTAGGATTCAATTCCTTTGTGCACAGTCAAACTCCAAGAGTGATTTTGGAAAAAGGATCTTCAAGCAGTGAAGCATCCCAAAAACCCAAAACACCAAATGTTGCACCCACATTCACTCCTAAGCACAATCACAAACAAACTGGTCTTGGATATAAAGGGAAAGGAAAACAGCCAGTTGAGTATGCTGAGCGGACATTTGAGAAGAAATCCAACCGAGTTTCTCAACAAACTCCAAATAGAAAGTACTCTATGAAGAACAAACAGAGCAACCAAAAACCCTAGAAGTTTAATCAGAAAAACACACATGTTGGGAATGGTAGAAACTATCCAAACCAAGAAAGCAATTGCTAAAACACACACACAGGCATACAAACAAAAGAGACAGTTGAATGAACCTAAAACCCCCCCAAGCAATTTGCCAATGTGCACTATGATTATGGCACTGATAGATGGCAACCTCTTAGAGTCAAGTCCTTTGGCTATAGGTTGGTTGGATCATCTTATAGCATTAACCCCTCAGGACCCAGGCAAGTATGGGTACCTAAAAACTAATTTCCTTGATTGCGGTTCAAGGAACAAAAGTGCCAAGGAACCTGTTACATGGATAGTGGTTGTTCCGGACATATATGACAGAAACAAGAAAAACTGTCAAGATTCAAGGAGATTAGAGGTGCGAAAGTCATATTTGGAGGAAATGAAGCTCCAGAGGAAATCAAAGGCACATGATCTATCAAGAAGAATGGATTGGAAATCACAGATGTTGCTTATGTTGAAGGCCTCAACTTCAACTTGTTAAGAATCAGTCAACTCTGTGACAAGGGCTATAATGTTGGATTCAGTATGGGAGTGTGCCAGATCAAAAATGTTGAATATAATGAAATTGTGCTGCAAGGAACAAGACAGAAAAATATGTATGTGGTATATTAGTCTACTGCCACACCAAGCACTTGTCTGTTAGCAAAGAGCACAGTCGAATCAAGTTGGCTGTGGCACAAGAAGCTAAGTCATCTGAACTTCAAGACAATCAACAAGCTTGCAAGGAATCATCTTGTGGAAGGATTGCCAAACTCAGTGTACAAGAAAGAAAGTGTATGTGATGCATGCCAGATGGGAAAGCAAATAAAATCTTCATTTGAGGACAAGCCAAGTCCTTCTTCAACAAGGATATTAAATTTGTTTCATATGGATCTATTTGGTCCAGTTGAACCAGCCAGCATAAGAGGAAAGAAATACACCTTAGTGGTGGTAGATGATTAGTCAAGGTATACATGGATAATCTTCATGTGCAAAAAGAAGGAGACCTTGCAGAAGTTACCTCAGCTGATGAAAAGAGTTCAAAATGAAAATAGTCTAACCATTATAAAGATAAGGTCTGATAGAGGAACTGAGTTTGTCAACGGGATAATTACTCAATATTGTGTTGAAAATGGTATTGCTCATGAGTTATCTTCAGCAAGAACTCCACAACAGAATGGAGTAGCTGAAAGAAGGAACAGAACTCTCAAGGAAGTTGCAATGACCATGTTAGCGTGTGGATTGCCTAAGAGATTTTGGGTCAAGCCATTAACACAACATGCTATACTCAAAATAGATGTATGATTAACGAGGCAATTAACCAAGACTCCCTATGAAATTTGGACAGGGAGAAAGCCAAATGTTGGGTACTTCAGGATATTTGGATGTAAATGCTTCATCCACAACAATGGCAAAGATAATTTGAAGTCTTTTGATGCTAAAGCTGATGAAGGTATCTTTTTGGGATACTCAGCTGAGAGCAAATCCTATAGAGTGTTGAACAAGAGGACTATGGTCACAGAAGAGTCTATCCATGTGGTTTTTGATGAGCCCAATGTGAATGGAGAAGACATTGAAGAGTTAACTGACAAGATGAATCAGCCAACCATGCAGAAGAGTCCTTATGTTGAAGCTGAAATAAGAGCAATCACCACAGAAGAAGATGAGATAGCTAAATCTTAAAGACAGCTGGAAAGTTTACAGTTGAATGAAGATGAAAGAGTTGTTCAAGACAACTTAGCTACGAGACGACAGAATACAGCTGACTTCCTCCAACCTGATGTGAGATGGCTGAGAGACCATCCACCAGAGTTAGTTATTGGAGATATAAGAGATACATAAGAACCAGATACAGAGCACATCATGAAGTAATGTTTACTTGTTTTATTTCCCAAATAGAGCCAAAAGATGTGTCACAAGCATTGGATGACACACATATGATTCAAGCCATGCAAGAAGAGTTGAATCAGTTTGAAAGAAACAAGGTATGGCAATTGGTGCAGAGACCAACCCATCAAAATGTTATTGGCAAAAAATGGGTCTTCAAAAACAAGATGAATGAGGAAGGATTTGTGGTAAGAAACAAAGCAAGATTGGTAGCCAAAGGGTATTGCCAAGAAGAGGGAATATATTTTGATGAAACCTTTGCTCCTGTTGCAAGATTAGAAGCAATAAGGATGTTTCTTGCCTATGTTGCACATAAGAACTTCACTGTGTATCAAATGGATGTGAAGAGTGCATTTCTAAATGGACTGCTAGAAGAGGAAGTCTATGTTGAACAACCTTCAGGTTTTAAGCAGAAGACTATTGGAGATAAGGTGTACAAGCTCAAGAAAGCATTATATGGATTGAAACAGGCACCAAGAGCATGGTATGATACATTGTCTCAATTTCTAACTGACAATGGATTCACCAAAGGCAAAGTGGGCAGAACACTCTTCAGAATTCAAGATGGAGAGAGTATAATGCTTGTTCAAATATATGTGGATGACATCATTTTTGGATCCACAAATAAAGAGCTGTGTGATAAGTTCTCAAACGTCACCCAAAGTAAATTTGAGATGAGCATGATGGGGGAGCTGACTTTCTTCCTAGTACTTCAAGTCAAGCAATTGAAGGATGGAACCTACATAAGTCAAACAAAATACACCAGAGATTTAATGAAGAAATTTGGTATGGAAGAGAAGTCTTCTGTGAAAATACCAATGAACACATCAGTCAAGATGGACATGGATACAGATGGCAAGGCTGTAGATCAAACCAGATATAGAGCTCTTTTTGGATCATTGCTCTACTTAACAGCCAGCAGGCCAGACATCACCTTTGCAGTAGGTGTATGTGCAAGATTCCAATCTGCACCAAAGGAGAGCCACATGACTACAGCTAAGAGAATCCTAAGGTATTTGAAGGGATGCCAGGAAGTTGGCTTATGGTATCCAAAGGAAGGTCGATTCAAGATTATTGGTTACTCAGACTCAGACTATACTATATGTAGAGTTCACAGGAAAAGTACTTCTGGTACATGTCAAATGCTTGGAAATAGATTGGTTTCCTGGTTTAGCAAGAAGCAAAACTCAATAGCCACATCCACAGCTGAACCAGAGTACATAGTTGTGGGCAGTTGTTGTGCCCAAGTCTTATGGATGAGGCAACAGCTGAGAGATTATGAGATTGAAGAAAGAGAAATTCCAATTATGTGTTATAACACTAGTGCTATTGCAATCACTCAGAAATAGCTTAACTCTATCTAGAAATCGAAAACAGATGAAGATTTATTAAACTAAAAATAAAAATAAAAAATAAGCAAATAAATTGGTTCAGACATTTAATCAAACACTTAAAAGAGAGGGTTGATTTCACCTAGTTATCCTCTATGTTTTCAATCCAGTTTATTAATCACAAGTTATTAATCCATAAGCCAATATTCCTACCAATTATCACTTCCTCTCTCGAGTGCCAAGTGATTCTAGGTTCCAATTTCTGATTTTGATATCACTATAAAAATCATAAATTAAACCCTAATACGCTCAATGAATATTCTATCACAGGCTTCAAAAGATTCATAAACCTCTCGGTTCTATGAAACCCTATGTTGTGCTATTCTATGACCAGGCATTCAATTACCTCTCTCGAGCATCAAATCAAACACACCAAACAATCTAAATTATTGATCAGATAATCCAGATGCAATCAAATCAATTAGCACAAATAGATTAATAAACATGCGAATTTCATAAACTGGAATTCAAAATATAGGTTCAAACGTAAGTTACATCAGTCCCCTAGAAAAATGGGTTTAGCTCATATTGGATGTACAAAAAATCATGAAGAAATAATTATACATCTAAAGAAATCGACAAAGAAAAGCAAAGAAAGAATTGAGAAGAAAAGAGAAGGAATTCTCTCTGTGTCTAGACGAGAAGTGCCTCCAATTGCCATCCCGAACCCTAGCTCTGTGTCTCTTGCCTTGCGTTGTGCTCAAAATAATGTCCAACCCCTGTACCGTACACCTCCTTGGTTTATTTCTAAGTCGAAACCCTCGAAAGTCCATTAAAACGGCCCAAAAAATAATAGCCCAGATTTCAGCCCGTCGACTCGCGCTGTTGCGCTACTGGGACCATCCTGGTCTTTATTCTTATCCGATCGCGCGCTTTACAAAAAAATGGCGCGTTGCGATCTTTTGCTCGTCATCCCTGCTGCATCTCCATCGCAAGCCCGGGCTGCCCTGTTGCCCTGCTCCCCTGCAGCTGTTGCTTGTGCCGGGCGCTGCAACCCTAGAAATGGGCGCTGTAGAGCCCCTGAACCTCATCTGCTGCTTTATGCTCGCTGTACATAACCTGCTGCTATACATTTGGGTGTTGCAGCCCTTGCGTATGGGTGTTGCAGTGCCCATCTTCCCTCAACGCCAGAGACGATTTTTGACCTGCCTTGTGCGCGGGGTTTTTAGCGTATGCGGCGCCACTGCTCCAAGTAATATATTTCCGATTTTTACTTCTAAATTGCGATTCTCACCTTCCAAACATGTTTTTCATCGTTTCTAACCAATTTCGGCTATCAAGATCAATCCTGATTCTCGAGCGACAACAAATGACACAAACTCGACTCAAACGACCCTAAAATACCCGAAAACAACGCAAAAGCCTAGTCTAGAATACTTAATATGTTGGTATAAAACCAACTTAACAAACACCCCCAAACTTAGACGTTTGCTTGTCCTCAAGCAATTACAGACTCTAAAAATCAACAAACATGGAGGAAATAAAAAATTAAAGACGACTGACTCAACAAACCAACTGTGAAACTTCACAACCAAACTCATTCGTCAAATTTCATTTTACTATCAATCAAGCACGTATTTTCACAATGTGATCATGAAGGTAGAATGTTCATGCTAACCCCGTTTTCATTATCCAGATGGATTCACGCAATCAAGTGTTTTCAAAAATGATCCACTTTTTGAATATAGAGATGAGATGCTTACCGGACCCCATGGGCTTATCTTTCACACCAATCTCCACTAATGTAGGCTAATGTAACACAAGGATCAATAGGACTTTTAAAGCTTGTAATGTGGGCTTAGGGTAGGGTAGGAAAATTTGGGATTAAGTGGCTCAAATCACGCAAACACACAATTATAACTTCAAATCGCCAATTAGCAACTACCCTTCACTTTTTGACCTCCCCAATGTTTATGAACCTTCAATCCCGCTGATTTTTCTCATTTTTTTTTCACACATTTTTTTTTGCGAGACCCCCAAACTTATTCTTTTGCATACATGGGGTTTCATATTTTCTTTTCTCGGGCAACTTCATTCAATTAAATACATACCCTTCTCATCATACCCTCCTCAACCTTCAACATTTTTCTATACTTTGTGTGTATGAGTGATGGGTAATTAGGATATTCACATTTAGGATGTGGGTATTAGATTGGTTGCCAAAGAAATGGGTTTATACAGCTCAAAGGGGGACACTAGGGGAAATATAATACAAAGGTAGGCATTTTAGGCTCTGGCTTATTCAAAGATGGCCTAAATCACTTCCTTAATGTTACTTCACCTAGATTTCGCCTTGACTAGTGATCGACAAGTTCTAAGATCCGGTGGGATCATAAAGGAACCACTCAATTGCATAAATCATCCCCAAATAAATCAACAGAGTTAAGCACATAGATGGAATTAATGGAAAGAAGATTAAATCACAGTTCAACACATGCTCTCTTGACCGTTCAACTCATATTCGACAAATTCACTTAGTCATGCAGTTTCACAGTTTTACAAACGACCCGACTCGACTCTAGACTCTTTTTTCGTTTTTTTTTTTACTAAAGACTCTACTCGATGATTAAATATGGATTCCACCCCCCCAAACATAAAACGACATTTTCCCCAATGGAGAGGTGGGAAAACGGACTTTCCTGGTAGCCGATGAGCGAAGGCTCCTTAGGTCATGTGGTACTACTACGTGCATGAGGTGTCTCGTATAAGCTCACTACGCATCCTAGCGCACAAGCTCATGGGTGTTGTATGCCTCCGAGGTGTGGTATAGTTCCTCCCCTTCACCTTGGCCCGGTCCTTTTTTGATTTTGCATCTTTGTAACCTAGCAAGGTAAACAAGAAAACAAAACTCGTGGAACCATGAAATTCGGTTATGGGTGAGAAATTGAAAATCAAAGCACATACATAATGCACTCAAGTAGAAAATATAGTGCCATGTCAAAAAGATAAACATAGATATGCAAGATAGCACTAAACGATGTGAAATTGTCATTGGGGCATTTTATCAAACACCTCATAAGCATCAATTTGGGCAAAGATAGTGAATGCAATGGATAACTCAATTCAATCCCAAAATTCAATACCAAGCCTAAGTCTAATATGATCAACCAATCCACAAACCACAAATCAACAACAATTATCCTAGCACTTCTACAATCCAATCACACAACAATCACAAGATGGGGAAAATGGGGTGGGGTTTGGAAGTTGCAAACTTACCAAATAATGAGTGGATGAGATGAAGATGGTGTGTGTGGTGTTAGAGTGCTCCTTTGTGAAGATAGAGTGAGATATGAGGGATTTGCACAAATAAGAGGGGAGATGTGTGATGCAACTTACTACTCCTAAGAATGTAAAAAATTCAGAAAAAACAAAACAACTACTAAACTAAATTAAAACTAAGAAAGCAATAAAAAAGGGCTTGGGTTGCCTCCCAAGAAGCGCTAAGTTTACAGTCTTCAGCCAGACTATGTCAGATTATCCTCAAGTTGAGGCTCCAATAGGCATGTTCTCCACGTTTTCCTTAGAAACTTCCCAACCTCCAATGTCTTCAGCTATATTCCCAACCCTCCGCTTACCATCATTTAATTCAAATTTTAGCCTGTTGGTTGGATGGATGGTGAATACAACTTTCTCCTGATTTACCCGCAGAGTTAGCTCCCCCGTTTCTACATCGATCAAAGCCCGTGTTGTAGCAAAAAACGGTCGCCCAAAGATAATAGGTATTTTCTTGTCCTCGTTTGCGTCCAACACTACAAAATCCACAGGAAAAACAAATTTATTAATTCTTACCAACACGTCTTCAACAATTCCCTATGGATAGGCGATGGATCGATCAGCAAACTGCAAAGTGATATTGGACGGCTTCACCTCCCCGAGCCCAAACTTCATCACATCAGAAAGAGATATAAGATTCACACTGGACCCAAGATCACAAAGTGGTTTCTCAAAGAAAACTCCTCCAATAGTACAAGGAATAGTAAAACTTCTTGGATCCTTCATTTTCTGAGGTAGTTTACTCTGGACTATTGCACTCCATTCCTCTGTCAAATAGACAGTCTCAAAATCTTCCAACTTCATTTTCTTGGGTTCCACTGGTTTCGCATAAATAGGTGATTCTACGGGACCAGGCTGAATTTTTGCTTCCTTTTTCGCGTAAACTGCATTACAGTGCTCTCTCATATTAACCTCTATATCACTTGGGAACTTTCCCTTCTGCTGCAATGAATTCACGGCTGTAGCCAACTGACCCATTTGTGTCTCGATCGACCCAATGTGCGTCTCCATTGTGCTCATCTTAGTATTCAGACCATCAATCTGCGCCTCACTCCTATTCATTCGATTCCTAGTCTCTCCGATGAATGAGCCGAGCATCTCCTCAAGCGACTGCTTTTTTTCATCTCCGAGTGCATTGGAACTGGATGGGTTTGGATAACCCGGAGGTGGAATCAATACGTTCATGTTGTTTCTATAATAGAGATTCTTATGATTGCGAAGTCCCAGGTGGTAGTGAGTTGGTAATTGATTACCTCTGTTATTAAAATCCCGGTTATTCACATAATTGACTTGCTCGGCCTCATGAGTGGCGGCTGCGTGAATGGCTGCGGGTGGGAGTGCGGCTTGCTGTGGTGTGCCGCCAGTATTCATGATTGCTAATTGCTTTGTCAGACTCGAGATATGAGCTGCCAAAGCTGACATTGTATCAAGCTCAAGAACGCCGGCAACTGGCTTCGGTGCTGACCTCTCGGAGTGCCATTGATAGCTGTTTTTAGGCCATTTCTTCAAGAAGAAGTAAGGCCTCAGTCGGTGTTTTCGCCATCAATGTACCTCCTGATGCCGCATCTAATATCGTCCTCGTATGCCCATTCAGCCCATTGTAAAAATATCAACCCTCTCCGCGATAGCCATAGCCATGTTTGTGGAATCTCCGCAACAGATCTTTAAACCGCTCCCAAGCTTCGTATAATGGCTCAAAATCAATCTGTTGGAATTGGGCTATCTTGCTCTTCAGTTGGAGTATCTTGCTGGGAGGGAAGAATTTTGCTAAAAAAATTTTAGTCAGATCATCCCAGCTCGTAATACTCCCAGGGGCGAACGTCTGTAACCACTGCCTGGTCTTATCCCGGAGTGAAAATGGGAAAAGCCTCAATCGAATGGCCTCACCAGTCACACCATTCATCTTGATGGTGTCTCAAATTTCCAAGAATGTGGCCAGATGTGTATTCGGATCATCCACTGGACTCCCCCCGAACTGATTCTGCTGAACCATGCTTATGAGGCCCGATTTCAATTCGAAATTATTTGCATTTATAAGCTGGCGAACAATTCCAGAGTAATTCTGGTTCACGGTCAGCAGAAAGTAATCCCGGATTGCCCTTTCTGGTGCCTTGGGCTGTGGTGGCACACTCGAAGTGTCCTTTCAGTCTCTGGATCAAAAGGAAGCAAATTAATATCTTTAGAATCTCGCATAAACAGACAAGTCAAATGAGAAAAACGAAATTATAATTCCTATACTAGTCTAGATTAGGATTAAGACTACGTGGTAATAGTATTAGTTTAAAATAGGATACAACAATCCCCGTCAACGGCGCCAAAAACTTGATCGCGAAACTATTACTGCAAGCGTACGGTGTTAAGTTTTAGTATAGGTTTTGAAAGTAGGGTTATCGTCTCCACAGGGATTGTTATCAAATTTTATACTAAGTACTATAATTAAAACAGCTTAACTCTATCTAGAAATCGAAAAGAGATGAAGATTTATTAAACTAAAAATAAAACTAAAAAATAAGCAAATAAATTGGTTCAGACAATTAATCAAACACTTAAAAGATGAATTCTAGAGGGTTGATTTCACCTAGTTATCCTCTATGTTTTCAAACCAGTTTATTAATCACAAGTTATTAATCTATAAGCCAATATTCCTGCCGTTTATTACTTCCTCTCTCGAGTGCCAAGTGATTCTAGGTTCCAATTTCTGATTTCGATATCTCTATAAAAATCATAAATTAAACCCTAATACGCTCTATGAATATTCTACCACAGGCTTCAAAAGATTCATAAACCTCTCGGCTCTATGAAACCCTAGATTGTGCTATTCTATGGTCAGGTGTTCAATTACCTCTCTCGAGCGTCAAATCAAACACACCAAACAATCTAAATTATTGATCAAATAATCCAGGTGCAATCAAATCAAATAGCACAAATAGATTAATAAACATGCGAATATCATAAACTGGAATTCAAAACATTGGTTCAAACGTAAGTTACATCAATCCCTTAGAAAAATGGATTTAGCTCATATTGGATGTACAAAAACTCATGAAGAAATAATTATACATCTCAAGAAATCGACAAATAAAAGCAAAGAAAGAATTGAGAAGAAAAGAGAAGGAATTCTCTCTGTGTCCAGACGAGAGGTGCCTCCAATTGTCGTCCCGAACCCTAGCTCTGTGTCTCTTGCCTTGTGTTGTGCTCAAAATAATGTCCGACCCCTATCCCGTACGCCTCCTTGGTTTATTTCTAAGTCGAAACCCGCAAAATTCCATTAAAATGGCCCAAAAATAGTAGCCCAGATTTCAGCCCGTCGACTCGTCTTTGCTGCCCTCTACCGTCACACGCGTTGTTGCGCGCTGGGACCGTCCTTGCTGCTACTTATCTCGATCACACGCCGCAGCCGCCGCTTTCGCTCCCCCCTGCTGCATCTCCATCGCACGCCCGGGCTACCCTGTTGCCGTGCTCCCCTATTTCAGCAGGCTTGCTTGCGTCGGCGCCGCAGCCCCACGAAATGGTCTTTGCAGCGCCCTAAACCTCATTTGTTGCAGTATGCTCGCTATACATAACCTGTTGCTATACATTTGGGTGTTGTAGCCCTTGCTTATGGGCGCTGCAGCGCCCATCTTCCCTTGCACCGTTGTACGATTTTTGACCCCGTCTTTGCGCGCGGGGGTTTTAACAAGGGCGCCACTGCTGCGATCAATATATTTCAGATTTTTACTTCTAAATTGCAATTCTCACCTTCCAAATACGTTTTTCATCGTTTCTAACCAATTTCGGCTATCAAGATCAGTCCCGATTCTCGAGCGACAACAAATGACACAAACCCGACTCAAACGACCCTAAGATACCCGAAAACAATGCAAAATCCTAGTCTAGAATACTTAATACATTTGTATAAAACCAACTTAACAGAAAGTCAGTTGTATTAAGTTAGTTGATAGCTGAGTCACTTAATAAAAGAGAGAAGCAAAGTTAAGTCATATTTAATATAAGCTGAGTCATTTATGAAATAAGTGACAAAAACGCAGTCGTTTTAAATAAGCGGGAATGTTTTTAAGGATGACATAAGCGTAATAATGACGGGTACAGTAAAAAGCTGCACAGTAAGCATATGATTAGATATAAATGCTGCCGCATTAAATGCAAGGAATTAAATGCGGTTTTGACATTCTAATCTGAGCCGTTGATCTCGATCAAAATTCAAAATCCGAAGACATGTCCTTTCATAACCCTTATATATATAGGTTTTTCAGTCTTCTCTCTCACTTATAGAAACTGTTCATCTTCAAGCAAGGCAAAAGCAAGCTATATTTTTCTCTCGGAAACCCTAAGTACTCTCAAGCAAGTTAGTCAGTTTTAATCGGTAAAATTTTCTGAAAATGGCACCAAAGTTCGATTTCGTCAAGCTCTCAAAGCAAATCCACTTAGGAGCGTGATAAGTGTGAATTTTGCATGTGTTTCGATGTGTATTTCGAGCTATAATGATAAGTAAACATGCATATACTCGCGTTAAATGTTACATATTCACTCCTTGTGGAAAAGATATTACACTTTGCTTATTTTGTAGGAATTTCATGATATTTGAAGCTAATTGAATAAGAATACGAGGAAAGCAAAGTGGAAACACGGAGAATTGAGTGGATATACGAGAAGTGAAGCCTAAAAGAGCGAAAGTTGAGCGTTCACGGAAGAAACAGGGGGCACACGGGTTGGGCGTGCCTCAAGACACCACCCGTGCACCCCTCGTATAAGGTTGATTGAAGCTGCAAAGATGGCGCACGGGTAGCCCATGCATGGGCGCACCACCCGTGCGCCCTACAGAGTCGGGATATCTCACCGGAGTGGCGCACGGGTAGGCCGTGCTCGACGCACCACCCGTACGCCCTACAGAGAGTTGGGGTATTCCAAGAGGTGGCGCACGGGTAACCCGTGCGTGGGCGCACCACCCATGCGTGCGTCTCGGCTACTGAATCCCATATTCTCACCGCATTAAGCCCTAAACATGATGGGGAGTATAAAAAGGCTTTTGGGGGGCGCACACAAGGGGAATCGACATATTTTGGGATCTACAACACAAGACAAGGGTCTATTCTTGGAAGAAGACATCAAGGAGACAATCGGGTTGCATCGGAGCTTAAGGAACGGAGATATATCGAGAGATTGTCGACTTTCCTAAGTTTTTCTTGCTTCTCTTTTAGTTTCAATCTTTCATTTTAGTTGTAATGGCTTTGAACAATTTGTTTATGAGTTGTTTAGAAATCATGTGTAGCTAAACTCTTGAGATTTCCGGGTTTTGGAAGTAGATTAATGAACTCTTGTTGGATGTTTTAATCTTAGTTGAAGTTATTATCTTAAAGCCTATTTGAGTATTTTGAGCTTATTCTTGTTTTATCACTTGATCAATGATTTAACTTGTTTGATATATTGATTCATAATTCGAGAGATGAGTTTCAATATTAGATCTTGAATACTCGACACAAATATTTGCATGAATCGAGAGGTTTGTAAATATTTGTGAAGATATTTGATCTTTTAAACTTTTGGGAGTTGAATGCTTCATGTTGAGTAGAGATGCTAGCATAAGTATTTCAATCTACATTTTATATGCATCTCGAGAGAGAGGATAAAATAGTTTTGTGATCGTCTTATAGGAATATTGATAATAACCTTGGCTTTGATTTAATCGGACAACAAGAGGATTATTAATCGAAACCTTAACTCGAAATCCATTCCATTATCTTGATACTTCTATCATTTGTATTATCTCAATCTTGTGTTTTAGTGATTTAAATTGTCTTAATCTCAATACAACAATCATCAAATTTCGATCGTCTAAATAAAAATAAGACTATCTTGGTTCAATACTTAGCATATTAATTTATTAGTCTCCGTGGATACGACCTTGCTACCCTATTCTATAAACTACACCGTACACTTGCGGTGAAGCTAAAAATAAGGCGAACAAGTTTTTGCGCCGTTGTCGACTAATAAATTTTTGGTGCTAATATTGCGATAGATAGAATTATTCTTAATTTAGACATTTTTCTTTATTATTTTTTTTTTTTTTGTGTGACTTGAATTCCACATTATTTGACTTGTTTATTCCAGTTTGGTCCAGGTAGTGTATGAACACGCGCTCTAAGCGGGGGGACTTAATACCGCTTATACCGGAAGTTGAGGCTTTCGCGAGGAGGATCAGTGCTACCACTAGACGAGCTGAAAGACAACACAATCCGATAATGGGGGATTTGAATGAGTTACCAATACCGCCAAACAATGGTGGAAACGAGTTACCGATACGGTTCAACAAAGAAGCCATTCGTGATTACTTTCGACCACAAACGAATCGTAATTACGGTGGTATTGCCCATATTCCCATCAATGCCAACAACTTCGAGCTCAAACCGGCACTAATCAATATGGTGCAACAAAATCAGTTTGGGGGGTTTGCAACAGAAGATCCTAACTCTCACCTTGCGCATTTTATCCAAATATGCAATACGATCAAGATGAACGGAGTCTCGGATGACGCCATAAGAATGCGCCTGTTCCCATTCTCTTTACGGGATAAGGCGAGAAATTGGTTGGGTACTTTGACGCAAGGCAGTGTAAGCACATGGGACGAATCGAGCCAAAAGTTCTTGTTTAAATTCTTTCCACCGAGCAAAACTTTGCAGCTCAAAAGCGAGATCACTCAATTCCGACAGTTCGACTCAGAGCCTTTGTACGAGGCTTGGGAAAGGTTTCGGGATTTATTACGTAGATGTCCGCAACATGGGTTTCCAGAGGATCAACAGTTATGTTTCTTCTACAATGGTTTAATGGGACAGACTAGAGCATTTGTAGATGCCGCAGCGGGAGGAGCATTGTTGGCAAGGTTTCCACAAGATGCCTTAAATCTTCTTGAGGAAATGGCCATGAACAGTTACCAATGGCCATCTGAAAGATCCAATGTACAACGAGTAGCCGAAATCTCAGATTCAGACCCTATCAAAACATTGTCGGCACAAGTAGCGGCTTTGACAACTCAATTGAATGTATTTACGAAGAGGCCAGAAGCAGGCACGAGCACGGGTAGCGAAGCTCTTCTATATCCGATGGAAGAGGTAAATTATGTGAATAACCGGAATTTCAACAATTTCCGGAATAATTCAAACCCAACGCACTACTATCCAGGGTTGAGAAATCATGAAAATTTCTCCTATGCGAATACAAAGAATGTGTTACAACCTCCGCCGGGCTTTAATGCTTCAAGTGGAGGCGGTAATGGGGAAGGCAAATCGTCGTTGGAAGATGCACTCACCTCTTTCATAAATCAATCTAATGCTTTCATGAATGACACGAGGAGCCGCCTAGCTAAGCAAGACCTTCGGATGGATAAATTAGAACAACAAATGACAAGCTCGATAAAGAATCTGGAGACTCAAGTGGGTCAATTGGCTACAATAATGGGTGGTCAACATCAAAAGGGTCAATTTCCAAGTAACACGGAAATGAATCCTAAGGAACAATGCAAGGCGATTCGTTTACGAAGCGGTACGGAATATGAAGGGCCTAAAGAAAAATCTGGGAATCCGAAACTTTCGGATGAAGCATCTAGGCCAGAAGCAAGAGACTCCGTGATGAAGGATGGTATTGAAGAAAATGGGAAAGAAGAGAACAAAGAGGCGGAACAAACAGGGGCTGAAAAGCTAAAATCATCATCTAGCTTGAATATACCTAAGTTGTCTATATCTCTTCCCTTTCCTCAAAGATTTCAAAAGAAAAAGCTTGATGATCAATTTGCCAAATTCCTTGATATATTTAAGAAATTGCACATTAACATTCCTTTTGCAGATGCATTAGAACAAATGCCGAACTATGCGAAATTTCTTAAAGATGTGATGTCAAAAAGCGGAAGATGACAAGCTTTGAAACGGTGAATTTGACGGAAGAATGTAGTGCAATTATCCAAAGGAAGTTACCACAAAAACTGAAAGATCCGGGGAGTTTCACTATCCCTTGTGCTATTGGTGGTAATTTCTTTAATAAAGCGTTATGTGATTTGGGGGCAAGTATTAACTTGATGCCTTTGTCCATTTTCAGGAAACTTGAATTAGGCGACGTGAAACCAACCACGGTGACATTGCAACTTGCCGACCGATCACTTACGTATCCAAGGGGAATTATTGAAGACGTACTGGTAAAAGTTGATAAATTTATATTCCCCGTGGATTTCTTGGTTTTGGATATGGAAGAAGATCAAGACGTTCCACTGATACTTGGACGCCCTTTCTTAGCAAACGGGTAAAGCCTTAATAGATGTGCGAAAGGGAGCTCACATTACGTGTTAATGATGAGCATGTTTTATTTTCTATTTATAAGGCAATGAAATTTCATGATTCGGTAGAGAATTGTAATTTTTTGGATATAGTTAGTTCATGCATTGAGGATTATGTTGATCATACATTGTCTACAGATGATTTGGAATTTGGTCTAACCCACTCGTGCTCAATGTCGAGTGTTGTACTTGATTTTGATAACCAAGATTTGTACGACTATGTTTGTGCCTTAGATCATATGCAGAGCTACCTAATAGCGCAAGAGGCGAAAACGCAAAGCCGTAAAAAAAGGATGGAACTCTCAAGAACGCACGGACCGTGCGCCCACGCACGCACGGCCAGCCCGTGCGTGATGTCAAGTAACGATGGAACTCTTCAAGAACGCGCACGACCGTCGTGCGCGCGCACGGGCAGCCCGTGCGTGAGATCGAATCACAACACCACCTCCGAACTCAAGCAATTACCTCGAACACCTCAAATATGCATTCCTAGGGACAAATAATGCAAATCCGTGAATCGTTTCATCTCTTCTCACTCCTACCCAACTTGATAAACTCAAGGGTGTTACGAAAACATAAGTCGGCACTAGGCTGGTCTATAACTCGATTTAAAAGGCATAAGTCCATCCATTGTGATGCATAAAATTCGGATGGAAGATGTTTATAAACCATCGATGCAAAACCAAAGACGACTAAACCCTATTATGCAAGATGTGGTTAGGAAGGAAGTATTGAAATGGTTGGATGCCGGGATCATTTACGCGATATCCGATAGTTCATGGGTGAGTCCGTACAAGTGGTGCCGAAAAAGGGGGGTAACATGTGGTAAAAATGAAAATGAGGAACAAATTGCTACTAGAATTGTTACCGGTGGCGAATATGTATTGATTATAGAAAACTTAATGATGCCACTCGAAAAGATCACTTCCCCCTCCCCTTTATCGATATGATGTTGGATCGTCTTGCAGTTATGATTATTATTGCTTTTTAGATGGTTATTCCGGGTACAATCAAATCATGATTGCGCCGGAAGACCAAGAGAAAACAACATTTACATGTCCGTATGGCACATTTGCATTTCGACGCATGCCATTTGGTTTATGTAATGCACCTGCCACTTTCCAACGTTGTATGATGGCTATATTTCACGATCTTATTGAAAAAGTTATGGAGGTGTTTATGGACGATTTCTCTGTGTTCGGGGATTCTTTTGATAATTGTCTTCACAATCTTTCCCTAGTTTTGCAAATGATGTGAAGAGACCAATTTAGTACTAAATTGGGAAAAGTGCCATTTTATGGTACGCGATGGCATTGTACTTGGTCATCGAGTCTCTTCTGCAGGTTTGGAAGTTGATCGGGCAAAGATTGTAGCAATTGAGAAGCTACCACCTCCCACAAATGAGAAAGCCATTCGGAGCTTTTTGGGCCATGCCGGATTTTACAGAAGGTTTATCCGTGACTTTTCTAAAATTTCTAAGCCCTTGAGCCAATTGCTAGAAAAAGATGCTGCTTTCATTTTTTCCAATGAATGTTTGAGGCGTTCGAAATGTTGAAGACAAAGATTGGTGACCGCACCTATACTCGTCGCCCCAGATTGGAGCCAACCATTTGAGCTAATGTGTGATGCAAGCGACTATGCTGTTGGGGCTGTTCTTGGTCAAAAGAGGGAAAAATTGTTCCGATCCATCTACTATGCAAGTCGAACGTTGGACAGTGCTCAACAGAATTATACCACAACCGAGAAAGAAATGTTGGCAATTGTTTTCGCGTTCGATAAATTCGATCTTACTTGATCGGACGAAGACGATTGTGCATATACTGACCATGCGGCTATCAAATACCTCTTTGACAAGAAGGATGCGAAACCGAGGTTGATTCGATGGATCTTATTGTTGCAAGAGTTTGACGTGGAAATCAAGGACCGAAAAGGATGCGAGAACGTGGTAGCAGACCATCTGTCTCGATTAGAAAATCAAGAAGGAGAAAAAAAAGGTACGGGATTGATAAAAGAGGAGTTTCCTGATGAAAGATTACTCATGCTTGAGGCAAAGTTCCCATGGTATGCGGACTTTGTCAACTACTTGGCAGCTGGAGTTCTACCTCCGGATCTATCACCGTATCAAAAGAAGAAATTCTTACATGATGTAAAGTTCTACATGTGGATGACCCCTACTCTTTAAGAGGTGCGCGGACAAAATCATAAGGAGATGCGTACCTCAAGAAGAATGGGAGGGAGTCCTACAACAAAGATGTCACTCTTCACCATCCGGGGACATTTTGGTCCCACTCGCACCGCAAGGTATTGCAAAGTGGGCTATATTGGCCCACTTTATTTAATGACTCGTTATTTGTTTGTACAACAATGTGACAGTGTCGGCGAATGGGAAACATTTCACGGAAGCACGAGATGCCAATGACCAACGTAATTGAAGTGGAGTTGTTCGATGTGTGGGGATTGACTTTATGGGCCCATTTCCATCGTCTTCGGGTTATCAATATATTCTACTTGCTGTGGAGTATGTATCCCGTTGGGTAGAGGCAATTCCTTCTAAAACAAATGATGCTCAAGTTGTAATGCGATTCCTTAAGAAAAACATCTTTACTAGATTTGGCACTCCAAGAGCTTTAATTAGTGATGGAGGGTCGCATTTTGTAAACAAATTGATGAGCAACTTGTTGGCCAAATATGGGGTCAAACATAAAGTCGCATTGGCATATCATCCACAAGCCAACGGACAAGCGTATGGCTAACAGGAGATCAAACAAATCCTTGAAAAGACGGTGAACATCAACCGAAAGGATTGGGCGTTAAAATTGGATGATGCCCTGGGGCATACCGAATCGCATATAAGACACCGTTGGGCACATCTCCATATCAACTTGTATTTGGGAAGTCGTGCCATTTACCGGTAGAATTGGAGCACAAAGCATTTTGGGCGGTAAAGAAACTGAACTGGATTTTCGTAAAGCCGGTGAGGAAAGGTTGCTCCATTTGAATCGATGGAAGAATTTCGGGATGAAGCGTCACGAAAATTCCGAATTTACAAGGAAAGAACCAAGCGGTGGCATGATAAGATGATCAAGAAAAGAGAGTTTTTACCGGGAGAACCGGTGCTCCTATACAATTCACGCCTTAAATTCTTCCCGGGAAAACTCAAGTCCAAGTGGTCGGGGCCATTTGTGATAAAGAAAGTGTTGAATCCACCGGGATTGTAGAATTGTTGACAAAAGAAGGCGAGACTTTCATGGTAAACAGCCAACGGATTAAGCACTATTTCCACCGAGGAATCAAGAGGAGGTGACATCCACCACCTTGCGCGATCCGTAATTTAACAAAACAGCGCCAAGCTAAAGACGTTAAATATAGCGCTTGTTGGGAGGCAACCCAACGGTTTTTCGTGTGATTTTCATTTTTTGTGTGTGTTTAGTTTCACAGTTATGTGATTTGAGTGATTTGATTTGTGTAATTCTTTTAATGAGTGTGATTTGTGTGTTTTTGTTTCATTTTTGTGTGTTTCAAAAAAAAAAAAAAAAAAAAAAAAAAAACTAAACTCGAATTGTCAGACAAGTGCGCACGGGTAGCCCGTGCGTTTGCGCACGACCCGTGCGCCCTTCAGAGAGTTGGGCAAATTCACCGGGTGGCGCACGGTTAACCTGCGTGGCCGACGCACGACGACCGTGCGCGCTTGCGGAAGGGATAAATTGGACGGTTTTAAAAAAAATCTGTTCTTCATTTCAAACCCCTCAACTCGCGCGCCTCTCGAATCCTCCCTAGTTTTCGAAAATTTCTCCTAGTTTTCACTTGAATTCATCTGCATAACACCTCCCCCATCACAATTGAGCTTCACTTTGCATCAAATTTGAATTTGCTTGAAGAATTGTGAACAAAAGGACCTAGGGTTCAAATCTTCCACTTCGAGTTTAACTTAGAGAATTCCGTAAGAACACCGTTTCTCCTTGTCAATTCGTTGTTAATTATGTATTAAGGAGCATGGTAGGTGTGTATTTTGATATTTTTGCTATAAATGATGTGAATTATTCTTTGAGGCAAATTATCAAACACCTTGTGGGCTTGTATAATTGAGGAGATGTAGGGTGAATTGTTGATGAATAAGGCATGGCCAATGTTTATTTGAGTTAATATTTGTCGAGAATGGCCATAATTTTTGTTTGTTTGGGGTAGTTGATCGATCAAAGTGACTTGGGCATGTGAATTTACATCACTTAATATGTTAGCTTTACTTCCCTACTTGTTGTTGCCATTGATGATATTGGGATGCTAATAGAATGTATTCCGTACAAAATTCCTTATGGCCGAGCGAAGAAACCCACAGAGTGGAAGGAGACGTGCACGCGGGCGGCACAACGCGACGTGGCACCGCCGAGGTCGACCAAAACAGTCCAGGGCATATGGGGTCAACTTGACAAATGCCGATGATCTTGAGCGATGGAATCGCTTGATCGGTCGCCAAATAGCTCCATCTCGCTACGCCGACAATGATTGTACCCAAACTTTGGGGATACATGAGGACGTGTGGCGTCTTTTTCGCCAAGGTAGGATGGACGAACTTCATGAGCCGAAGGTGGCCGACATTTAAAAAGTATACATTGGAGTTCTTGAGTACCGTGGAAGTACTCAGACAAGGCGGGACCTTCGAACCGTATATGATAAAATTTCAGTTGGGGAATGTTCGTAGACAACTCTCTATGACCCAATTGAACACCATTTTCGAGGTCCCAACAAACGCTCGTACTACCGATGCCCCATTATGATCAATACGACTGAGAATGCTTGTGGAAACACCACAAACGGGGCCAATGTTGTATGCCGCGCGGACCGCAAAAAGCCTCTTGATCCGGAATCCGCTTTTCCGTATATACAACGCGTGATCGCCTCCTCTGTGTTCGCCCGAGAAAACATTGGAGGGATGACGACTAAAGAACTCTATCTCCTCTGGTGTATGGTCACAAACACCCCCTACAACACCGCCGTTAATTTTGCCGAGCAAATTGAACAGTTAGCTAGGCGGGAAGGGGGTACGATTTCATAGGGGGCCTCATTACCCCTATTGCCCGGCATTTCAATGTCGATTTTCGAGGCTTGAGCCTATCCCGGCAAAGACTCGGGTTAATTTGGCATCGTTGCACCATATGAAGTTCATAGCGAATGAAGACAACAGATTGGTGCTTCTACAAAAGAAAGGTGCTTCATTTCCGTTGCCTAACCCACCATACACCACCGTTGATACATTGATGGACACCACCAACTTCTTAATGAACTCGACGCACATAACCGAATTACGAGAGGCTATAGAGTCAAGAAAGAGGCGCAGAGTTGAAGGTTTCTTGAATGAAGAAGATATGGTGGAGGAGGAGGATGAGATACATGGACGCGAAATGGGGATGGAACCTCATCATCCCCAAATTGGGTATGATATACCCGAGTCCTCACACGGAGGCGATTATCCTCGACATTCTCAAAGCGGGGATCGCCCGGTCCGTCTCACAAATGGAGGACCCCATCGCGACGCCAATTTTCAAGACATGTTTTATGCGTTTGGGGAGAACTTGAGGCGGCAGAAGAAGAGTTGAGGCGGCAAGGAGAGGATTTAAGGCAACATAGGGCTGATTTTCTCGCGTTCGAGCGATCGGATCGGCGTTCCGAGGAGACGTGGCAAGTGGTCCAACAACTACAAATGTGGCATATTTCTCAAGGCCACTTCCCACCACCGCCGCAGTGATGATTCAGTATATCCCCACTTTTTGTTATTGAAATTCTATTTTTCCCCTTAGACACTATAATTTCATTCAAGTTTGGGGGAGAGATAGTATTTTAATATATGAAAAGTGTGGATACAAAAAAAAAAAAAAAAAAAAAAATCATGCATTTTGTGTTTTCATATAGTTGTCATGCATTTTGTGTTTTCATATAGTTGCATTAGAGCACTCTAGATTGCATTTGCATTAGAGCACGTTTATAGCTTTAGCACGTCTATTGCTTTAGTAGTGGTTAGAGAGTGTGTTGACCAAGCATGTGCAACTTGTTGTTTGTGTGTTGATTGAGAATTCATATTGTTGGGATTGGATGTCAAGTTATGGATTGATTGAGCCTTGAATAGATAACTTGGAGCATGTTGATATGAAAAACTTGGTGTGATGCTTTGAATTACATCTTGACTAGCCTGTGAGCTTTGAGCCTTTACTGCTTATATCTTGTGCAGTCTTAGTGTAATTTGAGTGTATCATTCATGTTGATTAAAATTCTAGAACTTGCTTGGGTATCTCACCAAGGCCACATGTTGTATGCGAATTGAAATGTGATTAAAGGCCATCTTTTCTAGCCTTTCAAGCCTTTTACCTACCTAAAGATGTTGAAATTCCTAGTTAGCCAAGTTGAGCCTATAGCCTATTTCTTTGATAACCACAAAATTTAACCCTTGATCTTAATATATCCATCACCTTAAACTCGAATGTATAGCGTTGAGTAAAGGAATGAATGAGGATGAATGGGTGGGAATTGAAAAGTAGGATAAGTGGGCATACTTGGTTAAATGGGACATAAAGATGAAGGAAAGGAGTGAATAAAAAGTGTTGAAAATACACAAATACAAAAAAAAAAAAAAATGATTGAAAAGTTGATAAACTTGGAGGGCGAAGGATTGTGAATGGAGGCAATTCTCAAAAGAAAGAAAGGAAATGGAGATAAATGAAGTTGATAAAAATGAGAGATGATTGGAGTAGCATATGGGATTGTAATGAAAATGATTGATATGCTCATCGGTCTATACACTCGAGAGTTTGAGTCACTTTATCCAAAAAAAAAAAAAATTTCCTACCTAAACCAAAGAGCCTTCATTACAACCAAATGAGAAAGTCCTTTATGATTCACAAATTGCATACACTCTCGTGGCGGAGATATGAGACGAATTGCAAGCCTATGGTAATTTTGCGACATCGAATTGATTTGAGCGTAAACACGTCCTATAACCTCGTGAGATGAGAGTATACACTTAACTTTGAGAGTTGGATTCAGAGCATTTCACTTTGTCTTATTTGAGGCATGTTCTTTGATTAGATATTTGAGGCTTGATTGAGTTGTACTCAGCATTCATGACGAACAATTTGGATTTTCGTGTAGACTCTTGGTGTGCGCTATCTTTATCTCCTGTTATGCTTTATCGTGTTCTAAATATTGTTGATCGACGGTCAACAGTTTAAGTTTGGGGATTTTGATAAGTGTGAATTTTACATGTGTTTCGATGTGTATTTCGAGCTATAATGATAAGTAAACATGCATATACTCGCGTTAAATGTTACATATTCACTCCTTGTGGAAAAGATATTACACTTTGCTTATTTTGTAGGAATTTCATGATATTTGAAGCTAATTGAATAAGAATACGAGGAAAGCAAAGTGGAAACACGGAGAATTGAGTGGATATACGAGAAGTGAAGCCTAAAAGAGCGAAAGTTGAGCGTTCACTTTAAGAAACAGGGGCACACGGGTTGGGCGTGCCTCAAGACACCACCCGTGCACCCTCGTATAAGGTTGATTGAAGTCTGCAAAGATGGCGCACGGGTAGCCCATGCATGGGCGCACCACCCGTGCGCCCTACAGAGAGTCAGGATATCTCACCGGAGTGGCGCACGGGTAGGCCGTGCTCCGACGCACCACCCGTGCGCCCTACAGAGAGTTGGGGTATTCCAAAGAGGTGGCGTGGCGCACGGTAACCCGTGCGTGGGCGCACCACCCGTGCGTCTCAAGCTGAATCCCATATTCTCACCGCATTAAGCCCTAAACATGATGGGAGTATAAAAAGGCTTTTTGGGGCGCACACAAGGGGAATCGGACATATTTTGGGATCTACAACACAAGACAAGGGTCTATTCTTGGAAGAAGACATCAAGGAGACAATCGGGTTGCATCGGAGCTTAAGGAACGGAGATATATCGAGAGATTGTCGACTTTCCTAAGTTTTTCTTGCTTCTCTTTTAGTTTCAATCTTTCATTTTAGTTGTAATGGCTTTGAACAATTTGTTTATGAGTTGTTTAGAAATCATGTGTAGCTAAACTCTTGAGATTTCCGGGTTTTGGAAGTAGATTAATGAACTCTTGTTGGATGTTTTAATCTTAGTTGAAGTTATTATCTTAAAGCCTATTTGAGTATTTTGAGCTTATTCTTGTTTTATCACTTGATCAATGATTTAACTTGTTTGATATATTGATTCATAATTCGAGAGATGAGTTTCAATATTAGATCTTGAATACTCGACACAAATATTTGCATGAATCGAGAGGTTTGTAAATATTTGTGAAGATATTTGATCTTTTAAACTTTTGGGAGTTGAATGCTTCATGTTGAGT
Organism: Rehmannia glutinosa; assembly: GCA_016081115.2. Lineage (NCBI taxonomy): Eukaryota > Viridiplantae > Streptophyta > Magnoliopsida > Lamiales > Orobanchaceae > Rehmannia > Rehmannia glutinosa. The sequence continues at coordinate 78,082,928 of CM071936.1, read as the reverse complement.
AGAGATGCTAGCATAAGTATTTCAATCTACATTTTATATGCATCTCGAGAGAGAGGATAAAATAGTTTTGTGATCGTCTTATAGGAATATTGATAATAACCTTGGCTTTGATTTAATCGGACAACAAGAGGATTATTAATCGAAACCTTAACTCGGAAATCCATTCCATTATCTTGATACTTCTATCATTTGTATTATCTCAATCTTGTGTTTTAGTGATTTAAATTGTCTTAATCTCAATACAACAATCATCAAATTTCGATCGTCTAAATAAAAATAAGACTATCTTGGTTCAATACTTAGCATATTAATTTATTAGTCTCCGTGGATACGACCTTGCTACCCTATTCTATAAACTACACCGTACACTTGCGGTGAAGCTAAAAATAAGGCGAACAGAGCGTCAGTGGATTTCGAATGAATGGTAAAGCAGGGTTCTGTTGAAACCCTGGTCAAGAAGATCACTGAAATGATAGAAAAGTCAGGTCTTAAGGCTTTTCTAACCATGGAATACTCGCACACCTACCTTAAGGAGGTAGCTTAGTGCTACGTAAATGCGGAAGTGCAGGACGAAGGGATCAAGTCTTCTGTCCACTACAAGGGCATCATAATAAATGCTAAGGACTTTGTGAAGCCCTGCTTGTTGCCGTCGAAAGGCATAAATGAGCTTCATGAAGGTAATGTAGACTTAGTTGCTGCATGTAGCCAAACCGGAGTGTGCTGCCAAAGTGGTCTACACAGCTGACAAGAAACTGCTGAAGGGTGACTATCATAAGCTGATGGATGTCGTCTCCAAGTGTATTGATATGAAGTTTGGCAGCTTTAACCAGTTGTCAAAGACTAAGCTGATCATCATGGTTGCGATCATGCAGGGTAAAAAGGTTAACTGGGTTGAGTTCGTGTACAGCAGACTCTGCCTGAATGTGATGAATAAGACGTTTAAGGAGGATGGATTCTTTGGAGGATCTCTTAGATATGGCCTTATGATTGGCCACCTGCTGGAAGCGAAGGGTATTGCCCTTCGACATGGCAAACCCTTCCATGTCAACAAAAAGATGTTCCGGGCTAACCTCTCTGGTGCCCAGAAGAGAGCCCATGCAAAGAAGACACAGCTGCTACCCCTTCCCCGAAGAAGAAAGCTGCCCCAGCAGCTAGGACGAAGAAGGCTGTCCCTGCAGCTAAGAAAAAGAATGCACTGCCCGCCTGCGGTGAGTCGCCGCCCGAGCAAATGAGACTCCCCCCCTACAACCAGATCACTGCCCCATGAGGGAGAATATGAACACCATACTCCTTCTCCTACTGCCAAAAAGAAGAAACGCACTACCAAGACAAGGAAGGCAGCTGCGAAAGCTATCTCCTTCCAGGAACCAGAAAATATTGAGGAAGAGGTTCCCCTGCTACCCAAAAGAATACGATTTGTCGTCGATCAATTAGAGAAGACAGATTGAATCGCAACTCACCGAGAAAGCATCCGAGACTGCTGACACTCAGGAAGTGCAGTCTCCTAAAGTAATCGATGAAATGACTAAGTCTGCTGATGATGTGCAACAAATATCATCCGAAGACCCAGCTGTGCGAGAGACAGCTAAGGGAAGTATAGCAGCAGAGACAACGAACCTTCAGTTGAAAAGGTTGTCTCTCCACCTGCTACAAATGATGCTGAAGGCGAAGAGGAACAGAGTCTCTTGCCTTCAATTCCTAAAAAGGGAGAGCAAGAAGAAGAAGATGATGATGATGATGTCATCATGTACTCTCCACTACGAGAGTGGAGGGCATGTAAACTTGATCACTCAAGGATGCAGTTCGCTCATCCTGAGTACATTGAAGAGGAAGAAGAGTTGCTTCGTTTTCTTGGGGTCTCGACAGTTCGATGGGCCCTTGATGAAGACAACGTATAGATCTCCTCCGCATCATTAAAGCTGATGAGAAAGATAAGGCTGAGAAGGAAGCCCGTGCACTAGAAAAGTCCACGATGTCCATGTTCACTGGTACTCACGAGCATACTCATGAAACTCTTGTTGAGTACACAGATAGTGACGAGGATATGGATCCTATCGCTGCAGCAGAGAAGTCAGACATGCAGCAGGCTCTAAGGGAATCAAGACACATGCACGAGCAACAATTGGTTAAAGGACCGGGAGAGTCGTCTCAATCTCTCCTGCAAACTGACCCTCTGGGAGTGGCACAACACATTGCCTCAATCATCACTGTAGCCACGTCCCCTCTTCAATCTAAGGATGGATCCAAGGGCATTGGCGATGACACTGGGATTTTGGGCACCCAAGTTGAGTCAACCCCTGAAGAAGGTGTTTTACCACCTGTCCCAGTGGTTGAGCACTCAACGGAAGAAGCCGCGAGTCAGGAGAAGGGTGACCCCACCATTTGTCACTCAGCTGGTGCGCCAGCTGAGGGGGAAACTCACTCCACCACAGCAGGGTTGGAGGTTGTTGTGGATGACTCAAATTTGGAGAAAGGAGGCGAGGTGGAAACTGAGAAAGAACCACAACAGATTGACATTGACGAAGCTTGGATAATTGAGTCTGTCCCAGCTGAAATGTCAGCTGCTTTGAAAGCTAATGACACTGTTCTTACAGTCGAGGCACAGGATGGAGATGCCCCGGGAGTTAACACTCTGGGCAGTGAAAGTGTAATCCAAGGGGTTGAGACTCCAATGGATGCCATGGTTGAAGACCCTAGGACAGCTGCGAATGTCAAAGGGACTATAGAAGACCCTAAGACAGTTGAGACTATCGAAGGGAACGTTGAAGGCCTCGCAGTAGTTGAGTCTGCTAGAGGTATTGAAGGCCTAAGGGAGGTTGAGACTTCCCTACGTAAAAGTGAAGAGATGCAGAACATTCCTCCAGTGCAAAATGCTGAAATTGAGAAGGAGATAAGCGCACTTCATGACTCCCAGGAGAACCTTGATATATCATTCTTGGGGTCTGAAGATGAAGCTGAGTCCACTCCTGTTGAAGATCCAAAGGACCCAGCTGAGGATGTTTTCAAAACTACGAGCCAGCTAAGTGACAAAGCTGCTCGTCAAAAATTTAATTTCGATGATGATCCAAGACCACAAGTCTCATCATCATCCGATGATGTTGATGATGCAGTAGAGGAACCAATTATTCATTTAGAAAAATCCACTGAGACCGAAGATACTGTTAAGACAGCTGAGGCTCAGTCAGCTGGGCAAATCTCTCAACTGCCCCAGCTGCGACACAGTCCACTGTGCAGGCTTCCACATCTGCAGCAGTAACGACTACACCAGCTCCGTCACAGGCTCCCACAACTTTGACCACTGCTGATGAAGCTACCGCGGCTGAGGCAAATAGAGCTGCGTCATCACAGGCACAAACCTCACAAACCATCCCATATGTGAGTGATGATGCCTTTCCAAAGGTATTTTCGTTCACGCCAATCCTACCAGATTTAGAAGAAGAGACCACTGCTGAACAACGAAGATTCTTTGTGAGAGAAGATCCAATCGTTCCCACTGACACCATTGTTCCAGCCGAGTTCAACATTGTTGAAGAGTGGCCTGCAGCTGAATCAAGTGAGACAGCTGAGTTTCGTGAGATCTTCTAGAAGATTTGTGAAGAGATTGAGAAGATTGAACGACATCAGGCCTCCCTCGACTTAAGACTAGACAACAGGGACGCTACCCTCACAGCAGACTTGAGAGGGATAGTGGTGCGGATCCGAGAATGGTCTCAACAGCAATCTGCCATGCGACTCGAACAAGTTCATTATTTCAAAGCACTATATGGCAGAATGCTCATCTGGATGGCTGACAACGCTGATCTAAAGCAAATGATGCAGTCGTATATCGGAAGGTTACATGAGTGTCACAAAACAGAAATGGAGCTACTGCAAGAATTCCAAAGAAAAGAAATTATGCGCCTTGAGAACGCAATGAATGACAAATCTAGCCTACTCATGGCTGAAATGATGTTAATGGTAGTCGAGTCCAAGGCACTCGCTCAGAATTTCGGAAAGCTTATGCTGCAGCAGACTCCAAACAATCTTCCGCTCTCAAAAGACTCGATTTCATGCATGAAGGCATGTTCCCTGGGGTCCCTCTCTCCTTTGATGATGCCAAAAAGGGGGAAGAGGAGTCCCTAAGGAAATTGAAAGAAGAGAAGTTGAAAGAATCTGCAGCTGAGACGAAGGGAAAGCCAGGTGAGGGGGAACATTCGAAAGATCATACATTAATGATAGCTGAAACGAAGGGAAAGCCAGCTGAGGGGAAACGTTCGAAAGATCTTACGTTAATGATAGTTGAAACCCCTCAGCAGGGTGAAATTACTGCCTCCATCTTGAGCAAACTCCCCATAACCCTACCCATTGGGCACCCCGTTGTGCCAATGTCGGAGAAAAGACAAATTATCGAAGCAGGGATTGAGGAGTTCGACAAAAAGACTGATGCCCGCATCGAAGAAGTGATGAAACAGTATGGTGGCATTCCGGCAGTGAAAGATCAAGATACTGCACCTGACAATGGATCCGAGCCTAGATCAGTTGAGGAATTCAAAACGCTCGAATCCGAAGGCTATTTTCAGGAAATGTCACTAGCCCAAGCCTGGGATTTGTACTGGGAGAAGGGTCTTGCGTTGTGCGAAGAAGCAGAAAAATAGCAGACTACCAGAGCCACTCACTCACCGGTAAGCGTAAGACTCATGTACAGTATACACCCAGAGGAGGAGGAAGAAGTGGTGATGGAAGAGGTTCTCGACCTCGTCCAAAACCCAAGAATATAATATGTAGATCCCGAAAAGAAGGGGAGGATCTACTGGGTTGGGTATGACGAAATGGCAAACCTGGAAGTGGCAATGAAGAATGTAGAGGCTGTAAGAAGACATGAAGAGGAGAATGAAAGGCAGACTCAGCTATGGCTCGAGAGGAAGCAAAAGGATGATTCCTCTAAAAGAGCGTATGAGAAGAAGCAGAGAGCTGCAGAAGAAAAAAGAAAAAGGAAAAGAGTTGATGACTTTGACAGAGCTAAAGAAGAAAGAAGGAGGCAGCGAAGGCGTTGAAGTGTTGATGCGAACCCTTCATGTATATTACTTATGTAAATACATTTTTGTAAGTCATCTGTAATACTTAGTGATTTTCCCTGTAATTTTTCACTTTGTATTTACTCTTGTATCTTAGCATAGATATGTGTTTATTTTGACAAGAATGCTATGATACTTTTTGTAAACAGCTATGTAAAGGACAAGAATGCTATGATCAATAAAACGATCTGTTTAAGCATAAATTCTTTGTTACTGCATTGTCTGTATGTATCTTTGTTGTTTACATTTTGATGAATGTTCTTACGTTTTGGCATCATCAAAAAGGGGAAAATTGTTGGGAAATTTATTTTATAGATTTTGATGGATTCCATGTAAAACTTAAACTAGAAAGTTGGCACCCCATTCTCCTTGTAATTTGCATTGTAATAGATAGGGCTGGAAAAGCTGAGTCAAGTCAGCTACGCTTGGAAATACAAGAAGTCAATGAAGACTGAAGTGAAGACTCATTGAGAGACAATGAGTATGGCTAAGAAGGGAAGTCAAGAACTCGACTGAAGATGTATCAGCTGTGAATAGCCGTGTAAAGAGTCAGTCAAGTCAACTCAAGAAGCCAAGTCTCAAGTTTAAGTGACAAATGAGTCATCCAAGGATTGGAAGCTAACTCAAGTCACTTGGGGAATAAAAGACTGCAGTCAAGTCAAGACAACTGAATGAGATCCGTTGATGAAAGTCAAGAATGTTACTCAGAATGGAAACTTTTGAAGAATCAAAAGGGGTCTACTTTCCAAGGAGGATTGTAGGATGGTTTAAGGTCGAACCAGTATCAAGTTATTGGAGGGCTTCGTGATCAAATCCAAGAGCTTGAGAAAGTGAGTCAAGTAGCAAGCGCAAATGCCCTGAAGAAGCTGAGTCGGAAGAGAAGCCAGTTGTGTGACCAAGGTTGTCTTTAGACTGTTCACCGCTTTGTAAACTGATCTGTTACTTAGTGGATTCCTCCAGGAGTTGTAAAAGAGAGGATTAGAAGAATTACCCATCTTCGAACCTCTATAAAAATCAATTGTGTCATTTATTTTTCAGCACATTTACATTTCTGCATACTTACATCATATCTGCTGATAAACTCATATTTGCAATCCAACTGATTAATAACCAAGTTCTAAAATCAAGTGTTAAAACAAGTTTAAAATAATTCAAATGGTGTTAAGTCTACCACTGATAAAACCAATACAGCCAAGTTAAAGTTCAGGTTAAACAGCTCAGTTATTCTATCAACAGCTCTATTGAGTCTGTTGAGTGGCTAACCTATTTGAATAACCAACTTAGTCATCCCTCAAGGACACAGATTGTTTGAGTTAACTCGTAATAGTTTTAAAAGGACTAAAATCGAAAAGTTGGTAAGGTTTATTCAACCCCCCTTCTAAACCTTACTCACACCCCTTGGGACCTACAAATGCCCGTTCGTGTGGCCAACTTCGTGTATTAATCTCTCACTCACCGAAATTCTGTTATTTTAGAAATAAAAAATACTACGAACATCTACTCGGAACATATATTAATAATTTATAATTTAATTCCTCCAGAATAAATACTTAACCACCAAAAATTTAGTAAAAGTTGGGTCGACGCCCAGTTTATCAAAACTAAATTTTCAACAAAAGGGATTTATTGTCGAGTTCATCAAGATTATACTACAAGAATGATGGCAACATCCACATCATGCTTGCAATTGGATATCAACCTGTTCTTGTTCCTCCTATACAAAAATAAGCTATTTAGAGATCAATGTATTTTTCTAATCATGCAAATATATAAATGTACTAATGGAATTTTAGAAAAGAGTACTTATATATGTCATAATGGGCTTCTTCATCCCATAAAATTGACGAAGCCATGTTTGACAAATTGGAACTTGAATCATATCAGATGATAACTTAGCACGATAAAGAGCTAAGACTCGGGTTCTTGAACTAAATGTGGCCTCATGATGTCACAATGTTAATAGGAATAGTTAAAATATCACGAGTCAACTTAGACAAAATGCATGATGGGCTTTAATTATATTTAGACTTACTAGTTTGGCCATTTTATAAGTTAATATATGATTTATTATATATTAGCAATTTACATAAACAAATATATATTTATAGGTATAAAGATTATACATAAGTGTTTTGTATAAATATAAATATAAAAATATATATATTTTTATTCGAATATTCTTTCGAGATCGAATATAATGATATTCATATCTATAGTCGCATAATATAAGAATTTGAATAAATATTATTATTTGGATTCATATTCTAATTTTTCAAATTCGAATGTCAATATACAAACAAGAATACCTAATTGAATCAAAAAGATTCGCTTCCTTATACCCTACATCCAACGAAACTAGTGTTTGTGGTGAGACCGTAGGAACTAACCCTAGCCATTGAAAGTTAACTTTTAATGGCTCAGAATAAGGTACATAAATGATTAAAATTTAATTAATAAATTTGCAATAATGGTAATCTTGTAAAATAATATTAATAGATAACAACCAAAAAGGTACAGTTACAAAAATTAATTAAGAAAAGAATCTTAATTTATTGTTGCATCCAAATTACAGATCGGAATTTTTCTTCCTTCCTGAATCAGATTTCTTTTTCTTTTTTCGTTTTTCTTCTTCTTGTTCGTCTTAGAAGTTAAAATTTACAGTTTTTCGTGATGATTTTTCATGCATATTTACTATACATTTAATGCTTATTTAAAACATACATAATGTTTTTTTTTTCTGTCTTGTTTATATATTAAATAGAGTTGTTTGATATGTTCTTGCATATTTATTATATATTTAATACATATTTAGAACATTCATCATGATTTTATTATTTCTGTCATGTTTGATGTACTAGTGGATTTGTTTGATATTGTCTTGCATATTTACTATGTATTTAATTCTTGTTTAGAAAATTCATCATACATTTTTTTATTTTTGTATTGTTTAATATAGTATTAAAATATATTCATGCATATTTATTATATTATTAATGCACATTTAGTACATTATTATTGCTTGGAAAACCTAAACTTGAAAAACTCTCAGACATGCTAATAAAAATTAAAAATCGTTCAATACTCATATAGTATTGAAATATATTCATGCATATTTACTATATTATTACTGCATAGTTGCTATATTACTATTGTAAATTTAATACATTCTTAATATTGGAAAATCTAACTTTGAAACACTCTCAAATCTGCCAATTTGAATTAAAAACCGCTTAGCACTACTTTTTTTGCAACTAAATATGGCAACAATCAGTCCATAAAATCGTGGGAGTTGGAACTACTATTTTGTTCTTCTTGTCTTATCCAAAACCTTGAAAGTTTACTAGATTACCCTCTAATGTCAATCAATTACTTTCTCACCTCCCAAAATCAAGAATAAAATTTAAGCCATTAAAATTTTTCATTCAATGACTTAGATCAGTCACTGCAGTCTCACCCCAGAATATGCGTATTATTTGATCTAAATCCTGGATATGATTCTTATTTGATCCAAACCCTATAAATATATATAATAAATATATATAGATAGAGACCTATGTGATGCAACCCCCAGGTTGGCTAGTGGCGCTTGAGATTGCAATGCGCACCGAGGTCCGCCCGGTTCAAACCTTGACAATCGCTGAGTGAGGGGTTGGGGTTTGCCCCTCCTCCCTGAGAAATTAGGACTATTCCTATGAAGGACGGATGTCCTATCGCCCGAAAAAAGTATGGGATCTGTGCTTTCTGCTGATGTGGGAAAACCCTGGGTTTTAAAAGAAATAGAGAGAGAGAGACCTATGTGATGTATGCAAATTTTGGGGGCATGTGACGGAGGGCCGCCGTAGCCTTCCAACCTTAATCCAGGGACTCAAACTTAATATTAAAACCAGGTTCATTTCACCTCTCCTATGAATTGAAACTCATGACGACACTTTTTGTGTGCCAATAAACTCTTTTTTTTCGTTCACCTAAGATTCTGTGCCATTTTTTCAAAATTAAGAATGTCTTACGTGTCAAATACGCACCACATCCGAAGGTGGTCCATGCCCATAATTAACTTATGCCTTATAAGAGTCATGAGTGGGTGCCATCGGTTCTTTGCATGCCACTTGTATTATTCAATAAGTTTCTATTGTATTATATATAACGATGTTATTTTTCATTTGCTTTATGATATTATTTATGGGTATATCAAATACATCGTGAGCATTTTATAAATGGGTGGCAAGAAATTATATAAGATGCAGAGCCTGCAGTAGAAGATAAATTTTTAGGAACTCTCAAATAAATGGTATGGAATTTTCCCAAAATATGTTATGAAATAATGTGAGTAATGAAATTGATAAGCTCAAATTCATAATAAACAAAATTCGTTAGAAGTGGATCCAAACTTAATTAGATACATCTTGGGCGCGAGAAAAAAATTCAATTTTTCAAACACGAATGGGTTGGGAAAGGATATCAGATCTTGTTGAACCCGTGCAAACCTGTCCAAATATATCAAAAAACTCAATTATTAATTATTCATTCGCAAAATCCTATTCGTAATTTTTTAAGCTAACACTATTTAGTTTTTCCTCTAACAAAGTTCATTGTCATATGTGGCACCATCCGACATGCTCCCAACATTAGGGATGGCAGTGGAACGGGTAGGTGCGGTACCCACCCCAAACCACCTTGATAGAGGACCCCTCCTCCCCGTCAATGACAGATCCATAATCCCTTTTATGGTGGCATGTGCCTCAATAGTTTTTTTTTTATTTTTTTCTTTTAGATTTTGTTTAATAACTTTCCTTTATTCTTTTTTACTATTTACTATTTATTTTTTAAAAATATTTATTAATTAGGTTATAAAAAAGCAAATGTGCCCTATTAATTATTTTTCATGTAGTTTATTATTGTATTTATTTTGTACATCCTCGTAGAAAATTTCTGGATCAGTCCCTGCTCCCCGTACCCAAAACAAGATGGTTCTAACTCAATAAACTCGCAAATATTAATTTTTATTTTACTTGTATTCATTAATATTTAGCAAAAACATAGATTGACACATAAAAATAAAAAGCTAACAATATCAATAAAAATGTAATAGACATTGAAATTCATACATTATTGTACCGAGAACGAAAATATAACATGAATTATGAAATAATTTAGCTTGAGAAAATCTATATTTGCAAATTGCAACACAAAAACATAAAATTAAAAAATAAAAATGGTAATTAATGATTTGATTAAGTGACTAAACAAAAATACAAATAATATATTAAGTATATAATATTTAAAAACTAAAAGTTGTACATAGGGTGACAAGTCCAATAGGACCGACGGGTTTTAAAATTGTAAAACCAAGACTCGCCCAGAGGCCAGAACCTACCTGAATGAGGCGGGTCCATTATGGTTCCGGATCTAAACTTGCCATTTTCCATCCCTATTAGGGTACGAAATTTGGAGTTGGTGGAGGAAGACGATTGCATGCAATTGCTTTGGGTGGGTAGGGGAGAGGGATAGTGGAAATTATTACAGCAGAATAGGATATAAAAAATGGGGAAAAATGAAGGAATGGAGAAGACATGAAAAATAAATGGAGATGAATGAAAAAAATGGAGGAAAAAAAATGTATTTTTTTATTTTTACTGATGTGCCACGGGGTTCCTTGTCTCCCCCAAGAGATATTGTATGTCTAGCGATAGTCTACTAATGCTCAGTCGATGTGAGATATATTCCTATATAATAGATACCATGGTATTTTACTTTTTTCCTTTTATTTTCCTATCAAACATTTGTTTTTTTATATATTAACAAATTGTTAAGTGATTTTTTACATTTATTATTTCACTGTAAATTACTTCTTAAGAAATCTATGAACTTTAAGTATGAGGAGACTTCTCCAAAAAGTGTTTTTAGAGACGATAAAAAGTCGTCGTTAGAAAATTAATGTTGTCGATATTACTTTTAGCGACTGTTAGGAAATTTATTGTATAAATTTTGATGATGCTTAGAAAACTTAGAATTAGAAAGTCGGCACCCAATTTTCTGTATGTATTTCAACTTTGTAATAGTTAGAATATTAGCTAAGCTATCAAACAGCTAAGTTGAAGATACAGAAGACTTGCTCAAGAAGTGTAGAGAAGATTCAGTTGTGTCGCAGCTGAGTAGCCAAGAAGAGCTTCAGTCAAGTACAACATATGTGTCTTTCAGAAAACTTACATCAGTGTCATCCAAGAATCAAAAAGAAGACTCAATTTATGGGGTAAAACAACTGAAGGACTTAGAAAAAGCTGAAGAAGTCCGTTATGAAGATAAGTCAAGACTTACCCATTTTGGTAAGAGACAGATATGCAACCTTAATAAGTTGTCTTGCTGAAAGAGTGCAAGTAGCAAGAACCAATTGAATGCTTGCAGAACCCTGCTACGTTTCAGGCGCCTACAAGTAGTTAATGCAAAGGTTGGGCCAATATCAAAAGCTGCAGAAAAAAAACAAGCCAACGAACAAAAAGTGAAGTTTGAATTTGTCTATCTCTTCGATGGACAAATTTCAAACTCTCACTATAAAAGGCTGAAGAATTTTCAGAGAGAGATACAACACAAAAGAGAAAAGAATGAACAAGGGACACAACAAGCAATGAAGCAAACATCTACAATACTCTCTCTCAAGCAAAATTCTAAAATCCTCATGCCTAAACTCGAAGTGACTTTATCCAACACATACCTGTGAAAGTTAGAAGCCAAACTTCAAAGTGGAATAAGAAACCTATTTTCAAGAACAAAGGGGTATGTTCTTCCAAGATGTGAAGGAAATTCAGTGACGTTCAAGTTCGGACATGTTTCAAATCTGACGAAGGGCTACGTGATCAAGTCCGAATGATTTGGAGAGCTGAAGTAGTCAGGCATCTGCCTTACGAAAAGCTAAGTCCTAGGATTAAAGCCAGTTGTGTGATGAAGGTTTGCTTGGACTGTTTTGTACTTTTGTAACAAAATTAACTTGCATTAGTAAATTCCTCCTGGAGTAGAAGAAGAGTGGAGTAGAGGAATTACCCCATCCTCAAACCACTATAAATATTTGTATCATTTACTTTCAGCACTTTACTTTCTACAATTTATTTATTTGTTCATATATTTGTTATCCAATTTATAATAATCAAGTCTAAAATAAGTATTGATAATCAGTTTCTAAAAAGAGTGTAAAGACTTCTCATGTTAAAAATCAAGAAAATCAATTTATAAAAAGCTAACTTCACTCAATTGTGTTACTCTATCGAGAGCTCTTTCTGAGTCCGTTGAGTGGTTAACTCTCCTACTGGAGTTTGACTCGGCTGTCTCTCAAGAGACTTAGTTGTTTTCTTGTGGTAAACTCTAATTTGTATTTAAAATCAAAAATTGGTTAAATCTATTCAACCCACCCTTCTAAGCCTAACTCACACCCCTTGCGACCTACAAGTGGTATCGGAGCGGTTGGTTCAAAGATCTTTTCGCACTGGTTACTGAACTAGATCAAATTTGTTTCAAAAACATGAATACTTGAAGTTTTCAAAGTTATTTCAAAGTTATTATCATGGAAGCAAATATATCATGTATCCCCATGTTTACCATTGAAGAATTTGATGACTGGAAAATTCGCATGCAGGTACCTCTCTCCGCTTTACATGATGAAATGTGGTTTGTCATAGAAGATGGACCATTAAAATTATCAAGGTGAATACAACTGTAAGAGCAGTAGGAGAAGTTGTTGGATGACCTGCAGAGGTTGAAATACCAAGAAGCGAATGGACAAATGAGGATAGAAAGAGATATAACCTTGACAATGTGGCCAAGGATATTTTGTACAAAACTTCAGATAAAGCAATGTTTAACAAGGTTAAATCTTACAGGACTACCAAAGAGATTTAGGAAAAGCTGACTCTCATCTGCGAAGGCTCAGAGCACATAAAGGAGAATAAGCTTACAGTTGCAGTGCAGAAGTTTGAGAACTTCAAAATGATGGCAGGTGAATCACTGGATCAGCTGGATGCCAGATTCATTGAGATTACAAATGAGCTATCAGCTCTAGACAAGGAGTATACATAGAAAGAAATGTGTATGAATATTCTAATAGCCCTCCCAGCTGAGGGGGAAATGAAGGTGATGACTCTCAAACATTCCATGGACTTGACCAAGATTTCCAACCATGAGTTATTCTCAGATCTAAAAGCTTATGAATTTGAGCTCAAGAGGAAAGAGCAAGATGAAATAGTTGTACCAAAGACAACTGAGCTAGTGGCTAGAGAATCAAAGGTAACTAACTCCGAAGATATCATTGATAAAGAAGAGATTGTCTTGTGGTCAAGAGATTCAACAAGCTTTTCAACAAGAACTACAGGAGGAACAAAGGAGAATCCTCTAGACGGCACTCAGCTCCTTCTAAAGGAAAGGAAGAGAGAACCCCCAAGAGAGCTCAGAAAAAGGTTGATTATCTCAGGCCGAATTGCACACACCAGTCACTTTGCGCTTGATCGCCTTTATCTACCACCAATGAGTATAAGAATGAAGAGGATAAGAAAGTCTTTAGGGAAAAAAGACAAGAAAGAAAGAAAGCAATGATGGCAGCAGAATCAGAAGCAGCCAAGTGTAAGGAGACACTAAGTCGGGGCAAAGTGACGCCGACTACTCTCGACAATCGAAAAAGAGGCATTGATATGTCTCATGGCCAAAGAACGGGAAGATGATGTAAACTCTAACTGATCTAGTTCAAATTCTGATGATAATGATCATGATACACACACTTTATCACCCATTGATCTATATGATTCATTAGGAAAAATGATGACAGATTTTGAGCTGTTAGGAAATTTATTTTGTAGATTTTGATGATACCATGTAAAACTTAAACTAGAAAGTTGGCACCCCATTTTCCTTGTAATTTACATTGTAATAGATAGAATTTGAAAAGTCGAGTCAAGTCAGCTATGCCTAGAAATACAAGAAGTCAACTGAAGATTGAAGTATCATGATCACCCATTGATCTATATGTATCTCTTTCTATCCTCATTAGTCCGCTCAGTCCTTGGTGTTTCAACCATGGTTGGTCTTGCTTCAGCAACAACTTCTTCTCCTTCAGCTGCAGCTGCTCTTATTGCAGCCGTGTTCACTTTGAGTATTTGCAATGGCCCATCCTCAATCACTAGCTACATTTCATCATGTAATGCAGATAGATGAGCCTGCATACGAATTTTCTAATCATCAAATTCTTCAACAATGAACATAGGAATGCATGTCAGATTTGCTTCCATGATGATAACTTTGCTTAAAATAAAAGACTTTGAAAATACAAGTGTTTAAAAATGTTTTGAAATGATAGATATCTTGTTCAGTAACCAGTGCGGAAGCCTCAATGAACCAACCGCTCTGATACCACTTGTAGGTCCCAAAGGGTGTGAAGGAAGGTTTAGAAGGGGGGTTGAATAAACCTTACCAAATTTTCGATTTAGTCGTTTTAAAATAATTCAACAGAATTGACTCAAACAGTTGTATCCTTGATGGACAGCTAAGTTGGCTTTTCAGCTAAGTTACCCACTCAACAGACTCGATAGTGCTGTTGATAGTATAACTCGGTTGCTCAAGCCAAATACTTAACTTGGCTGATTGGTTTTTAACAGCGGAAGACTTTACACCCTTTGATTAGATTTTAGCTTGTTTTAAACACTTTATTTTTAGCACTTGGTTATTCATCAGTTGGATAGCAAATATAATGCTTAACAGCAGATATAAAGTAAATGTGCAGGAAAGTAAAAAAAGTAAATAACACAAATATTTTTATAGAGGTTCGAAGATGGGGTAATTCTTCTAATTCTCTCTTCTCCAACTCCTGGAGGAATCAACTATGTAACAGATCAGTTTACAAAGCGGTGAACAGTCTGGAGACAGCCTTGATCACACAGATGGCTTCTCTTGCGACTCAACTCCTTCACAGAGCAACTGCCTTGCTACTTCAGCTCACATCTCAAGTTCTTGGATTTGATCATGAAGCCCTCCAACAAACTTGATAATGGTTCGACCTGGAACCTTTTTACAATCCTAGCTTGGAAAGTAGACCCCTTTGATTTCTTCAAAAGTTTCCTCTTCAACAGATTTGAAGTTGTCTTTCCTTCACAATTGGTGTTGGATCGATTTCCTTTGAGTTTCAGGCTTGAGGAATTGCTTGAATGTTTATGAGAATATTGCAGGTTAGATGCTTGAATATTGCTTGCTTGTCCGTGGTTCAAGTAACCTCTTCTCAATAACTTCCTCAGCCTTTTATAGTGCACGTTTGAAATTTTTCCCGTTGAAGAGATAGGCTAATTTCAAATGTCACTTGTATTCGTTGGCTTATCTCGGTTCGTAGTCCTTGATGTTGACCCTTCCTCGTATTAAATGTCTTTTGCAGCATTGCAGGTGCCTAACACAAGGTGCAGTGTTTCCCTTTGGTTCATTCCTTTTGCACAATTCTGGGACTAACACTTTAGACCTGACAGCTTTGACATATTACTATATTGAGTAATATCTTGACTTTAATCAACGGATCTTAGTCGGTTGTCTTGACTAGACTGTTGTTTGTACCCCAGGTGACTTGAGTCAGCTCCAGTCATTGGATGGGCATTACTCAGCTGTTGACTTGAGACTTGGCTTCTTGAGTTGACTTGACCGCACTTACATTGTTCCTCACCGACTCTCCTTCAGTCGAGTCCTTGACTTCCTTCATGGCATTACTCAGCTGACACACAGCAGAGTCTTCACATAGTCCGCAGTTGACTTCTTGTAATCCTTGGCATAGCTGACATGACTCAGTTTTTCGTATCTATTACAATACAAATTACAAGGAAAATAGGGTGGCAACTTCCTAGTTTAAGTTTTACATGGTATCATCAAAATCTACTCAATAAATTTCATAACAATTTCCCCCTTTTTGATGATGCCAAAACTTAAAAACATTCAAACAAAATAAACAGCAAAGATACATATAGACAATGTAGTAACAAAGAATGTATGCTTAAAATAGATCATTTTATTGATCATAGCATTCTTGTCCTTTACACAGCTGTTTACATTCGGTATCAAAGCAACATAAATGTATACATGTCAAGACATAGTATATCTAAGCTAAGATACATACAGAGTGAAAATTACAAAAAATTCACGAGCTTATTACAGAAGACTTACATAGATGTATTTACAACAAAAATACACGAAGGGGTTTGCAGCAACACTTCGACGCCTTTGCTGCTTCCTTCCTCTTTCTTCATCAGCTCTTCTTCTGTCTGGATCATCTCTTTTCCTCTTTCTTTCCTCTTCTTCTTCAGCCTTCTTCCTTTTCTTTTCTTCTTCCCTTTTCTTCTTCTCAAAAGCTCGCTTTGCAATAGGGTCATCCCTTCGCTGCCTTTCTTCCCATTCACGGGTTGCTCTGGCACTTTCTTCTGCCATCCTCTTCCTTGCTTCTTCAATTTTTTGAGCGACTTCTAAGTTTGCAAGATGTTCATGGCCAGCCCAGTATGTCATTCCCCTTTTCTCAGGGTCCACGAAAGTGACATCTTTCGGCCTTGGCCGAGATTGAGAACTCCGTTCAGTGCCACTTTGTCTTCCCTTTCTTGACTCTGCTCCTCTTCCTCTATGAGTATATTGTACAGGACCCTTGGATTTACCAGCTGAGTGACTACTTGCACTCTGCTGTTTCTCAGCTTTGTTGAACACTTCCAGGCCTTTTTCCCAGTACAACTCCCAGGCTTGAGTCAAAGTTATTCCTTCAAAGTAGCATTCAGCTTCCAAGGTTTGAAATTCTTTCATGGATCTAGGCTCAGATCCTGCATCTGGCATAACTTCTTTGGGGGGCTCTATCATGACGTTCTCTAATCCTGCTGGAAGACCACCATGCTGCTTCAATAGTTCTTCCACTCTTGCTGGCGAATTCTCAACTACCTTTTCAAATGCAGCTTCGATGACCTTTCTCTTATCTTTCATGGCCACTGAAGCTTTCTCGATAGGTAATCTCACGGCTAGCTTGCTGAGAATATCAGCTATGACTTGACCTAGCTGAGGGGTTTGAGAACATCAATTTTAATTCCTTTGAACTTTCTTCCCCCTCAGTTGCATCGCCTTTCTTCAATTTCTCTTCTTTCAAACCCTTGAGGGACTCCTCTTCCCCATTTTTGGCATCATCAAAGGAGAGAGGTATCCCAGGGAACAAATCTCCGAGGATAAAGTCCAGTCGGCTGATGGTGGAGTTATGCTTGGAGTCTGTTGCATCATACGCGGTTCGAAATTCTGAGCGTGTTGCCTTGGACTCAGCTGTTACTATCTTCATTTTAGCCCTGAGAAGGCTAATTTCTCATTCATGGTATTCTCGAGTCTGGCAATTTCATTCTAGTGGAAATGTTGTAGCAGCTCCATATCCGACTTATGGGACTGGTTAATCCTCTCAATGTACTCCTTCATCCTCTGCCTGTACATGGAGTTATCAGCACTCCATACGAGCATCCTTCCATTTAAAGCTTTGAAATATCGGACTTGCTTGATTCTCATTGCAGTCTGTTGTTGAGTCCATTCCCGTAGTCTCACCACTATGCCTCTCAGATCGGCAGTGAGAGTGGCATATCGATTGTCCAAACACAAATCCAGAGAGGCCTGATGACGTTCCATCTTCTCAATCTCTTCGCAGATTTTCTTGAAGACGTCACGGAACTCATCTTGCACATTGGATTCAGCTGATGGGCATTCTGCGTCAAAATTGAAGTCTGTTGGAACAATTGTGTCTGTGGGAATAACTGGATCTTCCCTTACAGTGTATCTCCTTTCTTCAGCAGTTGTCTCTTCTTCTAATTCAGGCAGATCCTTGGAGAAGGGAAACATGTGTTGGAATGCATCATCGCGCACATAGGGAATTTTGTGTTGCTTAGGTGCTTGCGATGACTCAACTCGTTGTGCCTCGGCTGTGACAACTTCATTAGTAGTGGTCACAGCTGTGGGAGCCAGTGACTGAGCTGAGGGAGTCGTTACTACTGCAGTTGTGGAAGCCTGCGTAGATGACTCGATTCAAGCTGGGGTATTTGAGATGTTTTGCCCAGCTGACTGAGCCTCAGCTGTCTGAACAGCTTTCTCGGTCTCAGTGGGTTTTTTCAATTGAGTAATCTTGTCCTCAGTTGTATCATCAGCTTCATCGGAGGATTATGAGACCTGGAGAGTTGGCTCATCATCAAAGTTGAATCTCATAGGAGTCGTCTTCTCACTGACTTGGCTCTGAGATTTGTGAACATCCTCAGTTGTGTCCGTCATTAGAATTATCATGTTGGGTGGACTCAGCTTCATCTTTCGATCCCAAAAATTATGTATCAATGTTTTCTTGAAAGTCATGAAGGGTGAAGGGCACCAATAACTTCATCTGCGATGGCACCTTCAATTTGAGGAATGTTCTCAATTTTATCATGTTTACCAAGGGAAGTCTCAGCCTCCTGTTGGACTTCAATACCCCTAGCAGTCTCCACTACTGCAGGGCCTTTAGCAATCCCTTCGATAGTCTTAATTGTCTTAGGGTCTTCTAAATTCCTTTCGACAGACTCAGCTGTCTTGGGGTCTTGGACATTGGCATCCAGAGGAGTCTCAACCTCTTGGATTGCACTTTCAAAGCCCAGAGTGTTAACTCCTGGGCTTCACCATCCTTTGCCTCACCGTGATAGCAAACGTCATCGGCCTTCAAAGCGGTACATATTTCAGCTAAGACAGACTCAACCGTCCGAGCCACAATCAATGTCACTCGTCTGTTTTTTTTCAAATTCTTTCTCACCTTCGCCTCCTAACTCCATTGATGTGTCTCCCACAGCAACCTCCAACCCAGCTTGTGGTGGAGAGAGTTTCCCTCTCAGCTGGCACACCAGCTGAGTGAATAAGAGTGGGGTCACTCTGCTCTAGAGACACGGCTTTGTCCTCTGAGTGTTCAGCCGCTGGGGCAGGTGTGAGAACACCTTCTTCAGGGGTTGGCTTGGCTTAGGTGCCCAACTTCCTAGCTTCATCGCCAATTCCCTTGGAGCCATTCTCTGATTGCACTGGGGACGTGGCTGCAGCAATGTCCGTCGCAATTTGATGTGCCACTCCCAAAGGATCAGTTTGCAGAAGAGTTTGGGAGGACTCTCCTGGACCTTCTAATAAGCGTTTCTCGTGCATGGCTTTGGATTCCTACAGGGCTTGCTGCATTTCCAACTTGTCAGCTGCAGCAGCAGGATCCATGTCTTCATCGCTATCTGTGAACTCATGAAGATGCTCATGTGTATGTTCGAGAGTACCTGTGAAGGCACACATTTTGGACTTCTCTAGTACTTGGGCTCGCTCCTCAGCTTTCTCCTTCTCATCCTCTTTAATAATGCAAAGGATGTAAAAGCAATTTTTTTCGTCAAGGGCAAATATGACATCATTAACACCAAGAAATCGGAGAAGCTCTTCTTCCTCCTCTATAAATTCAGGGTGAGTGAACTGCAGCTTAGAGTGATCCAGCTTCCATGCCCTCCATTCCCTCAAGCGCCTTTGAATGTCAGGGTAAACTGGAGAGTTCATAATCACATCATCATCATTATCGACTTCATCTCCAGTTTCTGGAATGGGAGGTAAGAGACCTTGCTCTTCCTCAGATGCAACAACGCATCAGTTATAGGAGGGGAGACAACTCTTTCAACATCAGGCTCAGTTGTCTCGGTTGCTTCACTTTCGTTAGTTGTTTTCCTCGTAACTGGGTCTACGGCGGATCTCTGCTGATCACCATCAGCAGACTGCTTCAATACATCAACAATTTCTGGAGACTGCTCTTCTTGATCACCAGCGAGCCTCGCTTTTTTCTCCAAATGAGTACTGTTATTGTCTTTTCAAGCTCGATTGCTTGAATGCGCTCTTCTTGGGGCGAACCAGTGGAACCTCTAGTTCTATCTCAGCCGATTCTTCAGAAGTGGGGACTTGGACACTCTTCTTAGAGGCAACTGCCTTCCTCGACTTGGCAGTCCTCTTCTTCTTTATGATAGGGGAGGGAATATGTGTTCTTCCTCTATCTCACAACTTTGGGGCGAGTCTCATTGCGCACGGCGGTGACTCGGTTGCATGGGCGGGGAGCTTTGGACTTTCTTTGCGGGGAGTAGGGGCACTTTGTCTTGGTTGCGGGCGGGAGCAGGCTTGGATACCGCAGCTCTCTTTCTTTGGTGGAGGAGTCTCATCTGCATCTTCAGGATCAGCTGATTCCCCCTCACTGGTATCGGCCTTTCTGGCGTGGGCCTTCTTCTGGGCACCGGAGAGATTTGCCCTGAACATCTTCTTATTAACATGGAAGGGCTTGCCATGATGGAGAGCAATGCCCTTTAACTCCATTAAATGGCCAATCATAAGGCCATAACCTAGGGAACATCCGAAGGACCCATCCTCCTTAAAGGTCTTGTTCAACACATTCTGGCAGAGTCTGTTGTAAACAAACTCAGCCCAGTTAAATTTCTTTCCTTGCATGATCGCAGCCATCACTATCAGCTTAGTTTTGGAAACTAATTGAAGCTTCCAAATTTCATGTCAACACACTTCGAGACGGCATCCATCAGATTGTGATAGTCGTTCTTTAAGGAATCTTTCTTGGCCGTATAGACTACTTTCGCAGCACATTCCGGCTTGGCAACTTCTTTCCAAGCCGCAGCTAGGTCGACATCTACCTCATAGATATCCTTCAAGCCCTCCGCGGGCAACAAATAGTGCTCAGCGAGGTCTTTTGCAGTCAATTTGATGACCTTGCTGTGGACGGAAGATTTGATTTCATCGTCCTACACTTTTGCATTCACATAAAACATAGCGACCTCCTCAAGGTACGTATGAGTGTACCCCATTATCAAACAATCCTTCAGGCCGGACTTCTCCAACATCTTAGCTATCTTCTTGACTAGGGTCTCATCGATGCCCTGCTTGATCATTCCTTCAAAATCCACCAAGAACCAACCGGTGTGGATTTGTTTTGAGAGCTTCACGAAATCGTACTTTGGGGCCATTTTCAGATGATTCTGCCGATTGAAATAAAAAAAACTTGCTTGAGAGAGACTAGGGTTCGCACAAGGTTCCAGAGAAAAAATATTTCCTTTGCTTGAAGATGAATAGTTTGCGTGAGGAGAGAGAAATATGAGGTTCCGTATATAAGGGACGTGAAAGGACATATTTCAGATTTTGAATTTTTTGATCAAAATCAACGGCTATGATTTAGAGCTTTAAAACCGCATTTAATTCCCCACATTAAATGCAAAGGCAAAGATTTATATCCAATTATATGGCTTATTTGTCGCGGCTTTTTATCGTGACCGTCATTATTATCTTTGCCGACGCGTCATCCTTAAAAACATTCCCGCTTAATTAAAACGACTGCATTTTTGTCACTTAGCTCATAAATGATCCAGCTTATATCCAAAGTGACTTAACTCTGCTTCTCTCTTCTCATTAAGTGACTCACCACACCTAACTCAATACGATGACTTCCGATTGTTGTTTCACTTGGCTGAAATATGAAACTTGCCCTTTTTCCTTCTTCTCATCATCTTTCTCTACTGATTGAGTCTTCTGAGATTCAACTCAGCTCAATTAACTCTAACTCATTCTTGAGCTCTTCAAACCTTGATTCACATAAAGGCTTTGTGAAATATCAGCTAACTGCTTATCAGTTGAGATGTATTCCAAAGTGATGTCTTTCTTTTCAACATGATCTCTTATAAAATGATATCTGACATCAATGTGCTTTGTTCCTGAATGCAATACTGGATTTTGAGTGATTGCAATAGCACTAGTGTTATCACACATAATTGGAATCTCTTTTTCTTCAATATCATAATCTCTCAGCTGTTGTCCATCCATAAGACTTGGGCACAATAGCTGCCCGCAGCTATGTACTTTGTTTCAGCTGTGGATGTAGCTATTGAATTTTGAATCTTGCTGAACCAAGAAACCAATCTATTTCCGAGCATTTGACATGTACCTGAAGTACTCTTCCTATCAACTCTACATCCAGCATAGTCTGGGTCTGAGTAACCAATCAGCTTGAATCTACCTTCTTTTGGATACCATAGGCCAACTTATTGACATCCCTTCAAATATCTTAAGATTCTCTTAGTTGCAATCATCTAGCTCTCCTTTGGTGCAGATTGAAATCTTGCACATACACCTACTGCAAATGTGATGTCTAGCCTGCTTGTTGTTAGATAGAGCAATGATCTAATGAGTGTTCTATATCTGGTTTGATCAACAGCTTTGATATCTGCATCCATGTCCATCTTGACTAAAGTATTCATTGGAATTTTCACAGAAGACTTCTCTTCCATACCAAATTTCTTCATTAAATCTCTCGTATATTATGTTTGACTTATGAAGGTTCCATCCTTCATTTTCTTGACTTGAAGTCCTAGGAAGAAAGTCAGCTCTATCATCATGCTCATCTCAAATTCACCTTACATGAGGTTTGAGAACTTGTCACGCAGCTCTTTATTTGTGGAACCAAAAATTATATCATCCACATATATTTGAACAAGCTATATACTCTCTCCATCTTGAATTATGAAGAGTGTTCTATCAACTTTTCCTTTGGTGAATCCATTTTCAATTAGAAATTGAGACAATGTATCATACCATGCTCTTGGTGCTTCTTTCAATCCATATAATGCTTTCTTGAGCTTATAGACCTTATCTCCAATAGTATTCTGCTCAAAACCTGGAGGTTGTTCAACATAGACTTCTTCCTCTAATAGTTCATTTAGAAATGCACTCTTTATATCCACTTGATACACAGTAAAGTTCTTATGTGCAGCATAAGCAAGAAACATCCTTATTGCTTCCAATCTTGCAACAGGAGCAAAGGTTCCAACAAAATCTATACCTTCTTCTTGGCAATACCCTTTGGCTACCAATCTTGCTTTGTTTCTTACAACAGATCCTTCCTCATTCATATTGTTTCTGAAAACCCATTTTGAGCCAATAACATTTTCATGGGTTGGCCTCTGCACTATTTCCCATACTTTGTTTCTTTCAAACTGATTCAGCTCTTCTTGTATGGCTTGAATCCAATGTGTGTCATCCAATGCTTGAGACACATCTTTAGGCTCTATTTGGGAAATAAAACAAGTGAACATAGCTTCATGTTGTGCTCTGGATCTGGTTCTTATACCATCTCTAACATCTCCAATAACTAACTCTGGTGGATGGTCTCTCAGCTATCTCACATCAGGTTAGAGTAAGTCTACTGGATTCAGCCATCTCGCAGATAAGTTGTCTTGAACAGCTCTTACATTTTCATTCAGCCGTAGACCTTCCAATTGTTTTTGAGATTCAGCTATCTCATCTTCATCTGGGTTGAGTGCTCTTACTTCAGCTTCAACATAAGGACTCTTCTGCATAGTTGGTTGATTCAGCTTATCAGTTAACTCTTCAATGTCATCTCCATTTATATTAGGTTCATCAAAAACCACATGGATAGACTCTTCTGTAACCATAGTCCTCTTGTTCAGCACTCTATAGGCTTTACTCTCAACTGAATATCCCAAAAAGATACCTTCATCAGCTTTAGCATCAAAAGCCTTCAAATTATCTTTGCCATTTTTATGGATGAAACATTTACATCCAAATATCCTGAAATATCCAACATTTGGCTTTCTCCCTGTCCAATCTCATAGGGAGTCTTGGTCAACTGCCTGTTGATCATGCATCTATTTTGAGTATAGTATGATGTGTTAATGGCTTCAGCCCAAAACCTCTTAGGCAATCCAAATTCAGCTAACATGATCCTTGCAGCTTCCTTGAGAGTTCTATTCCTTCTTTCAGCCACTCCATTCTACTGTGGAGTTCTTGCAGTTGATAACTCATGAGCAATTCCATTTTCAACATAATATTGAGTTATTATCCCATTGAAAAAATCACTTCCTCTGTTGAATCTTATTTTTATAATGGTTTGACTCTTTTCATTTTGAACTCTTTTCATCAACTGAGGTAACTTCTGCAAAGTTTCCTTCTTTTTACACCAACAAGATTGTCCATGTATATCTTGAATAGTCATCCACCACCACTAAGGTGTATTTCTTTCCACCTATGCTGGCTGGCTCAACTGGACCAAATAAATACATATGCAACAGATGTAATATCCTTGTTGAAGAAGGACTTGGCTTATCCTTGAATGAAGACTTTATTTGTTTTCCCATCTTGCATGCATCACATACACTTTCTTTCTTGTACACTGAGTATGGCAATCCTTCTACAAGATGACTCCTTGCAAGCTTGTTGATTGTCTTGAAATTCAGATGACTCAGCTTCTTGTGCCACAACCAACTTGATTCAGTTGTGCTCTTTGCTAACAGACAAGTACTTGGTGTAGCAGTAGACCAATCTACCACATACATATTCTTCTGTCTTGATCATTGCAAAGACTATTTCATTTGATTCAAAGATCTTTGATCCGCACACTCCCATGTTGAATACAACATTGTAGCCTTTATCATAGAGTTGGCTGATGCTTAACAGGTTGCAGTTGAGGCCTTCAACATAAGCAACATCTGTGGTTTCCAATCCATTTTTCTTGATAGACCATGTGCCTTTGATTTCCCCTGGAGCTTCATTTCCTCCAAATATGACTTTTGCACCTCTAATATCCTTGAATCTTGACAGATTTTTCTTGTTTCCTATCATATGTCTGGAACAGCCACTATCCATGTACCAGGTTCCTTGGCACTCAGTTGTTCCTTGAACCTGCAATCAAGAAAATCAGTTTTTAGGTACCCATACCTACCTTGGTCCTGAGGGGTTAGTGCTATAAGATGATCCAACCAACCTGTAGCCAAAATATTTGACTCTAATAGGTTGCCATCTATCAGTGCCATAATCGTAGTGCACATTAGCAAATTGCTTGGGGGTTTTACGTTCATACAACTCTCTCTTTTGTCTGTATGCATGTGTTTGTGTTTTAGCAACTGCTTTCTTGGGGTAGTTGTGGTATTTCTGAGTGTAGTGCTTGGGTACGTATGTGTGCTGATAATAACTCTTTTGCCTTTGGAATGACCTTTGTTGAGGTTTAGGTATTTGCCATTTTGGCTTGTTATCCATAGGTCTTTGCTGGTGTTTCACATTATTCCAATCAGCATAGTTTGGATAGTTTCTACCATCATCATGTGTATTTCTCTTATGAAATTTCTGGGGTTTCTGGTAGCTCTGTTTGCTTTTCACAGAGTATTTTCTGTTTAGAGTTTGCTAAGGAACTCGGCTAGATTTATTCTCAGCTGTCCTCTCATCATACTCAACTGGCTGTTTTCCTTTCTCTTTGTATGCAAGACCAGTTTGTTCGTGATTGTGCTTTGGACTGAATGTGGGTGCAACATTTGGTGTTTTGGGTTTTTGAGATGCTTCATTACTTGAAGATCTTTTTTCCAAAATCACTCTTGGAGTTTGACTGTGCACAAAGGACTTAAATCCTATGTCTGTCTTATCTCCACATTTTTTTTGACTCGTAATAAGATCATCCAATGATTTGGATGCCTTTGTAAATGAGGCAATCACATTTTTGAGATCTTTTTTCCCTCTTTTCTATGGCAGCTAACTCTGCTATGATCTTTGCATTTTCAGCCTTCAGCTTAGTGTTCTCATCTGCTATATGACTCAGAGTACTCAGCTCTTTAGTTAGTTGTGAGTTTTGGCTTTTAAGCTGGCTGTTTTCCTCATTTAGAATAGTGTGTGAGGATTTTATGTGTTTAAAATCTTTCATCATTTTGCCTAATGAATCATAAAGATCAATGGGTGATGAAGTGTTTGTATCACAATCACTATCACTTGAATCTGAATGAGATGAGTTAGATTATACCTCATCTTCTTGATCTGGTTGTTCTTGTTCTTTAGCCATAAGGCAAATCATAGCATCTTCCTCAGAGTCACTTGAGTAGTCTGCTTCACTACTTTCTGAGTCTGCTGCTTCATTGGACTTGACTGTCTTAGCAGTCTCAGCAGCTAACATGGCTTTCTTCTTTTTTCCTTGTCTTCTTTCCCTGAAGAATTTTCTTTCTTCTTCATTCATGTACTTGTTGACTGGTGGATAGGAACAGTCAACTACAAAGTGTCCTGGTTGTCTCAGCTCCAACACAGGTTCTCAGCTCTTTCATCAGCTCTTTCTGTTCTTGGATTATCAGCTCTCTGATATTCAACCCTTTGATGCTCAGCTCTGTTGGGTGGCCTGTCTTCCCTTGATTTGGAAGGAGATGAATGTCACCCTTATTTCTTTTATAGTTCTTATTGAAGAACTTGTTGAATCTTTTGACCATCAGGGCAATTTCCTCCTGGTCTATGGCTTCCTTTGGCTAAGCTTTCTTTCCATAACTAGCCACTAATGCAATTGTCTTTGGTATAGCTGTCTCCTCTTGGTCTTTTCCTCTCATCTCAAGACTCATAGGCTTTGAGGTCTAAAAATAGCTCATGGTTAGAGGTTCTTGAGAGGTCCATTGAATGTCTCAGGGCCATAACCTTCATTTCTCATTCAGCCGGGAGGCTTCTTAAGATCTTCATGCACATTTGCTTTTGTGTATATTCCTTCCCAAGAGCTAAAGCTCATTTGTGATCTCAGTGAATCTGGCATCCAGCTGATCCAAGGTTTTACCTGCAAACATTTTGAAATTTTCAAATTTTTGAACAGCAACGGACAGTTTAGTTTCTTTAATTTGTTCTGATCCTTCACAAATTAAAGTCAGCTTATTCCAGATTTCTTTTGCAGATTTGCAAGATTTGACTTTATTGAACATTTCTTTGTCCAATGTCTTGTAAAGTATGTCCTTGGCCACATTGTCCAAGTTGTATCTATTTCTATCCTTATTAGTCCACTCAGTCTTTGGTTTTTCAACCATGGCTGGTCTTGCTTCAGCAACAGCTTCTTCTCCTTTAGTTGCAGCTGCTCTTATTGCAGCCGTGTTCACTTTGAGTATTTGCAATGGCCCATCCTCAATCACTAGCTACATTTCATCATGTAATGCAGATAGATGAGCTTGCATACGAATTTTTTAATCATCAAATTCTTCAACAGTGAACATAGGAATACGTGTCAGATTTGCTTCCATGATGATAACTTTGCTTAAAATGAAAGAATTTTAAAATACAAGTGTTTAAAAACTTTTTGAAAAGATAGAGATCTAGTTCAGTAACCAGTGCGGAGGCTCAATGAACTAACCGCTCTGATACCACTTGTAGGTCACAAGGGGTGTGAAGTAAGGTTTAGAAGGGGGTTGAATAAACCTTACCAAATTTTCGATTTAGTCCTTTTAAAATAATTCAACAGAGTTGACTCAAACAGTTGTATCCTTGATGGACAGCTAAGTTAGCTTTTCAGCTAAGTTACCCACTCAACAGACTCGATAAAGCTGTTGATAGTATAACTCGGCTACTCAAGCCAAATATTTAACTTGGCTGATTGGTTTTTAACAGCGGAAGACTTTACACCCTTTGATTAGATTTTAGCTTGTTTTAAACACTTAATTTTTAGCACTTGGTTATTTATCAGTTGGATAGCAAATATAATGCTTAACAGCAGATATAAAATAAATGTGCCGGAAAGTAAGTTTGCTGAAAGTAAATGACACAAATATTTTTATAGAGGTTCGAAGATGGGGTAATTCTTCTAATCCTCTCTTCTCCAACTCCTGGAGGAATCAACTATGTAACAGATCAGTTTACAAAGCGGTGAACAGTCTGGAAACTTGGCTTCTTGAGTTGACTTAACTGACACTTCTTACAGCTGTTCCTCAGCTGACTCTCCTTCAGTCGAGTCCTTGACTTCCTTCATGGCATTACTCAGCTAACGCACAGTAGAGTCTTCACATAGTCCGCAGTTGACTTCTTGTAATCCTTGGCATAGCTGACTTGACTTAGCTTTTCCAGCCCTCTCAATTACATTACAAATTACATGGAAAATGGGGTGTCAACTTCCTAGTTTAAGTTTTACATGGTATCATCAAAATCTACTCAATAAATTTCCTAACAATGGTGGTTGGAGATGATACTGGGATGGACATAGTGGTTCTAGATTCTAAGATCGAAGAAGGTAACCCAGTGGAGCCACACCCTAAGGAAGTTGTTGAGACAGCTCAAGATCAGTTGGCTGAACAGTCATGCGATACAACCAAGTCTCCGGTGACAGTAGACCCTATCGAATATCTATCAGCTGGTGAGCGAGCAGAGGAGAAAACTACTCACACTACAGCCACGTCGGAGGAGGCTACAAGGGACAAAGAAATTTTGAAGTTAAGAGGCGAAGGAAAGATAGTTGAATGGGAAACTATTGTTGCCACTGAAGTTGTGGTGCTTGAGACTACCACAGCTGAGGCCCCAACAATATTGAAGGCCAGTGAGGTTACAGAGGTTGAAATACCTGTAATTGAGGCAACGGATGGATCAGCAGAGACCATGGTAGTTGAGACTGCTGGTCAGGAAAGTGCAATCCCTGAGGTTGTGACTTCTAAGGATGCCAAAGATAAAGACCTAGCAGCAGCCCAGTCTGTTGTAGGGAATATTCAAGGCCTTTTGGCGGTTGAGATTGCTGAAAAGGTAGCTAAAGACTGGTTGGCAGTTGATACTGCCAGGGGGATATAGATGTTTCTGGTGAAGTGCCTAAATTTCCAGAATCTGAATCAACTAAGCCAATGGTGATAGATGCCCTTATAGACTTTGAAGCTGAATATTTAGACATGGCTGAAGATTTTGACGAATCAGCAGAGTCTGATAAAGAGGCCAGTGATTTGGATGCTAGTATGAAATATACAAAAATGAGGTTTGTGCTAGTCGATGGGCCACCCCCACTAGCTCAATCTCTTGCCCTTGATGCTGCTCAGGCAGGTGAGGCAAAGGTTACTCAATTGGATGAATCAACTGTTTCCAGTGACGCTATTAAGATAGTTGAGGCGCAGTCAGCTTAGCAGGCTTCCATAGCTGCTACTGCTAATGAGACTTTCGTATCTGCGGCAAAATGAGTTGTTGTCCAGAGAGAAGAGTGAAGTGTGCCTGAAGTGGGAACTTCCTCTGATCTAAGTGGCACGTTGGGGATGTTGAATTTCCCCTTCTTAGAAGAAGTCCCTTTTGAAGTTGAGTCTATGGAGAAAGTTGCACGTTTCAACGTTCAGATTGACCAGCTGATCTGCTAGTTCCATCGGATACACGAATTGTACCGTTTGGCCATGATTTTAAGTCCATGTTTCCTGAAGATTCAAGTGAACAAGCAACTGACTTTCAACATGCCTTCCTAGTTATGTACAAGGAGATGAAGGCCATGGAGAAAGGCTTTACTGACTTGAGCACCAAGATAGATAATCATGATGCCACAATATTTGGAGACATTTGAAACCAAACTTCAAAGTTGAAGAGGAAACTTGTTTTCAATAACAAAAGGGTATGTTCTTCCAAGAAGTGAAGGAAGTTCAGTGAGGTTCAAGTTCGAACCTGTTTCAAATCTGACGGAGGGCTACATGATCAATTCTGAACGATTTGAAGAGTTGAAGTAGTGAGGTAGCTGCCTTACGAAGAGCTGAGTCCCATGAGTAAAGCCAGTTGTGTGATCAAGCTTGCTTGGACTACTTTTGTAACAGAGTTAATGTTGCCAAAAAAAATATTATTAAACCAAAATATCTTGGTGCATAATCGAATTCTGACATAATCCAGGAAGTGAGTTCTAACGAGACGAAAATCGAATTCTGACATAAACAGGGTAATGCATCTACAATTGTTTTTGGGGAGTATTTCAATTCAAAGATCTGTTGGGAGTTAATAATAGTTGTGATGCATCGGGAGACCTCAATTATTATTAATCTACTGTTTATGCGCCACCCGGGAGGAGAATAAACTATTTTAGGAATTGACCCCATAGAAACACATGAATTGGTTTTGAAACATTGATTGGATTTAATATTGAAGAAGCATGTTGAGATTATTTGCTTAGGGTTGCTTTCGTATTTGTTGAAAAGACTTGTGCAGTTTGATTTATTTCTTTTTATTTTTATTTATTTAGATTAGATATTAAAACTTGTGATTTTCGGTCGCTTCAATAAAATTGGAATACGAGGTTATTATAGACTAAGTGTTTTGTAGTCAATCCCTGAGGAATACGACCTTGCTTGCTATTATCCTATAAACTACACTGTACACTTGCAGTATAAAGATCCAAATATTTTTTGGCGAACACCGTCCCGCAGCCCATTTGGTCGGGTTTTAACCCGCCCCATTGCCATCTCTACTCATAAATGGAATCATTAATTCAATTAAGCAAAAGATATAATAATCATAAACATAATCGTGAAGCACTTAATATCAAAATAAAATCAAATAGATAAACAAATATGGAGAAGAATTGCACTTTTTTCAAGTTGTAAAGATATCTCCAAAAGAAATTCCAAAGTTGACATCAAGATAGAGAGAATAGAAAAAGAGAAATACAAATCTTGTATCTAGCTTGATTAATGAAAATCTAAAGTCTGGACTCCCATTTTATGGCTCACAGGACACCTAACAACTCGGGAAAGTCCAACTTCTAAGAGGAGACGGAGAAAAACGAATCTGTGTAAAAAGATCCTTTGACGAACGTTCACACCGAATTTACGTTCGTTGTCTAGTGTGAACGTTCACAGGCCTTGTGAACGTTGGGCTCTACTGCTCATCATCAAATGAACATTGTCAAGTTCCTCTTCCGCTCCAACGTGCCTTCTCTAAGTACTGCTCATAGTCCTTGAACGTTCTGTTGTACGCGCAACACTACAAAAACAACGAAAACAACAAAGCATACGGAAACAAACACGATAATGAAAATTAACAAACATTCAAACAAAAACACTCAACACTCAACTAAAAAGAAGAAAAATCACAAGCAAATATTCACACAAGACACTTACAAAAACATGCGAGACACATAACCCCACATAGATATAACTCGCAAAAAGTCTCATGACATGATTCCAATACAAATAATTCTTCCCATCTAATTGCATATTTATTGTCTGAATAGAGTCATCCTTAACAACCATGATGAACAAAAGGGGGAAAAAAACTTGAATCTGAACCAAAAACTAATGAAAGTGTACGAATTTCTCTAAACAAAAGTTTGCAATGCGTCGAGACGCAAATTTGAACCAGAAAATATTGCTCTCTACACTATGTTGAATTGAAAAAAATATTGTGGTACTGAAGAAAAAATAAAAATTTGTATTCTTGTGATACAAAATAAAAGTGATTTACAAAATAGAAAAAAAGGCTTATAATGTCTAGCTAGAAAATAAAAACTAAAAGGATTAGAAACCTAAAAGACTAAAACTAAATAAGGAAAATAATATTACTCTAATAATAAATTTTATACTCTGGGTTAATCTCTCTCTCAAAGTCGTCTAACGGATCTAATCTGTTAAACGGATCTAACTTGGCCCGCGGTCAATCCGCTCATTGACCCGCACACTAACACCACAATAACCACATCCGCTACTAATACTTTTTAGGAAGGCTACTAATATTTTTTAGGAGGACTACTAATACTTTTCAGAGGGAAAACTAATATTTTTTAGGAGGGTACTAAATATTTTTCAGGATGACTACTGATACTTTTACGGAGGCGAATTAATACTTTTATGGAGAACTAATAATACTTTCCACGGGAAAAACTAATACGTTTGAGGGTTGTCTGATATTACGTCACTGTCTAATACTTTTCAGGGAGACAATTAATACATTTTAGGTGGATTACTAATACTTTTGAGGGAAAAAATCAATACTTTTGAATTTTCACGAGGGCACTAAAAATATTGTTTAAGGAGAAAACCTAATACTTTTAATGACCCTTAAAATTACAAAAATGTCACCAGTCTGGAGATCCTATGACACAACTCCAAAATATTACAAAAAATTCATCGGTGCATGAAATTACCAAAAAAAAAAAAAAAAGGTTGGGTTTGGTCTGTATAACGAAAAAGACCGTTAGACGGTATAATCAACGTTTATGCCATATAATCTAACACATACATGAAATCAGTTATTCTCAAAATAAAATTATATACCCACAGGCCACATCCCATATACATTTTTAGCACTCTAAATTAAAATAAAAGATAGTAAAAACATTCGTATTGTTAGTATTTACCGTGACGACGTGGTAAGATCATAGCCATTCAATTTCCCAATGATAAAAGAAGGACCACAAAATTAAGATGTGGCGGCACCTAATGAGCTATGTTGGTGACTTTTCATTATGTGATTGAGTTGTCGCAGTCTGGTTAAAGCAAAAAAGATTCGAATCAAATGTGGAGCCCCCAAATATCTTACACCACGCCTCTTGTCAACTCCCAATCATCATCCACCACCTTCGACATTATTATTATTAACAAATACTAACTACTATTATTTTCAACTAATTTCTTAATTAGCTCAACTAATTGCACTATACTGTCCCTTTCTGTAATATCTGTATTATACTCGTTAAATTCTCTTTAAATGATGGATAAATAATTAAATATCCTATTTTACAGGAAATGTGAAAAGGCCTCGTTTCCGATATCCTTCCAAAGTTCTGATTCGATCCTCTGCTAGTCTGCAAAAGACTACTAAAGAAAATTCCGGTGTTAGCACTCCGATGACTAAGTCATTAAACAAAAGATGTATTTTGTTATAAGAGAAGTAATAGAGAAAAACGTAATCATTACAATAAGATAGTTTACCCATTTTATACTTTATTCCCATCATGGAGGACCAGGTAAATAACACGTGGCATCTTGGATTAGTTATCCAATTTATAGCCATCACATCTTGTGTAGGTCATAGTTACTTTTCTGCAAGTCTACTCTACTCACACTTACTTTTCTGCAGGTATACCCCACTTTTATTCTTTATATCGTATATATGGTGTTTTTCACATTTAATGCATGTCAGGTCTTCCCACCTTTATCCTTTATGTCACATCCTAAGGTGTCTTTCACATTTAATGCATGTAAGGTTTTCCCACCTTTATGTTTTATGTCACATCCTGAGGTGTCTTTCACATTTAATACATGTCAAATTTTCTTACCTTTATACTTTATGTCACATCTTAAGGTGTCTTTCGCATTTAATATGCCTCATGTCAGCACATGTAGCTCAAACCACAGAAGTATATAGGTCTAACCACAGATGTAGGTCTAACCATAGAGGTAAGTCGGGCCTTAGAGGTAGGTCTAACCATAGACGTAGGTCGGATCATAGAGGTAGGTCTAACCATGGAGGTTGGTCGAACCACAGAGGTAGGTCTAACCATGGAGATCGGTCGGACCATAGATGTAGGTCTAACCATGGAGGTCGGTCGGACCATATAGGTAGGTCTAACCATTGAGGTAGGTCGGGCCATAGAGGTAAGTCTAACCGTAGACATGTCTCTAATTACATGGGTTATATTAATTCATCGAGGACCCTGTGACCAATTACGCCAGCTAGCTCTACCCTACTCCGTCAGTGTTCCAACCTCTTGAAGATGATGGTAAAGAATTTGGCAGACCTGGCTCATAAATGAGGCCGGATCAGAATGTAATATATTTCCATTATTTACACATCTATTGTGTTATTCATCGAATGAAGCATCCAAAAACATGTACAGTAAACCTCTATAAATTAATAATATTTGGACTGTCAAAATTTATTAATTTAGCGAGATGTTAAATAATTGGTAAATTAATAATCTATTAACTTATAGAAATGTGGCTTGTAGAAAAGTTTTTTTGCTTGTGGATAATTGCCATGCTCATCTAAAAATATTGAAGGATTGCAGAATATTGAATTATTTTCCTTGCCACCAAAACAATCATCAAAAATTCAACCTTGTAATACAAATATTATACATCTGCAGATATGTTGACACTGCAGAGTTGTTGATCCGAGAGCAGATAATCGACAACTACATCTTGAAAATGATATGCGAATCGTGAAGTTGAAGATAATAATTCTATCGTAGATCCTCTTTTCAAAAGAAAGTTCAACAACAATGACATTGAATAATTTTTTGTCGAGCTACGAGAAAGTCACACTTAAAAGATCTTACTACCTTAACGAAAGTCAGAGATGAGATTCAAAGTGACACCAATTTCAACCTAAAAAAAAAACAAATTACGATTAAGTTAATTTTTTTATGAAGTTTTTATAGATTAATTATAAGTGTAATATGTATATATTATGGAATTATTAATTTATATACTGCATGGGCCTATATGAAATCTCATATATATATATATATATATATATATTATCTTATAAATTTAGCGAATTATCATTTAGCATGTTGTCCCCGAGTTGGGACCAGACAAAAGTTTAACTAAGCGAGGTTATTAATTAATCGAGTATTAAATTATTGAGGTTCTACAGTATATAGATAGAGCTGTCAAAATCAGCCCAGCCAATGTCGAATTGGGCTGCAATTTCATACCCGAAAGAGATTAAGTCTATTTGTCCTGGTCTATTTGGCCCGAAAAGCGGCCCAATTGGACCGATGCATTTTACATGCATTTACAAAGCATGGGCGAAGATGAGTTCCAAAAATAGCAGCCCAATGAAAATTTAGCCTGGCCCAACCTAGTCCATTTTCTCTTTGGCCCGTCGAGCTAGTACCAGGCGATCGACCTGACCTAGCCCATTTGGCACCTCTAGTATAAGGTAATATAATAAATTGTATTCACTCATATGTTTCATTTTTGCAATCCTATTTTACCTTGTTAAGGAATTTAAGATAATGAGAGTCGAAAAATAAACATATATTGCTCCAATGACCTCATTAATAGCATCAACAGTGGAGGTTTTTTGGGGAGGTTTAGATGTGGAAAAAACCTTACACCATTGGGAAAATGAGGTTTTAGGTTTTAGGGAAGAACTTGGTTTGTACCTACAAACCAGGTTTTTAGAAAAACCAAAAAAAAAAAAAAAAAAGAAATTATTGTGAGGGATTTTTAAAAAATATAATTTAAGTGTAGGGTCCATAAAAGAGTTGTATGAAGTTTTTTGAAAGTGGAGAAAATATGTAAAGGTTTTTTACTTTTGATGTAGCACAGTGAGACATATAAAAATAGAGGTTTGAACCTGTTACTATTGTAGATGTCCTAATCATGAGTTGAGTTATTATAGGGGAGTTAAAGAACCACTCATGATTATTTTAGAAAATTAATTTATATTAATAGTTTAAAATTAAAAAAAAATGGACTATAAGTTAGCTAGGATCTCTTTGGTCTTTATGGTATTCACATGGTATATTACTATTAAATTCGGGGGACTTAGTACGGTCCCACACATGAAGCATACTCAATATAGCAGAAAGCCCAAGCCCACCAAGTGAGGTCCCATTCTAAAACCAATTGGTAATAGGAGGAGTAGCTCACTTGGCTTATAAAGTGAACTCACAAGTGACATATCTCAGCACGCCACCCTCACTTGTGAGTCATTCGTCAATTCATTATTCATCATCACAGATCCTCCATGCTCATTCACATCATGTGATACGACCCACTTGGACCGAGCATGGGGCCTGCTTTGATACCATGTTAAATTCGGGGGGACTTGATACAGTACTACACATGAAGCGTACCAATACAGTAGAGAGCCCAAGCCCACCAAGTGAGGTTCTATCCTAAAACCAATTGGTAATAGGAGGAGTAGCTCACTTGGCTTATAAAGTGGATTCTATTCCCTTAATTAATCAATGTGGAACAACTATCTCAACAATTACTTATACTAGATGGAACGCCATATTATATTATACAGGAGTATCTCGTATAATAGTGACTTGTATTTCTTCATAAAGGATACATCCAATTTAATGATTTGCTTTGATGTAATAAAATAAATTAGATTAGTAGTGATTACACATTGTTCATTGTATTACTTTTCCTTCGATTGAAGATAAGAATCAATATTAAAGTAAATAACTATTATCTTCAATTTTCAAGAATGGCATATAGTCTACGTGTCAAGACTTCTTACTTAATCTTAGACGTTGTTATACCAAATTGCTAAAACATTCTACGTAATTAAATCTTATATGGCTACAAGTCGAAAACATTTTGCTTTAAACTTTTTAAGATTCTAAATGAAAGCATTATTTATTGTTTAAAATAATTGTGTCATCGTTTATGTGTTGGGCACACATATATAAATCCAAATAGGGATGCCAATACCCATGCATGCCCCGTGCCTAGAACGGAGCGGGGTGGGTCGACCTACTACGGGTCGCGGGGGGGTGGGTCGACCCGTTCTACCCCATTTTGAATTAAATTAAATTAAGAAAATGAAAAAAAAATGAAAAAAATATACATATATAAAATATTATTTACAAAATCTATTATTATCAATTTATAAATATTAAATATAATATAAGAATGCATAAAAATTATATTATAATATATATTATATATATAAAATATATATTAAAATATATTTTTTAACTTAAAATTATAGGTGGGGCGGGCGGGCGGAGACCTGCGGGCGGAGAGTGAGACCCAGACCCGCCCCGTCCCGCGAGTCGGGGCGATCCAAACAGGGCGGGGCAGAGCGGGTACCCACGGAGCGGGTCAAAATTGCCATCCCTAAATCCAAATTCCAACAACTTGAAATAACAATTAACTTTTTCTTTGAATTTCATGTCCAGGAATGAGTGATCAGTATTTTTTATATTGTAAAATGTTGGGGACAAAAATGATATTTCATTAATTAATATATAATTCAAATTATTTATGTTTATTTAATATTAATTGTCCAATGTGCTCTTGATAAATAAACGTGCCCAATGGGGTCCGAATTGGCCCATCAGCCTATTTCTCCTATGTGGCCCGTGGTGTCCATCTCCCAGGTATAAAAATGTCCACCTATTATCTGTAAGTTAATTAATTCAGAAGTCTCCTACGCATTATTATTCAGTATTCGTTTATTGTCTTATTCTCTCGTTCGTCATGCTGACTTGAGCGTCGAAGGGGCTTTTCTGGGCAAACCCCAAGGATCCCCTAATGTTTGCTTACGTGTGTAGGCAAGTTCCCATTCGAAGGATTTTCCAGCTTTCGGAGAAGAAGACTAGAAGACTTTCCTCTCGTGAAGAAGGATCTCGCAAGGCTCGAAGACTTCCTCCTCGGGAAGAGGACTTTGGTCAACCCAATTGACTTTGAGTGATCTGCCCTAAAAAGTAGCATCAAAAATAATATTTAGTGATCTTTTAATTGAGAAAGATACACCATCATTTCCTCCCAATTATGTGATTTTTTTTTTTGAGAGACCCAATTATGTGATTAAATGATAGGTTATCGTATACAACCTCCTAAATGTCTAATTAGAATCTCATGGTGCGACACAAGACATTAAAGTGTCAAAGCGAAAATCGTCAAATTAGTTGTCAAATTAAATTGGAGCAATGAAAATAGATAGAGAGCCAAACACAAATATAGAATGGGGTATTCAAATCCTTTCATAAAAAAGAAGAATGGGGTATTCAAATGAGTTTAAAGAGAGTTACGCTCTATGTTGCAAGTGCATTATTCTGTTAGTATAAAACTCGTACTATATCAATACAGTATACGTAGGTGTAAATAATTAAAATTAAATTCTTCCTTTGTATAAATTATGAATCATTGCGTAACATTCTCCTTTTTTTAGGTGAAAGGTTTAGTACGAGTATTATATTTACCCGTATAATATTTAATTATTAATATTATACTTTAACAATTTGATTATTAATATTAATTATATTTTAACAAATATGTATTTAAACATCCAAATATAATTAGTTAAACATATTTACAAGTATTAATGAAATAATACCTAAATAATAAAATATATTCATAATATTTGAATATATTAATTATCATTAGATAATTATCTTTAACTCATGATGTCACAATTATAAATTAAGTTATATAAAATACATATAACACTACAAGAAAAAACCAATTTACCTATAGAAAAGATTGTAGGTAAGTATTAAGATAACTATAAGTGTAAGTAAAATCGTTGTAGGTAAATATTTACCAACAAAATATAAAACTGTTGGTAAATACCTACAATATTTCTATCGATAAATTTAAAAAAAAAATTGGTGATTTTTCGGTATAGTTTCTTAGAAAATATTTCATTCTGTTAGTATTCTGTAAATAAGTGTAAAACTTTGTGATAAAATCATTTATGTTGGTAAATTCTGTCTATAAACGGAAAGTTTTTTTTTTGTTATTGTAAAAATAAGTTTTACATAATTTAAACCAAAGTCCAAAGACATTCATATTAAAAATAATTTTAATATAAGTGTATTTTCGCTCCCCAATAATTCTTTTACATTCGTATAGTTTATCCATGCATTTATGAACCCATATATTATATTGTGATTATATTTTTTTTTATTTATTTCTTTAACATAATTTTTAACAAACATTCAAAATATACTCATTAATTAGTATAAAAACTCTCTCTAGCAAACTCTAGTCGTGTTATTTTTTTCTTTTCCCTCATCTTCCCACCATAGGAAGATGGGGAAGCAACATTATCCCTCATCTTCCCTCTATAGTAGTCATTTGTCCCATAATAAGTAAAAAAATTCTACTTAATAAGTAGTGTTTTATCCCACAATGTAATTTTTTGTTCAAATGATTTTGTCATTGCAGAAAATCCAGATGACCTATTACCGAAAGATTAGTGGCAGATACGGGCCGGGTTTGTGATTTGTCCAACGATTAAGCGTATTTCTGATTCTATAAGATCAATTAGATATGTATTGGTTTAAAATATGTCAATATTTTAGATCTATATATGTTTATGATTTTGTTTGTAGGCTCTACGATTTTGATTTGTTATCAGTTGTAAAGTTCTTCTGTTGAATGAAGTTGATTGTTTCTCATATATATATATATATATATATATATATATATATCAAAGTGATGCTGCGTTTTAGGGCAGATCACTCTAATGCTAAGTGTTGGGGGCAAAAATGGTATTTAATTAATTAATATAAAATTCAATTTATATATGTTTATTTAATATTAATTGTCCAATGGGCCCTTAATAAACAAAACTGGCCCAATGGTGTCCGAGACTGACCCATATGCCGATTTCTCCTACGTGGATTGGCCCATAGCCGAATTTCTCTACACACCCCCATGGGGCCTATCTCCCAAGTATAAAAAGGTCCCTCCAATTATCTATAAGTTGATTAATTCATAATCCTCCGACCCATTTATTATACAGTATTCGTTTACTGTTTATTCTCTCGTTCACCGTGCTGACTTGAGCGTCGGAGGGGCCTCTCTAACGTTTGTGTGTGTGTGCAGGCAAGTTCCCAGTTGAAGATATTCCAGCTTTTGGAGAAGAAGGCGAGAATACTTCCCCCTCGGAAAGAGGAGTGACGAGAAGACTTCCCTCTCGGGAAGAGAATTTTGGTCAGCCCAGTTGACTTGGAGTGATCTGCCTTTAAAAAAAGCATCATTTTGGCGCCGTCTGTGAGAACAGCAAAAGCACACGAAGATGCAAACCCGACCTCAAATGCATAGAGCCAGATCCCAAACTGCAAGCTCTAGGGCCAGAGACCAGCAAGAGGAAAGACCATCAAGAAGGTGGGAGGTTAGCTACCTCTACACCTGAAGGGCGCCGCCTCCCCCGGAAGAAGAGAAGGGTGTCGCCACATCCATCCGGAGGAGCGCCACCCATTGAAGAAATTTACCTGCCGTCGGAAGGATGCCACATCCCCCACGAAAGGGAAGGATGTTACCACCACTGCGTGGAAAAGGGATTTGCCCCCTGA
Source organism: Rehmannia glutinosa (assembly GCA_016081115.2). Lineage (NCBI taxonomy): Eukaryota > Viridiplantae > Streptophyta > Magnoliopsida > Lamiales > Orobanchaceae > Rehmannia > Rehmannia glutinosa. Next base: position 78,043,112 of record CM071936.1, on the reverse strand, counting down.
AGAAGTTCACCTGACCGGGAAAGCCTTCCAAGCTCTGCTGGACAAAACTGCTCGGAATACTTTGAAGAGTTAAGTTGTGGCCAGAGCCGCGGGGAGACTGCCTTGCGCTCCGCCCACCATTAAAGACCTGACCTGAAAGGTCAAGGAAGAAGAAAAAAAGAAGGCGGTGAGAGAGGAGCCGCCACCAACTGAAGAATTCAAAGCTGCTAGCTGTGGAACCAGAAATCAGCAAGAAGAACTATCACATTGCAGATGATAGGCCAGCCCCCTCCTCCGGGAGGGGTGCAGCCTCCACCTAAAACCAAGAAGGGCGTCGCCTCCTCCTTCTGTGGTTGCTCTGCCTGTTGAAGAATTTCGCTTAATGCGAGCCCTCGAAACCCTGCTCAAAGAATCTTACCGAGCTGCTTCAAGGAATCATGCTGCGGCAAAGGCTACGAGAAGACCTTCCTCAAAGCTCTGCCATATGTTGAAAATCCCAACCTTGGGAAAGAAGATAAAAGAAATGAAGGATTTGAAAAAAGTCAAGGAGACCAGCACGCTTTCGCTGGAAGAAAAGCTGTAAATGAAGTCTAACACTCCCTTCCAAGTCCACGTTCACATGCCCACAGAAGAGTCGCAGGCGGTAAAGCATCAACCAAGCCAACTCGCAGGCCATCGTTATAGGATGGAAGTTCATTGGCCCCTGCCATTTGGGCCAAGCCATTGCCCTCGGGCATCAAGATCTCCAGCCTCCCGGAGTATAATGAAACCAAAGGTCCAACAGGAGCACTTAGACAAACTCCATGCAAAGATGGATCTCTACGGTTTGATGGACGCTTCCTGTTATAAAGTATCCGGACAACACTGACCAAGTGCCACTAACGTGGTTTATGAGCTCCCGGGAGGGATAAACTCACTACTACCTTCGCATGATGATTCTCCATCAGAAGGAAGTATTTAGAGACCATGGCTCATCTTTTTCAACCAGAAAGAGAGTTACTGCAAGACCTCATGAAGTGATTTGTGGAAGCCGCAGGCTACAAAGCAGGGAACACCAAGCAAGAAGGCAGATCATTGAGAAGACATAAGGATAGACCCCTCCTTCCAGAGGAACGCCATTTTAACAACTCAAAGAGCTGAAGAAGGCACCCTTGCCCGGTTGAAGGGGGAGCCCTTGCCCGCTCAAGGGGATGCCCTAGCCTAGCCAACAGGGCGCCCTTCTGCAACCTCCTCCTCCTGAAGGGCTATGCTCCCCAGATAAGTCCGTTGAACTAGGGAAGCTCTCCAGCTCATTGAAACTACTTGGAACGCTCAAAGACATCAATGCTACCAACGAGGATATCCCCGAGCTCCGCGAACTGCATAAAGACCCCTCGTAAGGGCACCCTGCAATTGCAGGCCGCAGCAGTAGCTGCATGAAGAATGACCCTCACTCGACTAGAATGAAGGAGAAGAAAAATGAACTGGAGAGCAACCAGACACTGAAGAAGCCATCACATCGATGGAGGAAAACAAACTTTGAAGTCCAGAAATGATACACACAAACTCCCCTTGGCGCTCGGGCTGAGAATCCAAGAGCCATCCAGACTAGTCAAGCTATTTTAGGAACAAGCAAACCCTTTACAGAAAGACAGAACTCCCCAGACAATATGTCAATGAACCATCCTTAGCTGGAGGAAGATCCGTAAAAACTCTATTCATTGGAGAGATGCACCGCGACATGATAGGAGAAAGAAATACTCAACTCATTGGGGAAGACGAAGACTCCATAGATGAAGGAAGCTAAACCATGAAGGAATCAACCCAAGAACCTCTACCTTCGGGAATCAAGACCTCCAACCTCCTGGAATACGATGGAACTGGAGATCCACAGTAACACTTGGAAAAATTCTACGCCAAGGCGTATCTCTATGACATGACGGATACCTCCTACTTCAAGCAGTTCTCCATTTACAGAAAGTGCCCAATACTATCACTTATCTATTTTAGGTGAAGTAAAAGGAAGGAGAAACACTACGGGTGATTATGAAATGGTTCGTGGAAGCCGTCAATGAAGTTGCCTAGTCCAACATGACACCTTGGCCGGGATATTGCAGCAAAATCTCTGCCAGAGGCATCTGAAGGAATCTCTAGTTGGGAAGCCTCCCTCCAGCATGAAAGAGTTATTGAGCCAAGCAGAAGAGCATATTCAAGTGGAAGAGTCCACCAAGCCTGAACCTAGTGCCAAGCACAAGTCTCGGGATGACGACAAGAATCAACCTGCTCGCCTTATTTTTTTTAGCTTCACCACAAGTGTACGGTGCAGTTTATAGAATAGGGTTAGCAAGCTCGAATCCACAGAGACTAATAAGTTTATATACTAAGTATTGGGATTATAATAGTCTTATTTTTATCCAGACGATCGAAACTTGATGGATTGGTTTTATTAATGCTAAAACAAGAATTTATCCTAAGAAGATAAAGTAAAGAGTTGATTGAAAGATCAAGGAGATGAATGGATTCTTGGGTTATGGTTTCAGTTAATATCCCCTTTTATTATCATATTAATCACAACCAAAGTTATTATTGTTCTTCCCTATAAGACAATCACAAAAGTATTTTACCCTCTCTCTTGAGATGTATGTAAAAACGTTGATTGGAATATCTATGCTAGCATCTCTACTCAACATCAGATATCCAACTCCCAAAAGCACAAAAGATTTAAATATCCTCACAAATATTCACAGACTTCTCAATCTTGCAAATATTCATGTCAAGTACTCACAGATCTAGTATTGAAACTCATCTTTCGAATTATGAATCAATACATCAAAGCAATTTAAACCAAACGCGTTTTGATAAAACAAAGATTAAAACAAAGTACTCGAATAGGGTTGGAAAACAATAACTTCAATTGCAATTAATCATCCAATAAAAATATCCATTAACCTAATCCCAAACCTGGGAATCACAAGATGTTTAGCCAGACATAGAAAACAAATAATCCATAGACAAATTATTCAAGTTCATATCTAACTAATCAAAATTAAATGATACGACGGAATGAGTAAACTCGGGGATATCGATAATCTCTCGATCTATCTTTAATTCTCAAGTGTGTTGTTTTGGCCTTGATCAATCTCTCCAATTCTCCGGTAGAAGATTGCTCTTTTCTCTACTTTCTAGGGCAAAAATCAGTGTGTCCTCGTTTGTGGCCGCCTCGTCTCTTTTTGTACTCCGTCGGGTCAAAACCTAGTTCGTAACCACAAACTCGTTTTCCCGCATGACAGACCACGGGCCGTGCGCCTAGCGCACGCTCAGCCCGTGCTAGGTACCGCAGGAATTTATCTTTTCACTGAAGGGCGCACGGGCCGTGCGCATCACACACGACTAGCCCGTGCGTCATGTCGTGGCTTAAGTCTCAGTTCTGGCTAGCGCACGGGTCGTGCTATGGATGCATGCCCTGCCCGTGCGCACCTGCTGGAGCTAATATGTCTTTGTTTCTTTTCATTACTCGCCCGATTCGTCTGACTTCTTCTCTATTCAACTCCAAACATCGTACGTCACTTCTAGTATCGGTGGTTCTTTACCACGATTCTCTGAATTGTTGCCAAAATGCTACAATTATCATTCAACTCCTACAAAACGAGCAACGCATAATGCCTTTTCCACAAAACATAAATAAAGCCCTTTTTACTCAGGTAATGCATGCATAACAACTAATTCTTACTACAATTAAGCCAAGAATACATGCAAAATGCATGCCAATTGAACCCCCAAACTTAAATTGTTGACAGTCCCGGGCAGCGCTTTATAAACAAGACAAAACACAAATGGGAGTAATTAAAAGCAAATCAAGAACAACGCTCACAATTCATGTCGTTTATCCATAGACATCAAGCAACAAACCAACCAAGCTTCAAATATCTAACACAAAGCATAAGTGAATCAAAACCATGGCAAATACTTCAAATCACGCCTCTCGTAGATTAAGTGTATACTCTCCTCTCTATGATAATAAGGGACGTGTATTCGCTCAAATCATATCAATGTTGAAGAATTACCATATGCTTGCAAATCGTCCCACATCTCCGCCACTCAATTGTATGCAATTCATAAATCAGAAAGGACTTTGCTTTTTGTTGTAATGAAGGCTCTTTGGTTAAGGTAGGGAAGTATGGAGAAAGTGACTCAAACTCAAGCGTATAGATTGGTAAGCACATCTTTTTCTCAATCAACTATTCTCATTCAAATCCAATATGCCCAATCACCTCTTCTTCTTTTCACATCTCTTTTCTCCCTTTATTTTCATACAATCTACTCTCTTTCACCTAACATCCTACTCATCTACCTATAAATTCATTTAAGGCCAACTCACTTATGCAGTCGATTTTTTTTCCGACCCTTTTGTGAGTATATCCTCCCTTTTCCTCCTTTTCTTCTTTTATTCCCAACATCCAACATGCACACCATTATCTAACTTCTCGATATCCTCCTATTCAACCTTATTCAATCCCCTTACTCAATGTTATACGCTCAAGTTTAGGGTAACAGATATATCAAGTTACGGCTTGAATTGTGGCTATCAAAAAATCAGGCAATAGGCTCAAATTGGCTAACTAGCAAAATTAAATGTCATTAGGTAGGCAAAAGGCTTGAACGGCTTAACAAAAATGGCCTAAAATCATCTTCATAAATTGCATACAACATGTGACTTCAACAGAGATACCAGAGCAAGTTCTAGAATTCATATCAACATGAATGACACACTCGATCAACAAACAAGACTGCATTTAATGAAAGCAGTAAAGGCCCAAAAAGCTCACAGGCTTGCAATTCCGTAATTCAAAGCATATCAACCATGATTTCAATATTCACATGCTCCATATCATTTATTCTCAACCCGATCAACTCACGCTCAACACCTAATTCAAAATAACATAAACTGTTCAGCAAATGCTCCCAAAATCACAACATGCACACAATAGCGATCAACTCACTCCCTAAACACCTAAGAAAGCAGTAAACGTGCTAAAGCTATAAACGTGCTAACATAAAAAATAAGCATCTAATGCAATGCAACCTATATACTCTAAATGAAACTATATGAATGCAAATAACGCCACACCCTTCAATCAAAATAACTACCTCTCCCCTCAAACTTGAATGAAATTATAGCGCATAGAAGAGAAGATAGAATTTCAAAGAAAAGTGTGGAATGGACTGACTCATCGCAAGGTGGCGTGAGAAAGTGGCCCCGGGAGATGTGCCACATTTGTACCGATGCATCATCATCGCAACATCTCCAATTCCCGCTACTCCTGGGCCTGATACCTCTGCTCTTGTTCCATTCGGAAAGTACGGAACTCATCCTGGTGATGCCGGAAATCGCCCCGTCTTTCATGCTCTCTTCAAGAGCAAACAATCTATCCTGGTAATCTTGCCCCCCACGCTCCTCACCTTGGTGAGAGCTTTCCGGAATGTCGGGCCTCCCTTGTTGGAACCCCTGCTCATAATCTCTCTCTTGTCGATCGTACTCCATCGCCTCAATTGCCAAGTCATCCTCATCAGGCAACCCGGCTACCCTCCTCCTTTTGCTTGCAAGCATGACTTCCATGACTCTGGTATGCGCCGTCTCAGAGTTCATTAGCCAATTAGTTTCATTGTCAACCACAAATGTGAGCTGTGGGTTAGGAAGTGGGAAGGCAGGTCCAACCCTTTGTTGGAAGAAGGTGATGTTCTCTTCTTCTATTAGGATCTTCATTTGGCGGAGGGCATTCTTATCAATTCTCCGATTGCCCTCAAATGGGTTCCATGCCTCTCAAATCGATACGAAAGTGCCGCACAATGGGGGTTAACATTCCCTATATCAGTATTGTTCCTGTGGACTGCTTGGTCACATACACGGCGTGTTCCACAAAATAGGTTGCCATGTTGTAGGGGTACGGGTTAGCATACACCATAGTAGGTATAGCTCCCAAGCTTGCATGCCCCCGTTATTGTGTCGGACGAAGATGGAGTGTGCAGTGACCTTTTGGATATAGCGAAAGACTGGGTTTCGGAGTGATGAGGCCTTAGATGAGCGCACCTCATAGAGCATCGGGCCGGTTTCCGGTGTCTGAACCAACAACCGCCAAAATTCATACTGGCTATAGTTCGTTGCTGGCCGATAAGGGGCGTTAGAAGGTACCCCAAAAATCTCATTGAGTTGGGCGATAGATACACGCCTCCACTCGCTTCCCAGTCGAAAACGAATCTCCTGGGGCTCGTTGTTCACTCTCGTTTCGAAATGTCCAAAGTGCTTAGAACTCGAGCGCTAGCGTTTTTATACGTCGGCCACCGCCCTTGCATGAACGCGGTCCATCCAACCCGTTTGAACATCTGCCAAACTTTATCGTGTATCCCAAGGGCTTGGGTACACTCGTCGTCAGCATATCTTGTTGGCGTAAAAGAACGAGTGATCAACCTATTCCAGCGCTCCAGGAAAACCTCCTCTGTGAGAATAAGTCCATAAGCCTCGGGGTTATCTGGATGTACCTCCCGCCGTAAGGCAGCGCCCCCCCTCGGGCGTCTACCCCGACCCTGTTGGTTCCTTTGATCAGCCATATATTCAAGTCGGTACCTAGCAAAATAAATGTGAGATTTCGAACATTCCAAGCAACAAAAGAACATGATGAATTCAATACAAACAAATCAAATACGGCATAATGTCTCATCCCTACAATTTACTCAACAATTAAGCTCCCAAGCCTAAATAACAATGTAATTGCAGAGAATCATAGCTACTAACACCCTAAATATGCAAGCTCGTGCAAGATTCATCATTAAATCAACCACAAATACTCTAATTCAACAACCCACAAGGTGTTCGATAAAATGCCCCATAGAATTCATCAAAACATGCACCTTATATGAACTTTAAACCATAATCTACAAGAAATTAGAAACAAAACTTGAAATTCTTACCGAAATTCTTGGAGATTAGGAAAGAGGCAAAATTGGAACCCTAGTTGCTTCTTGAAACCAAAACCTCACTCCAAAGCAAGTTTGAGACCCCAATTCGTGTGTGAGTAGTGTGGGTAGTGAATTTGCAGTGAAAATCCAAGTGAAGGAGTCGAAAAATTTGAGAGGGAGAGAGCTTGTGTGTGCTTGTGCGTGAGAGTATTTGAAAGTGTGGAGAGAAACTGACCTGATGCGCCCGTTTTGTTGCCTCAGCCGACAGATGCACGGGCCGTGCGCCTAGCGCACGGGCAGCTCGTGTGTGGTGCCGCAAGTTCAACCAAAAATTTTCGAACACGCACGGGCAACCCGTGTGGGGTGCCGCAAATTTACTCCGCAATCCTAAATCACACACGGGCCGTGCTCCTGGCGCACGCCCTGCCCGTGCGGGGTACCGAACTTTAGCTCCGAAATTTCCAATTTTTTTTTATAAGGAAAGCAAAAATCCTAACTTATGAAAGCATAAAAAAATCCTAACTTAGTAAAGAGAAAACAAAAAAAACATGGGAAGAAATAAAATAGCAAACCGTTGGGTTGCCTCCCAACAAGCGCTAAATTTAACGTCTATAGCTTGACGCCTGTTTTACTCGATCACGGTTCTAACAAAGTGAGGCGTGTCACCTCTTCCTTTTGATCTCCATGAAGATAGTGCTTGATCCTCTGGCCATTCACCATAAACGTCTCCCCATCCCGGGTCAACAATTCAACTATTCCTGGAGGATTTAACACTTTCTTAATCACAAACGGCCCCGACCACCGAGACTTGAGTTTTTCGGGAAAGAGTTTAAGATGTGAGTTAAACAAAAAGACTTGTTCACCCGGTAAAAAATCTCTCTTCTTTATCATTCGATCATGCCATCTCTTGGTGCGTTCCTTGTAAATCTGGGAATTTTCATAGGCTTCATCCCGGAACTCCTCCATCTCATTTAAGTGCAAGAGTCTCTTTTCACCCGCTGCTTTGAAGTTAAAATTTAACTTCTTCACAGCCCAAAACGCCTTGTGCTCTAATTCCACGGGCAAGTGACACGATTTCCCGAATACCAACTGATACGGTGATGTGCCCAATGGTGTCTTGTACGCAGTCCGATATGCCCATAATATATCATCTAACTTCATAGCCCAATCCTTGTAATTTATGTTCACTGTCTTCTAAAGATCTGCTTAATCTTGCGATTGCTACTTTTCTTGCCCGCTTGCTTGCGAGATGATATGCTAATGCCACATTGTGCTTAACCACGTACTTTGCAAGTAGAGTGCTCATCAATTTGTTCACAAAGTGTGACCCCCCATCGCTAATCAAAGCTCTCGGGGTTCCAAACCGAGTGAATATATTTTTCTTTAAGAATTTCAGCACCACTCGCGCATCGTTTGTTTGTGTCGGAATCGCATCAACCCATCGAGATACGTACTCCACTGCAAGTAGAATGTACCGATACCCCAAGATGATGGAAAGGGACCCATAAAGTCAATCCCCACACATCAAAGAGCTCGACTTCCATTACATTGGTCATGGGCATCTCATGTCATCTCGAAATATTCCCCATCCGATGGCATCTATCACATCACCGCACATATAAATAGAAATCATTAGACAAAGTAGGCCAAGATAAACCACTCTGCAATACCTTTGCCACAAAGTGCGTGTCGGACCGAAGTGTCCCCGGAAGGTGAAGAATGGCATCGTTGTACACTCCTCCCCACTCTTCTTGAGGCACACATCGTTCGGATGATAGTGTCTGCGCACTCTTAGAGAGCAAGGGGTCGTCCCACATGTAGAACTTAACATCATGGAGGAACTTCTTCTTTTGATAGGAAGATAAATCTGGAGACATAACTCCCGCTACCAAGTAATTCACGAAATCAGCATACCATGGGAATTTGGCCTCTAACATTAGGAGCTGCTCATCGGGGAACTCCTCCTTAATTACATCGGTGCCCTCTTTCTCATCCTTCTTGTACTTCAACCTGGACAAGTGGTCTGCTACCACATTCTCACAACCTTTCCTATCTCAAATTTCCACATCAAACTCCTGCAATAAAAGAATCCACCGAATCAGTCTCGGTTTGGCATCTTTCTTGTCGAATAGGTATTTGATCGCCGCATGGTCTGTGTGGACTATCGTCTTAGTTCCAATCAAGTAAGATCGGAACTCATCGAACGCGAAAACGATTGCCAGCATTTCCTTCTCCGTGGTGGTATAGTTTTGTTGGGCATTGTCTAAAGTTCTGCTCGCATAGTAGATGGCTCTGAATAACTTGTCCCATTTCTCGACCTGCACATGCCCCAAATCGCAAAGTCACTGCATCGCACATCACCGGGGTCGACTCCAACTGAACTACAAGAATTGGTGTTGTCACCAAAGCCTTCTTCAGAATCTCAAATGCCTGCAAACAATCATCGGAAAAATTAAAAGCAGTATCTTTTTCTAATAACTGACTCAAAGGTTTAGTGATTTTAGAATAGTCACGAATGAACCTTCTGTAGAATCCGGCGTGCCCCAAAAAGCTTCTAATGGCCTTCTCATTTGTTGGAGGTGGGAGTTTCTCAATTGCAACAATCTTCGCTCACTTCTAAACCTGCAGAAGAAACCCGGTGGCCTAATACAATGCCATCTAGTACCATAAAATGACACTTCTCCCAATTCAAAATAAGGTTAGTTTCCTCGCATCTCTGCAACACTAGAGAAAGATTATCCAAGCAATGATCAAAGGAATCTCCAAAAACATAAAAATCATCCATGAATACCTCCATTATTTTCTCAATAAAATCGTGAAATATGGCCATCATACATCGCTGGAAAGTCGCGGGTGCATTACATAGTCCGAATGGCATTCTGCGAAATGCAAACGTACCATACGGACATGTAAATGTCGTCTTCTCTTGGTCTTCCGGTGCAATCATGATCTGGTTGTACCCGAATAACCATCGAAAAACAATAATAATCATATCTCGCCAAGCGATCTAACATCATATCAATAAAGGGGAGGGGAAACTGATCTTTACGAGTGGCATCATTCAACTTCCTATAATCAATGCATATACGCCACCTAGTAACTATCCTAGTCGCACTAAGTTCATTATTCTCGTTTCTAACTACACTCATCCCCCCTTTCTTTGGTACCACTTGTACCGGACTCACCCAAGAACTATCAGAAATCGCGTACACAATTCCAGCATCTAACCATTTTAAAACCTCTTTTCTAACGACCTCTTGCATTATAGGGTTCAATCTTTTTTGATTCTGCACTGAAGGTTATAGACATCTTCCATTCTAATTTTATGCATTACAATCGATGGACTTATGCCTTTTAAATCAGAAATTGACCAACCTATCGCAAACTTATGTTTTCGCAACACCCTAAGCAATTTATCAAGTTGAGTCAAGTTAAAAGGGATGATACGATTATCGGATTCGTGTTATTTGCTTCAAGGAAAGCATATTTGAGATGATCGAAAATGGCTTGAGTTCTGGGTTTGAAACAGGCTCTTCAAGTTCACGCACGGGCTGCCCGTGCTCAGACGCACGGGCCGTGGCGCTCTTCAATGGTTGCATCTTTTATTTTGGCCTCACGCACGACTGCCAGGTGCTCGGGCACGCACGGGTCGTGGCGCTTCTTCGCTCTTTTTCATCTATTGCTTTGGCCATGCGCACGACTGCCAGTGCTCGGGACGCACGGGTCGTGGCGCTTCTTCGTGTTTTTTAGTCATTGCTTCACCATGCGCATGACCAGGGCGTGCTCGAGCACGGGTCGTGCGCCCTTTTGAACCGACTCCCGACGTTTTTCTTTATGTGTGCGCTCTCGCGCTTCTCGGTAGCTCCTGCATATTATCTAAAGCACAAACACAATCATACAAGTCTTGGTTATCGAAATCAATCATCATTTGTCGCGAACACGAATATGTCAACCCAAACTCTAAATCATCCTTAGACAATGTATGATCTGCGTATTCATCAATGCAAGACTAACTACGCCTATGAAACTACAATTCTCAACACCATTATGAAATTGTAGTGTCTTATAGATAGAAAATAAAATGTGCACATCATTAACCCGTAATGTGAGTTATCCCTTTTGCACATCTATCAAGGCCTTCCCGGTAGCCAAGAATGGACGTCCAAGTATCAAAGGTACGTCTTTGTCCTCCTCCATATCCAGCACCAAAAATCCACAGGAAATATGAATTTATCGACTTTGACAAGCACATCCTCGATGATTCCCTTCGGATAAGTGAGTGATCGATCCGCAAGTTGTAAGGTGACCGTAGACGGCTTCATCTCTCCTAATCCAAGTTGCCTGAAAATAGACAAGGGCATCAAGTTAATACTTGCTCCTAAATCACAAAGTGCTTTCTCAAAAACATCACCAATAGCACAAGGGATAGTGAAACTCCCCGATCATTCAATTTCTCGTGGTAGTTTCCTCTCGATTATCAGACCGCACTCCTCCGGATTGACTATCTCGAAACCAGCCATCTTTCTTTTCTTTCTACATAACATCCTTCAAAAATTTAGCGTAATTGGGCATCCGCTCCAATGCGTCCGCAAAAAGGTATGTTAATATGCGCTTAAATATATCCAAAAATTTGCAAATTGCGAATCTAACTTTTTCTTTTGAAATCGTTGGGTAAAAGGAAGGGGGATAGTAAGTTTAGAAAGATCAGGATTAGAGGAAGATTTAAGCTTCTCGGCCCCTTTTGTTCGGCAACATGGTCCTCAACAGCTTCCTCGGCCTCAACATTTGCTTCAGTTTCCGCGTCTCCTGGAACAACAGCCGCTGCCCCTGTAGGACGCACAACCTGGCCGTGTGGTGGCGCACGGGCCGTGCTCCCGCCTCCTGCTCAATATTTTTTTACGGTATTTTCGCCCTCGTATTCCGCTCCACTCCTCAGACGAATGGCTTTACACTGCTCCTTTGGATTAACCTCAGTGTTGCTCGGAAATTGGCCTTTCTGATGCTGCCCACCAACAATCGTAGCTAATTGGCCAATTTGGGTTTCAAGATTTTTCATTTAGGACCCCATATAGTGTTGGCCAATTGTGTGACATGACTTTCGATTTTATCCAGCTTTGCCTCATCCTTATTGAATCGGTTCCTCGTCTCATTCATAAACGAGGTGAAAATATCCTCCATAGATGGCTTAGCCTCAGCATTAATGACACCATTTGTCACATTAAACCCCGGGGGTGGTTGCATCACATTCTTCGTGTTTTCATAAGAGAAGTTCTCATGGTTCCTCAAACCCGGATGGTAATGGGTAGGAGTCTGATTGTTCCGGTAATTGTTGAAATTCCGGTTGTTGACATAATTTGCTTCCTCCATGGGATCTAGAGGAATTCTCCCATTACTTGCACCCGCGTTTCCATCAGTCCCCTTCGTCAATACACTCAACTGATTGGTCAACGCAGTCATCTCAGCTGTCAATGCCTTAATTGGGTCCAAATCAGTGACTTCGGCTACCCTTTTTCAAATTAGTTCTCTCGGAGGGCCACTGATAGCTATTCATTGCCATCTCTTCGAGCAAGTTGAATGCATCCTCTGGGAATCTTGCAAGTCAAGCGCCTTCTGCTGCGGCATCTACAAACGACCTAGTCTGTCCCATCAACCCGTTGTAAAAGAAGCAGAGTTGCTGATCCTCTGGAAATCCGTGTTACGGGCACCTCCTCAATAAATCCCGGAATCTCTCCCGTGCCTCATACAAATGACTCGTAGTCAAACCGCCCGAATCGCGTGATCTCACTTTTGAGTCAGAGTGTCTTACTTGGTGGGAAGTATTTAAACAAGAATCTCTGACTCAGCTCATCCCAAGTATTCACACTCCCCTGAGTTAGGGTGCCTAGCCAGTTTCTAGCCTTATCCCTTAAAGAGAAAGGGAATAGGCGCAGACGTATAAGATCATCACCACCCCATTCATCTTGATTGTGTTGCAAATCCGCATGAAGTTCGCAAGATGAGAATTGGGATCCTCGGATGGGAAACCCCAAACTAATTCTCACCGCACCATCGAGATCGTCTTGGCTTCACCAAAGTTATTCGCATTAATTGGGACATTGGCAATTCCACCATAGTTGCGATTGGTCCGTGGGCGAAAGTAATCGTGAATCGCTTGCGTTGGACCTGCTTTAACCTCTAGTGCGTAACTCATTGTTGACCTTGTGGCCCTATTGTTACCTCTGTTGTCGACTCCGTTATTACCTCCGTTGTTATCTTCTACGTCCGACATAGCCTTCTTCTTTGCCTTTTCTTTTCGCCGCTTAGTAGCCGCACCACCCGCCTAGCAAAAGCCTCAACCTCCGGTATGAACGGTGCTAATTCTCCTTGCTTTGAGCGAGTGTTCATGCACTACCCGAACCAACTAAAGAAAACAAGTCAAACACAAAGAGGAGTAAAATTAAACAATAGATAAAAAAGGAAGAAAAATGTCTAAATTAAAAATAATTCTATTTATAGCAATATTAGAACTAAAAAAATTAATTAGTCCCTCGCAACGCGCCAAAAACTTGTTCTCCTTATTTTTTAGCTTCACCGCAAGTGTACGGTGCGCTTTATAGAATAGGGTTAGCAAGGTCGAATCCACAGAGACTAATAAATTTATGTACTAAGTATTGGGATTATAATAGTCTTATTTTTATCCGCATCGATCGAAACTTGATGGATTGGTTTTATTAATGCTAAAACAAGAATTTATCCTAAGAAGACAAAGTAAAGAGTTGATTGAAAGATCAAGGAGATGAATGGATTCCTGGGTTATGGTTTCAGTTAATATCCCCTTTTATTATCAGATTAATCACAACCAAAGTTATTATTGTTCTTCCTTATAAGACAATCACAAATGTATTTTACCCTCTCTCTCGAGATGTATGTAAAAACGTTGATTGGAATATCTATGCTAGCATCTCTACTCAACATCAGATATCCAACTCCCAAAAGCACAAAAGATTTAAATATCCTCACAAATATTCACAGACTTCTCAATCTTGCAAATATTCATGTCAAGTACTCACAGATCTAGTATTGAAACTTATCTTTCGAATTATGAATCAATACATCAAAGCAAGTTAATCCAAACGCGTTTTCATAAAACAAGAATTAAAACAAAGTACTCGAATAGGGTTGGAAAACAATAACTTCAATTGCAATTAATCATCCAATAAAAATATCCATTAACCTAATCTCAAACCTGGGAATCACAAGATGTTTAGCCAGACATAGAAAATAAATAATCCATAGACAAATTATTCAAGTTCATATCTAACTAATCAAAAGTAAATGATACGATGGAATGAGTAAACTAGGGGGTTTCGATAATCTCTCGATCTATCTTCAATCCTCAAGTGTGTTGTTGTGGCCTTGATCGATCTCTCCAATTCTCCTGAAAGATTGCTCTTTTCTCTACTTTCTAGGGCAAAAATCAAAGTGTGTCCTCATTTGTGGCCGCCTCGTCTCTATTTGTACTTTGTTTGGGTCAAAACCTAGTTCGAACCACAAACTCTATTTTCCCGCACAGACGCATGGGTCGTGCGCCTAGTGCACGCCCAGCCCGTGCTAGGTATCGCAGGAATTTATCTTTTCACTGAAGGGCGCACAGGCCGTGCGCATCAAGCACGACCAGCCCGTGCGTCATGCCTTGGCTTGAGTCTCAGTTCTGGCTAGCGCACGGGCCGTGCTATGGACGCACGCCCTGCCCGTGCACACCTACTGGAGCTAATATGTCTTCGTTTCTTTTCGTTTCTCGCCCGGTTCATCTGACTTCTTCTCTATTCAACTCCAAACATCGTACGTCACTTCTAGTATCGGCGGTTCTTTACCGCAATGCTCGAATTATTGCCAAAATGCTATAATTATCATTCAATTCCTACAAAACGAGCAACTCGTAATACCTTTTCCACAAAACATAAATAAAGCCCTTTTTACTCAAGTAATGCATGCATAACAACTAATTCTTACTACAATTAAGCCCAGAATACATGCAAAACACATGCCAATCACAACCTCAGAAGGGTTTAAGAAAAGATCATGGGCAAGCTACACACCTCCCAACGCTCCAATATGGGAGGTAGTGATAGCCGCCTAGAAGAAGGGATCATTGATCCACCGCAACCATTGAGGAGCAACCCTACACGGACACGCTCCAATTCGTCTGCCGCAGATACCATAGAGGCAAGGGGCACACCACTACAGATTGTTTTGTTCTCGAGAAAGAAATTGAACGACTTATCCGTAAAGGCCACCTCAAGGACTACGTGGATCGTGAGCAAATTTCACCACGATCCAAGATCGCATGAAGAGAAACCTCAACAAGACCAACGCCGCCGTACACCCGCAGAGAGAGACATGATACTCATGTAGCCGAGTCATCAATATGATCTCCGGAGGACCATAAGCAAAAGATGCTAGAGCACTCTCCGATAATGCATCAAGAAGCGAGAGGACATCCAAAGAATCGCTTGGGAATGTTATGTTGCCACTCGAGATGAGCTAGCTTCCTCGACCGATAATGAGAACGCCACCAAATCTTGGAAGTCACAGATCTCGCGTGCTTCCGCAAACACCCGCTTCTTCCCCGCCTCCGACGACGGTTTTGGTATTTCTCATTTATTTCCATTTTATTTTTCGCCCCAAAGGCGTTTAATATTTTTAGTGTAATTTCAGTATTATTTCCGCCCACAGGGCATAAAACTTTATCATTATAATGAATAAAAGTACTTTCACGCTCTACTTTGATGTTGTGAATGTAGTTAATGGCCACATATAGCCAAGGTCATGACAATTTGGGCGCTCTCCTCAAAGAAACCCTATATTTCCTAAAAAAAAGCCCCTGATGGGAAGGGCCTCCTCACGAAGGTCCTCATAAATATCCTCCTCCAGCTAAGACCCCGGTGGGGAAGGCCTCACCCGGCTAAAACCCCGAGTGGGATGACCCCTTACGCCTAAGACCGAGGATGGGATGGGCCTCCTCATGGAGGTCCTAGTAATTCACCTCCTATGGCTAAGACCCCGGAGGGGAAGGCCTCACGCGGCTAAGACCTCGGGTGGGATGACACCTTCCGGCTAAGATCCCGGAAGGGAGGAGCCTCTTCATGGAGGTCCTAGTAATTCACCTCCTCCGGCTAAGACCCTAGAGGGGAAGGCCTCACCTGGCTAAGACCCGAGTGGGATGACCCCTTTCGGCTAAGACCCCGGATGGGAGGGGCCTCCTCACGAAGGTCCTCATAAATATCCTCAACCGGCTAAGACCCTGGGGGGGAAGGCCTCACCCGGCTAAAATCCCAGGTGGGATGACCCCTTCCGGCTAGGACCCTGGATGAGAGGGGCCTACTCATGGAGGTCCTAGTAATTCACCTCCTCTGGCTAAGACCCCGGAGGGGAGGGCTTTATCCGGCCAAGACCTCGGGTGGGATGACCCCTTCCGGCTAAGACCCCAGATGGAAGGGGCCTCCTCACAAGGGGGTCCTAGTAAAAAAATTTCTCCTCCGGCTAAGACCCCGGAGGAAGGGGCCTCCTCGCAAGAGTCCGCGCGAATTCTTTTCCATGATGAAAATGTGCAAGAAAAAGAAGGTGAACAAGCTAACACATAAGGGGAACAGACCAAAAGTGATAAAGAAAGAACTATGGAGGAAGCTCCAGAAGGGTGCCTCCTTCGGCGAAAAAAGTAGGCAAAAACTCTAACACTGGGAGAAAAAGAGATCGAAGCGATGAAGTAAGAATCAAGAAGAGCTCATGAAGAGTGCCCTCTTTCGGGCTCCAAAGGGCGCCTCTCCAAACTCTGAAAGGGTGTCCCTTTAGCTATCCAGAACAGGTAATTCCGGCTATTCCAAAGAAATTAAGGCTTCCCTCCAAAGGAAAGATCCACCTCAAAGTGGAAAATGAACAAGTCTCTCACCAACAAGAAGTCACATGCAAATACTACGAGTAAAGCAAGTAAAGCATGATAAAAGAAAGAAGATATGCATAAGGAAAAGCATCCATATAACGTGAGTGCAACGGAATATCATCCGGCCTCATGGGGCGAAGAAACACCTCAAGAAGAAAACAGAGAGCAAGAAATATCCAAGTGCCTAAAGCAAGCCCTAAACAGGTGGAGCAGGAGTCGAAATCTGGGCCAAAAATTACTATCACTGCTCCAGAAGGGTGCTCCCTCCAAGCTCCAGAAAGGTGCTCCCTCCGAGCTCCAGAAGGGATAAAGCAAAACATAAGTATCTTCGGCCACTCCGGAAGAATTAAAAGCTTCCTTTCAAAAGGTAAGGGTTCATCTTTGCAAAAAGAACAAGTCCCAACGGATAAGGAATCATAAGCTAAACTCCGGAGAAGACGACGGAACGCGAATGAAAGAAGTCAAGTCCGGGATATGACTTGAAACATACAAAAACTCGGGGAAAGACGAGGAAAATCACGAAGGAAAATAGGCCGGGGGGCTTGGGATGCCCCTCGGGGGCGCACCCTCCTCCAGTGGGGAGGGTGCCCGGGCGCGCCCTTGTGGCCACCCGCGCCCTTGCCCACTCTGGGAAGGTGCCCCGGGGTGCCTCTACGCCCTATAGTGTTCTCATCCATCTCTTTTACTTGACGCACTCCAGCTCTCCATGGTCTCTCACCTCACCTCCCACCTCAACATTCAAGAAATTTTCTAAGTCTTCTAAAAAGCAAAAAATTCAAAGTTGAAAGGTAGAGAGAGAAAATCTACTTTTGGAAGACATGGTCAAAGCCTCTCTTTTCAAACGTCCTCGTGCAAAAGCAATCAGAGATCCTCCGAAGGCAAAACAAGAGGCAAGTAGGACAAGCCGGATACATGATGTCTAGCTCCCCGATCGCTTCATCCTCCTCCGCGGCATCGGAGCTAGGGGCTTATGTTGGGGGCAAAAATGGTATTTAATTAATTAATATATAATTCAATTTATATATATTTATAATGGGCTCTTAACAAATAAACTGTCCCAATGGTGTCCGAGATTGGATCGTAGGCGATTTCTCCTACGCAGATCGACCCATGATCGAATTCTCCTACACACCCACGGGGCCCATCTCCTAGATATAAAAAGTTCCCTTCTATTATCTATAAGTTGATTAATTCATAATCCTCCGATGCATTTATTATACAAAGATTCGTTTACTATTTATTCTCTTATTCACCGTGATGACTTGAAAGTCGGAGGGGCCTCCCCGGGACAACCCGGGGCCTCTAATGTTTGCGCGGGCAAGTTCCCGCTGAAGAATATTCCAGCTCTCGGAGAAGAAGAAGCGAGAAGCTTCCCCCGAGAAGAGAATTGACGAGAAGACTTCCCTCTCGGGAAAGAATTTTGGTCAACCCAGATTGACTTTGAGTGATTTGCCTTAAAAAGTAGCATCACTAAGGTTTCTGACAAAGTTCTTCTTCCCAAGGGGGAAGTCTTCATGTCTTCTTCTCCGGGAGTTGGAAGTTCTTCAGACGGGAGATTGCCTTCACACACACAAATGTTAGAGGGTCCCCGGGTTGTTCTAGGGAGTACCCTCTGACGCTCAAGTCAGCACAATGATCGAGAGAGAATAAGACAATAAGCGAATACTAAATTAAATGCGTCAAAGTAATTATGAGTGAATGTACTTATACAAATGAAGAGTATAGACCTTTTTATACCAGAATAGTGGGCCTTGTGGGCCGCATAGGAGAAATCGGCCTATGGGCCAGTCCCGAACTCCTTTGGGCCGGTTATTCCATTAATAGCCCATTGGGCAATTAATATTAAATCAATATATAAATCGAATTATATATTTAATTATTAAGTGTCGTTTTTACCCCAACACAAAGCTTTTATCCTATTGTGTAACTAATTACTAGTCCATGTGGAAATTGATTATAGCTTGTTTGGTTGAGTATTTGTAATCCAGATGATTGACATGAGATCAATGTCACTCGTCCCAAGACCTTGAATTGGTGCATCCGTGCATGTGCTAAAACTAGACTGATTTAACTACTGAACCCATAGATATTATAAGTACATTATTATACAGATATGTAATAAACACAATTTAATCGAATATTATTTAACAGAAATATGTCCAACAAACAAAAAAAAAAAAAAAACCATGACCACTCATCATACTTAATTAACAAAATTTGCGTGGTCATACTTAGATCGTTGGACCCAATAACCTTGGAGGGCCATCACAAAGTTTTGTAGGTCGAAAATATGTTTTTTTTTTTTTTTTTTTTTTTTTTTTTTGATTTTAAGAAGGAAAAGGTGTAGCACCAAAGTGCCGAACAACAACCCGCTTCCTCATTGCCGCCGCCAGCTTTCCCACATCTCTCCTAAACTTCCCGTACAACCGCCCCTCCTAAAGAGAACAATTATGTTCGAAATCTACTAATAACGATCTCTCCCGAATCGAACAAACAAACAAAAAAAAATGAGCCACTCATCATACTTAATTAACAAAATTTGATGGTCATACTTAGATCGTTGGACCCAATAAACAATTGAGGGCCATCCATCCCAAATTTTGTAGGTCAAAAAATATGTTGGACTAAATAATCTCTTGTCAAGCTGTGATGTGCCAGCTGTTAATTAGGAGAGAATAAATTTGATCTTTGCCTAAGTAAAGGTTGGCCGACCGTAAAGGTTGGCCGACCGTACAAACTCTCCTCTTAAAATATTTCACAAACTAATATTAGTTTTTCCGACAAACCCCAATTTTGATCTAGTCCTAGCTAATCATCATTACAAATTTGTTAAACATGGGAAGCCAAGGTTAATTAAGAAATTAAGAAATTAACACCATTTATCTGTATTGCTTGGTTCATTTCATTAACGAACACGTGGCACCACGTATTGCTAGTCTACCATTACCCTGGATGTCCATATTATTATACGAAGGGGTCATTCTGACTATTATTTTGCAATTTTGATTTAATTTTTAATTTTTAAAGTTCAATTATTTTTTAATTGTTTAGGATAATGTCATGTCATTAGTTGTTTAGTCGTATTTCTTGGTTTTTATAAACCATTCTAACTTTGTCTGCCTTGTAAATGAGTAGAGTCGTTGGCTCCTTTAAACACGCTAGAGTCTAATTTGTTTGAATTTGTATTGAGCTTAAAGATCGCGTTTGAGTTATGTTTAATTGTTTAGGGATTGTACGTAGAGCTACAAATAAACCAAACCAACTATTAATGAGGCTCGCTAAAATAAATGAATCAAGCCGCTCGTGAGCTATTCGGAGATTGGTTCGTTAAAAGCTCATTTAATGACGCTCATTAAAATAAATGAATCAAAATCAAGCTCAGAGATTCGGTTCGTTAGCTCGTGAGCAAACTCGTTAGTAAACTCGTATAACTTAAATTAATAATTTTACTTTAATTTTAATTTTTATAGGTTTACTTATGAAAAATATTAACACATTTAAATAAACTTATTTGTTTGAATAAAATCATAGGTTTTATATTATACGTTCTAGAAAATATGATTTTGTTTTTGTACTAAATTGAAGAATTATTTAATTTATAATTGATATATACTAAACTCGTTTAGGCTCGAAGAAGTTCGTAAGACATCAATATATTCGATAAATTAAGTTTGAGTTCGACTTCAGAATTAAAGAGCCAATCTCAAAGTCTCAAAAGCTCGGCTCGGTTCGATTCGATTGTTGTCCTAGTTGCACGGTTATGGTTTCATTTCCTTTTTTCTCACTTTTTATTGTTTGAGATATGCAAATAACGTCAGTTTTACATAGTCTCATTATAAACTTCTCATTTTCACATTCTCATTTTCCGCCAAAAATAAGTTTCAACCATGTATTCTCAATTTTCACACATGTACATTCAATTTTTAATCCTATATTATATTAATGACACCACCTACAACCACCACATACTTAATTTTAAATTTATATTACATATGTGAGACCCAACTTAGATTCTATATTTCATTTTGTGTTTCATCCTATTTCCCAGCGATATCATAACATGCCAGGTGCAAAGACGGATCCACATTACCTTGTATGGGGGCACGTGCCCCCATAGGTTCTTCTATTTTTTATTTTTTTCATTTTCTTCACTATTTTTTTTTGGGAACAACTATATATCAATTAAATTATGAAAAAAAAATGTCCACTAATCATTTTCGATGTAGTTTCTTTTACTATTTATTATTTATTTTTAAAAGTTGTATATTAATAAGGGTTTTTTGGGGCAAAAATAAAGTGTGCCACCATTAGTTGTTTTCGATATAATTTATAATTGAATTTACTTTATGCCCCTTTTGTGTAAAATTTCTGGATCCGTCCCTGGTCACGTGCACATGATGACGTCGTGTTTGTACACATGACGTTTACACAGTTCACGATATATAGTATATGATGAAACACTAAATAAAATAGATGATCTCAATTGTGTGGGATCCACTACTATCACCCTCATCCACATAAATTACTATTTTGATCAACTCAAACTTTCAAAGTGGACCCACTATTATCAATTCCATCCAACTATATATTTTTATTTTTCGAATAATATCACTTAATCACACCCCCCCATTTACATATTATATATACAATTTTTAAAAAAAAAAATCAAGAAAACATACTTAACCAAACATATTACCACATTTTCACCTTATAGATATTTATTCATCAAAATATTTATAACCATACTTATTTTTACTTTTGCACAAATTTCAATAAAAAGTTGAAAAATTATCTCAATGGATGAAAGATGACTTTTCTCATCATTATTTTTTGGCCATAAGCGTAAGTGGTGTTCCATTAAAAACAACTCAAGAAGAGAGAAGTACAAACACCAGGCTCACACTAGGGATGTAAAAGAATCAAATATTTTTTATTCGATTCGCGATTCGAATTCGAATATCAAGATTCGAATTCGAAAAATTCGAATAAGAATATATTTTTCGTAATTTAATTGATATAAGGTGTACAACCCTAGCTCACACTAGAATAAGAATTCGATTCTTTTACAACCCTAGCTCACACTAGAATGAAAACCATACAAGGCGTAATTGCTTGGGTTTCAGTTCACTTGAATATGAATCAACTCTAATTAGCTCGATTTTTTTGGCACATACTTTTATATTTTTTTATTAGTTGAGTTGAGTTTGAATCAAGATTTAGATTTTATCTAGTAGAAAAATATATTGAAGTTTCGTTTGTTGTGTTAACAAATCTAACTCAAATTAATTATTAAATCTTAATTAATATAGCTTACACAAGTGTACGTTCCAATTGAGTAATGGCAAACAAATCAACTACAATTTGAGCACTTTGAAAATGATTAAAGGAATTAAATGTTGACACCTAATCATCTTGAGTACATGATCTTTCTCTTCATATAAAAATGTGATCGTTGCATCTTTGTACCTGCAAATATCTTATATTACACACTTAATTAAGCCACTTAAATACATTTTATAATGAAAATATAAAAAGGTTGGAATGTGAAGAGTCACATCCCACATTGGAAACAAGTAATAAGTTTTGCTTCCTTATATAGAATTTCTCCATAGTAAGGAGTAACTAAGTGAAGCTCCTTTTGATGCACCCATGTCGCTTGTAAGCATCGTCGCGAGGAGCTGAAGAGCCTTAAATGTTTGAGAAATTTAACCATGATTCAGTTCAGTGGCTCGACGATGATTCAGTTACATGACAGGACAACTCACGTGGCATATTCATCCAAATGGCGCCTGTGTGGCAAACAATTGGCTCTTATTGGACATGTCTCTTCGCTGGCTGCTGACGAGCATGACCGCAAAGATTGCGATTGGTAGCTATATTGATGGGGCGTGATCAGTTACAATGTCCAATTGGCAGAGGGTGCATGGCAAGGGATGTAGACATTCATAAGGGGCGTGATTTGGACCACCAAATTTCCACTGTTAGTCGGAGGATGCGATCCAACGGTCCAGTTCCATCACGACTAATGGTTGCACCCTGTCTGAAGAGACACCCGAACCAGAATTCATTTCAACATCCTAATTCGAAATCTTTTTCGTCTTTCTGTGTTACCATATTTTAAGAGTTCTGGCACATTTTGTTTGTTGCTAATTTAAGTTTTTCAAGTACTGTTAACTTAATTCAGAAAGTTGTATTTTAAAATCGACTGTCTAGAAGTATTAACACTTTTGTACGCCAATTTCGTCTTGCAGAGATAATATATAATACTAGCATCGATGTCACTTTCATTTACTCTTCCTGATTTTCATGAAAACCATACACAATTTCCAATAAAAAATTATTAATTTCTTTATCTATTTTTTCTATCTTTTAATTTATTCAAAAATTAGTTTTTTTTTAATCTTTGTATTCTTTATACGAAATATATATATGTGTGTGTGTATAAAATATTTCATAGATGGTCATGCGTAAAAGCTAATATGTATATATGATACATGCTTTTGTAAAATTATTGGTTAAATTCATAATGTGACACATGTTAAAGTCACAAAAGAGTTGGATGGTGCACAATTAAGTAGATCTCATTACCCAATTGATAGATTATTTTCTCGATTTAATTGATTGATTCATTTAATCATCTTTATTGATATATTTAATTTATTACGCATTCTTCAATTTGATACCAATATACGTTCTTTCTGTTGTCTAGCGAGCGACTACTCAAGTGTATCAAACCAAAAGGTCAGTTCTCTTCTTCTATTTATTGCGGGTTAGTTATTCGTGGGCTTACCAACAAAGATGGGAAAACTAGATTGGGAGGTGAGTGCCTTTGGTTGGTGGCAAGGAATTGAGATTTTCGATTCAATCTGGTATTCCAGAATAGCCTAAGATGGTTTGGAAAAACGGGATAGAAATGAAGTCGAGGCTAGAACATGGTTAATTCTATCTCCGCAAGACGAAATTGCCCCATACAAAGTGCTAACGGTTCTTACAATCGTCTCTAAGATACATCCACTTTCTTGTTCGACTTAGCAGCACTTGCAGGAGTCGAACTTATAGCGAACAAACTAAGTGTTTAGAACTTTCAAGCTTTAATTTGAAGGAAATTGCTCAATATGCTGAAAATGCATAAATAAATTCGAATTTTTATCTCTGGTTAAGGATTCAATTTTCAAACATCAGGGGATGATATATATAGACATCTACGTGACTTATGGAAATCGATATGTCTTTTGGCTCGAAAAGACATGTCCAACAGTCAAAAACGCCTATGTTAGCTCATTAGTTCAGAAGTGCATGACCGCGCGCGCATGGGCCTCCCAGGGTGCGCGACCGGGCACTAGTGCGCACGCGCGATTAAAAGATTTTGTCCAACGTGCACGATCTTGCATCGGTTACACGAACGCACACATCCTGCTTGAGCGCGCACCGGTCTGGATTGACTTTAAAGGAATCTAAATAAATTTTGTCCAAAAAATACAAAGGCATTGAAACCCAAGCCCAAGCCCACGACCGAGGCCCGAGCTAGCTTGTGGCGGTGCGCGTGTGTATTTTTGAACCGAACTCACAAGCATGTATATCCTCCTATCTTTAAAAACTTGAGAAATTACCAGAAAGGCGTCAACTTTTGAAAAAATACCACAAAATACGGTCTTATCACTTTTGTACCTATTTTTTTTCCTTTTTTACGCTCCAGCATATTTTTTTGATTATTTTTACATTTTTTTGTTTTTTCTTATTCCTGTATTGTTTTATATATTGTATATGTTATTTCGATGTTGTTTTAATTTGTTTCTTTGTTATTTCTTTGTTGTTTTGATGTTTCAAAATAACTTTTACCTATTTTTTTATGCTGTTTTTTGTTCATGTATTGGTTTGTACATTGTTTCTATTGTTTCTGTGTTGTTCTACAATATTTTTAATATTGTTCGAATTATTTCTTTGTTGTTTCCATGTAGTTTTCAATGTGTAGATACAGTTTTTACCTACTTTTAAGCTCTTTTTATTCATGTGATGTTTTAAATTTTTTTTACGTTGTTTCTAGGTTGTTTCCATACCGTTTTTAATGTTGATCTTATGTTTTTTTGTCGTTTCCACGTAATTTTCGATGTTGAAATACAATTTTTACCTATTATTAAACCCTTTTTGCTCATATGCTGTTTTTTATATTGTTTCTGGTTTGTTTCTATATTGTTTGTTGGTTGTTTTTTATGTTTTCATGCATTGGATCAAAATTTGAATTGTGTTTTTTTTTACTCATGTTGTTTCTATATTGTTTTCAATTTGTTTGGTTTTAATATGTGTTGTTTTATGTGTATATTTCTTGTTTTTTAATAAGATTTCGAGTATAAAATGGATTATTTAACGGGGGCAAAATTTATTTTTTCACTGAAATTTGATTAGAAGAAACATGTTTGAAACAAATGTTAAAACAACAACGTAAAAGGTCTCCTGAATTTTAGGAGGAGCGTATTTTTGTCCAAAAAAAGGGCGAACGTAATTTTGTCCAAAATCATCTGAAGCATCAAAGATTGTCTTTTGTCCAAAAAATGGGGTAATTGTATCCTTATCTATAAAAACTTTGGTGCCCCAAGTGCCCAAACCCATTACTCAAATTTAGACTTAATAAAGTGATCTGTTTTTGGCTTTATCTATGTGGGATAGAGTTTCAATTCACCCCATATTTTTTAATTTTTGTATAATTTTTCTATTTTTAAGTTGCTAACTTGTTGCGTTAATTTCTCATTCACCCAAAATTTGGTTTTTGAGAAATTCCAAATGTAAATCTCATCTACTTAATAGAATTTGATTATCTATTTGTCATTTTCCATAAATAGAAACCACTTAAATATTTGATGAAATATAGATCAAAACCATATTTATCAAACCAAATTTCAAAAACTTTCAAAATAATCTTTCAAAACAATCCCTTCCAAAGCGCACAAATAAGACGAACAAAACCCAAAATATCAAAATGTCCAACTTTGGGGCAATTGTTAATAAAATTTCCACGTTACAAGTGCAAGATTAAAACTGAGCTAACAAACATACTTTTTAGGTTTTACACAGACGAAAATGAAATATTGGAGAATATGTTTCTTTTCATCTTTTGATCGTTTGGAGAAACAATTTTTTCGTGCTATGTAATTCAATGTTAGCTTTTTTTTCCTTATTATCCCAATTTTGTTTACTATTTGGGGTACTCTCTTTCATATTTTGATATTATACTCCCATTTATCCAAACAAAATTAACTGCTGGAAGATACATGAAAACGTGTAAATACATGAATCTAAAATATAAAATGAATTCTCGGATATTTTCATTTCGAGAAAAGTAGAATAAATCCACTTGCCATTTTTTACATAATGGAAGAGCTCACAACACTATATACTAAAAACTATTCTAAATCTATCACCATCTAAATTTATATATAATCTCATAGAATTAATTCTCCTTCCAGAATCAATTTCTCCTCTTCCTCCAAGGAGAAATCGAAAAACATGTATAATAATAATATTAATAATAAACTTAAATATATGCCTATAATATGCTAATTTAACTTGATTAAAAAAACAAAGCAGGGCCATCGCCTTCCGTTAGCTCCTCCTCAAATCCACCACCACGACGCTAACGTTATCGGTGCTGTGACGGGCCAAGGCCAGTTTCGTCAACAGAATTGACGCATCTGAGCAAGCCTTATCGGAGCTCTCGCCGGCCTCCGTGACGGTGATGTCATTTCCCGGCGATCTCGGCGGAGAGGGTGGTTTTCGAGACTGAAGGCACATACGCGCCACCCCACAAGCGGTTTCGTTGGAGACCACATCCCAGAGTCCATCGCTTGCTAGAATCAGACACTCATCCTCCGCCGTGCGTTTGTGTGATCGTCACCTCCGGCTCCGATATCACGTATGGTTTTAAATAATTATCACCTGAATGGAAAAAAAAACAAATAAATATCTAATTCGAGGAGAATAATTTCAAAAGTAAGAAATTAAATGTTTCGGTTTTGAAAATTGAGAATTTACCGATTGCTCGAGACATAGCCAAAACTCCAAGGACTCTGGGTCCATCCCAGAAGATGACACGGCCGCCGGCTTCTTGTATCCGGTTCAGCTCATCTGGCCGGTCCGGCTGAGAACAAACAAAAATCCACAAAATTTTCAGCCTAGGAATAATAGAATCCAAAAAAAAGGAAAAAGAAAAAAAACACACACACACACACACATACCTTATGATCCACAGAAAGGGGAATTGCGACGCCGTTTCGGCAAAGAACAGCGCGAGAATCGCCACAATTTGACACGACGACCTTATCCGGAGTGACCACGGCCACGACAGCGGTGGATCCGACGGCATCGCACTGCGGGGTCTGGAGCTCGCAGCGGCAAGCGGAGGTGCAAACGACATTTCCGCCGTTACAACAGTCGCCAACTTCCATATCCATCTTTGAGAAACTCTGAAACATCGTTTGCTCCCACGACGACGAGCCTCCGTTTTGGATCTCGTCTTTCACTATTTCGTGCATCCTGTCCTTGCACCTAGTCGCCACCTGCAAATCAATCCAATCGATCTCATTAATCACTCAACCCAACTTTATCGAAAAAAAGTAAATAAAAAGTCAGATGAATGAATTGAGGCCGGCGTGTTGCTTACATGTGAGCAGCCATGGCCATCGTAAACACCATAGAAATGCAAACCGGTCGGGAAATTAGGATTTGGTTCGCTAAACGAAGGATGAATCGCTACAGCATCTTCCATGTCTCTTCTCCGCCCGCAAACGGAAGTCATACCGAATTTCGGGTAATCCGAGGCCGCACTGCTCGAACCCGACGGCGACGCCGATAAATCGAGCGTCTTATTTTCCGGCGCTATCTCCCGGAGAGCTGGTTCTCCTTCTCTTCAACTTCGCAGTTCTGAACTGCGTTCAAGCACTCTCTAGGAGGCACAATCGGAACCACGGCATCGATTTTCTGCCTCTTCCTCTTTCCGCTGCCTTCCAACGGCGGCGCCACCGCTGAATCGGTCGGCAAAAACTTGAACTGGTGGATTTCCATCCTCCTCCTCCTGGCGGATTTGGAACTTGGCTCAACTGGGGAAGAGGTCTCCGTCTCACCCATATTCACTCCACAGCACATACCAGCCATGAATATCCAATCAAACAAAAAAGCTTACACAAATTTCTTCTTCGAATTCAAACACTACGTGAAAACAGATCAAAATAGCTTGAAGATCACAAAAATAAAAAGAGAGATCAGAAATCAAATGGAGATACGAAAATCTGAAGAGGACCCAGAAAACAAAAAGAGAATGAGGAGACCACATTATACTAGTAGTTGATTGAGCGGGCAGCTGCCCGTCACCGTCTAGGGCAGGAAAGGGAAATGTATCCGACATGCACACTTGGTGTGACGTAGAAACGCTGAATGCGAGAGGGGAGATCTGGGCCGTTGGATGAATGGGATCTTTTATCAGAAGAGCAACACGTGTTGGGGGCAAGGTTTAAGAGGGCTGGTACGTGGGCCAATGAGAAGCCGCTACGTGGTGGTGAAAACCGGGGTCCGTCCTTTACTGACACGCATGTGATGTTCTGGGTCGGACCAGGCCCGTGGGCTGTTTATTTTTCTTTTTTGATTTTAGTTTTTTTGTTGGAATTTATTAAAAGTGTTGGCTTTCTACGAGGATTATCACCACGTGGCAGGATCGTGGTGTGCGAGATCCAGAGTTTGGTATGCTCTCTCTCACTTGCTTGGAGCGCGTGATATTTTATAATATGAGCATGGTAACAAATTTAGGATTTTGTAATAATTTGACGTTTTTTTTATATTAAATTTGGGTGTTTAAGTTAGTTTGGAAAGGAAATTAGGTAGTGATCCAATGGTAAAAACTTAAAGCCCAATTAGAGATTTAGGGCTTGTATGGATGTATTTTCTAAGTCCAATTTTCAGCTTCTAGTATTGAAAAATAATTTTTCAAACTTTATTGATTTTCGTGTGAGAATTGGGAATATGTTTGGTTTGTTGTCTGAATTTCTGTTTGAAAATGAGAATATGTTTGGTTATAGTTTTTCAAATGTATTTTTGACATATGTTTGCGTGATTGTAGTGTATGTTTACCTAAGTTTGCGTAATTGGAATGAAAAATTGTTTGGTTGTGTTTTCAAAAGAATATTTTCCATAAAAAAGTGAAAACTGGAAATGACTTCATTTCTACTGAAAACTTTTGAAACAAATATAAACCCATTTTACGAAATAGTTGGAAAGTGGAAAAATGGTGTTGAAAACACAACCATACAAGACCTTAGGGTTTGAATCCATTCACCGTTCCCATCCCAAAATATATATTGAAAGAAAATTAGTTTGGAGTAACTTCTCTTTGCTCTCCAACTTTTATGTTGTATCGTTGCCCTCTAGTGTTTCTCTAACTAGAACTGACAAAATTGATCCTTTATAAATTTCATTTCGAAAAATCATCATATATCTTTTAGAAGCTCTCGTATGTAGTCTTTATTTCAATGAAATTTCGAAATTGCCCAAGAAATATCACATAAGTTACATGTTTTTATTTTAGTACTAATCTTGGGAGGGGAAAGAAGGGGTATGAATCAAATCCAGACACAAGTCTGGATTTTACAAACATTCACAAGTAACTATAAAATACTAGGAATTTCTGAATTCTAGCAAAATATAAGTTTTTTGTTGATACAAATGTTGGAAAATAAAAACCTTAATATTTGGCTGTAAATTGGCCGAAAATCGTAGTTTTGGTTCGAAATTCAAAATTGGCCAATTGTGACTTACGAAAGATTTTTCAAGCAATTTTATAATTTTCAAGAAATTGATGACTAAATGCGAGAGTTTTACAAAGAGATTATCTATTTTCAAAAGAAAAATAAAAATAAAAAACATTTGTGCCACTCCTATAGACTAAAATTGGAAATTACCCTTTAGTTGTCAGTAATGATAATTTTAAAATTAAAATTAAAAAATAAAAGAACTATCGAAAAATTTATAAACGTAATAACTTAACAAAATTTTTTTTAAATGGTTTATAAACTTGTACAAAAACTATTTAAAAAGAATTTGGTTAAAATAATCACAATTAGAATAAGAATGAGAGAGAAAATTGATTTTAGGCTTGTAGCTGACTTAGATGAACATTCGAAATTAAGATTATTGACCGGAGATCAAATTCCACTAGTTTCACATTTCCAAGACTTTGTACTGAGATTAAAAATTGAAAAAAATAAATATGAATGAAGAGAGTGAATTGGCGCGTGAAAGATGTGCGAGTGGGTATGAAAGTGAGGGTGATAAATGCAAAAAAGGCGTCTACGTAAGGAGGGGAGATTGAGACACGTATGGGACCACATGTCAACATCGATTGACGGTCTGCAGAATATCTCAAGTGTGTTGGGTCCTAACTTTCGACACGTGTCCCTTACTGACGTGGATCCTAAGATGCTTTTCATCTACACGTTTCGCCCTCTTCTCTTTCCTCTATTTGGCCCCTGCCGTCCAACCCGCCAAATTATATATTTCTATTTCCAATACCAGGCTTTGAAATTGGTGTTATTTCATTTTGGGAAATGATCTCTTTTTTCTTTTGGTGACTACTTCAAACTACGGGTGGCATGATTTTTGGAATCGGTTTGGCCTAAAAACGCTTTTTGATTCTAAAATCGCTTGCCAGGTCTTAAAACGGCCAGTTCCGGTTCCTTATATTGGAGGAATCGGAGCCGAAATCGAATCGTCGTCTCACTAATTACCTTTTGACGATTTCGATTTTGATTTGGAATCCGGTTCTTCCACGGTTCCAATTTTAATCGGAACCGTTTGTTTATCGTTTAACTTTTTTTGATTTTTTTTAAAATGGTTTATCAATTTCAGTTACAAAAAAATGGGAAAAGAAAGACAAAGAATTGGACTTAATATTCAATTAAGTTTTGTACTTAATATTAATAATAATATTAAATTGTCTATATATACTATTAGAGTATTGAAGAATCAAAGTTCACAATATTTGGTTTAAAATGTGATTCATGTGGTTACGTATATAAAACATTATAATAAACATTTAACATTTCCTCTAGCATATTTTATCAAATAAAAAAAATCATTGATTTTAATCTCGAAACCCACCGACGGTTCCACATATTGTTCTAACCGACGGTTAAAACCGCAGTTCCACAATTTTTGGGACTAAGGAACAGGAACCAGAACCGGCCTACACGGTTTTGGTTCCGGTTTTGGAACCGTTGGCCTGTCAATATTCCGGTTTTTAAGCCGATTTCGGTTCCATTTGGCCACCCCTACTTCAAACTCTCTATTTTATATATTTCTATAATTATAAACAAACTAATATCTAAAATTTGAGTTTGCTTCAATGATGAGTGATGACAAGAAAAAATGTTAACTAGATAGTTATGGTTGAAGTTTCACCTAAGATCTAACAAAATCTTAGTACCAACACCCGTTTACTTGTTATTGAGATTAATAGAAATATGATCAAGATTCAAGGCTAATATTATAATTTGCTTCAATATTATTGATGAGCTCGTTATATGAAAAATGGTGGTTATGTAATCCAAAGCATGGTTAATCGTTGATCACGTCCCCCTTATTTGATATGTATTCACAAGATTAAGAAAACGCACATTAAATTATGAGCGGACATATTTAAACCCTCCCATTAAAATAGCAAATTGAAAAGCACAACCAATTCAATTTTTTAAAAGAGATAATATAATGAAGGATTAATTACAAAAGTAACCTTGGGGTTTCGGTAATTATTAAAAAAAAGCTGTTAAGTTTCGAAATTTCAAAAAATACCCATGAGATTTGAGGGATTGTGGTAAAACTAAAGAATTTAATGTAAAGTTGATAATGCTCCTAACGGAATACAACAAAAAATTGAAGTAAAAAACGAGGGAAGAAAAAAAAATGGATGGACAAAATTACCCCAATCTATTTGGAAAGCTATGGCCTTGTTTGTTTATGTTTCCAAGGCCACATTTCCAATTTCCAACTATTCATAGAAATAGAATCATGTTTGTTTCTAAAATTTTGAATGAAAATCATCATTTCCACTTTCCACTTTTCACATAAAACATTATCTCAAACCTACAATTTCAATTCTCAACCCTATACACTACCCTACATCACTTATCAATCAATATTCTTATTTTTTAACCCAATTATATATGTGGGACCCTCCATTACCAAGTTTATCTACTTAAATACTATTATATATATCTAATGGGACCCACTAGCCTACAATCTTACAAATATAATATTATATATTCAATTAAAATATTCAACCACTATCAATTTTTCAAATTATTATATACATAAAATACTATTTCAAAACTACTTAACCAAACATAATCTCATTTCCAAACCTACATAAAACTCATTCTCATTCACTCATCAAAACATAATTCCGGTTTTCACACCAAAACCAATAAATTAAAATTCATTTTCAACACTAAACTAGAAATAGTCCATGGAAACATAACCATACAAGGCCTATAGTTTTCGGATATGTTTTGTAGTTTATGGAAACTTAGAGGGGGTGAAAATTGTTTCTATTGGGTAACGAGATGGGGGTATTTCAGTTAGTGTTTTTAATATTGTGTAATTTATGAAAAATAGAAATAATTTTAAGTTATTCATGCATTTTAATTAAAATTTCAGTTTTCAGTATTTATGGAATGTAGATGGTGATAATTAATTAAGTTCTTAAATAATTTAAAATGATATTTGCAAAATTAATAGAAAAGTTTAATGAAGAATGTTGTAGTTTATGTTGAAACTGTAGGATGTTTCTGTAAGATCTAACAATTGACAGGGTTTTTTGTAATGTTTTGTGAATTGCCAAATAGAGATGTCAAATGGGTCGCGACTCGTTGGCCCAGACTGTTTAAACCGGAAAAAAAGGGTTAGGGCCGAATTATTTTGGCCCGTTTAAATCCGGGCTTTTTTAGCCTGGACCGTTTAAAACAAAGCCCGTTAGGGCTAGCCCGAAGGTTAACCGGACTAGCCCGCTATTGTTTTTTTAAAAAAATAAATATAATTCTAATATTTTATATCTACTTTTATTATCTATTACTAGTAAATTTATTTTTCAAATTCACATCTCCCTCATCTTTAAGTTTAACTTTATTAAACAATCTATAAATTTTTGAAAAACTTATTTTTTATTTGTTGTATTTATTACTTAGTTTAGTTTTCCAATTTTTATTCTGAATAAGAAAATGTCACGTAGTTTTATTAGATTATTTACAATATAAATTATTATATTTTTAAATGGTGCTAAATCTAATTTTATAATTTTGTTAATGCAATGTATTTATAAACTATGCATGACTTTTTTTTATAATGAAAAGATTAACGTTAAATGTTAAACTTAAATATTATATATGCTCAAGTTTAATATTATAGATTTAAATATCTAATTTTGAAAATTTTAACTTATAGTCATATTAGGAACTACAGAAAAAAGTGTTAATTCTGCGTAGTTTTAGTTATTATTATTTTATTTTCAAAGTTTAGATGGTAAAATATTTAATTTTATAAATTTGATAATGCAATGTAATTTAGAAACTTTTGCATGAATTTTATTTATGATGAATAGTTTAACTTAAAATGTTAAACGTAAATATTATATATATTTGAGTTTAAAATTTTAAATTTAAATATATAAATTTTAATTTTTTGACTTATAGCCCGAGAGTGACCCGTTTAGCCCGAAGCCCACTAGGGTTAGAGTTAGATTCCAATATTGCCTGCTCGTTTAACACCGACCCATTTAGCCCGAAGCCTAGGGCCAACCCGTTTAACATCTCTACTTCTAATAATTTCTGAACAGTACTACAGGGACATTTTTGGATTTTTAAGTCATTTTTTGTGACGTTGACAAATTTTATTAGACCAACTAATGATAGGGGAAAAATATTAGACATAATAAAATCTCAGGGGTATTTTTATAATTTTAAAACTTAGTTGAATTTTTTAATAATTATCTAGACTTCAGGTTACTTTTTGTAATTAACCCTACAATAAATGGTAGTGTAGAATTTTGAAAGTAGTTTTTTTTTTTGCAATGAAAATGTTAAGATACATTTTAGAGTTAATGATAAAAATACCCAACATTATGGAAGAAAAGACACTAAATACGCTCCCACTTTTTTTTGGCATTTTGGCATTTTTATGCTCCTGCACTATTTTTGGACATTTATACGCTTTTTCCGAGTTTTATTGTTCATGATTGTTTTCTATGTTATTTCAATTGTTTTGTATTTGTTTCTATATTGTTTATTTTGTTTGTTTGTTGTTTATATATTGTTTCTGTGTTGTTTCGATGTTTTGATGCAACTTTTACCTATTTTTTACGTTCTTTTTTTATTCATATATTGTTTTATATATTGTTTGTGTTGTTTCTGAGTTATTTCTATACTATTTTTAATGTTTTTATGATGTTTCTTCGTTGTTTCGATGTTGTATACGATGTTTCAATGCAACTCTGTAAGGGTGTTAACCATGGTTCGAACCTTGTATCTTTCAATTTCTTTGAAATTTATCTCTTCTCCTCCAATCACTACTCTCAACTTATTAAAAAAATTACAGTTTTTTACCAATTTTTAATCTCTTTTGTTCGTGTATTGTTTTTTTTTTATATTATTTCTGTTTTTTGTAGGTTGTTTCTATATAGTTTTTAATGTTGTTTATTGACAAATTTCATGTGTTTTCGACGTTTCCAATACATTGAATCAAATATTTAATTGTGTTTTTCTATTCGCGTGTTGTTTCTATATTATTTTCAATGTATTTTGTTTTAAATATGATGTTTTTTATGTGTATATATTATTGATTGTTTATAAGATTTCGAGTATAAAATTGATTATTTAATGAGGGCAAAAATTATTTTTTCACTGAAAAATTATTAGATGAAACAAGTTTGAAAATTGTGCGAAACAACCTTGAAACAACAACGTCAAAACTCCAGAAAAATTGGCGGAGCGTAAAAATATCCGGAAAAAAAAACTTTCTACTGTATGACAATCTTGACGACCCCCAACCATTGTAAGTGTTGCAGGCAAGACACAACAACCATAGACAGAGCCACATTCCCAAATATGGGTCACATGCCCCCATAACCTTTTTTTTATAATTATATTATTTATTTTCAAAAAAATATATTAATTAGGTAAAAAAAGCCTAATTCCCACTAATTGCTTTATATATACATATATTTCTTTTCTTTACTATTCATTATTTATCTTTAAAAATTATATATTAATTAGGTTAACACATAAATAAAGTGTGTCCCCATTAATTATTTTTGATATCATTTATAACTGTATTTATTTTGTTCCCCGTTGCAAAAAAATCATGGATCCATCCCTAACAACAACAAAATTACTGTATGCATGAGATTTGTTTATGGAGAGAGAATTCTTTGTATTCGAATTTTGTCTGCATTAATATCTAAGAATATATTTTATACACGAAACGTGCATATATAAGAGGGCAATACAAGAGAAAACACAAAATTACAGTAGACCATCCGAATTATATTTTATCCTTTGAGATGTAAAGTTTTGACAATCAAATTTAGTTCACGCAATTACGCTTAGGTCCAAAATTTTGAAACTGTGGGTTTGACGTCCATCGTCAGATATGTCATATGGGTATTTATCTACTTTATGATTCATATCCTACCAAATATATGGTACTTGTCTACCTCCATAATAGTGATTTTGGATATTACTGAGTGGTGATTAGTATTTCATTGTTGAGAGATTGATGTTTAACGTATTTGAGCATTCTACTTGGGAAATGAAAAAAAAAATAGTATAAATTAAAGTTTCAGGTAAAATAGTATTCTCACAAACTACATTGTTTCCATCAGCTATAATTTGTGTTAATCCTATTTTTGTCTTTTCAGACAACGTTTTAATGGCATTATAAATAGTTCCTTTTATATTGCAAGTAAAACTGCATTTAATTTACCAACAGACAAGAAAGTACAACCTGATGTAGTAAGTTTATTTTTCTTTTTTTGAAAAGGAATTTCATTACGAATAATGAGAAGTACAAATATTATCGAGGTGAGCAACCACAAAGATCGAATGCTCCACCCAAATAAAAGGACTAAGATAAGAACACGGCTTCTAGCAATAAAGATGAGCTACATTGTTCGTTTGTCTACCAACAAATTGAACCGAGAAACCTGGTTCTGAAGAGAGAATCCTTGAACAACACCGAATGATTTTTCCGAACTCCGAGAGGTCTAACTCATCTTTTTTAAGCGCATCTACAACCCCTTTGGCATCCATTTCAAAAATAACTTTAGCAAAACCCAGACTTTGGATCCACTTTAAACCATCCAATAAACCTAGACCTTCCCCTTTTAAAACACTAATGTTCCCTTTAAAGCATTTAGACCTACACGCCAAGAATCCTCCTGTATCATCCCTTATTACAATTCCAGCGCCATAAAGATTTTGATCTTTAAAAAATGCTGCATCTATGTTGCATTTTAAGAATGAACCTGGGGGTACATGCCAAGCCTTGCATGCAAGAAAATTGGGAGTAGATTGCACAAAGATTCTATGCCTAGCAGACTTCCAAGCATCCAAATATGATAAGGCATAGGAAACAGTACACCTGGCATTTGTTTGGGAGTTATTCCAAATTTTTGAGTTCCTTTGCTTCCACAAATTCCACATTATCATACTGATTCGACTCGAAACAGTCGGCGATTCATCCTCCAATAT
Organism: Rehmannia glutinosa; assembly: GCA_016081115.2. Classification (NCBI taxonomy): domain Eukaryota; kingdom Viridiplantae; phylum Streptophyta; class Magnoliopsida; order Lamiales; family Orobanchaceae; genus Rehmannia; species Rehmannia glutinosa. Next base: position 78,006,503 of record CM071936.1, on the reverse strand, counting down.
AGAAAATATCCACTCAACAAACGATTCAGTTTTATTAGCGACTTTATTAACAATATGCAGCATATTGCTCTCTCGCCAGCAATCCACTGCGAACTCGCAAGTGATAAACATGTGCCAACAATTTTCGAGTTGTAACTCACACAATGCGCAGTCCAAGCGTAATGCTCACTCCTTTACCGACCAAGTTGATCCTTGTAGGTAGCAATTCCGACATGCGCCCCACAAGAAAAATTTAACTTTATGGGTATTTTCAAATTCCGGTTCTTCCACGCCCGTGTGCCTAAGTTGCTCATCAATAATACTATCGACCAACCCTTTGTAACCCGATTTGACGGTATAAGCCCCTGTCTTGGAGAAATGCCATAACAATCTATCAGCTTCTCCGGACTCACACAACGGGATATTTAGAATCTGTTCAACATCTCTCTCATTAAAAACTCCTCAATGGTACTTGTGTCCCACTCTAAAGTACTTGGAATAAGTAGATCATTTATCGCCATATCTTCTAATCCTCAATTACAGGGGTACTTACCCGAGAATTATTGGAATCACGTAACCAAGGTGCGTTCCACACATTTATGGAACTACCATCTCCGATACTCCACCTTGTACCCAATCTAAGCAATTGTCTCGAGCTCCAAATGCTACGCCACGTGAAGCTAGGATTACATCCAAGCTCAGAACTGAGGAAGTCCCCATTCGGGAAATATTTAGCTTTGAGAATCTTACAAACAAGAGCATCTGGGTCAGATATTAATTTCCAACCAAGCTTTGCCAACATTGATAGATTGAAGAAGTGAAACTCACGGAAACCAAGTCCACCTGCTGATTTAGTAACACACAACTTATTCCAACTTAGCCAATTTATTCCGCGTCCACCGTCCTTCCGTGAACTCCACCAAAACGAGTTAATCATTTTTTGTAGCTCATCGCCAAGCAAAGTTGGAAGGAGAAACGCACTCATACAGTACGACGGGATTGCTTGGGCAACTGATTTTACAAGCACACATTTTCCTGCTTTAGATAGCGGTTTGTTACGCCACTTTTGCAAATGAGACCATAAATTATCACGAATGTATCGGAATATCTCCCGTTTACGTCGCCCAATTAAGGAAGGAAGTCCCAGGTACCTGACATAATGCCCCTGATGTTGGACTCCAAGTGTAGTAATTACCTCTTGCTGTTGATTAAAGTTCACATTTGAATTAAAGGTAACACTTGACTTCTGGAGATTTATAGCCTGACCAGAGGAGACTTCATAAAGATGCAATATTTGTTTTTTTTTGTGCCTCATCTTTATTAGTGGAGAAGAATAAAAAGCTATCATCCGCAAAAAGGAGGTGGGAAATAGATGGAGCTCCCCGACAAATTTTAGCACCATGAATCTGGCCTTTTAATTCCGCCTGGCAGATCATGGCCGTTAACCTTCGGCACATAGTATAAAGAGATATGGGGATAGAGGATCCCCTTGTCGGAGCCCACGTTTTGGAATAATTGGTCCAACTAGATGATCATTAACCACAATTGAATATGATCCTTGTTGGACACACAACATAATCATCTGCACCCATCTCGTATCAAAGCCCAATTTTTGCAGAATATGCTCCAAATAATTCCAGTCGACTCTATCGAAAGCCTTACTTATGTCAATCTTCAGTGCCGCTACTCCTTTCTTGCCTTTTGATTTACGCTTCATAAAGTGCAAAGTCTCAAACGCTACCAAAACATTATCCAAAATAGATCTTCCTTTTACAAAAGCCGATTGTGCATCTGATATAATAGAAGGTAGAACAACCTTTAACCGGTTAGCTATCACTTTTGATAGAATTTTATACAGTACATTGCATAGCGAAATCGGTCGTAGGTCCTTCATTGACTGTGGATTTTGACACTTTGGTATCAAAATAATATTCGTATCCATCAAGCCCGGAGGGAATTGCAACTCATTGAGCCACTTAGAACCAACAAGAAAAACATCTTCACCCAGTAACGCCCAGAATCGCTGGAAAAATGCCGGATTGAAACCATCTGGACCAGGTGATTTATCTGGATGCATAGCAAAAATAGCTTCCTTAAATTCCTCAATAGTGAACGGCCGAAGGAGGAAATCATTTTGTCCTGAAGTGACCTTCGTTGTGACATGTTGCACTACTTCATATTGTCTGCTCTCACTAATCAAAAATAGATTGTGAAAGTAGTTAATAGCAATATTGCAAAGATCTTGATCATTTTCATGCCACACACCATTACAATCTTGCAACCTCGTAATTCTATTATTTTTCTTTCTTGCAGAGGCAGCCACATGAAAGAACCGAGTGTTGGAATCTCCCTCGCGAAGCCAAAATATTTTTGCTCTTTGTTGCCAATGTGCTTCTTCTTTAACCAGTAAATCTGCATATTTAGCCTTAGCCTCTTTATACCGGCTCACAGAAGCTAAATCTTCGAAGTTTCGAAAATATTCTATATCCTTATGGCAATCTGAGAGTTCTTTCTTGAACATATTATTTCGCTTTCTCCCCCACACACCCAAATATGACGAACAAAGGCTCAGGCGTTCGACAATATTGGAATAAGGAGAAGAATTCCAACCGTCATACACAACTTCCTTCAAATCTGGCTCCGAGAGCCATTTATTTTCAAATCTGAAAGGCCTATGCACAATTCTTTGCCGAGGTAATAAAGTATGAAGAAGAATTGGAGAATGATCTGAAATAGGAGCACATAAATTAAGAAGTCTAACCTATGGAAAAAGTGATAGCCAACTAGATGAAGACAGAGCTCTATCTAAACGTTCCTCCACTGCATCATTAGTTCCTCTTCTAGCTTCCCATGTAAATTGGTGGCCAATAAGGGAATATCAATCAAATTACAATCATCAATCGCTTCACGAAAACCACTATGGTACAACCAATTTGGATGTTCCACTCTCCCCTTTTATCCGATGGGTGTAAAAGATCGTTGAAATCCCCAATACAACACCACGGAAGATCACGAGACCATGTAAATGTCGAAGTAGGTTCCAAGATTCTCTATGCCTGTTTTTCTCGAAAACCATAAAACCGGTGAGACGCCATTTAACACCATGATCCTCCATCACTTCCATGTCCACATGGTTACTGGAGAAACCAAATAATGAACACGTCTTATTATTTCTCCACAAAACACAAATACCCCCACTTCTCCCAATTTTATCGGCGAAAAACATGCCCTGAAATCTAAACGAACCCGAATTTGTTCAACTCTATTTTCATGTGACAAAGTTTCAAAAAGAATAATAATATCGGTTTATGGGCCCTAACTAAGTCACATAAAACCGAAATTGCACATGGTTGGCCCAACCCACTTAATTCAATCAAGACAATCGGGGCTCTGGCAGCGGGGAGCCGGACTCCGCCAATAAAAAATGATTTTTAGGGCATGTAGTTGGTAGTAATGTCGATTAGAATTCAAAGGCTGCATAGTTTGTGAGTTTTGGGCTTGGGCCTCAATGAAACCAAACCTCTTTTTCTTTTCCTATCATCATTTTGATCCACGTCATTTGTAATCGAAATAGTCTTTGTTATTTGAGCTATCTCCCATCCGGAATGACGTTTTCCCAGTTGTACGATCCCACACAATTAACGGCATATTTTTAGTAACTCCCACATCTTTCAAATTTGAATTCCCGCTGCCATCGTGTAACGGAAAAGTAGTCCGATTTGGCCTGAATCTGGTCCCCTTCCCACCTGAATCCGATCCTGATGCTTTTTCGTCATATTTGAACTGAAAATTATGATACGATGGTTGACGATGTGGAGAGGTATTTTCTTTCGTATTATCATCCACCTCGATAAGCCATCGTTCCCCACTCATATCCGCATTTTGACGATTTGAGGCCCTAAGATTAGGACCCCACTCCTTCAATGGCTCTCCGTCTGGACACGAAAATCTCTTCTCACAAAAACGATCCGTGTGATCAAGCATACCACAGATGAAACAAAAAGAGCCCAGTCTTTCGTATTTAAAATTAACCACCGACCACTCACCACCTTGTAATTTGACTTTCTTGCACCGCTTTAGTGGATAACGAACATCGACATAGACTTTGATCCTCATATACATCCTCCAAATCATTGACGTGTTTTTAGCATCATATTCCAAAAAAGAGCCTATGTAATCACCAAGTTGCTTACCAACCTTTTCTGTCTTGCATCCAATTGGCAAATCATAGATTTGTACCCAAAAATTAATCGTATGAATGGGGATGGATGTCGGTACTGAACCGAGGGACAACTGGATAAGCATTAGCATCAAATTATCGAACGACCATGGCCCCCCATCCATAACTCTCTGAAGATCAAGAATATGATAGAATTGGAACAAGAATCTCTGGTTTCCCAGATCCTTAATGGTGATACCCTTCACAGGACGCCATATTCCTGCTAAACGAGTTTTCATAATATTAAAATTGACACTTCGATTAGAAAGGAACTTACCAACGAGGCAAAGTAAGGATTCATAATTTCCTCCAATATCACTCTCAGAATCGAAAATAAAGCCATCTTCCTCATCGTCAAAAAGAGACATTCTCGCCATATTAGTTTCCATTGGATTTTCACTATATAAAGATATTAGGTACTCTCGACAAGGGAGAGAAGAGCAAACACTCTCGACAAGGGAGAGAAGAGCAAAATCATAGTAAGTTTATTTTTAAATGAATAAAAATAACAAACAACAAAACTTACGAAATACAAATTTTTAAATGTAATTAATTTGGGTTTGGGCTGAATCATATATTTATGAATTCAGTGGGCTTGGGCTGAAGGCTTTAATTTAAATACTAATCTACTAAAACAATATTTCTTGGACCAAAATGATTAATGAGGTATCAACAAAGCCCAAGAAGCATTTCAGCACTCAAAAACTCTTGGGCAATTGTGAAATACCCACCCTTTTTTAAGTCAATGTCGCCTTTTTACGCCCTCCTGCAATTTTACCTAAATTTACGCTCCCCGCTCTTTTTTACCCAACAATATGCTCCAATTAAAATTCCCGAGAAAATTTTACTGTGTGTTTCAACATTGTTTCTAACATATTTCAAACATGTTTAACATTTTCAAGATTGTTTCTAACATGTTTTTTTAATAAAAATAGGTAAAAAATTGTATTTAAACATCGAAAACTTCATTGAAACAATAAAGAAATATCAGAACAACATTAAAAAGGATATGGAAACAACCCAGAAACAACGTAAAAAATATTTAAAACACACCATGAATAAAAAGAGGTTAAAAATAGGTAAAAATTGTATTTACACATTGAATACTACATGAAAACAACAAAAACAATTATTAGAACAACATTAAAAATATTATAGAACAACACTGAAACAATAGAAACAATGTACAAAATAATATATAAATAAAAAACAGCATAAAAAATAGGTTAAAGTTGTTTTGAAACATCGAAACAACAAAGAAACAACATAGAACAATATAGAAACAATAAAGAAACAAATTTAAACAATCTCGAAACAACTTATATAACATATAGAACAATGCAGGAACAAAAAAAAAACGAAAAAAAAAATAAAAATAATCAAAAAATAGCAAGGAGTGTAAAAAAAAAATTAGGTACAAAAGTAAAAAAATAGGAACAAGAGTAATTGGAGCGTATTGTGTGGTAATGGTACAAAAATCAGCGTGTTACGTATAATTTCCCAAAACTCTTTAATTGGGCTTGATTTTCACATAATCTTAACTTTGCAATTTATTTAGATTAATTGATATTTGGCCACCAATTTTAATCTCTCACCGCTTAATTGTAAATACATAGGCTTATTTTGCATATATATATATATATATATATATATATATATATATATATAGAGTTACAATGAGACCACATATTATAGTGAGACAGTGTGGACTCATCTCAACCCTCCATTATCTATATTAATGGCCAAGATAAATAGGGGTTAAAATTACATTTAATATTTAATTAAAGCAAAAAAAGGGTATAATTGTCAAATAACCAAGTGGGGGACCGTTCAAATGTATGGAATCAGTTTTAGGAGAGAGAAAATCGCGAGAAAATCGCGCTGGAGAGAGAAAATCACGCATGTGATATGCCATGCAGTATGATGTACACTTATCATATATTTGCTGTATATTTAACACTATTTTACTGTATGTTTAATATAATCTTACTGCATATTAAAGTGGTCAAACAAAAATATGTGGGGACCGTGAATCAAGGAATCAATTATATATAGAGAGAGAATCACGTTCATTAACATGTGGTGACCGTTGATTAAATAAATCAATTGTAGAGAGAGAAAAATCACGCTCATTATTGTCTTTCGTATATTGGATCATCGGTGGCATCTTTGATCATTGGATAGGTGTTTTTCGACAATAGTCGAGATTAGATCACCGGATGCTTCGAGCAAAATATCTTCAAGAATATCAATGGTTGCACAACCATCATTAGCTTCTCAAGCGTCCCATCTCGAATGCTTGCTATCCATTCTCAAAACCCCACCAAATCGAATATCATCGCTTTCACATAGTCTTTGAAGACACATGTTTTTAGTCGATCCGAGAACAATACAATCTTTCCACAAATAGGAAGAATTTATCGTGCATTCATGATGTCTTGCCGACTTCCCTTAGACACAACAGGAAATATCTATCTGAAGTCTCCACCGAACACAACTGTTTTACCTCCAAACGGGATGTCACCATTACGCAGGTCATCGACTTTCATAATGTCTCTTAAAGTTTGGTCCACTGCCTCAAAACAATGTTTGTTCATCATTGGAGCTTCATCCCATATTATGAGTTTGCAACGAAAAATCAATTCAGCAAGTGGACTCCCTAATTTTACTTCGCAAGTCGAACCCTCTTTTGGGTTTAATGGAATAACAAATCGAGAATGTACAGTCCTTTCACTGGGCAAGAGAAGAGACGCTATGCCGCTTGATGCAATGTTCAAGACAATTTGTCCTTTTGACCTCAAACCTGAAGATAAAGCTCTCCACAAATATGTTTTATCCGTCCTCCATAGCCATACAAAGAACCTACGACCTTGATTTGAGTCAATTGCACGCATGATTTCAAAGATATACGTGATGTTGTTCATCGGTCGAGTTCGAAATAAGATTTCTATGCTAGCTCCACGGCCCAAAGCCTTACGATCGTATCTTAACTCATCGTATACTAATCTATTCCGGTATGTGCCAAGATTGTCAATATCCGGAAAAGGCATAGTATCAAACTCACGTAGGCTCTACCACGATCGCAATAATTTTCAATCTTCGACAGGCAAGATTCTTGATCCGGTCCTCACTCAATGCCAATTCTATCGAAATAACAAAACATAAAAAATGTTAACATATAAAAAAACTATAAATAAAAATTACGAATAACTAATCTATATCTATATAAATTTAATAATTAATGACGAAATGTATATATAGTAGTAGTTTTTCTACCTTGATGTTGCATAAGGAGTCGCTCGTTTATATAAAATATCATTCGAAAGATATTCCCAACATTTCTCCCATACCACTTCAGCCTGCTCAAAGAATTCGATGACAATAATGATGCAAACAAACTCCTAAGAGTCTCTGCGGATGCCCAATGACTCGCTTCAGGTGATTCCATCAATATACTCTATCATCTTCTAACAAACCCAAAGCAAAGCAAGCTTCACGATATGATGAGTGTTGGACACTCAAGCGTCTTTGTAATCATCATAACAGGTAACACCATGGACTACATTGATAAATACACCTCAAATAGTACATGTCACTAGAACCGGGAGGGACGTAGTAAACACGTCCCTATGGTATTCCCGGCTTTCTTGGAACTCACTCCTTAATTTTTGCTTTCCATGTGAATTTTGTAGGAGCTTCAACATAAGTTAGCTCTCGAGATTCGTGGATATACCTTATCGCTTCCATCCAAGCAAGAAACATGCTTTCTTTAATAGTGTTTCTCCGCAGAACATCATCAAGTCTTTCAGAATCATGAAAAATGACTGGTTGCTCGTTCTCAAGATGGAAACTAAGACGTTCAACAGGAGGATACTTATGTTGTATTTCATATCCTAATAACCTCCATGCTGCCTCACATGACCAAACACATCTACAATCATAATACATGCTCACTTCATCAACAACAGTTTTCCCGATTCATCATCACCACTCGCTTTGATAGAATGATGCGGCCACACGATCATGTCCTTTATTGACATATTTAAACAAATATTTAATCGATCTCGACTGATTACACCATTCTATGTTGATGTGTGCATCATATTTAAGCAACAAACGACGATTGTGTGGCACAACAAACCTATTGTCAAAAGGGACACCGTTCTTCATAACAACTATTCCATTATATCTACGTCTATAGCGTGGGTAACCTTCTTCATCAACACACATTGCATCAACAAACTTTTTAGGAAAGTGCTTCGTGCAGCGACCATCAGCCATGCATGGAGAATTTTTTCTCACATCACCACAAGGACCATGATACATGAAGTCCTTTACCGCAACATAATAAAATGGATCCTCTAATTCTTCGGGTATCTCGACTGATATAATTATCTATATCCTTTGCATTTGGGAATTTATCTTCTTTCGCCAGAAACAACAGAATGTGAGTGTAGACAATTAAAATTTGTGTCCAATTAAATGATGACACATGGAAAATAATATATTAAAAAATCAATTTGTATTTTCTATTTATATTTTGGGAATTTATTCAAATTTAATTCCTAAAAATAAATAGTTAATTTTGATATTTTTAATATATAATTTATTGGTCAATTAAAAGTTGCCAAATGTCAAAAATTAAATATCTTGTCAATCAAGATATATCTCGGATTATGGAAGAGAATACCATCATTTTGTAACTCAAATCGCATCTTCCTGGATATGGCAACAAATTGAATCAAATCATCAAGGACCAATCAAATCGCTCCTTCAATCAAGTAATTATGGCAAGAGCTCCAATTCCACAACTATAAATAGGGTCCTCTTTATAATTTAAAGACACAAAAAACATCCTAGAGAAGAAGTCCAAGCAAGAGGCGAATTCTCTCAAATCAAGAAATCCAAATCCAAGGAAGTCCACGGTGTTCAAAGCGCGATTCAAGGAGTTCATCGCAGATTCGACTCAAATCCAATGTTTAATTGGATTAAGATGTCAAGCCCTCGAATTAACGTTATTTCACCCAAATTCAAGCTCGAAGGAGATCAAGTGACGAATCTACCTTCGAATATTCGAATATCATTTTTGAAGAGTAAAGAATCGGAGGATCATTAGGAATTGTAATCCTTTATTCCGCTTGATTCAAATAAAAGTTTATTTGTATTACTTTTTCTTGTTTATAATATTTGCGAGATAAAAAATTTGTGTTACGATGAGTATGTGGCAATC